>CM060698.1:19095998-20295998 GCA_030686995.1 Artemisia argyi
GAATTGATGTGTCTTTACCAAAAACCGTTTGCTTTTGGACTAGCCAACTCTTTGATGGAATGCCGTCATCATCATGGCGAGTTGATTACCATTTATGGTTTTCCACAACCTTTACCACAAGCCATAATCTTGTGGGCTAGTCAACCCTTGTGTCTGAAAGACATGGTGAGTTGAAAACCATTTGTTGTGTGGTAATTAACCAACACCAAAACCTGCAAACAAGATAAAACAAAACTATACAAATATATGTTAGTTTCTTTTCATTTTTTTTAATAAAAAAAATCTATATCTGATAAAAGAAAGAAGGAAAAAGAAATACAAAATATGTAAAATATACCATCAATCAGCAGGAAAGATATACTACTAGTAGAAACACTAAGCAATCAGCAGAAACAGTGTCCACCAGCAATAATGAGGATCCAACAGCTGCAAAAATGGTTAGAAAACAAATAATACAACAATAAGCCTCCCCTTAGGCTTACGCCTCCCCTTTGCATCTGATAAAGACTGTTGTTCTTGGGTACCTAGAATGAACCTTTCCTTTGAGTTTTCCAAGAACAACCTGCTGAGGGCTTAACAGCAGTATCTATAACAACCTAAATTTCATTACAACATTCGAACCTTTAATACAAGTATGCTTTAAAATGTGAACGACTTTTGAATATATGATATATGAGAAACTATTTGGAAACTTTGAATGCAAATCTTTAACCTAAGATATAAAGAAAAAATGAAATATACTAATTAAGAAGGAAGATAAAGGCAATCTTCATTATATATGATACACTAAATTTGGGCCAATCGTAAATTACATTTTGGGGACACATCTGTCACACGTTTATAACCTTAATAGGGGCAAGTTATATTTTTCATAAACAATAAACAACTTAAGCTATTATGGCACGATTTGGAAAGGTTTGAAAAATAGAAAAAAAAATCACCAACTGTTTCCATTATACTCGGCATTTTCACAGATTATATTCCCACGTTTGTTGCTTCTCTTCATTCGTTATCACATTTTAACTCTCACATGTAAACCCTAAAACAAACTACAAACGGCAGCCTCTTTTGTTCTCTCCAAAAATTCAAAAAAGATACGAAGGTGGAGTAGGACCTGCTTGGTGTTTAGCTAAGGGTGATCATGGTAATAACGGTGACATGATTCAGGGTGTCCTAGCATTGGTGTGAAGGTGACGTAGTTGTCGGTTAATAATCGGTTTGATCGTGGGTATTTTGAGTTCGATAGGGTTTAGATTGTGAGTTCCTTCTGGGTTCTTTCGATCTCGATTTTCTGCCATGAACTCGTGAAGGTATCAGTTACCCTTTTCTGTTTTGTAACTCATTTCGGCACACCTTATGATTCAGTAGTGAAACCTGTAATGTAAATACTATAATCATGCCATAGTATCATTGGCTATAACAAGACTAAATACAAATAACATGTATAAATATTGGTCACATGAAATGATGAAACAAGTCGCATGATATGTCACATAAAATAACGTACAAAGGTATAACATAAGTCGATCTCGGTTCCGTTTTGTTTTCGAATAAATCTAATATTCCTTTGGGTTGTTTTGAATCAGTAACATGCACAAAAATCTGGTCATTGAACGCTTGTGTGAATTCTATTATTCAACTAGAAATCTAAATGTAAAACATAAAGAATAAAACATGAGGCGCATGTGTTGAAACTGTGAATCTGTTTTGAATTCGTAAGATACATGTGTATGCATGCATGTCTAGTATGTGTGTCATGTAGGGCTGTATGCATGCGTTGGTGTGTCGTTTAAAATATATAAAAAGGGGTATGTGACCAGATCTGGAAATTAAGTAAAGGGTTGGGTTTGTTCGAGTTTCGTTAAATTAAGTCCTGGTCGAATAGAGTGGATGTAGGTCGAATAATGTGATTGTGTATGGGATTAACTAGAGGTGCGTATGCTCGAGGGGTGTTGCATGCGAATCGTGGTGGTTTTGGTTCATTGGTAATCAAGGCGTATGGACTGTTTTTCTGTCGTGTGTGAGTTTATATATGTCGAAGTCATAGGTGTGAATGTGTAACACATATTTGTGATCATGTAAGACTATTTAGCATATGTGTGGGTGTGTGTAGTCAAAACTGAAATGAGTTTAAACTTGTAGATGCTAGCCTCGTTAAAATAAGTGTATGCCTCATCTTTATTTTTGTCAAATCATATACTTGTGTGAGTAATATTGGGATGATAAAAAAGTGTTAAAAACAAGCTATGAACTGAACCAGAAGGTTGAGAGAATGGGTCGTGGGTTGGTTAAAATTTTAAGTCGTTTGGGCTTTGTTTTCTGTTCAATAAATGAAGTCAGAGAATGGTGTGAGTGTAGATGTATTAACGAGAGTATGTAAGTGTGCATGTATGTCGAGAGTGTGTATGTGTTATGTCGATGTCAAGGTTAATGAAAGCTTTGAATACAGTTTAGTCCGAAATGGGTAAATGGCATTCTAAAACTTAATAAATCCTAAGTTAATCATTATGAAACTACGTTACACTTTAAACCTTAATCTATGAGAAAATGGCATAATAAACCTTAAACTATTATATCGATCACATTAAACCTTTAAGTCTATTAAATTGTAAATTGTAATCCTAATTTATTAACTTCTAAAAGTGAAAACTTACTAAAAATAGGAAGTAACCTAAAATGAGTAATCCGATTTAAAATGAGCTTATGAATAATAAAGACGATCATTAATTCGTGTAGATTCGATGAAGAAGGAGTAACTTCCTATCCTTGTTTCTGATATGGGTTCATTTGCGGTTTGAGGTACATATATTCTATCCCTTTTAAGTAGGGACTTCTCATAACTTTCTTTCGATCCTTGACACTGCTAAGATTCCTTTCAGTTATGCCATTGCTATGTTCCCCATTTGATATGATTGATATGATCCATTTGATATGATACGTTGATATGATCTATTTGAAATGAGCCTTGCTATGATACCTCTGATTTGCTATCCACTTTGATTATGATTATGTGATTGCGAGATTCTGTTATATTATGCTCTAGGAGGATTCTGTTCTGTCATGCTTTGGGAGCATTTTGTTATGGTGATACGTGGGGATCGAACCCTCGCAATAGGTTTTACCTCTCAAGGGATCTCGAGAATATTACAACCCCCACCAGGCAGTGTACCTGATCGTTGTAGTATAGTATAGTGACAAGTACCGGGGGATTGATCGTTCAACTCAGGAATAGTGTCGCTAGGACTAGAAAGCCTACTAAACTAGGTCTAGAGGTGAGGGATGATTCTTTTTGTATTTTGATATTTTTATGAAAGCAAGTAAAATCTCGGGTTTTAAAGGAGTGGGCGGAATTAGTTGCAAGTCAACTAACCCAATTAATCTAAAGATACAATCAAAATAAAATAACAGAAATAAAAATAAAATTATTATACTAATGTGGTGAAACAATAATGATCACAAAAAGCATATATCAGTTTGTATAACATCAGTTTCACACATATGATCACAAAAAGATATTCATAATAATTTCTCATTTTAACCTTAATATGTTTTTTTTTTATAGTTTTTAATTCTTTTCAAGAGTTCATGTAACTCATACAAGGAAGATAATAAGAATTCCAGTAAAGTATGAAGCACTTAAAAGCAACTCATATAGCAAATTGCAAAATAAACTAGATAACAAATATTTTTTGGTTTTTTGTTTGATAGGATTTTTATAAGTAGCAAATGTGAATAAGACTTCAGGAAACAATAAGCAGAAACTAATCATGTCAATATCCTAAAAAAGGAACAGATTCAACAAAGCATCAAATAAATAAGAAAGCAAATATTTTTGTATTTTTGATTTAATATATGATATGAACAAATGCAAGAGTTTAAGCAGCAAAAGCACACAAAAGGAAATTCTCATGTTCTCATCAGTAAACTTAAGCATCAAAAGATTTTTGGGTTTGTTTTGAATTATCTTAGAAAGCATTTTTGACTTTTTCGGCAGTGAGTTCGGTGGTCTTAAAAATAAAACCGACGTACTTTTTGTAAACGGGGGAAGTGTGGCGCACAAAGTTAAATGTGCGGCGTACTTACAGTAACAGAGAGCAAATTTTTGGTTCAGTTTGCCAAAAAACTGTACGGCGCGATTTTTAAAACGAGTATAAACCACAATTTGAATAAAAACAAGACCAACAAACTCCCCGGCAGCGGCGCCAAAAACTTTGATGTGTGTCAAAAGCTTTAAATATATAATACTAGAAATACCAGTTAATCGACTAAGACACAACACGGGCAGTGTACCCTTCCGAGTGTAATATAGTCTAGGTAAGTCCAGGTCTTCCCAAGGGAGTTGTGCGTTTTCAGATTCGAAAATTAGTTTAAAAGGAAAGTCCAAATGATTGTCACTATCATAGGACTCTTATTTGTATTAACGGCTAAGTCACTACGAATGCTAGAAATGATTAAGTTTGTTACCATGTTGATTAAAAACATGTTTGTTTTGGCTAGAGAGATATGAGTCTAGAAATGATGTAAAGGTATGCAACCGTAAACAAAGCATACAAGTCGTGAATAACGGGTAATTACCGACACAAGTATATCTACCAAATATGCAAAGAAACCCTTTCGGCCTATTATTCTAAGCATATCAAGTGCATTAAGATAGGTTTGTGGTCAATGTTTATGCAAGTAAACTTCTCCTAATCAAGTTCGTTAGACATGAGAAAAGGCCTTAAACACATAATCATTCGGGTTGTCTAGCAATTTACTATCCAATCTTACAAGTCTAGTATTGATTCGCTTGGCCAAAATGACTCAAAATCAACCACACCTTTCGGCCTAATATGATCAACCAAAGAATAGACAATGATCCGAATAATCACATATCAAGTATACAAGCATAAAAAATGTGAAGCATATTAATACATACACAACTATATCATATTCCTCATAATGCCCAAACAAGCATAAACGACTACTCCATAATTAAACAAGTAACAAGCATTATAAACTTAATAAACTCAGAAACTTTCATATTAAAAAGGTAATAGAAAACTACCGAATCCACAAGAGTATATATACATAGAACAATTGCTTATGCCAAACACAAGCTTAATAACCCAAAGTATGAATTACAAGCCTTAATCACTACTCCTCTATAATCCACGAATTCACAGAGGTACTTCACACTTTCTGGGACCTGGAACACATTTAGGAATCTTTGTTGGGGTTTGGGAATGGATGTTGTGGTACCAATGGTGATTTTGGTGTAAGAATCGCCCTTTCTACTTGATGATTTGTATGTGATGGATGGTGTGTGTTAGGCTCCGGTTTGAGGTCGTATTTATAGGCTATCTAACCCTTAGGGACCAAGGCAAGGGTATAGATCAGATTAGTAATGAATGAGATTCATAAATATGCATTTAAGTTGATCAGATAGAGAAGTACGGCGGTTTTCCAAGGGAAGCACACCGGTTTCGGGGGAGACAGCAGACCAAAGTTGTTGATAATTCTCTTAGCTTTTCGTGCCCATAAACGGGAGGTAAAACGGAGTTCTATGCTCCAAATATGACCAAAATAGTGGAGGTGTGTCGGGAGATCATTAACTTTAGTTTTTGCTTCGTTTAAGCTTCATAACTTTTTCTTCCACAATACCGGCGAACATTCTTCTTAAAACCGGTGGGCTTCAACACTTTACTTGGCACCAAAGGGTCATTATTAGAACTGAAGGCTGGCACACATTTAAAATAAGATCACCGCACTTTACTTGCTGACTTGGATTTGTGTAGGACTTATTACACCCCACGTAACCGGCGTATATAGACACGAAGAGCGGCGTGCTTTTCTTCTTTATCAGGCAATACTTTGCTTTATCTCAGACTTAACTCTCATGCTTTGTACTTTATCTTGATTATGGAGATTTTTTGTCAAGTGAACCTGAAATGTATTATCATGCAATTAAGTATCAAAAGTCCTTATAATCCATTAATATATAAGCAGAAAAGCATAGATAACGTGTATAGAAATATGTATAAATGGAGCGTTATCAATGAGTTATTGCATGATAGGTTTTGTGATACCATAAAGGAAACAAATAATGTGCACCCAAGCCTAAATGAAGAGGTCAAAATTTTTTATAAATTGGTGGAAGAGGGGAAGCAAGATATATTTCCTGGTTGTAAAACTTTTTCAAAGTTATCTTTCATTATTAGACTATTACTCTACAAGACGCTTCATGGGCTTAGTAATGTAGCATTTGATGATATCCTGAAACTCCTATAGGAGATAATTCCAGAAGTAAAAATTCTTGCTACTTTTACTCAAGCTAAACGTATTGTAAGAGATTTGGGGATTGATTATGAGAAGATACCGGCGTGTCCAAATGATCGTATGTTATACTGGGGAAATTACAAAGATGCTAATACGTGCCACATATGCCACACTCCAAATGGAAAGAAACTAAAGATAACCAAGGAAACACACACAATGAACCTTTCGAAAAAAGTTCAAAGGTTCCTGCTAAGGTGGTGTGGCACTTTCCTTTCAAGGCTAGGCTACAAAGACTTTATATGTGTTTAGAAACAACTAAATACATGACCTAGCATAAAGAAGAATGTCCCAAAGATGGAAATTTAAGACACCCTGCAGATGGCTAAAGTTGGAAGGAGTTTGTTTTAGAGTATCCTGAGTTTTCCAAAGAACCTAGGAATGTGAGGTTGGGTTTGTCTAGTGACGGATTTAATCCATTTTGAACAATGAGCATTTCTCATAGCACATGGCCTGTTATTTTAGTTAACTACAATTTACCTCCGTGGATGTCAATGAAACCAGAATACTTTATGTTGTCCTTGTTAATATCCAGTCCCGAATCTCAGGGTAATAACATTGATGTTTACTTACAACCTTTGATTAAGGAGCTAAAGGAATTGTGGGATGATTGGCTAGACACATATGATAAATGTAGGGACAAGACCTTTAAAATGCATGCAGCCTTAACATGGACTATTAGCGATTTTCCAAGTTATTCAATGTAATCATGGAGGAAAACAAAAGGAAAATTTGCATGTCCATGTTGTAATTATGAAATCGGTTCATTATACTTGAAACACAGTAGGAAGACATGCTATATGGATCACCGCAGATTTTTAGATGCACAACACCCATGGCGACGAAATAAGAGTGCTGTTAATGGTCAATTTGAGGAAAGGCTTTCTCCTAAGACCTTATTACATGTTGAAGCTTTGAAAGAGGTGTCCAATTTTGAAAATCTGTTTGGAAAGAAACAAAAGAAAAAATGATAGCACTTACCCATGAAAGAAAAGATCAATATTCTTTGAATTGTAATATTGGCAGTTCAATTCATGTCGGCATAATCTTGACGTGACACACACTGAAAAGAATATATGTGATAATTTGATCGGGACTTTATTGGATATAAATGGGAAGTCAAAGGATCGTGCAAAAGCTCGATTTGATCTTTTAGAAAAGGGTATAAAAGAAAGACTTCGGCCATAACTATGTCATGATAGTGAGCATGTTATCTTCCAGAAAGCGTGCTTTTCTATTTCTTCAAAAGAGAAAGACATATTTTGTCGTGCTTTGAAAGAAGCAAAACTGCTGTATGGTTGGGCATCAAATATAGCATAGTGTGTACGCTCTTCTGAAAGGAAAGTATCGTGTTACAAGAGTCATGATGCTCACATATTATTGCATTACTTGCTGCAAGTTGCAGTGATAAAATCATTACCCAAGCATGTTGCAGTACATTTGATTAGGTTGGGTTCTTTCTTTCGAAGTTTATGCAGCAAGGTTATAATGCCCCAAGAACTAGGTCGATTACAGTTAGAAATAACCGAAATACTATGTGAACTTGAAAAAAATACTCTTGCCTGCCTTTTTTGACATAATGGTCCACTTACTTATTCACTTGGTAAATGAAGTCAGGTTTAGTGGACCTGTGCAGTATAGATGGATGTACTTTATGGAAAGGTACTTGTGTAAGTTAAAGTCATATGTGCAGAACAAGAATCGACCGGAAGGATCCATAGCTTAAGGGTATTTAATAGAAGAGTGTTTGACTTTCTGTTCACGTTATATGCACGAAAGAGCAAAAACAACACTCAATAAGGGTGTAGAAGATTTTGATCCTTTAGCTCAAACAAATGAATCTGGTGGAGTAGTATTTGTGAATTCTAGTCATCCTATTGGAGGTAAGAAATGAAGAAAAGGAAAGGTTTTCACTTTAGATCATACATTAAGTGAACAAGCACATCGCTACGCGTTATTCAATTTTGATTGCACAGAGATTGATGAGTATATAAAGTAAGTGACATATTAATAACTTCCCTTTTGTACAACTTATATGTCAAAAGTAAAGTATTTCACAACTAACTATTTTTTTTGGCGGGGCGGGAGGTGGGGGGGTTTAAATGATTATTTCATAATACAGTAAGCACCAACGTTATATTGATATCCAACCAAGAAAAAGTAGATGGGCACGGGCTCAAAATCATAGTCATCAATTTGCCGATTGGTATTATGTCAAAGTAATAAACAACAATGTCCCGGATTATATTTTTTGGCTAGCTAAGGGTCCTAGTTCGACATCGAGGAGGTTTAATGGGTATTATGTCAAAGGGTATAGTTTCATACAAAATCACGTGATGATAGATGCAAGACTTAAAATAGCGGTGTTTCACTTACAACTTTAACTCCTAGTTTTGCAAGCTCCAGGGACAAAAATCCAGTTTTGGGTAATGTTGAGTACTATGGCAGAGTTTTAGAAATAATAGAACTTGACTATTGGTCAAAGTTTAAAGTTGTTTTATTCGGTTGTGAGTGGGTAATTATGTTGTTCTGATGATCCCTTTGTCATGCCTTCCTAAGTACACCAGGTTTTCTATGTGTCAGATCCAATACAAAATAGGTTGCATTATGTAGTAAAGAAGGTTCGTAGAGATCTCTTTGACATTGAGGACAAAAGTAGTGAAAATGTTGCTGACCCTTAATGGTGTAAGCCTAATGAAAATAGATCGAAATTTGTGGCACAAACTAATGAGCATGAAGGTGAATTGTTGAGAAACGATATGCCTCATGTTGTGGTTGATGCAAATGCAAGTTTAGCTGATGTGGATGAAGTTGACGACAAAAGTGACGAATCTGATTATGATGACACATTATGGGATTGGATGTCAGGAGATGAAGATAATGTCGATGATATCTAATGAGAGTTATGTGCTTAGGAGTTAAAAGAGCATCTTGTCTAAGTTAGTATTGTATATTGTTATTTGTTACATTATATTAAGCTTTTACTTATTTATACTTTGTGTATAGAACTTGTATGCCTATGATGTAACCTGTATGTGTAACACCCCGAAAATTTGAAAAGCAGCGGAAGTCTAATCGGCGTTACAAACATTTAGTACACAGTCATACTCATAGAAAACAATTCAAAAGATAGTCAATATCATTCCATGAAAACTCAAGTAGTCAGAGTTACAAACATTTTCCAAATGTTAATTGTTTCGCAAAAGAAGTGATGAGTTTGAAAAGAATGATATTATTATTGAAATAAAAAGGGAGGTCCTGTGTGCCCTTTTGCCAACTCCGTGCCGCCATGCCTGCTAATTTCCCGAGATAAACATGCTTAAAAAGTCAACACAATGGTTGAGTGAATCCATAGTAGTTTAAATAGTAATAGGGTGAACACAAGTCAAGCATTTGAAATAAACAAGCCAAGATAGACAGGTCTTGACTAAACTAGTGAAATATTGCTCCTAAGCCTCACGAAACGCAAGCCATAACATCGATTCGACATATCATAAATATAATAATCACCTACACCACGAGGGGTGTAGATAACAAAGGGGCCCTCGGTGATGGAAATGTACTCGGTTTCCATGGTATCTCGAATATAGCACACCTCCTGCCAAATAATCACTTTGACAGAGATGGGTTGCCGTTCCAATAGATCTACTAGCTATATTCGCGCTCACTCGCAAGTGATTAAGGTTCGTGATATGAGGGACTTGTAGTACGGGTGTCAACTTAGGCAATATCAGATAGTAATAACATACAGAAAAATACTTGTGTTCGGTTTATAGCATGTATCTCCCCACGGGGTTTACTGTCACACCCCCAAAATACCTGAATGGCAGTGGAATGGAATACCTGGGGGTGACTGCCATAGCATCACAGTTACAGTCATATTGACTAACCTAAAGTGTCATTTAGAAAATACAGCGTTTGATCATTAAAACATTCAGAGTTTACAAAACATAGGTCCCAAAAGATGTTGCCAATTTAGGTAAAATAAGTTCAAACAAGATCAAATGTTTCATAAGTGCAGAAATATAAGGTGAGACGCGTCGACTCCGCGACTCCATGAAGGTCCAAATGCATGCAACATGAGTTACCTTAATAACCTGAAAATACATTGCTAAAACGGTCAACATAAAGTTGGTGAGAAATCATAGGTTTATAAGTTAAATCGGATGTACACTAGCAATAAGTAAAAAGTAAAGTAATAAGATTTCAGTCATAAAATTTACATTGGCTCTTAAGCTCATGACCCCGAAGCTAGACATAATAAGAATTTCGCCCCAAATGAGTGGTTACCAAGCACTCTAATAATGTTAGACATAAAATGCATTCGTACCCGTTGGAGCAACCCAAACACGAATGGAGGAGTCACCCTCAATAGACCTATTCACTCACTCTCGCTTAAAGGCAAATTAACGGTCCATGATAATATAAAGAGGACTTAATGTGGTATGATAGCAACTTAAGCAATGTATGAAAATTTAGCTACTTTGGCATGTACAAAAATAAGTAATGCAATTTATTCTCCCCCGTGGGATTTAAATCAAAATAATAACTTGAAAACGGGGCTATGAGAACTCACCTGAAGTGATGATACTATGACGTGAAATGATAGGAACAATAAGGCGCGAATATTAGCCGCAACCTAATATAAGTAATAACGATCTACTTTAGATCATGACGTGATGTAATGAATGCACATGCACATGATGCCTATACCACTCATAACTTGAAAATAATAGTTATTGTCAAAATAAAATATTTTCCATACTTAGGAAAAATAAGTCTAACTAGACTTATAAAAACTAGTCATAATATATCGTATATAAAACGTTAGTGTCATATTCATTGCCTTGAAAACCTTGAAATAATGTCTAGTAGTCGTATAAATAAGTCTTGGGTCGTACGTACTTCGTTAATTAAGATTATAATTCTTGAACAATAAATCTAGAAAATCTAGTATTTAGTACGTAGTTATCGGGTACCGAGTCAATTAAAAATAAATCGTGACGAGTTGAAATAAATTTGGACGAAGTTAATCGGGACATATTAAAGTCATAAAAGTTGTGAAAATATATCGGGTACAAGTATTGGGTGTTTGGATAATTATTGTTTAGTTTCTACGAAAACCGTCGTAATTATAATAAACTTACGATATAAATTAAATAAATTTCCAAAATACCGGGTACATAAATTTTATAATCTTTGTGATATTGTAAGGAGTTTAAAAATATATCGGGACCATTGTGGAGATTGTCGGATATGTTAGTCACATTTATTAATCGTATGTTAACGTTTGTTTAAAAATAAATATACGTAAAACGTTAAATATACCAAAAATATTAATATGAGTATTCTACGAGTGGTATAGTATGCAAATGTTAATATGATGAAATGTGGACTATTTCTAGTCCGTATGAAATGTCCCTACTGATAAAGCATGAATTCGTACCTGAACCAATTCGGTTACGCGAATTTAAATATCCGTAAACTAAATTTACGATGAAATGAGCAATGCACATGAATAGTGTTTTTCTTCCGGAAATGAATAGTGTTTTATGAATAGTAAAATTTTTGAACGCTTCTCAGAATATCAAACTGACATCAAAAACGATGAATAGTAAAATGATGAATAGTGATTTGATGAATAGTGATTTATGAATAGTAAATTGTCGAAGTTCGGAAAGTGACCTGAAATAGTGAGTTGTGACAGTCGCCCACCCAAAAAGGAATTCAGTCCCTGAATTCAGCTGGTGTTGGTCTCGGAAATAGACTTGGTGAAAAGATGTGGATACTTGAGTCGCATTTGGTCTTCCCGTTCCCAAGTAAACTCGGGACCTCTTCGAGAATTCCAGCAAACTTTCACGATAGGAATCCGACTCTGCTTCTACTGTACGACCTCACGGTCCATGATTTCTACTGGTTCTCTTACAGGTTTAGGTTTGTCATTGGATTGGATTCCTTTCAATGGAATCATGAGTCACTAATCTGAAAGTCATTTCTCGGGATTTGAAATTGTGAAACCTGTTTGTGTAATCCTGCTACTTTCCAACAAGGCTCAAGTCTGGGGGTTACTAGCCTACTCTGTCTGAAATATTAAATGGTCCAGTGTACATCGAGTTTAACTTCCCGGATTTTTTTGAATGGTATCATGCCTTTCCTAGGCAGAACTTTTAACGTGACCCTACCATCAACTTGAAATTCTAAGGGTTTACAACTTATCGACTTGTAACTGATTCTTGATTTGCAGGAAATTCCTGGTTATTTCATGAGTGCTTACAGGAGCAGTGAGTTTGGCTTTTTCCGCATTCGGTCCATCAATAGATGATCAGCGCTTCTTGAGGTTTACAATGTGATATGGGCAATATATGTTGCTGAACTCTGCCAGAACTCAAATTTGTATGTCAGCTGGTCGATTCTAAAATGAATCTTAAATGGTCCAATATACTAGAGGTTCAATCTCTCGTGTTACCAAAATTATATCATGCCTCTCCAAGGCAAAGCTTTCAACTTAGTTCGTTCTCCCACTTGAATCTAGATGGTTTGTTGTTCCGGGATACCCAATCCGCATGATGTGCGTCATGTACCAACCCTACTTCTACCAGTTTCTCGTTGCTTGTAACTGGTCCTTGACTTGTGAAATTTCCTTTGTTGTTCCATAGTTTAGTTCTAGACCAGTGAATTTAACTTTCCGATTTCGGTCTGTGAATTGGTAATTGATCCTTCGATCATAGAGTGCATCAAATGGTGTAGTCTCTACTCTCGCGCGATACCTATGTTTGCAAATGATTTTGATTTATGGTAAATGGTTAGTCCAACCATTTCTAGAGTTAATCACTCATGCTCTGAGCATATCTTTCCTATGTTTAAATCGTCCTTTCGCTTTGACCATTAGTCTGAGGATGATAGGCGGTGTTTACATCTAAATGGGGTTCCGAAGGAAATCTTAAAATGATTGCTAGCAGTCTGAGGTGATTCGATTACCTTTATCAGGAATAATTGAAATGGGTACAATAAATCTTGTGGCTAATTCCACAACGTTCTATCTTTTGAACTTGGCGTTATCTGAAGGAGAGAGAATATGGGTAACAATTTTTTTTTTTTTTTTTTTTTTTTTTGATTCCTTGTGTTTTGTTCCAACGGACGTTAAGACATGTGTCTTTCTTTGCCTATTGGGCTTGGTCTCTCTTGCTAAAGTTCGTAATCGATTTATGGTGTCCCTCCTAATTTCTTTCATCACGTATTCCAAGGTTCTCTATTGTCAAGTCACAAAATCCTAAATGCATAAGCGATGTAGTATGGTGATTAGTTTTGGAAATTTGTCTCGCGATTGTGAGTTTTGGTTGAAATCTTTCTCTGAATAAACGAATTTAGAAAATGGAGCTAATGATTTACTAAGTAATATCCTCCTTGATGATTCAAAATTCAGTAGTTATGAAATGGGAAACGGTTTTCAAACATGTTGTGATTAGGACTGTTTACCAAAGTTTGATGTTTATATATATATATATATATATATATATATATATATATATATATATATATATATATATATATATATATATATATATATATATATATATTATTTTTTTCATTGAACGATGGTTTTGTTAAATATTGACCAAAAAGGATCGTACTTGTTTAAAATAGGAATTTCAGAAAATTATTTTCTACATGGTATGTGATTTGTATAAACACAATTTTTAAATCAACTTCATTTAAAAGTGAAAACACTAACAAGGATAAAATAGTAGGATAGGTAGTATTCGCATAAATGCATAGATGTCTAACGTTTAGTTCCTGAGGTTGGATAATGCCTATTGGTGGTTATCAGACAAAACTACAAGCCTAGGTATTTAAACTAACTTAAGTCCTGAAATAGTTTATCGTTGAAAGTATTATCATGTTGGCAAAATATATATTCGGGTCGGATCCCTTTCTTGGTATGAAAATGAGGTTATCTGAAATTTCTAGAGAACACAACTCCTTAGGGGAATCCATATCGATATTCTTAATTTAAACAATTATCCTTGGTGAAAACTCATTACAGGGAAGTTTGCGTTTGGGTGAGGCCATGTTTAAATGGAACACTCTACAGTATTGGTTAGGAGGCTTAGTTTATTTCTATAGTGTTGCTTAGAGTACCTTCACATTGTGTTCGATCCTGTAGCTCAGTCTAGCTAGTACCTTTGAATAATAAAATTGGACAACTAGGTCAGAGATGGTGAGTCGGATGGTCTCGTGATATCTTAGGATTGTTGTTGAGTTATGAATTTTCTTAGTCCAGGTTTAGAAGTTCCGTAATCCTTTTATTGTTTTTCTTGCATCGAGGAATCCTCCTAGTACTTGATATGGAAAGTCTCTCCTAGAGAAGTCATTGGAAAGTTCTAACTTAATGGCTGAGTGAGTGACAGGTGGGGTAAGTATCCAGGGAGAGCTTGTCAGAAAGAGACGTTTATGAAAGAGTTTACTTGTTTACAACGCTTTTAAATGAAGATTGTTATTAGCAATACTTTAAAAAAAGTAATTATTTCCTTCATGGCATAATTCTTCCTGAATTATACATAGGTGATCAGGCTATGTATAGTTAAGGACTACTGATGCTATGCTGGATTTAGTCAAATATCATTACTTTCCTCAAAAGTTTTAAATGGTGTTCAATGCATTGTTATTAAAAATGGTATCCTGATATTTTCTTTCAAGTAACATGAAAATTGTTTCGCATAATAATAGTAAATACTTGGTGTAATGACGGAAAAATCAATTTATAAGGTGGTAATAAAACAGTTTCTTTTAATAATTCCGTAAAACAATTTCCCCATATGATAGTAAAATAGTTTGATGTAAAATTTGTTGAATGGTTTATTGGATACATGGGTGAATCTTATGGTATGGTAATAGTCTACTAATCCACTTATTTAAAGAATGTAAACATCTTAGTTCATAACAGGGCAGTGGTTTATGATTATGAAGTGGTCAACAATATGGTAGTGATTTTGAGAGCGTGAAAGATGAACGTGTTTTTAAGGCATCTACAATCAACTGAAGGGGATAGTCTATGTGTGAAAGGATATAGGGCAAAAATTTGGTGCCAATGATTTGAAGTATTCGAGAATTTATACTAGGTAAAGTTCGCAGGTTCAAATGCTTAATCCCTCTAGGCATGACTAAAATGTATAAAGAATGGAAATTGTTGTACGGGTGATCTGAGTCAAGTAGGTACCACATCGAATGATGTTTTATTTTCCACGAATGCAAGCTAAATGTCTTATGGTCAGGTGAAACTTCTCGATATCCTTTCATGATGTTAGCCTTAAAGTTTTGTTATATTCGGGAATTGCATTAGTCTTTAACTACAAGGACTAGTCTTGCCATTAGTGTATAGATTACCTTGTATTCTTGTATAAATACCCCTCCTAGTCCCAACTAGGAGGGTGGATGTCTCTTTGTATTCTCTAGGTGTGTGTGGTTTCCTTCTTTCTCTCTCTAGAAAACACACACACCTTCCCCATTCTTTTAATCTAATAATACCATGTTTATTCTTTATTTCGAGCATCCCCGACCTCCTGAAGGTGTTTCTTGGTCATTACAATTGGTATCAGAGCTAACCGGGGGCGAATCGTGGTGTTTTGTGGTGTAAAATCGTGTTTTTTGGGTGTTTTTCTCGGTAAAATTACGTTTTTTAGCGAAATTGCCGAGTTAGGCTGATCTTGCCGAGTTAGGCGGATCTTGCCGAGTTAGGTAAGTTGCCGAGTTAGGTTTTTCTCAAAACTTGCCGAGTTAGAAAAAATTGCCGAGTTAGAAAAAAAAAAACTTGCCGAGTTAGAAGAAAACTTGCCGAGTTAGAAAACTTGCCGAGTTAGAAAACTTGCCGAGTTAAGAAAACTGCCGAGTTAAGAAAACTGCCGAGTTAAGATAACTGCCGAGTTAAGTGAACTGCCGAGTTAAGAAAACTGCCGAGTTAAGAAATCTGCCGAGTTAAGAAAACTGCCGAGTTAGAAAACTTGCCGAGTTAGGGAACTTGCCGAGTTAGGCTGATCCAACCTTATCGTTTATCGAGTAAGGATTTCTTTTGGACAAATCTAAACGAAACTCTGCCAAAATTGACTTAGGATATCGAGTATCGAGATGGGTTTTTGAGCAAGGACACATCAAAGGATTATTATATAAACAAAACCCTTACCTCATCGATTAACCTAATGTCTATATACCCTAAAACCTAACTTTCATCCTCACCTAAAACACATGATATTATTGGTAAACGTCTTATAGAACATGATTCATTTTAATGTTTCATTATCTAAATACCAATATATCACACACCAAAAACACACCACGTTTTGCTTAAACGATCCTGATCAAGAATCACAATCAAATAACAACAGCTTGTATCGGATTTTGTGATATGGGGATAACTCGTTATTATTTAGTCGGGTTTGAAGTAACATTTTACGGGCGCGTGTACTTATTTCATCTTCTTTCTTTCTTCACTACCGCGAAGATGACTTGTTTGGGCATATATTAATGGTGACGAAGACTTGGATATCTAGTTACTTCTGTGATTCTTTCTCTCTATACCCACAGAGTAGCTATCACTTTAAGGAGTTACGTTGTAGTGCTCAGTGTCTCACGTAGTTGAGGATATGTCAAGATGGATTGTGCTTATTACACTTCTTTAGGGGTATAAGGTACACCGTTCTTTGTCACAGGATAGTACAAGCTTAAGTCACAAGTCTGGGGGATTTTACTTCATTCTCAAGTTCATCATATCAGGTTATCTTCATATAGGGCTACTACAGAGAGCCGTTGTTGATTCAGAGGTTGATAAAGAGTAAGACAGTTTCAAATGGTATTGTTAGTAGATTGGGATTATCGACATCTTCTCACGGGCTTATGTGATTAATGATAAAGTGCTTTTAGTTAATACTTCAAGTACACAATGTCATGCTGATTCCGATGAGATCGCAATCATCAGCGGAGAGAAATGTGTACATCGAGGACGCACAACAAGTTCACGAGATCGGGCTTACTGATTTATGAAATGGTTTGTGTCGGAGATTGGTTGATTCTATATCCTTATCCTCTCAACTTTTTCTACGTACTTCTACCTTATCCACCTTCACCAATTTCGGGCATCAAATTCAAGATGATCGGTGTTTCAACTTGTTACTTTGGTGTTATCATTTCATGTGTACGTTATGGGCTGATTTGCTTTATGCAAGATAACTGGAATGCATTTGGTGAGATGAAGATGTTGATATTCAGTTCCCCCGAATGGACAATCTTGAAGAAGGTCGAGTCTACAGTCTGTTCTACATTTTCGGCTGTGTGTTTGAAGACTAAAGACGGTTTGCAGTTAATTATCAAAAGACTTCTTCAGTTTCAGGGCATTCATCAGAATGGTTGTCAGTTTGGGGGAGAGCACTAATTAGGGGAGAGTGTAAAGCCAGATTTAATCCCTAATTAGATTTGCTCACATTGTTCTTCTGCAAGTAAAAAGATGGCAGCTGAGGAGATTCAGGAAGCTGAATGAAAGAATGAAGTTTGAAGACCACTCTCAGAGCTGCTGCGCTTATGCTTTGTATTTAATTTTACTTATAGGGAACATTGTAAGCAATTCCCATATAACTTCACTTTGGGGAGAGATTGTTAGCCTTAAAGTTTTGTTATATTCGGGAATTGCATTAGTCTTTAACTACAAGGACTAGTCTTGCCATTAGTGTATAGATTACCTTGTATTCTTGTATAAATACCCCTCCTAGTCCCAACTAGGAGGGTGGATGTCTCTTTGTATTCTCTAGGTGTGTGTGGTTTCCTTCTTTCTCTCTCTAGAAAACACACACACCTTCCCCATTCTTTTAATCTAATAATACCATGTTTATTCTTTATTTCGAGCATCCCCGACCTCCTGAAGGTGTTTCTTGGTCATTACACATGAAAATGAGGTCTTATAATATGGAATGAGCGAAAAAGTCGTAATTTAAAGTAGTGGTGTTAAGACATGGTGTATCAATATTGACAATCTCTGGTAGGGGGTTTCTTTCGCATCTAAGGTCAAATAGTAAGTAGGTATAGTGGTTGCTTTCGAGATTTGTTCATGAGTTATGCGTGTTCCTTCTTGGAGATATGGTTTCTAAAATTAAAAACATTTATTTGAGTGAAACATTGTGAAATTTGGTCATAAATGTATTTTGGAGTGACTTTATTTGAAGTTTGTAATGAATATAGTTATGTAAAAGATGTGACTACGAAATATTTTGTATTTTGATAAAAACAATATCTCATATATATATATATATATATATATATATATATATATATATATATATATATATATATATATATATATATATATATATATATATATATATTCAAGAAGATTGTTGCTTAAACAAAAATGAGTTTTAATCCAACCATTGAAAATCACTAATTTGTCGTACTTCGTAAGGTTTGCAAGAAATCTTTTTATTTGTACAAAAATTTAATTTGGCTTTGACTTACTTGAATTGTTATTATCTCCGAAACACGAAAACTAGGGTAGTCACTTTTATCTAGGTCAACATAACCATTTAATCGTAAAGACATCTTCGTCTTTATTAATCCTATTTTCTTACTCGCATCTTCCTAAAGTTGTAATTATATGTCAAATCTACTAATGTGACCACATTGGTCGGTGGAGTGTTGCTAGAGCGACTAATGATGTAATTATCGACTTAGAACGTGGTGTAATCAAACTTGATAATGAAGGAAGAGTTGTGATGAGTTCCATTATGATGGTATAATACCGTTCAAAGCATCTTGTTGGTTTATTGTATTATGGAGGTATGAGTCGATCATATCTAAGATAATATAGAGTCCTTGTGATAGATGCCACCCTTGGGCGATTGGTTGCAATTCTTATTGCGTTTATGAGGCTTGTAGTATTATTCAGAGTGTATCGTCCAAACACTCGTGGGTAATCTCAAATAATTAAAGATCATCGTCTAACGATGAAGAGTAGTAGGTTGTCAAGCAGTAGAGGCTCTCAAACTCTCACCAACCTCAAACCTATAAGGTGGTGTAACGTGTGGTAGATGGTAATGGTATGTCAAATAGTGGTTGCTTCTTAAGCGGCCTGTCATATATGGGTGTAGAGTCTCTGAGATGTGATGGTGATAATAGTGAATGGAATACTACCCTCTTTCGCGCTATCTCGTGACATCTAAGAGGTAAAACTGAAGTACGCACTATGGGACGACCAATAGTGAAATAAGTAGCTGACGGTGGTGGTAGTACCTGAGTAGTAAGCGCCCTACTAGTGAAGGAAAGAAAACATACTATCTCCCTTGCAATGAGCATCCTAATAGGTCCAATAAGATTAAGTCTGAATACTCTATCAAACGGCATTCTATGTATGGGCTGAATAATAGGAAAACCCTGTTCCTATAACAAATCAATGGTGCTAATGGTGGTGTAAGTGCAACTGGTGGTACAATGGTAGTGGAAGATGACAAGGCATCTTCAATGTCAGAATCCGACGTAAGGATGACAGGGTGGGTATCTGAAGACATGTCACTTGTGAACCAGGTCAATATAATTATATATGAGTATGGGTATAAATAACTCGCACAGTGTGTGCATGAAACAACATGTATAATGAATATGCACCTATGATGAAATGATGAGATGCTATGATGATGTGATTATAGTCTAGGGTCCAAGATACATCCTAGTTCGCTATAACCTTAGCTCTAATGCCAATCTGCCACACCCCCAAAATACATGAATGGCAGCGGAATGGAATACCTGGGGGTGACTGCCATAGCATCACAGTTACAGTCATATTGAATGACCTAAAGTGTCGTTTAGAAAATACAACGTTTGATCATTAAAACATTCAGAGTTTACAAAACATAGGTCCCAAAAGATGTTGCCAATTTTGGTAAAATAAGTTCAAACAAGATCAAACGTTTCATAAGTGCAGAAATATAAGGTGAGACGCGTCGACTCCACAACTCCATGAAGGTCCAAATGCATGCAACATGAGCTACCTTAATAACCTGAAAATACATTGCTAAAATGGTCAACATAAAGTTGGTGAGAAATCATAGGTTTATAAGTTAAATCGGATGTACATTAGCCATAAGTAAAAAGTAAAATAATAAGATTTCAGCCATAAAATTTACATTGGCTCTTAAGCTCATGACCCCGAAGCTAGACATAATGAGAATTTCGCCCCAAATGAGTGGTTAACAAGCACTCTAATAATGTTAGACATGAAATGCATTCGTACCCGTTGGAGCAACCCAAACACGAATGGAGTCACCCTCAATAGATCTATTCACTCACTCTCACTTAAAGGCAAATTAACGGTCCATGATAATATAAAGCAGACTTAATGTGGTATGATAGCAACTTAAGCAATGTATGAAAATTTAGCTACTTTGGCATGTACAAAAATAAGTGATGCAATGTATTCTCCCCCGTGGTATTTAAATCAAAATAATAACTTGAAAACGGGGCTATGAGAAATCACCTGAAGTGATGATACTATGACGTGAAATGATAGGAACAATAAGGCGCGAATATTAGCCGCAACCTAATATAAGTAATAATGATCTACTTTAGATCATGACGTGATGTAATGAATGCACATGCACATGATGCCTATGCCACTCATAACTTGGAAATACTAGTTATTGTCAAAATAAAATATTTTCCATACTTAGGAAAAATAAGTCTAACTAGACTTTTAAAACCTAGTCGTAATATATCGTATATAAAACGTTAGTGTTATATTCATTGCCTTGAAAACCTTGAAATAACGTCTAGTAGTCGTATAAATAAACCTTGGGTCGTACGTACTTCGTTAATTAAGAATATAATTCTTGAATAATAAATCTAGAAAATCTAGTATTTAGTACGTAGTTATATTATTTCTATTAGTGACTATATAGATATATATAGAGTGAGGATGTTAGGAATACAATTATTCCTATAGAAGACTCGGTCACCTAATTGATGTAATAGCATTTTAGTTAGCTCGTAGTTAGTTAATTATATGTATTAGTTAGTTTAGTTTAAGTAACACCGTGGAAGAAGGACGGGTCTTTACCCACTGTATGCCTGATCCACAGCCCGGGTGTGGGCGTTTGTAGAATACTATATATACCCCTCTCCACATGTGGAGAGGGTTGGAACTTCTCACACATTCAATCTAATACATTTCTATTTCTCTCATTAGAAGTCTCCCACATCTCTTTCTCTCTCTAAACTTCTTACACTATTTCGATCCATAAATCACAAAACCATACGTGTTTATAATTATGAGTATCTTACAATTGGTATCAAGAGTCATGGTTACATCCTAGGGATTGGTTTGTGCTCGAATTTGGTGCTTGGTTTTGTGACTTTATTTGGTTCGAATGGTTCTTGGCTTGGTTTGATCTTGTTAGTGATTTACCTTGTGTTATTATTGTACTTTCTTGATCTGAAGTGTTAGAGTTACTTTGGTTGGCATTTGGTTAGATTGTATCATTCGTTTTGTGGAAGGTTGAAGCAATTCGAGTATCCTTTCTAGCAAGCGAGTTGGTCAGCTTCGTCGCCTTTCAAACTAGCGAGTTGTTCAGCTTCATCTAGCGAGTTGCTTATTTTTCTATTTTTGGATAAGAAGACAAATCGCTAGACAGCGACTTATTTGTCCTATTTGTGTAGCGAGTTGTCAGGTTTGGCGGTTTGTAAATCTAGAGAGTTGAGCCTTAGCGTGTTGTCATATCTAGCGAGTTGCTGATATTCAAAGTCAGCGAGTTGTTCCTGGTGACAAAAGCAGCGAGTTGCCAAATGTGGCGAGTTGTCAAAAGTAGCGAGTTGTCATAAGTAGCGAGTTGATTTTTCTGACTAGTGAGTTGGTGACCAGAGAGTTGTGCTTATCAAGCGAGTTGGTAGTAGCGAGATGTCTGATTTTAGCGAGTTGATTTTTCTGGCGAGTTGGACTTAGCAGGTTGACAACTTCAGCGATTTGTAGTGTTAGCAGTTTGGTTGTTTTCAGCTACTTGGAATTCTAGCGAGTTATTTAAGTGTGATTCTAGCGAGTTGATTACTTGCAGTTTGACCAAAGGTGACTTTTTACGTCAAAACTTCAAACGGCCATAACTTTTGAACCGTAACTCCGTTTTTAGCGAATTAGCTGTCAAAATGTCCGGAACAGGCTGGATATAGTGAGGTTTCACCATGAAGTCATGAAACGAATTTTTCGAGGCCCAAATCACCTCCGGAGTGAAGTTTTTGAGGTTTTAAGTTTTTCAGACCAAAAAATTTCACCGTAACAACTTGCATTAACCAAACCAAATCACAACTAAACAACATATCTTTGTCCATCAAACGATAATCACATAATCTCTAATCATTGTGCCAATCCAACAGTCATCATAACACATATCAAGCATCATTGTTTCTCGGTTTTAATCATAGACTTATAAAATCCCATGCACAATCACATCATGTCTACTACTTCAGACTCTGTCAGTTCTAAGGTACTCAGATTGTACGACATGATTAAACACAAGATTTCTAATAACGGACAACCGATAAACGTGTTTGATTATGTGAGTGCCAATTGGAATTATTTGTGCTCATATTAACAAGAGAGAGTATGTGAACAGCCACAACAAGTGCCACAAGATGCAAAGGAAAGATGCATATAAGGCTTTCAGCAACTTCGTTCACACCTCTCGGTACTTTCTAAGGGAACTAGCTTCAACATGGGATTCGAACGTGCATTTGTAATACTCTTTGGTCAAGATGTTCATATTTTCACAGGCACAATGATTATTAACTTAGATAAACTACAAAAACAACTTGACCAAGGAGAATCTTCCAAAATTGGATCCCTGGCTGCCCTTTGTGTGATCAACGAACAACTCCAAGTGTTCATCAATCTGAAATTCACTGTGAATTATGACTACGATAGTCATATAACGAAACAGTGTTTTGCTGATCACACAGGAATCGAGGTTGACATGTTTAGAGTTACACTACTCCAACTCATGGGTAATCTTAAGAAGTTCATTGAGGAGAGAGCACAAGACAAACCCAAGTGCGACATCAAGATGAATGAAAGTCGGGTGCAATCAAGAGATATCAATGTTGATCCGGGTAAATCATCAGATGTTGGATCAATTGTCACTGAGTGCAGAGAAACAGAGACAGAGAAGCTTAACCCAAGCAGCAATTCTACAACCTGTGGTACACAAGATGCGGATACAGATATCAGACCGGCAAATGAACAGGCATCATGTGCTAAGGTACTCGAACTATATGACATGGTTGATGAACAAAAGATTCCTAACAAAGTTCAACCGACAAACGATGTTGATTCAGATGTTGTGGACATGGGAAATAGCAATGTTGACCCATGTGAACAACATGTGAAACACAACCAAGTGTCTGTTGAACCTTGTTGTGCATCTTTTGTTCTAAATGATGATTATTTGTTGCATGAGAACACTGCCTTTATCCCTGATGACTCTTTGATCACTAGACTTAACATCCTTAAGGATCAGGTGGCAATGTACGAACAACGTGCTAGATTTGAACTCACTGAAGAACATGGAATGGCAAATGCGTGCTTACATATCTGAAAATAATCTTAAGTTAGAAACATTGAAAAAGGAGTTACAATCTTTGCAAAAACAACTGGATCAAACTGTTAAACAAAAACAAGAGATTCAAAAGGGCTTAACTACACTCAAACACGATTTCAAAAATAAAGAAACAAAAATTCTAAATGATTTCTCAAATCTCAAAGTGTTGAAAAATAAATTGGAAGATAAGTTGTACACGCAAGGCCAAACCATTCAATCTGCTCAAATGATGCATAATCATAGGAAATTAAGTGACAAATTTAGTGAAAAGGATGTGTCTAAACCTAAAGCAAATTTCCTTAGAAATGGTATAGGTGCGCAACCTGCGCTATATGATGCAAACACTATGTTGAGCCTAACCATGCCCCTCCGGATGTGAGATCCTATGATGAGATTGATGAGGCGGAGGATAGAACTAGGAAAAAACTTGCTGAGCGATTAAAGGATCCCCTGTGCATAGCAAAAAATATTGTGTTTCACTATGATTACGCGAATGACAATCATTCAGCCATTTTTGTACCACAAAAGAAGTTCCTCCCTGAGAAAGTTTTTTGGAATATTGACATGGAGAAAATGAAAGCAGAAAGAATTGTGGGTAACACATGCACTATCTTTAGGATTGCTGACCCAACTATTTACCCTTTGAAAACACCCAGACACCTTGTACCATTTACTCTTCCCACACAGAGTAATACTCTAATTGGATTATATGTTTTATGTCAACTGTTTAATGATTTTGAGAACACCTGTAAAAGGAGAATTACACCAATGGGGATTACTGAAGGGGAAAGGGGTTTTGCGCAAACAAAACAGTGTTACTTAACTGAGGTCATGCCATTTTTCAATCTTCTCAAAGAACATTTTGAGGGTCTTCAAAAAACAATTAATAATGATGTGACTGAAATGAAAAAGGTCTTCAAAGATGTAGAAAATGAGGGTAAACAATTGGCAATTGATCTCAAACATAGTGAAATTGACAGAAAAAACATTCTCATTATGAATGAAAACTTGATTGCTCATTGCATTGCACAAGATGTATTCTACACTGTCACCGACTCGGCAATATCTGCTCGTCAATTTCATGAGATGTCGGTTACATTGAATGTTTTCCAAAATCGTGTTGTTGAGCTTGAGGGGGAGAATTTCAAATTACATCAAAAAATTCAAAACGACGACCATGATAACATGGTCAGGCATTTCTCAAAACTAGAAGTTGAAAATCTTAACTTACTGTTAAAGTATCAACATCAGAAGAAAGAACCAAAATCTCAAATGCCAAGAGATCTTCGGATGCTCCTGAATTTGATACATGTTTTGAATTAGCCAAACGGGATGAAAAAATTCAAGCTCACACGAACACGATTCGAAAGTTGAGGGCACAAATTGCCCAATTGAAGTCAAACAACAGTGATGTGATTGGCACCCAAAAACCACTGTCTGTAGATTCTCAGAATTTTCAATTTCAAGATACCATCAATAAATTGCAACATGAAAACATGTTCAGCAACCGGAAGTGAAAAAGACTAAAATTCCCATTAGTCCATCTACAGAAGTAAATAGTGACACTAAAGCTAGAGAGCCTATACCAAGGAGAAATAGAAGGAATTATAGGACTTCACATGCTAAAAGTCCTAAAAAGAAAGTAGTCGACCACATGAGGAACATTAAGTCCAACTTGAGCAAAATGAGTCATAATTCAAAACCTAATTCACGTTGCAAAACATGTAATGAATGCATAATTTCGAGTAATCATGATAAATGTGTTGAGAAATTTCTGAAGTCGTTTAACAAAACCCCAGTTAATAAAGTTTGGAGAGCTAAACAAAGTAAGCAAATTTGGAAAGCAACAAGTAAACTGTTTGCCAATGTTGGTTATCAATGGAAGCCCACAGGAAGGAAATTCACTTTAGGATAACAGTGCCCTTTAACTAGGATAACCAACTCTAAAGTAGTGCCTATTAAGGAATGAAAGCCAATGGGTAGAACTTTCCCTTTGGAGACCCAATGTCCTTTAACTAGGCCCATTGCATCTACTAGTGAAATTTCCACCATTGAAACGAATGCACCTAAGGTCTTAGTAGCTCCAGAACTTGTTTGCACTAACCAACTGGAACCCAACTCAAATTGGGGATCCGACGCTCCAAATTTTCTGCTCTCATCTGTTTCCAAATGCAGGTCGTACATTTCGTCCTTTGATATTTGGACTCAGGCTGCTCTAAACCTATGATTGGGGATCGCTCAGGGCTCGAGAATTTCGTGAATAAGGTTACTGGGACAGTTAGATTCGGGAACTACCATTTTGGGGTAATTATGGGTTATGGAGATTATGTTTCTGGTAACAGCTAATTTCCTGGGTATACTACGTGGAAGGACCTAGGCATAATCTTTTCTTTATTGGTCAATATCTTGATTCCGATCTTGAAGATTGCCTTCAGAAATTACACATGCTTCGTCTGAGAATTGGATGGTATTGATCTTCTTAAAGACAGTCATGGCACAAATCTATACACCTTTTCTATCGAAGTCCTGATGCGGTCCTCTCCTATTTGTCGTCTCTTAAAGACCTCAAAGAACAAATCGTGGCTATGGCAACAAAGTTTTAATCACTTGAACTTTGGTACCATCTATGATCTTTCTCACAATGATCTTGTATGAGGTCTACCCAGATTAAAGTTCAAAAAAGAACTTCTTCATTCGGCTTGTTAACTGGGTAAACGAAAGAAGCATACTCACAAACCTAAAATTGTCAACACCAACATGGATGTTCTTTACACCCTTCACATGGACCCAGGCAGACCAATAAGTGTGAAGAGTATAAATGGGAAGTGATGTGTACTCGTTGTTGTCGACGAATACTCTAGGTTTACATGGGTAAAGTTTTAGAGAACCAAGGACGTGACTCCAGAAGTTATCATAAACTCATCAAACAACTGCTAGTAAGACTCACAAAACCGTCAGAATCATTCGGACAAACAATGGAACGGAGTTTATCAACATACAACTCGTTCTACTTCTCCAAGGCACCAATGATCCTATGGGCGGAAGCAATTGCTACGGCTTGTTACACCGAAAACCGATACTTGATACATACTCTTCACAACAAAATACATGGCAAGAAACCGGATCTCTCATCTCTATTTGTGCTTGGTGCTTTATGCTACCCTACAAAATGACAGTCAAGATCTGGGAATGTTATAAGCTAAAACTGGTATTGGATTCTTCGTTGGTTACGCTCCAGATAATAAGGGATACCGAGTCCACAACAAACGAACCCGATAAATCCTGGAAACCGTTCACGTTACATTCGTTGAGCTGACTGAGCATACGGCTCCTGTACACATCAGTGAAGGACCCGCGTCTAAACTTTTGTCTCCTGAACCAATTAGTTCAGGTCTAGTACAGAATCCCACTCCTGCATGTACCTTATGTACCATCTACAAATGAGCATTTGAAGATCTTGTTTGACCCAATGTTTGAAGAATACCTTGAGACATCTACTGATGATACACCGATACCACCAGCCGCTATTGCTCCAGTTTTGTACAACTCAAATGGTCCATTAGTATCTACTTGAATTGATCAAGATGCTCATCTCTGCACATCTAGGTACTGCAGTCGACAATTCTTTTAAAGAGAATTCATTTGCTCCTCTTGAAAATGCTCCTTTCAAAAACCTATGTGTTCCTGAATCTTCTATTGAGACATCTTCTTCAAGGGATACAAACATGGCGTCTTCAGGTTCCTACCCTCAACCACATCATAATCTCATAAAACGGACCGATGATCATCCGATTGACAACATTATTGGGAATCCTTCTCGATCGATGTTCACACAAAGGAAACTTACCACCTATGCCTTGTGGTGCTGTTATAATTCCGAACTATCCAAAGTCGAACCCAAAGATTTCAAGACTGCTATCTCTAAAGACTGTTGGGTTAATGCGATGCAAGATGAAGTTCGCAAGTTCGATCGACGTGAAGTATGGGAATTGGTACTACCTCCAGACTGTGCAATGATTATAGCTCTTAAGTGGATCTTCAAAGTGAAACTTGATGAGCATGATGTCGTTCTGAAAACAAGGCAAGGCTTGTTGCTAAGGGATATCGTCTACAGGAAGGCATTGATTTAGAGGAATCTTTCGCTCTGGTTGTTCGTATTGAAGCTATCAGAATATTTCTCGCCAATGCTGCTGATGCGTGGGAATCGCACCTTGCTTTACCTCTCGAGGGATCTCGCGAGGCTTACAACCCCCACCAGGCAGTGTACCTGATCGTTGTAGTATAGTATAGTGACAAGTACCGGGGGATTGATCGTTCAGCTTAGGAATAGTGTCGCTAGGATTAGAAAGCCTAATTAATAGTTCTAGAGATGGAAGATGATTATTTTTGTGTTTTTATATTTTATGAAAGCAAGTAAAATCTCGGGTTTTGAAGGAGTGGGCGGAATTAGTTGCTAATCAACTAACCCAAAAACTACTTTATAACTAATTAACTAATGAAAATGAAATTAAACTAATATTAAACTAAGGTTGTGAGCAGTGGTTGGAGAAATTGTGTTTACTTAGACTTCATTACTCCCTAGATATCTTTTACATGTTAATTACTTGTTACACTTGTATGAATGACGGGTTGTATTCCTTAATACCATTCGTGGAGTGGCATACATAACTCCCCAACTCTATGAGCTCTTATCTCCTCCTACACCATGACCCAGCACAACTATAGGGATTGTAAACAGTGGCTCATGCATTAAATACAACCAATAAAGACCTAGTACGCCTCGGTTCATGTTTCTTAAGACGTTCAAGCATGTTACCATTTGGAGATCTGCCAGTTTTCTTAAGCCTAACATATAATATCATTCATTCAAAACAAGAATAGACAAGTAATCAACACATAATCAACATCTAGGTTTCATTAGATCTAAGCAAACACAAAGGAAATTTAGCCTAGCATAGTAGAATTAAGATAAGAACAAAAGATAGACAACCAACACATAGACATATTGATTGAATTAAGAGTATACTTATCTCAATTACAATGCAAGGTCTCAAGGGTTTGGAACCCTTGAAAAACCTGTAAAAGAGGCACCAAAATCGTCTTTAGGGTTTCACCAAAACTTCTCTCTCTTTTAATAAAAAAACTAGAAAACTATATATAGGAAAATCGTCCTGACGGCGTCAAGAGTAAAATCTGACGCCGTCAACTCGCCGCCATATACTTCCTCGGACGCCCTAGATCCAATCGTGACGGCCTAAGTGACGCCGTCACCACCCTCGGTAAATTAATCTTGGTCACTTTGACGCCGTCATCTCTTCATCTGACGCCTTCACAACCTTCGGTAAAATATTCATCCTTTCTGACGCCGTCAAGAGTAAATCCTTGACGCCGTCACCTTGTAATTCCAGCTTGGATTTGGTACTTTGTTGTTTTCTTCACTTTATGCTCCAAAAACGTCCAAAATAGCCTCTTTTCCAGAATTCACTCTCCAAACACCTAAAATCACAAAAGGAACGATTTAGGGCAATATTTGATCAAATAAATCCGGATTCGGGCTTAAATGACCCCCTAAAAACGGATCATTTTTCGCCTCATCATATACCCTTACACTTGAGATTTGCTTGTCCTCAAGCAAATGAGCTTTTATTCTACTCAAAAGACAAGTTAGGGGTCATTTAACACTAATATAAAAGTAATTACAACAAATAATCGTTCCACTAAAGACCAATAGACAAGCACGAAGATCATACACAAGCACCTCACAAATAGTGTTTAGATACTCACATCTCTCGGGTGTAATAAAGTAATATAACATTATGGAAATGGAAGATATCTCTCACTACCTGTCATAGCAAAATAGATTACCATAGGCTTGGGAAAGGATCAAACCTCCACCACATGGCGTAAGCACCTAGGATAAACTATCAAAGAGGTCTTTTTAAAGGGTTATAACGTTAGGTGTAGGGATATGAATTACACGGTTTTGTTGGATAAAGGGGATTTCACTGGTGGCGAGTTAACAATCTTAGTTAATTACATGTACAAGATGGCGTTGCTAAGCCAAGACTAGACTCGACTTAAGCTAATAAATGAAAAATAACTAAAAACATAAAATGAACATAGAATGAAAACGGGATGGTAGTCCGTATGTTTTTTTCTCTCTTTCTTTTCTATTTTTTTTTTCTTTTTCTTGATTTTTTCGATTTTTTTTTTTTTTTTTTTTTTTTTTTTTTTTTTTTCATACACTCTTACCCTACCATCCAAAATAATACATCATAGGGGTTTGAGCATTCCCCTTACACTTGAATCTTTACATACTTTACATTAAACTATTCTAATGACTCGAATTAAGAAAATCAAAACACTTGGAGCACTTTTAAGATTAACGTACATATGGGGGTAATAAGTGTTGTTCTTCCCCATTACTCCATAAAATAAGTACTTACCCATGAGTCCCAATCGTCCCAAAACAATATGTACAAGGATATGACTCGACTTAGCAACCATGTAATCAATTAGAAAGTTAACTTAGGGTTTAACAAATAACAATAATGCACTAAAAATGAGCGCATACACGGAAGGCTAAGGCGATTTGGGTGTACATTTAAGTGGGGTGTAACAAATTCTTCCTTTAAGTAAAATGCTTAAAGTTAGAAACGAAAAGATAGGCTCGGAGGGGTGTACTAGGGGTATCGTGTACTAAAAATGAGTACAACGCTAAGGGTGTGGGAAAAATTAGTTGACTTAACTAGCCAAGTAATATGACTTAAATGGTCAAGTAATCGTAATACGGGTTTAACACAAGGGTGATCCTAATGCCTCTTATCATGTAGTAAATCCTACTACACGAATGTAGTCTCACTAGCGGTCTCGGGATGCATCACTAACGCAAGTTCTAGAATCTAAATGCTACCGGTACACTCATAAGCACCAATAATAAATGCTTTTCCTATCAAAACTAAAGGCGAACCTCACATTTTTGGGTGGAAAATTTTTCTGAATATACGGTTATGTGCTAGTCATACAACCTCCTATCCATGAGACGCTTGCTATGGCTAAAGTTTCACTCCTAAATGTTGTAAAAAATTTTAAATTTGGCGCTAAAATTGCACTAACAAGTATTTCTCATAGTTTTATTACTCATCTACTATCAAACAAAACAAACTCAAGCGAAAGTGCATATGTAAGGTATCATCTTTTTACCCTCCCCTTACACTTAAGATGAACATTGTCCCCAATGTTCAAGTAAAGAATGTAAAAGTTAAAAGTAAAGAGAATGCATTCAAATACTCCCCTGATTCGCTCGGTATGGATTTTAGGTTGGCCAGGTTAAATCTTCCTCCAAGAAAACGAACCATCAAAGCTTCCCTTCCAGAATATAAATCATCTTCTTGTCTCAAATAACCTGTAAATCCTGACAAAAGTAGACAAGGCAACCTCGCGTAAAATCGGCGGCATCCTATATAAGTTACTAAATCCTAGAAAACAAAGTAAGATATAATGCTTGTGGAATGAAGTTTGCAGATTTCCTGGAGATTATAAAACTTAATAATTCACAAAAACTTATAAGACTCCGTTAGAAAAACAAAACTGGTAAAATTTCCAGATTTTTGACTCCTGACGCCGTCAAGAGCAATTGCCTGACGCCGTCAGAATGAACCTGCAGAAATCTTTATGTTAAGTTTCCGGAAAATTTCTGGAAAAACTTTGTCCTACTTCCTGGAAAATCCTGCAAAACTACATCATGACTCAATACAAGCATTTGACTCTAACAATACGAATACACATGTTCATTAAATATTGTGGAGAATCATGATCGGTTGTTTCTTAAAAAACATATTTGGGGTTTCCCCTTACACTTATCTTTTGCAAAAATACCTTTAGGTTGAAGTTAAGACTAGGCTAAACAACATAATAAAGTATTTCCACATTTTAATTGAGAAACATGATCAACCAACAATAAAAATAAAGCATGCATACGGAAGCAAATAACAATCAAACAATTAAAATTACACAAAACATGGGTTGCCTCCCAAGAAGCGCTTTTCTTTATTTACGAGTCTTGTAGCTAGACTCAAAGTTGTGGGTTACTACGTGATTCGGGTGAGTTCCTCATTGAGGACATCTTTGGGATCGAACTTAGGTTTCAACTCTCTATCGGTTTCCTTAGTATGGTACGACCTCTCGAACATCTCTCCATCCGGATCATATAAAGTCATTCTCATGTGCCATGATCCGTCTCCTTCTTTAGGTGGCTTGTCCCACCTCCATTCATACTTATCTCCATCTCTTTTCCATTTATTCAACTCTATATTAATAGGCATTACGCTTAAGAACTCAATCATTTTTCTAAAGACTAAGGGGTCCTCAAAGGGATCTAGCTCCTCATCTCTAGCTATGAGTTGTTCAACCGAATGTGTTCTCTCAACGAAATCCTTTTCTAGATAAAATGGGCATTGAGGTCCTATGAAGTTCCTTTCTATCCAAGGTCCATATCTAGATGGTCTCCTATTCATCTCTACCCAATGCGGTGTTGGTTCATCATCACAATCATAACTATGCTTCTTAACATTATACACCGACCAAGTATCGCCTTCACCTACCGCTATCTTAGATTCCTTGCAATCTATCATGGCACTAGCGGTTGCTAAAAATCCTCTTCCAACTAATAATGGGCATGTAGTGTCACTAACCATGTCTAGGACGTGAAAATCCGCTAATATAGTCAACTTTCCTACGTGAACAACTACATCCTTAATCATCCCAACCGGGTGAGCTATACTCCCATCCGCTAGCCCTATCAATACCTCCGTTTCTTCTAACTTTCCTAGCTTAAGAGTGGTGAATAAGGATAAGGGAATCAAGTTGAGGCTTGACCCTAAATCGGCTAATGTGTCGAAAGCTTCGGATCTTCCTATCTTACAAGGCAAAACAAATATACCCGGGTCATCAAGCTTTTTAGGTAACTTGTTTTGAACGAAAGCGGTCCCATTTTTGCCTAGCTTACACTTCTCATATTTTTCTAGGAGGGCGCTATAGTATGGAGCACGCGCTAAGACATCAATGACGGGGCGTTCAATGTGAAGTTCTTTGAATTCATCGTCAAGGTCTTGCGTAAGAGGTGTTTCAACAATACTTTTGACCGGTTCTATAGTGGGAGTTTTAGTTGATTGGTCCTTTTGGGGAACTTGGTTTTGCTTGAAACACTTGCTCGTTGATTTGACCGAATAATATTGTGGACACAAAGCGGGTGACGAAACGGATGATATGGAATTAACGGTTAGTTTCGGATTCTTGATTGTGTCACTTGGGAGTGCTCCCATTTCTCGGTCATTGAGAACTTTCAACAATGTGTCAATTCTATTGGTCATCTCATTTTGATTTTGTTTGAAATCGGCTTCAAACTTAGCTATGCGGGCTTCTTGAGATGCCATGAACTTTGACATCAATCCTTCAAGATTGTTGGTACTACCATAGTTGTTAGAAGGACTGTTGTTGAAGGTACGGTTGGATGGTGGACCGTTTGATTGGTAACGATTAGGTGGGTTGGATGAATTTGGTTGATTTTGTTTCCACCTAAGGTTTGGGTGATTTTTCCATGAGGGGTTATATGAATCACCGTATGTGTTTGGCTCGGGCTTGAAAGTGTACCACTTATCTCCCGCTTCGTCGATACGCGTGGATGCGTAGTCCGCAAAAGCTGTTCCGGGGAGTTCCACACAATCACGAGTGTCATGGGGACCACTACATAATTCGCATGAAGAAGTGATTTTGTTCACTTGGCTTGAATGCTTCGGAGCTTCGTAAGATTTCATGAGAAACTTGACTTGGTCCTCAAGTTCCATGATCCTACGGTCGGGAGTGCTTGAATTATTCGAAGGCAAAGATATTGCCTTGACCGTTTTGTTCAAATCACGGGGATCATTCCAACTTTCGTTGTCATAGAGAGCAAGATCTTCTATGAGTTCCCATGATTGTTCCGCACTAAGATCACGTAGCTTACCACCGGCCGATTGGTCAATGGTTCGCCTCGTGGGGATATCGATATGGTCATAAAAAATTTGGACTTGGAGCCACAAATCTATGCCATGATGAGGGACTTTTTGGAGTAAGTCCTTGAAACGAGTCCATGCTTCATAAAGAGATTCATTTTGACGTTGTTGGAACATCAAGATGTCATTCCTAAGTTTAGTAGTTCTCCCCGGTGGGAAAAATTGAGCAAGGAAACGAGTGGTGAGATCATCCCATGTGGTGATGGATCCCGCGGGTAAACGCTCAAGCCATTGACTAGCTTGATCCCGTAGAGAGAATTGGAATAGGCGTAAACGGGTAGTCTCTCTAGTTTCAACACCTAGGTCTATGGAATCTACGATTTTGAGGAAGTCCTTAAGGTGTTGGTTTGGATCTTCGGAACGAAGTCCATGGAATGCACATCCGCTTTGCACCAACCGGATGGTGTCGGATCGCAAGGGGGTCACATTGGCTCCGGTGAGCTCAATGGTGTTTCGATAGCCTTGGTGGCTAGGTCGGGAATACTCTCCTAAGGTTCGGGGCCTAAGGGGTTCTAATGGTGGGTTTTGTTGTGGTGGGATGATGGGTTCAAAGATGTTACCACCTTCCATGATGTCGGATGGTAAAGAGTTACGAACAAAAGCACGAAGAAATAAGATAGACTAAAGAAGACCTAAAAATAAAAATAAAATCTTACTAGAAAGGAATCTAGCAAGTAGACCTAATAAAAAGAAATCCTAACCTAGACAATAACTATTCCCCGGCAGCGGCGCCAAAAACTTGATGCGTGGGAATCGCACCTTGCTTTACCTCTCGAGGGATCTCGCGAGGCTTACAACCCCCACCAGGCAGTGTACCTGATCGTTGTAGTATAGTATAGTGACAAGTACCGGGGGATTGATCGTTCAGCTTAGGAATAGTGTCGCTAGGATTAGAAAGCCTAATTAATAGTTCTAGAGATGGAAGATGATTATTTTTGTGTTTTTATATTTTATGAAAGCAAGTAAAATCTCGGGTTTTGAAGGAGTGGGCGGAATTAGTTGCTAATCAACTAGCCCAAAAACTACTTTATAACTAATTAACTAATGAAAATGAAATTAAACTAATATTAAACTAAGGTTGTGAGCAGTGGTTGGAGAAATTGTGTTTACTTAGACTTCATTACTCCCTAGATATCTTTTACATGTTAATTACTTGTTACACTTGTATGAATGACGGGTTGTATTCCTTAATACCATTCGTGGAGTGGCATACATAACTCCCCAACTCTATGAGCTCTTATCTCCTCCTACACCATGACCCAGCACAACTATAGGGATTGTAAACAGTGGCTCATGCATTAAATACAACCAATAAAGACCTAGTACGCCTCGGTTCATGTTTCTTAAGACGTTCAAGCATGTTACCATTTGGAGATCTGCCAGTTTTCTTAAGCCTAACATATAATATCATTCATTCAAAACAAGAATAGACAAGTAATCAACACATAATCAACATCTAGGTTTCATTAGATCTAAGCAAACACAAAGGAAATTTAGCCTAGCATAGTAGAATTAAGATAAGAACAAAAGATAGACAACCAACACATAGACATATTGATTGAATTAAGAGTATACTTATCTCAATTACAATGCAAGGTCTCAAGGGTTTGGAACCCTTGAAAAACCTGTAAAAGAGGCACCAAAATCGTCTTTAGGGTTTCACCAAAACTTCTCTCTCTTTTAATAAAAAAACTAGAAAACTATATATAGGAAAATCGTCCTGACGGCGTCAAGAGTAAAATCTGACGCCGTCAACTCGCCGCCATATACTTCCTCGGACGCCCTAGATCCAATCGTGACGGCCTAAGTGACGCCGTCACCACCCTCGGTAAATTAATCTTGGTCACTTTGACGCCGTCATCTCTTCATCTGACGCCTTCACAACCTTCGGTAAAATATTCATCCTTTCTGACGCCGTCAAGAGTAAATCCTTGACGCCGTCACCTTGTAATTCCAGCTTGGATTTGGTACTTTGTTGTTTTCTTCACTTTATGCTCCAAAAACGTCCAAAATAGCCTCTTTTCCAGAATTCACTCTCCAAACACCTAAAATCACAAAAGGAACGATTTAGGGCAATATTTGATCAAATAAATTCGGATTCGGGCTTAAATGACCCCCTAAAAACGGATCATTTTTCGCCTCATCAGCTGCAAGTCAGAACATGGCGGTTTATCAAATGGATGTGAAAATTGCATTTCTAAATGGCGAGCTGAATAAAGTTGTTTATGTCAGTCAACCTGAAGGATCTGTGGATCTTGATGTCCTACCCATGTCTATTGTCTGAAAAGGGCTCTCTTTGGTCTAAAGCAGGCGCCTAGGGCATGGTACAATACACTGTCAAAGTTTCTTCTAGCAAACGGATTTTCCAAAGGTGTAGTGGAATGAGTTGAGAAAGGGGTAGTGGAACTATTCTTCTTGAGGATTGAGTATCAGCTGGCAGATTTCTTCACTTAAGCACTTCTGAGAGAATGGTTTCAATTTATTCTCCCGCGATTTGGAATGAAGAGTCTTACGCTAGTATCACTCTAAAGTCTTCAGGAAGAGAATGAGTTGTAATGGATTTGCTTCACGTATCCTTGTATAAATCTTATACCAAAAGGAAAATAGTAAAACATTAAAAAAAAAAAAAAAAAAAAAAAAAAAAAAAAAAAAAAAAAAAAAAAACCGGCCATAAAAATATAAAACCATAAAAATCTGAAAAAATTCTTAAAATCCAAAAATATTCTTCTCACGACATGTCTCTTGTGTAATCAATATTATGTACGTTTCTAGAAATGTCATTCAATAATGACACGGAATCATACATATGCTTGAGCAAGAGTTTTTCGGTTTCAAATAAAGTTTTTTTTTCTTTTCTTTCTAAAACATGTCGTATCTCAAAACATTCTTCAAAACAATGGCTTACAGTCATTTTAGGCTGTAACCCGGACTTCAAAAATATGGCTTGCTATTACTTCAGATAGCAACCCGGTTTTCAAAATGAGGAAAACACGTCGCCAAAAAGACGGTTGTTCCTAGCAAAGGGTGCCGTTCATCCGAGCGTGAATTACTTTATATTCATGCACCCTCGATCTAATGTACGTTTCAGTGCATTATTTCTTAATAAAGAAGAGAAATCTTCTTTTTACTACCAAATATTTTCCCTTCTATGATTTTTCCGGAACATATTTGTGCAAAACTTGGTGGTACTATGAGATTTTGATTGAAAATCAAATTGAACTCAAAAGTTTGATAAAATTTTCACTCAATCAATGACTTTAATATTTTATGAAAATATTTATGTTTTAACATCCGTCATTGATTGAGGGGGAGAGTGATTTCTCAAAATTTTATGTATCATCAAACCTCCCCACACTTTGTACAAAACAAAAGCAACAATATACGATTTGTGATGGTTATGTGTCAGAATGAGTAAATTTTCAAAGAGCTTTCGTTAAAACTTCGAATCTTTTGCAAACTCTTCAAATCTGACACATAACAACCTCCCTCACTGTTTGAGGGGGAGCAAGAAAAAGTTCCTTTTATCAGAAAATATTAAAAATTAACCGCATTTCTCTCCCAAAACGTTTTCTAACTTATTTAAATCAATTGGGATCCAAAATCTCAAAAGATTTGAAATTTTTGATCGGGGGAGAGAATGTGATTTAAATATGGTATCTGATAATCAAATGTGTACTTTTGGACTCAATAAATGTGCTCCCACATATGTGCTAAACTCTTTCGAATATCGAAGCACATATTGAGGGGGAGCAAAAGGCGTTTGTGGAAGTTATACCAAAGACAGACTATTTATCTTTATGCATGGAGTTATAAGGTTAGTTAAGGTTAGGTATGAATTCCCATGATCCACCAGAACCGGAAGGATCTTCCCAGAGACAATCCTCTAGATAGATTAGAAGTCCTTAGGAATGATTGAAAAAAGGAGTAAAATGAGAAAGGGAAGAGTGCGGACTGAGATAGAGCTAGGACTGGAACAAACCAAACAAGGTTCTAGAGGTGAAGTCTCGGTAAGCACTGAAGGGGTTGAAGAATGAAAAAGAAATGAAATGAGAAAGGGTGAAAAGAAATAGCCCTCCAAATATTCAACCTTAGGGCAAAAACCGGGTTCAATTCATAATCTACTGGCGGTTACTAAGGTAACACCGGTATTGAAGACAAGACGTCATGGACCCAGTGACGCACTGCACTAAACTTCCCAACCACTCAAGTTCTCTTAAAAGAACTTGTTTCATTCTCACAGGGAACCCTGTGCAATGTATCGACCGCTCATTGCGAGTTATGTTGATACCTAAAACAGGAGACGCCTCCCCAGTCTCCAGGAGCGCATCAAAACGCACTATTGAGTCTAGAGCCATGAGATCATCCATAAATCTCATTAGGACACACTTCCAATATGCTTATTGTTTCACACAATGTGGAAAGTAAGATAAAATATTTAGAGTCCTACGCATTATCCTTGTGGTATTGCCAGAACATCTGAGTGATATGAAAATATTCACAATGTAGATGGAAATCCTTCTAGAGCAAACATCACTCAAGCTCTTGGTAGGTGACATGTGAGATCCATCTTGGATCAATGATCAAGTGACAACTGGAAAGCAACAATGGTGCGATTCAATATTGAATCAAACTTGTTCCAGGATATGGATTGACGGATACTTTTGCTAAAACCTTTCAATGTGCTCACAAACTAATTTTTCGAGCACATTGATTGTGTATAATCTTTTAAACGAAAGTATTTTTGATGGAAATGTGATTCTAAGTATAAAACTCTCGTCGTGTCTAAAAAATGTTTATCATATGACACGTGAGTGATTTCGATAAATCAATTTTTCATCAATCCGTGAATATCAATTCACCGATTCACTCTATCGTGCTGTCTGCTTTGAGACGTTCCGATATGAGAACATGCTAAGTATGAAGATTCCAAAGTGGATTCTTTGGAAAACTCATCACTACAAGCTGGAAATTCCTGTCAAGGAGAGTCTTCTTTAAAAGAGACTCTACCTGATCACAGGTCGGTTTTTACAAAACCGGAGGGTAGTCCGTCCTCGCAGAACGAATGACAAAGCCATGATTCGTTCTCTATCTTTATTGCTAACTGTTTTATTTCAGGGACACATATAAAGATGGCGTTGATGGCTCTAGTCTCCAGCTGAATCGGGTCAATCCATACCTCATGCTTATACATCCTCCATACTATCATTAAAGATGAGAGACTTGCTACAACAAATGTTGAGAGACTACCAACAACGTTTCCGCAACTCTGATGGAAAAAGTCTCCTGATAACTCTAATGCAAAGACTCCTGATCCAAAAGGGTGTGAGCATGATGGTCCTAAAGTCACTACATCACATGAAGGCGATAATGCTATGGATGAGCTTGGAGATTTACTGTGGCTAATGATCTCAAAGAAGCTCAACGATTACATATCACTAAGGAATTCAAATCACAAGTTCGCTTGCTTGAAGTACAAAGTGTGCAGAAAAGTAAAGAATCAGATCCTACGAGCTACAAAGACTAAAGAATGCTTGAAGATCAACGAGCTTAATTTCCAAGGTGACCTCGCTTAGGGGGAGATTGTTAGGAATACAATTATTCCTATAGAAGACTCGGTCACCTAATTTATGTAATAGCATTTTAGTTAGCTCGTAGTTAGTTAATTATATGTATTAGTTAGTTTAGTTTAAGTAACACCGTGGAAGAAGGACGGGTCTTTACCCACTGTATGCCTGATCCACAGCCCGTGTGTGGGCGTTTGTAGAATACTATATATACCCTTCTTCACATGTGGAGAGGGTTGGAACTTCTCACACATTCAATCTAATACATTTCTATTTCTCTCATTAGAAGTCTCCCACATCTCTTTCTCTCTCTAAACTTCTTACACTATTTCGATCCATAAATCACAAAACCATACGTGTTTATAATTATGAGTATCTTACAGAGGATCACGTGCGGATACAATTTTTAAGTGCGGACGTGCGGATTGATCTGGTCCGTTCAATCCAGATCTGATCTTGACTTTTTTTAAAAAGTCAAGATCTAGCGCTATCATCACGGTACCAATTAACCATGAAAATGATTTTTTTAATTTTTTTTTCCTTTTGAGCGATCCTTAATATTGTTATCTTCTTTCATTTTTTTATTTTTTCAGATTTTTCTGAGAACTTTTTGTTTTTTTTATTATGAGTGTTACCGTGATATTAACCATATTATGAGTTCTACCGTGATATTAACAATATTATGAGCCGTGATATTAAAAACCCATGATAGCTACGGTGATATTGTAAAACCAACGTGATATTAAACTTTTTCACATGTAAAAATGAACCGTGATATTAGTGAAAAGCTTAATATAATTGTTTTTTTATTACGATATTAAAAAAAACTTACAGTGATACTAAAAAAACTGAAAAAGAATGTATGAGTATTAGAGTGATATTAAGAAAACATGATAGTTACGGCGATATTAACAATTTTTATTAAGAAAAAGTTTTTATAATATTAAAAAAGTTATTGTGATATTAAATTTTTTATTAAAAAAAAAGTTTATGTGATATCAGAATCTGATTTTGACTTTTTTACAAAAGTCAAGATCTGATCTTTACTTTGTCAAGATCAGATCTTGACTTTTGTAAAAAAGTCAAAATCATACGTTAATATCACAATACTTTTAACGATGAAAACGATTTTTTTTTGAAATTTTTTTCAGCGATTCTTAATTATTTGTTGTCCTCCTTATTTTTTTAATTTTTTCATATTTTTTTGAATTTTTTTCAGAAAAAAAGCTAATACGATAGTAACGATTTTAAAAAAAGACGGGATATTTACGATATTGTCACACCGCCTTTTTCAGATGGTTGACTAGATGAAGGGCTGAGATTCGTCCGTACCATCCGCACTAAAAGACAAAAACGTACCTGATCCTCACCCTATATATATATATATATATATATATATATATATATATATATATATATATATATATATATATATATATATATATATATATATAGTTTTTGAGGATTTTAAAACGTGTATAACTTTGTCGTTTTAAGTTCATTTTCTTCGTTCTTTATATCCACGGATTCGTCTTAGTATGTACTAATATATTTTTGATAGCTCGGCTTCTCTAGGTTACGTCTAACGCCTCGGTTTGTTCGACGAAACTCGTCCAACAACATGAAATTTTCAGAAAAATAGTTTTCGCCATTAAACTTGCAAAAATCATATCTCCTTCGTTATAAATCCGTTTTAGTCCGTTCTTTCGCCAAAAGTTTCGTTTTTGAAAGTATTTTCTAAATCTTTGGCTAAAAATTTCCCCTGAGTTCCTGAGTTTTCCAGATTTTGCATTTTGGGACAGTAGGTTCTTAGACAAGTTCTAAACTCATTTCCAATGTTTCAAACTAGTTTCTAATCCACCCAAATCACTTCCAATCACCACAAATCTAGTCTATTCCTACCATACACCTTCTTAAGGTGTCATGGGTTCTTAAACATCATCAATCAAGTAGATCTACCAAGGGTTTCCATTTCTAGTGTTTCAAAGTTATAAATATACAAAAATGAGTGGTATAAACTAACATATGCATGTAATCTTGTATAGAAATCATATGATCATAAAAATAACTTGAAGAAATTATGAAAAGGGTTTGACAACTTACTTTGAAAGATTATAGAGCTTGGATGAGTAAAACCTAAGAAACCTTGAGTTTTTATTTCAAAACTCAAACAAGGATCACCAAATGAACTTAAATATAGCTTGATCTTGGAAAAATGGTGGATTTTGGTCTTGTTCTTGTTTTGGGTCGTGGGTTATGATAGGAGAGGAAGAGAGGATATTTTTTTTTTCTAGTTGTTTTTGATATAAAATGGATGAAGTGATCAAATTGACCTGTTATACCTTAGAAGATATTTAGTTAGGGTAAAATTGTAATTAATTGATCAATTAGAAGTAACCATGTTACTAGTATCTAGGGGGGGGGGGGGGGGCACATGGCATAAAGAATGAGTGTATGAGAAGCTTGGTAGTATTTAGTTGTTTTGTGTATCAGTTGGGTATTATCGGGTACCGAGTTAATTAAAAATAAATCGTGACGAGTTGAAATAAATTTTGACGAAGTTAATTGGGACATAATAAAGTCATAAAAGTTGTGAAAACATATCGGGTACAAGTATTGGGTGTTTGGATAATTATTGTTTAGTTTCTACGAAAACCGTCGTAATTATAATAAACTTACGATATAAATTAAATAAATTTTCAAAATACCGGGTAAATGAATTTTATAATCTTTGTGATATTGTAAGGAGTTTAAAAATATATCGGGACCATTGTGGAGATTGTCGGATATGTTAGTCACATTTATTAATCGTATGTTAACGTTTGTTTAAAAATAAATATACGTAAAACGTTAAATATACCAAAAATATTAATATGAGTATTCTACGAGTGGTATAGTATGCAAATGTTATTATGATGAAATGTAGACTATTTCTAGTCCGTATGAAATGTCCCTACTGATAAAGCATGAATTCGTACCTGAACCAATTCGGTTACGCGAATTTAAATATACGTAAACTAAATTTACGATGAAATGAGCAATGCACATGAATAGTATTTTTCTTCCGGAAATGAATAGTGTTTCGTGAATAGTAAAATTTTTGAACGCTTCTCAGAATATCAAACTGACATAAAAAACGATGAATAGTAAAATGATGAATAATATTTTGATGAATAGTGATTTATGAATAGTAATTTGTCGAAGTTCGGAAAGTGACCTGAAATTGTGAGTTGTGACATTTAGAAATAATTAAAATGTGGGACCATGAACTCACCTGACAGGTGCGTAAATCACAACAGTGCTCAAAAGTGACTAGCAATGAAATTCCTCCGACTTGCGACCTATATATATATATATATATATATATATATATATATATATATATCGGTGTCTTAGATTCGATTCGTAAATGACATGCGGTATGTCTCGAGTGCGGTGATCTCCATCCGGGTGTCTTAAAAATATTCCAAAATAACTTTACGTAGTTATTTGTAACGTTGATTCGAAACGGTGATCAATAAATGTTAATTTATTTGTGATAATAATAACGTTAATAAAAATATTTATAATTAAATATTTTTAGTAAAAATACATATTTATTTTAAAACTACAAAGTATATATCTATATATACATTTATATATGTAAAATTTAATTATATAAAATATTTAATTAATAAAGTAGTTTTGTCAAACTTGACCCTTGACTTTAAGAAAAGTTACACTTTTTACCCCTTGGTCAAAATAATTACTTTTTACTCCTTTTTAGTTCTTTTTACACTTTACACCTCGATCTTTTGAAAATTACAGTTTCTACCCTTCAGTTATATTTAAAATCCACTGTTTATAATTTAGTCCGAAAGTTTGGTGGTTTTGACAGTTTTAGTCCCTTAACGTGTGACTTTGCAAAAATGGTCCTTAGTTATGTTTTTGAAAAACAAACTTTTTGGTATAATTAAAGTAGTAATTATAACTTATAAAAATCCTTAAAAATCAGTTTTTACACAACTCGCTATTTCTCAAATTTTCAACCGAAAATCCCTTTGAAAAACCAAATGGGCTCGTTAGCCCATTCCAGGCCCAAATGGTGTTTAATTTGTTTAAAAATAGTGCTCGACTAGGATTTGGTTTTGGTCTAGTTTTCGTAGTATAAGATCGTGTACGGCTTGCATGTGACGTTAGTTTGGTTAAGTGTGAGTCGAAAAATTAGAGTGTCGAAAAATATATGTATGTTGTACGTGTAAAAACGAAATGGTGAGCCCATTCCCAGGGGTGTCGAGGCATGTACATATATATTGTTACAAGTATAACGAATGTATATATTTTGATAATAACGTGTGTCGTGTGAAAGAATAAACGTGATATGCATGAAAGTAGTAGAGTAGGAAATGAAATGGGGAGACAATGACTTACAACACCAAAGGTGGTGGAGAGTCCAAGTGATACTCGACAATAAGAACCAACAAACGTTATACCCTCTTCCTCGTGACCCTCATTCCAAAATATATCCTACCCAAGTAGTTCTTAACCCAAAATCTTCGTGTGTGCCTTTGTGTGTGCCTTCCTTGGTCTCGACAACAAGTAGAAAGAAAGAAAGGAGTGTTTGGTGATATGAGATCTTGTGAAACTTGTAAGTGTATGAAAAATGTGCATTAAATGTGACCATATATAGAAGGAATGAAGTGGTTAGCAAGGTTTAGCATGTGATTTGGTCCTTGTAGTGTCATTCGAAACAAGACAAGTTTGTCTCCAGTTTTGTGATATGTCAAGTCGAGTTTTGTAGTTCTTTGGGGGCTATGATGACTTTGTGGATTTGTTTAGTACTAGGTTAGGGTGGTTTAGGGGAAACATGTGATGGTACTTGTATGATTTGTTTAGTTGAAAGGTGTTTTAGTGTTATGGGTCAAAGAAACACTTGATCCAAAGGTTAAAGATACTTAGGGTGTAATGGCTTGAACCAAGGGTCTAATTAGTGCACTAGGTCACATGTAGGGTGGCTTGATGTCTTACTTTGGTTAATCTCACACGCAAGTGTGAGACATAGGGGTGTTTTGTGTCGAGTTTAGGGGGAACCAAAGGAAGAAAAGAAAATACAAAAGGTTTGTTGTGGTTGATGGAGTTTCGTTATGGGTTCGAGCATGGGTCAACACATTCGTGTATCATCGAGGTAGCGTGACTTGGTAATGTCGAGTAGTAAGTATTTGGCGAGGCACGTATATGAGAAACACAAACTGTTCTCGTTGGGTGAATGGCAAAATCAAAAGAAACACAGCCCTTGGGCTTGTGAAAGTCTCGGCCCAAAAGAAAACAAAAATAAAAATGAGTTTGGGCTAGTGGTTTGTGTTTCGGCCCAGCAGCGAGCAAAAGAAAGAAAAAGAAAATCTTGGGCTTAAGTGATATAAGGCCCATCACGAAAACGAAAATGGTGGGTCGGTGACTAGTGCTCTCGTAACTTTAATTTCGGTATCGGTATCGGTATCGGTATCGGGTCGATTCGTGTAGTCCTCATAAATATAAACGGTGTCGTTCCTAGGTATATATACTTATATATATGCATAGTGTGATAATAATTCGTAATCATTAATATATATACATCGTTATATATATATATATCGGTGTCTTAACAAGGTATCGAGTCGCAAGTGGGAGTTACCGGTGTTAACCTCATTGGGTGACATCCAAGAGTGACAATCAAGTGATACCAGGTGACAAACAAACGGTGACCAAAATAATCGGGTGTCAAACAAACGGTAATCAAAGTAATCGGGTGTCAAACAAACGGTGTCTCATATAAAAATTTCAAATTAGCCCGCAAAAATGGCTTAGATTAGAATAGTTTCGAAAATTAGCATTAATAAATGACCAGGGATTTTACGGAGTATTACAGTATGCCTATAATATTGTATTTATTTGCAATCCCTTTTAGTAATTCTAACCGATTTGTAAAATAATGTTCATCGTATTACGACTAATCAACTAATGTTGTTCTGGTTAACTTACAACAGGTATGGGAAACAAAATCAAGCAATACCAAGGTGAAACAACACGGATGACTGATTATGAGAGGAGTAAACTGTTGAGGGTTCAAGAAAACCAAAATTAGGATTTAAAAAGATTGCTAAGTCTTTGACAAGTTTAGTAGATAGTAAAAAAAACAAAGAAAATAAAAAATAAATTACCAGCTATAAGTGAGACAGATGCAGCGGGTGAAACTGGGGAAGATTACCTTGAAGAAGTTTCTGCAAGTGTCGGAGCACCCAAAAAGGTAACTAGATTTGAATAACTTACATTCTTTTTTAAAAAGGTGAAATAATAAAATATAACTTACTGCAAGTGTTAGCCCCCACAATGCCAGTAAAATTACAAACAGAATTCCTATCTTTGATATCATTTATTAAATCTTTTTGGAGTGTGACGTACTGACGTGACTCTACCAATGGTTAAGTTGTTGCACATCTATGCCTTAAAAGTTTAAAAGTGCATGCAAACATTGGTTATTTATTTAAATTCCACTTTACATCGGAAAGAAAGGTTCAATATGTTAAGTACTTACATGTGATTCATATCTATAATTCAATCAGAAACTGTGGAGTCTATGTATCATTATGACAGTCGATCTATGCCATGATTACTTGAGCAAATTTAGTGTGCTGGTATCTGTTATAGTATTATCTATGTTTAAGGTTATATAACAGTTACACACCTTAGTACAGAACACTACCTAAAGCTAGCACAAGTACAATGAGTTGTTGTTTCTAAATTATAACAATATTATGTCAAGAAGATACAGCTGTAGAAATAACAAACCCTCTAGTAACTGTGAATTTTGAGACCTTTTGTCCTAGCATGTTAGGAACCAAAGTGAAATCGTTCAACTTTAGGCCTAAAACAGGTACTAAAATATACGCTTCAGTTTGTCTCATTCAACTCTGCAACTCGTACTACTTAGGCATAAAAATCTTACGGAGTATATATTTTGGTCCATGGTATCTTGTGAAACATGTAAGCATCAGCATGCTTCATTCAAATTTACTAAACTGAAATCATTCAACTTTACCACTATAAGTTTGCCAAACTAAAATCATTTGACTTTACCACTGTTCATGCTAATTCTATATTTGAGTTTGGTTTTTGGTTTGCATATATAAGCTTTTGTTGTCCGCATACGTAGACTTTTTTTCTGCAAAATGTTTGGGCTGCTTATTCATGAATATTCATTTTCCACTTTAGAAAGTAGCTGAAAAAGCTAAGGCCAATTGGGCAAAAAAGAAGATGGTGCAAGTTACAACTAAAGGTAATTATATGTTATTGTACGTCTCTTGATGTAAAATATGCATATGTATTGAGATTATATATTTCGTTCGAACAGGAATGTTTAATGAAAAATGAGCTAACTAGAAAGGAGTTGTTTCGTGCTTGCTTCTCAAAAGACACATGATTGCAAAAAAATGTCGAAGCTACAAATGCAATTGATGGAGCATGATGATGATGCTTGATGACTTGAGGCAATGCTCTTCTACTTTATTTCTTATTGCTGCATTTTGGCTATTGCATTTTGGCTAGTGTATTTTCATTTTGGCTATTGAATGTAGTTGTAATTGCTATGGAAGTTGTGCTTTGTATTATGGATACTTATTTTTTAAGTAGAAGCTCTAATTTCTATGGAATATGCTTTGCATTTTATGTACTGATAGTGTATTTGCTTTTTAGCCATGGTGCTGTTGCATTATTTGAAGGAAAAAAGTGATGCTACACTTTCCCTCCAATATTTTTTGCATTGGGTTCTAGTTGTCTAAATCTGAAACCGACCTTATTATACTGAAAAACCCGAGCCAACCCTGAGTCCAATTTTGTTCGGTTTTGGTCCAGCTTTTCCACACATTATGGTTTTGGTTCGGTCCAGGTCTGCCCGGTTTGGTTTGGGTTTGACCCACATAAATACAACCTAAAATAACTTGAGGCATGATAAAAATGGTGTTTGGATGTGTATATATACAAAGTGATCATGTAACTTCAAAAATCAGAACCATCAGTTTTTATAATAGGTAGTTCACTAGGTATATCTAAATTTATCAAAAAAATATGTCACTTAGTGATAAATGAAAATGTTCATCAAAATTAAATATTGAAAAGTAAAAGCATCTTCATTAGTGTCCTTGATCTAAAATGTATGTAAATGCAACACTTTCTGAAATGTTGTGCAACACTTTTTACAATGTTGTGTGATTGAATAAGATTTGGAGCACTTTAAACCAAAGTGTTGTACTTTTCTTTAAAGAAAATGCAACATTTTTATAAAGTGTTGTATTTCAGAACAAAAGATGCAACAGTCAGAAAATAATGTTGCGTTAGATCCTTACATGCAACACTTATTTAGTAAAATGTTGTTATATTATTATTAAAGTCTATAAGGCAACAATCTTCTAAAGTGCTGCTTCTAAAATGCGGCAATACCTTCATTTTCTTGTAGTGATCGAAGGTACCTTGAGATACCTAATCAGTTTTGAGAGCACCCAGTTAGAGTGCATTTTTTCACATAATCGAATTCAGTTAGTCACGAATTGCAAAAACCCCAAATCCTATAGCCAAAAAAACCACCTACTCGTCGTTGCCTTTCCTCACACGTCTGTGCGTGAGCTCAGATTCAGTGGTTTTAGTTGTTGAAACTTTCCATATCTTTGTTTGGTGAGAGTCCGCCTAGAACCCTGGTGAGATTTAGTCCAATCCTCCATTTTTTGAATTTCATCTTCCACTTAGTATATTGGTTTTCATAATTAAATTTCGAATTTGGGTTTTGAATGTGAAGTTTCTAATTTGGATTTTGTTTCTGAAAATTGATTATTAGTATAGGGTTTTGTGCGGTGACAAGTGGTATTTATTGAGATTGGTTATAATTAACATTCAAGTTTTTTGGAGGATAATTGTGAATGATTTATGATTAGGGTTCTCATCTGTAGGATTATTGATTTTGATTTGGGGATTTGATTATTGTTTACTTGTTACTTTGACCAGACTTGTGTTTATGTCTCTTGTTTGAATGAGTTATGATATTCAACTCTTATTTAAGTTGGTTGTCTGGTTATTATGTGGAGGAGTATTTGAATCACAGTTTTGTTATTGATTTGGATACTGGTTTAGTTTTTGGCTAATGAGAATCTTGAGTTTGGTCCCCGGTGAGACCATTAGATTTTGGTTATGCTCTTTTGGATTTTGGTTACTCAAGTTTTGAGTTTTGGTTAGCTAAGACGTGTTTTGACACCATTGTTTCAGGTTGCTTCGTTTTCTAGATTACTTGGTTAGTTGAGACCAGATGGTTGCTTCGTTTATTCATTAATGTTGAGACCTGTCTAGTTCAGGTTGCTTATTTTTTTGTTGTTATTTTGATTAGATCCTAAGTGAGATCTATTGAGACATTTTCTTCATTTTGCTTCGTCTTTTGATTAGATCTCATGTGGGATCTAATTAGATCCCATCTATTGAGATTTGTTAGATCCCAAGTGATCGCTTGGTTTTGCGATTGTTCAAGGTTTGGATTCTTGCTACGAGGAAGATTGTTGCTCAAGAGGAGCTTGGCTAATTTTGGGTCAATTATATTTGTAACAAGCTAGAGCATGCTAATTTTGGGTCAATTATATTTGTAACAAGCTAAGCATAGCATGCGCTAGCTTGCTGGGAGTGTTAAAGTTACTTAGTATTATTATTAAATATTAGACCCATATTAGATTAGTTTAGTTTAGGCCCGTTAAAATGTAGTATTAGGCTTTTTACGTTTTCTTTAGATGCCCTTGTAATCTTTATTATCAATCAAGGCAATGGAAATGTAATCTTTTGTCTATGACGCTTGTCACCCATCTCTGTTTACATATACTATAATCAAAAGTCTCTCAAATGACTCAAGAAGATTTAGAGAAAGACACTTCAGAAACAGTTAGCTACTATACAAATAATTTTGAAAATTTTACCATCTTGCTACTCCATTTCTAATCCAATCTCACATTATTCACACCATTTCATTTTATTTCACCTACACGATTTCTCTGCACCAAAACTATTGACTGTACAGTAACCATTTTCCGGCGGAGACATTTTCCGACCAGGTCACGTCATCTTTCTTTTTCATCAGTTACTTGTTATTTGATTTTTCTCATAATAAATTTACACTTCAAGCGCTAGGTATAGTTGGTGCTGTGGGGTGGTGCCATGGGCAAAATTGGTGCCACCTCAAAAAATGCAGAACTCTAAAAAAGGATTAGTCTACAACATGTCAAGTGCATGGCGCCATACATATTGACAGAGCATGTTGATCCCTGCTATTTCTGATATGTTCACGATTGGTATATTCACTTCCCTCACAGAGATTAGGTTGACCCATTGCGTCATCCATGTGTTCAACAAATGCTTCCTCAACAGCATTAACGCCTGCAAAATACCAAAGACCCAAAGATAAAAATGTGCATGAACAATACAAAATAATCTACATGTCAAGTGCATGACACCATACGTTTGGACAGAGCACACTCGTCACTGCTATTTAGTTCATGTTCAGTTCCCTGATAAGGTATAGGCTGACGCATTGTGTCATCCATGAATTCAACAAATGGTTCCACAACAGCATCAACACCAAAATACTCCGTGTAAGACAGGACACTGAAACGTGCGGAACACAATACAAATAATCCACCACTTGTCAAGTACATGACACCATAAATTTTGAAAGAGCACACGAATTACTGCAATTGGCAGATGTTCACCATGGATATATTCACTTCTGTAATAGGCTGACCTACTGCATCATCCATGTGTTCAACAAATGGTTCCACAACCGCATAAATTTCAAGACCCAAATATTGAAATGTGCAGAAAAAACATTAAAATAATCTACAGCATGTCAAGAATATGAAACTATACATTTTGACAAAGCATACTGAAGACTTATTTGGAATATGCTCACCATGTATATGTTCACTTCCCTCACAGAGAATAGGCTGACTCATTGCGTCATCCACGTATTCACCAGATGGTTCCACATCATTAACACCTGCAAAGTATCAAGATCCAAAATTCAAAGGCAAAAATTAAAAATGTGCAGAAAACATAAAAAAATACTCTACATGTCAAATACATGACACCATAAGAGCACACTGACCACTGCTCCTTGGAATATTTCCACTCCCCTCACAAGGACCCATTGCGTAATCCACGTGTTCAAAACATGGCCCCACAACAACATTAATCTCTTCAAAATAACAAGGCAAAAATTCAAAATGTGCAAAACATTAAAAAATAATAATAATAATAATAATAATAAATAAAATAAAATTTGTCTACGTGTCAAGTACATGACACCATAAGAGCACACTGACCACTGCTCTTTGGAATATTTTCACTTCCCTCACAAGGAATAGGCTGACCCATTGCATCATCGTGCACGTGTTCAACAAATGATTCTACAACAACATCAACACCTGCAATATATCAAGACCCAAATATTAAAAGGTGCAGAAAAACATAAAAATAATCTACATGTCAAGTACATGACAGCCATACATTTTGACAGAGAAATCTGATCACTGTTATTTGGAATATGTTCACCTCCCTCATAGAGCATAGGCTGACCCATTGTGTTATCCACGTGTTCAACAAATGTTTCCACAACATCATTAACACCTGCGAAGTATAAGAATTGAATATCAAAATGTGCAGAAAAACATAAAACATTATCTACATGTCATGTACATGACACCATACGTTTTGAGAGGGCAAACTGATCACTGCTATTTGGAATATGTTCACTTCCTTCGCAGAGAGTAGGCTGACCCATTGGGTTATCCACGTGTTCAACAAATGGCTGCACAGCAACATCAACACCTGCAAAGTATCAAGATCAAAATATCAGAAGATGAAGAAAAATATGAAACCAAACTACATGTCAAGTACATACACCGTACGTTTTAAAAGAGCACACTGATCACTGCTATTGGGAACTGTAAGATTATGGCTCACCACCGATGTAGGGTCATCCCTTTTGCCTCGAAAAACACCCCAAAGATAATACTTCCCTTGAAATTCTATAAAACACATGTTACGGAGTCTGGTAAACAAATAAAATGAACATTATTTGAAGTTGATTATATTCAAGGACTCACTCTGGAAACAATGTGGCAAAACCATAGAAGTGAAAATCAATAGCTCTGCATTTTTGGTAGGGGCTCTCATTGCAAGCTCTTTATCCATCATGTCTTGCACAAAGTTATCAAATATCTTTTCATTTCTAAATCCAAACATATAGTTAAAAAAATAAATTTCAGATTCAGGAAATAACAAACAAGAAATTTAATCTGAGGGTATAATAGAAAGAATTATGGTGGCCATTACATTGGATCTCCTGGGAAAAAGTAGAGGGCTATACTATCATCGGATGGCTCACGCTCCTGAAAACTCTTTGGCCACAAAAAGATCTTAGGTTGCATTTCTAGGTGAAGCAATGATGGCATCATATTTGCTTCTTGAAAGACCTTATCACAAGCTTTGGTCGATAAATGGGCAAAAATCCTTTCCAATGGATCATACTTTGCGCCAATCACGATAAAGCTCCCCCTGACCAATATTGAGAGAATGAAATAAGCAGCAGTATAAGAACATGTCATCTATATGTCTAAAATGACACTAGTAATGAATTAGGGTATAACATGGATCTTTGTTCTATCACCATATATAAACCAAGTTCTGAGAAGGTTTTTATTGTTTGAAATTGGCTTGTTTAAAATAGTAGGTTCTTCAGATATAATAAATTGAACTGGAACTACACAAATATTGAAAATGGAAATGTGGGAATACAAACATACTAAAATCTGCCATTTCATATAACACGAAATTCTAAAAAATCAGTGTTAGGTGTCAAGGCATCCGTATTAGCTATTAAAACTTGCATGAAGCAAACAGAACCTGACAACAAAATACACTAAACAGGGCCCAATCAAATGTTCAATTAAAATTTAAAAATCAATGAATAATGCTTGCATAGCCCAGCCAAGTCGTCAAATGGTTTCACCAAGACCAACAAGATAGTAAAAGAGCATTACAGGCCACCCAAGAATCAATTTAGTTTCATGTATGCCAGTTCCGGCAAAAACTTGTTAATAAGGGTTCAAAATGACAAAATGCCCCTAACTTTAAAGCTTTTGCCACATCTAAAGTTGTAATATGACAACAAATGCCCAAGTCACTAAAAAAGAATGAACTTTTGATGGGTTTCCAAATAGTTAATGCTATGGGCATTTTTGTCATTTTACATTTTTGAGGGAAAGATTTGACTGGACTACTGGAGCAATATAAATTAAGCTAAACTGATATGTGGATACATGTAATGCTGTTGTCATATTTCACGTGGCCTTTGCTTAATCTTCTAGATACTTGGGTGGCCTAAATGTGATCTTTTAAATACTCGAGTGGCCTATGTATATTATCTCTAAAGTAAGAGTCGTAACAAAGCATGTAAATGAAGATACTTTCAAAATCCTTACCTCCATACTGTCTCGATGACTGGTTGTGCACATATATAATAGTTGTCTTGTATGTTATTTTCAATATCTGCTGATTGACAAACAGTAGTGCCCGTTTCTGCTCGGCATTCATGGTCAGTATTTTTTCCCAACTCTTCTTCCATGGATGAGGAGTCAGAAATCAACTCGTTATGCTTCATTTTACTTGGTGCATAGCTGACTGGGACATCCACCATTGTACAAGACTCTTGAATTCCATTTTCTAGATCACTGCGAAGCTTATATTCCTTTTCCTTAACAGCCAAGCGAGCTGTATTCTTCTTCCTTTTTGTAAATGCTTTCTTTCGTATATTATGAGCATGCTCTTTGATATGTCTCCGACTAGTTACCTCTTTTGTCTCGGCTATTAAAGACACAATGTCCCTTTCCTTCTTATGTTTCTTCTTTATATGGGTAACTTTTACATGTCTTGCAATGGCAGCTTCCTCTTTTCTGGATTGTGAAGATTTAACTTGACAGTGTTCACAACACCATATGACACGCTCGTAAAATGTCTTTGGCATTTCATCTAAGCAGTATCTGACAAAGGAAAACCGTAAAATAACATTAGAGCTATGCGAATTTTCTTCCTTTTTAATAATACCCCCACGATGATTACACAATATAGTTTTAAAAATTTTGGTAAGACGTTTAGATTGCACAAATAACTAATATGGAAAAGTTTTTGTCATGGTCTGCAAGTACTATGACATGAACATGGCACGATATTTAGAAAGGTTTGTCCGAAATCACCAATGTGAATATGCTATAGAGTAAATTTCCATCATCTTGAAAACGTGGATATAGCGAAATTCTACATTTTTTTTAGTGGCAACGACAACATTCATTAGTAAACTATTAAATATCAAATTACTTGATAAATAAGAAAACAACAACAAAGATGCTACCTATGAATGGCAACGTGCAGGCATTTAACACAGTAAACAAAAGCATTGGTGAATCCTTGATCACCACACGTCCCACATACAAGACCCTGTAACAACCAAGGAACATATAAATATTAGCAGTCATTAAAATAAAAACAACCCTTGTTAGGAAAACAAATGACCTGTTACTTGCTCCATTCTAGAAAAGTAAAGATAAATGTTGTGAAAAAGTTACAGAGCCAATTCCGTAAGTGGTCATTCACAGATACCCTTTCCCCGTGTTGTTTCTTTTTCTAATGATAAAAACCCAAAAATATATATTTATTTTGAATCATTTAAGCATAGTTGGCATTTATATCATTTTACAGATGGAAATTGAATAAAATCAAATGCAACAATGAAGCTTAAAAGTAACATGCAATTGAATAAAATCAAATGAATTGCAAATGCATGTATCAAATTGTTGATGAATTTAACACATCAAAATTGATAGATAATTACCTCCTCCTGGAGATGGTGTGTAATTGAGCCCATCTTATTTATTTATGTTTGCTGAAGATGGAAATGAGTGATTCAAAGGTAATTGAAGATCAAACACACCAGTAACCGATAAATGAGCGATTACCTATTACTATTTTTTATTTATTTTGTAAGAGAGAGCACTGTATGTCACCCAAAACTCGTCCCACTTTTTAGTTTTGACTATATGTGCTGTGTTTGTGTGAGCCAAAATGTTTCAACTCACTTTTTCTGTAAACGTTTGGGTGATTTTACTTGTACCACCTTGAAACATACCTTTTAATCCTTCGCCTTTTATCCACTTACCGCGCAATACGGTGGCGGATACGCTGTGACCATTGTTTAGTATTGGTATTTTTAGAAACATTACAAATAAAACTTGAAATATAAATTAAAAACATTTACCCTGTGTGTTTAGTATTGGTGTTTTTAGATTTGCTTATATACGACTGAGGTTTGTCTATTACAAGTTTGGTTGAAATGGACAGTATAAATATTCGAATGCAGTAACAAGTCGACACTTAAATACGTTTAATTTCCAGGATGTTACAGGTTTTTTTTTTTTTTTTTTTTTTTTTTTTTTTTTTTTTTTTTTTTTTTTTAACTTCTAAATTTACATGTCCTAAATATATTATAAGGTAGTAAATGTAGAAAATAGAAGGGGGGTTAAATAGTTTCACCGCTTCTTTTTTATTTTCTAAAGCGTTTAGCCGTTTTAGGTCCGGTTATTTTTCATTTGCAAACTTGTTGAATTCTACTAGTTATGTGATATCAATTTGGTTACTAGCATACACAAATAAAATAAGTAAAGTAAAGAGTAATGAAAAGTCTTTGGTTTTAGATGGTTTTAAAACATAACACTTTGAATTTTAAGACACGAAAATGACTCAATACGCACGAGTGGGCTAAGGAATGGGTATGGAGTGAAATCGAGGCATAAGAAAAGTGAAATACTCGATACGCTTGAATAAAGAGTGGATTTTGAGTCGAAACAGAAGAAAAGAAGGAATAAAAAATTAAATGAGGTTTAAGGATGAGATTCGCATCGAGGAAAGCTAGAAGTCAATCATGTAAGTTTCAAGAAACGTCATAGACGAGAACTAGAGAGCAAGCAAAGAGTGAAGCAAGTGTGTATCGTCTATAGTGATTGATTGACGCCAAATTCGTTATAAACAATGGTTGTGGTAAGACCATTGTTTTTCCAAATAATTTGCTTGAATCCAAAGAAGGATAAGCATTTATACAAAACGTCTAATGAACATAAAGCATATAGCACATATGAGCATGTAAGTGTTATAAAGCATGCAAGCAAGTCATGATAAATCATATAGTCACGTAAGCATGTAGCATGCATTCAAGTAACAACTATAATACGCAAGATTGTAAGAAAACTTACATTGGCCTCTAGCTATCCTTAATAACACATAACCAAAACATGTGTTGTTGGTGATGCAAGACTATATGATATTCACTTGGCAAGTCGACCTCATAATTAGTTATGCACTTGGCTTGGTGAGATAACCATTAGATTGTCTCCATACTTATGGCGCGTATTGTCTTCTTAGCTAGCTATCCACATTGTACATTAAACCGCACATTGTCTTCTTTATTATCATAACATCAAAACAAGTAGATTGGTACACCAACTAGGTTGCTTAAGAAATCCTTGTTGGCAACATTACCTACAATGAAGACTTTCAAACTAGTAGTATATGATTCCACTTAAACTAAGTGTTTTTCTAATATCACATTTTCATCATCTTTGGCTTGAACATTTCCTTGATGTATGTATAAACCATTTTACCGAATGCCATTTGCCATTTGACATAAAATTGTTTTATCAAACTCAATTTTTGGCAAAGATTCATAAATCAAAATTTTTGTTTCAAATGTTTTGCACAAGTTTCTTATGAAAAATTTATCAGCAAAACTTTCTTTCATTGATTATAAATCATCAATTGAAATGACATGCCAAAGATTATGATCTATTGATTTCACATAACTTTCAAATTCATTTTTCCAAATGACAAAATTTTCATTTTCGAAAAATGGTGGCTCATTCAAATAACGCCCTTCTAGATATCATTTTGATTCCATAGATCGACTCAAGTTTTAAAGTACAATATACTTTAAAGATCTTGATAAACGAAGCTCTGATACCAATTGTAGAAAATAGAAGGGGGGTTGAATAGTTTCACCGCTTCTTTTTAATTTTCTAAAGCGTTTAGCCGTTTTAGGTCCGGTTATTTTTCATTTGTAAACTTGTTGAATTCTACTAGTTATGTGATATCAATTTGGTTACTAACATACACAAATAAAACAAGTAAAGTAAAGAGTAAGGAAAGAACACAACCAAGAGACGCGATGATTTATAGTGGTTAGGCACGAAGCTCACTCTCCGTCCTACTCCACTCCCCGAGTACCACACTCGAGAGTTATCAATCACTATATCAACACACTCCTTCAGGCGGAGCAATCCGTACACATGCTTACACAAGGCTTAACGACACTAAGCATAATGTCAAGTTCTAATCGTAGCTAGAACCAATCTAGTCCAAGGCCCACATGGCCACACGAACAAGCACTCTTGTCCAACTTGAATCTTCACCCGATCCAAGCCTTCACACACTTGACACACTTGGTTCTTCACCCGAACCAAGCCTTCACACACCTGACACACTTGGTTCTTCACCCGAACCAAGCCTTCACACACTTGACACACTTGGTTCTTCACCCGAAACAAGCCTTCACACAAGACTCACTTGGATCATCACCCGATCCAAATCTTTATACAATGACTCGACTAAGTCCTAACCTACACACTAGGACATCACTCTCATCGTATCAAATACATGAACTAATCTAGTTACAAGACTTCTTGGATCTACATCACCATTTGGCAAAAAATGAAGGACCTTATTGAAAATTAGTAGACTGGTAAGATAGGAAAAAAAAAGCTAACCGCAGGCCAAAAGAAAGATTGGGAATGCTCAGACTGAAAAAAAAGCAGCAGGTCCTACGTTTATATCATTTTGAATTCTGATTAGCTTCACTGCTAAAAAAATCTTCTTTATAGCGTGACTCTATATCCTTTAGGATGTAGAAATCAGGCTACTAGAAAGAAGTTGTGTCGTACTGCCGACAGTTATATCGGAAAACTTTCAGCCGGGGCCTAACATCAAAGGCGCAGGTTGATGTTTTCTCTTTGTGTAGCCTACCTGCTGAAGACCGTAACGTAAGTAACTCAGTGCACCATACGTGATGAAAATTGAAAGCGGTATTCCCCCTTATATATAGCCCAAAAGAAATAGAATCATGGAATTCTCTCCGAGAGCTGCTGAACTAACGACTCTATTAGAAAGTAGAATTAGCAACTTTTACACGAATTTTCAACTTACCTTCCTGACTGTGCTTCCTGCTTTTGGACCTATTTTATATTATAGTGGTAAGACTGTAGTCTACTGCAATAGGAGAAAGGGAATTGAATCAATAGTAGCAGAAGGAGGCAAGTAACTGATTAATGAAAGGCATGAGTTTCCATTTTCCAAGTAAGTTATGGAAAAAAAGTGATTATTAGCTTTCACCCTTTCTCCGCTTCAAAAGGAGCCGAAGATATTTAAAGAACTTAAGACTTTTTAGACGGCCCTAAAGAAAGAAGTACAGGAGCTGAAGTCGATTCGCCAACAGAGAAGGGGGTCGGACATGAATACGATTTGCGGAAGCAGATTTGACTCGGCACAACCTAACGATACATCCAAAACCAATGATCTATGCTTAGAATGCGTTGCTAGATCTCTACTCTAGAAAGCTATACAGGCAACAACGAGCGCGGGTTGACCCGGGGCTTATAGAGCGAAAAAAAAACTTTTCTTTTTTCGCGCCGGCGATCCAACAAAAAAGCGAAGTAGTGGTCTCTTTCTTTCCATTACGAATGACACGCTTCCCTTTACTCCATACCATAGGGCCTTTTCATCAGTTGCAGGATTTGGTGGCCCAAAATTGACTTGGCTTCGCCAAAAGGCCTCATCTCTAAAAGCCCGGCTAACCTGTGCAGCAGTCATAGCAGCGCTTAAGTTATGGAAGTTCCGTTTTTTTTTCGGGGAAGCCAACCAAGCAAGCAAATCTGTTCTACGATCGGGTATTGTTACGTTATTTTAGATGGTTCTAATTGTGGGCGATAGTCTTCATTATCCTCAGTAGCTTGAGCAGGCTCCTCAATGGCTTGGATAGCCCCTGAAGTAATATCCTAACGTGTACTCAAGAACACAAGAAAAGAGCTTTTAAATGGCCTTCTGTTTTTTTTATCAAAATCCATACAAGACCCGAGTAGGCGGGTCGAGGTCCTACGAGGTACCCACTACTCGGAGTTTATCCAGTTGAGGCATCTTGATTGAGAATAAAGGATTCCCCCCATACAGAAAGAGAGGCCTTCCTGTACGAGTAGTGAAGAACTAAACGAGAACTTTTGTTGGTTGTTGACCAACGGAAAGAAAGGGAGAAAGAAATGGGATTGTGTCAACAGGCCCCTATTCCGACGAAAAACAGCCCCTTTTCTTTTTGTTTGGCCTGTTCCTATCAGAAAAATTACGATTTCAGAGAAGAGGAAAAAAGTCCTCCATCATAGGCCGCCGAGGGTACCTTCCTAGAGGTTCTTTTTGAATTTGAATCAGGTCTCCTCACTTATGTTTATGCTTATGATAATATATGCCGATCCCTAATCTCACAAATAGATTTCGACCCAATCTCCCATTTGTGAAGCAGATCATGAGTGTATTCCGCCTACATTTGTTAGGTTCTTTGATTCTGTAAGTTTGTCTTGTTTAGATTGCACGCGGGTGCCTTTTATACTTTATATATAAAATATAGATTTACAATAATAGGTAACCTTCATCAATAAACCTTGCCTCATATCCAAGGCAGCTTATCACAAGCGCCCCACCCCATACGACTTGTTGGGGGGCCGTTCGCCTTTTGAATCAAACAAAGTAAGTAGTAGGGGCTTCATAGCAACTTTCATTCTAAAGGAAAGCGCATCCTTGGTCTTATATCCACCCCTTGACATGTGCTTTACTTGATCAGAGAATGCATCAGCTTATTGTCTTCTGGCCCAAAGCAGTGCAGTCTTTCCTGGCCAAATCAAGGATTTGGGGCTTCTTTGTTGCTCGTCGTTTAGGCCGGTGAGTGAGATTTCTGCTCATTGCAGTCACCTCCGGGCTTCTTCGCACCTGGATAGTACTTGGACCCTTGTGCCCCAGCCCTTGATCAGAAAAAGCTGCCCGCCCTATGACCCACAACTCAAAATGAGCCTTGCGATGAGACGCGGACATTCCCCATGCTGCGGTTCCCTCCAGTCCGTTCCCGGGTTGGGTTAGGGGAACATCTGAGCGATTTCCTTCGTGGATCCAAACGCGCTCACAAGGCGCACAATAAGAATAAGACCAATAGAGACTTCATAAGAGACCATTTGAGCTGGGCGAAAGGGGACACCATTCTCTTTCTTTCTTCAATCGTTCCGATCAGGACAAGTGGGTTGGTTCGTTTCGTCCTCCTATCTACGCAATTCTCTGTCTTCGTTCGTGATCATGTTCGGCGAAACTCGCCTCACTCGGAAACTCTTATCACGACCTCTCTCATATATAAGGGGAAGGCTCACCGAGATGATCAAAGGCTGCCCAGGGGCGGCCGAGGGTACCTTCCTAGAGGCTCTTTTTGAATTTGAATAAGGTCTCCTCACTTATGTTTATGCTTATGATAATATATGCCGATCCCTAATCTCACACATTATGACTTGGTCGTTCAGAAGAGATTCTTTCTCGATCAGAATAGTGGAATGGAGGGCACTACAAGAAAGATATACTCCTTTTCAAATCGCCCCGCGAAGACAGACGTTCAGAAAGCAGCTACTATGGTAACAGCTGGCGTTTTCATGATAGCAAGGTGTTGGGTCACTGAATTCCCCACATCTTCTAACAAGGATTTGAACGTAAAATAACCTAAGTGCAAACAAGTCACTGAGTGAACAGTAACTCAGTGAGTCACCTTCAGGATGCTAAGACCGAGCCTAAGAAGAAAGGTTCTCCATTCAGTGAGGCAGAACTCAGTAATGTGTGATCTAAGCCAAGAAGAAGGTGATGGGTTCAGTAAGGATGACAATAACTCACTGAACCCCAATGACTCCTCAACAACTTAATCGTACTGAAGACTGATGACATGAAGACTGAAGTTTTGGCGGGACTGGGCGGGAAAGTCTGAGCTGCTTTATTAAAGTGCTTTATCACTTTAATGTCAAACTTTCCCAAAATAGTTAAAACCAGTCTGTCATCAGAAAGTGCCTTTTGGACCTAACTCAATGAAGGTTCCTTGCCAGAAGAATAATATCTTTCAAGATATTGTTAAGGAAGCTTTAGGTCCAATGTATATTTAGTTGTTCTATACTTGTGTATAAATAGGAAGTAAATGTGAGGAGTAAAAGTTGACAAGTTTGTGCAATTAATGCAAAGCATTTACAAACCACTTTACTCCTCCAAAGAACAACACAAGCCCCTGAGATAGCTCAGTGGGTAATTTAAGTTGTCACTCAACATAGTTGAGTTTAGTGAGGAGTCCATACAATACTTGTCAATTCAACCCCAAGTGTTATTCCGCAAACACTTGGGTACGATTCTTTGTGATTAACTTCTAATAAAGAATTAAACGTTGGAAAATATTGTCTCTTATTTTTATGTTACTTTATTGTTAATCATTTTTACATCCTTGTTTAAAGTCATATAACTTGGTTACTTTAGCTTCTTAGTTACTGATAACCAAGTAAAAGGGACCAAAAAGTGGTATCAGAGCCTCTGATTTGTAAAACTTAAACCTGTTTTCAAAACTTAAGAGTGCTCAAGTTTTTAAAATCAAGATCCCACTATGACTGACATAGATGTTCCCCAGCTTGTTGATAAAAAGGGTGGAAGTTATTCAGCAACTGCCCCTCGACTTGAAGCTGGAAAATTTAACAAGTAGAAAAAGTGAATGCTTTGCTACTTAACTGGGATGGAACCTTATTACATCAAACTGATTAATGAGGGTCCATATGTCCCAACAACTGCCCAAGGTTTAATTAAACCTGAAGCTCAGTGGACCCCAGATGAAAGGAGGGTGGTCAATCAAGACCAGCGCCTGAAAAGCATCATTATATCATGCCTTCCTGATGATATAATGGAATCAGTGATTAACTGTCCCACTGCCCAGCAGACATGGACTGACCTGGTTCATAGCTATGAAGGGCCTTCTGATACCAAAGAGAATAGAATCATGGACCTGAAGCTTGAATTCAATACCTTCAGGGCCAAGGATTCTGAAAGTCTCTCTGAGACTTATACTCGGTATAAGACCCTCCTGAATGAGCTGACCAATGATGGTGTTATACTGTCAAAACATGAAATCAATGTTGGTTTTGTCAACAGTCTCCCTGAGAAGTGGTTAAACTTCTCTCAGGGATTGAGAAATGCAAACCACATTCAGAACCTTGAGCTCCCTGCCATCTATGGGAAGTTTGTCTATGAAGACAATCTTATCACCAGGAGATACCCTGGTAAAGCTCAGGAGACCAAAAAGGCCTTGACAATTACACCCATATCAACTGCTTTCTATTCAAAAGGTGTTTTGCAGGATTTTCAGGATGGATCTGATGATGAGGTTGACCAAAGAACCAATGAGGAATATCTTAATGATCTTCAAATTGAATTTCATGAAAGAGCACTTCTTGCTAATTCAAAAAGGTTTTTTAAGAAAAACAAATTTCCTTCTAAAGCAAATGACAATACTGAATGCTTTAAATGTGGCAAAATGGGGCATTTTGCTAAAGATTGTTTTTCAAAAACAACCTCAGAACCATCTTTCAAGTTTTCAGGAAATAACTCATTTTCAGGCCCCAGCAAATTTCAACCAAAAATGCTTCAGTCTAGTCAAAGATTTGAAAAAGTCCCTCAAATTGACTTTGAAGCAAAGTACAGAAAGGCAAAAGCTAAGCTTGCCCTTATTGAATCATCCTCAACAGTGTCTCAGCCTCCTCAAGCTCCAAAGCCTACTCAAGCCAAGATCAAAGGGCTTGTTGCTGAAACACATGACTGGGATGAGGTTGAAGTGTCCTCTGATGATGATGAAGTTCACATCAGCGCCCTGATGGCTCTGTCAGAAGACAACAAACTTGCTGTGGGGAAGAGTCATGCAAGAAATGGTGAATGGGTCAACATCACTATGAGAAAGGTAAATCTTTTACTTTCTATGGATGATGATGATGATTGGAAATCTTACTTAGATTATATTAATGTTGATCTTAAGTATGTTGAAGAGCAAAGACTTAATTTGTTTTCAAAATTTAACAAACTGAGTTTTGAATTAAATCATAGTAGAGATGAATTACTTGCCTTAAAACAAGCCAAGCTTGAAAGTGTTACACTTCAAATTCAAAACTCTGAACTTGTAAAACAAAATCAAGCTCTTCAGGAAGAACTTAAGAAAGAAAAGGAAACAATTTGGAAATGGACTCAGAAAAACCCCAAACTTTTTCAAACACTGTGTCTCTCACCCAGCCCCAAAAAGGCTGGTCTGGGTGATGACCCACTCACTGAAGCTTCTGGGGAGAGTAGCCATTCTACAACTTTTCTATTAACCAACATTCTCTCTAGCAAAGAACTAGCTCCCAAACCCAGTGATTGGATTGAAAGAAACAATCCTGATAGTAAATTGCCAAATTTTAACACTGGAAGAATCCTGGAGCCTGAAAGTTAGGCTATAAAGGAGCTGCTAGGAGTCACTGATGAACTTAGTACTACTGAGTCCATCACTGAGTCTAAGTCTGATCCACCACTCCCTCCACTGAAACAACTTCAGGGAGCAGAACCCAATTCTGACCTTGCACCATTAGTCTTTCAACCACATTCTCCTAAAGAGAATTCAGGGTTAGGAAGGACTATACTGAAAAGACCTACTCCTGCACCCACTGAACACCAAAAACCTTCAGTAACTACTGATGTGAAGCCTGAAAGCACTGATTCAAAGGTTGATCAGCTTGCTGAACTTGTCAGGATGCTGAGTGAGAAAATTGAGTCTACTGAGAAAAACTCTGACTCTAAATCTACAAAGCCCTCAGTATCCTCAGGTTCTTCCAAACCAAAAACCACACCCAGACCCCTCAGGGAGATGTGAACTGTGCAATTATCCAAATCACAGCACTGATAAATGCTACAGAGTCCTGTTTTGTATGATATGCAAACAAGAGGACCACAGAACTTGTGATCACATCCCCCACACTGCCTCTTTAAAGGCAAGGGGTCAATACAAAACCCAAGGCTATCAGTATGCCACACCTTCCAAACAAAGACTGAAGGCTAAGCCTTTCTCACCATGTCCTCACTGTGGCTTCAATGATCATCTTCCTGATGATTGTATGATGAAAGAATGCTGTGACATCTGTGGAGATCCCTCCCATGAAACCAGGGGGCATGACAAAGTGATTCAATCCAGAAGGAAAAACCAAACCAACACCTCTCAGTCACCTGAGGCATCAACCTCCACAAAATGTAAAACATGTGGAAGCTCAGGTCACACAACTTCAGACCATGATTCACTAACTGAGTTCAAAAAGTCCCTGAGGACTAAGCCCACTAGAAGGTGGGTCAACAAGCAAAACTAACCTAGTTTACTGTTTGTGCAGAAACACATCAAGGATCCTACCTGGCATCTAGACAGTGGATGCTCCAGAAGTATGACTGGTGTGAAAAGTTTTCTGCACAAATATGTGGAAGAACCAGGACCCAAAGTAGTATTTGGTGATAACTCATCAGCTCCCACTGAAGGTTATGGTTCAGTAAACTGCAATGGTATAGTTTTCACAAGAATAGCTTATGTTAATGGTCTCAAGTACAACCTGATAAGTGTTTCCCAACTATGTGATGCCAAATACATAGTTCAGTTTGATGACAAGAGAGGGACCATCTTTAATGCCAATAAGGAAGTTGTGTTGATTGCCCCCAGGAGGGATGATGTATATGTCCTTGACATGTCATCCCCGACTCAAAATGGGACTTGCCTATTCTCAAAGGCAAGTGAGACAATCAACTGGCTATGGCATAGGAGACTCTCTCATCTCAATTTCAAGAGCATCAACAACCTGGCCAAACAGAACAAAGTTCTGGGCCTTCCATCCCTGGTGTATACCAAAGACAAGCCTTGTTCTGCTTGTGAAAAAGGAAAACACCACAGGGCATCATTCAAAACCAAACAAACCTTTTCCATCAAAAGCTGCCTACATCTTCTTCATATGGACCTTTTTGGACCTGTCAGTCCAATGTCCATTCACCATGAGAAGTATACTCTGGTCATAGTGGATGAATACTCAAGATATACTTGGGTTTACTTCCTGACCAAAAAGAGTCAGGCAGCTGGAACAATCATGTCATTTGTCAGGAACATTGAAAATCAAAATGATGTCAAAGTTAAACAGATCAGGACTGACAATGGCACTGAATTCAAAAACCAAGACCTTGAGTGTTTTTGTGATGAGAAAGGAATTTCTCAAAATTTCACTTCTCCCTATACTCCTGAACAAAATGGAGTAGCTGAAAGGAGAAATAGAACACTCATTGAGGCAGCAAGAACAATGCTGAATGGCTCAGTCCTCTCAAAACATTTTTGGACTGAGGCAGTTAAAACAGCCTGCTACACTCAAAACAGGTCAATCATTGTGAAAAGGCATAACAAGACTCCTTATGAGATATTCAAAGGAAGGATTCCTGACATCAGCTACTTTCATGTATTTGGGTGTCCTGTGTTTATACATAACCACAAGGATCACTTAGGTAAATTTGATGCCAAAGCTGATGATGGATACTTCCTGGGATATTCCCTGGTCTCTAAAGCCTTCAGGGTGTTCAACACAAGGAGACAACAAACTGAGGAAACTTATCACATTACTGTTGATGAGAGCACTGAATCCATCAGGTTCTCAAATTCCTCAATAGAAGAGATTGGTATTGATGACTCATCAAGATATCCTCCTGATGAGTATCATCCTAAGAACAATCCCTCAACTCAATACCAAGCTGATGCTGATGTCTCCTATTACATCATCCCTCACAACCTACCCCAACCACCTATCAATGAGTTCATTGAAACTCAGCCCGTCTCAAATGAGACTGACACCACTGAACAAAATGTTCAGGAACCCACAGAACAAATTGTTCCTACAGTTGTCACTGAAGTACATACTGATGAGTTACCTAATGTCCTGAGTCTGAACCTAATCAGGCTCCTACAAGCTCAAATTCCTATCCCAAACCCCAGGATAGCTGGACTAGATCCAAAATTATTGAGCTTGTGAACATCATTGGTGAACCCACTGAAGGCATGCTCACAAGAAGCAAGGCTGCCAAACTCAAGGCTGCCACTGCCAATATATGTCTTTATGCTGACTATCGCTCAGAAATTGAGCCTTAAAATGTCAAAGAAGCCCTGACTTATGAAAGTTGGGTTCAGGCCATGAGAGATGAATTGGAACAATTTGACAGAAATGATGTCATGACCCTTGTTGAATGCCCCCAGGGTGTTTTAATCATTGGTATAAAATGGGTCTTTAAGAACAAGACTGATGAGAATGGCACAGTCATCAAAAACAAAGCAAGACTGGTTGCCAAAGGATATAATCAACAGGAAGGTATAGACTATGAGGAAACCTTTGCACCTGTTGCAAGAATGGAAGCCATCAGGATCTTCCTTGCCTATGCAACTTACATGAACTTTAAAGTTTACCAAATGGATGTTAAAAGTGCATTCCTGAATGGTAACATCAAAGAAGATGTTTATGTGCAACAGCCTCCTGGTTTCGAAAGTAGTGAATACCCCAACCATGTCTACAAGCTTAACAAAGCCCTTTATGGACTGAAACAAGCACCCAGGGCATGGTATGAAACTCTTTCAGCCTTCCTGATCCAAAACAAGTTTGTCAGAGAAAGAATTGACAACACACTGTTCATCTACAGAACAAAGGATGATGTCATTCTTGTCCAAGTATATGTTGATGACATCATCTTTGGCTCAACAAGTTACAAACTTTGCAAACAATTTGAAAAACTTATGACCACAAAGTTTGAAATGAGAATGATGGGTGAACTCGCATACTTTCTTGGACTCCAAATCAAACAAACTGATAAAGGAATATCCATTTGCCAAGAAAAATACCTCAGGAACCTACTAAAGAAATATGAGCTCACTGACTGCACTTCAGTGAAAACCCCTATGGTTCCTCCAAACAACCTTGGCCCTGATCTCACTGGAAAATCAGTGAATCAAACCCTATACAGAGGAATGATTGGCTCCCTGATGTACTTACTTGCCTCAAAGCCTGATATCCAATTCTCAGTCTGCCTTTATGCCAGATACCAGGCTGACCCTAAAGAATAACATCTCACTGCTGTCAAGAGAATCATCATGTACCTGAAGGGTACTCCAAACCTTGGTTTGTATTACCCAAAATGTTTAGGATTTGATCTCAAAGGGTACACTGACTCTGACTATGCAGGATGTAACATGGATAGGAAAAGTACTTCAGGATCCTGCCAATTTCTTGGTGGTAAACTTGTGTGTTGGAGTATAAAGAAACAACAGTCAGTGGCCATGTCCTCAGCTGAAGCTGAATATATGGCTGCTGCAGGATGTTGTGCAAATGTACTATGGATGAAGAGCCAACTGAGTGACTATGGCATTCAGTATAAGATGGTACCTATCTTTTGTGATAATACAAGTGCCATAGCCATCTCAAACAATCCAGTACTTCATGAAAGAACCAAACACATTGACATCAGATACCACTTCATCAGGGACCATATCTCTAATGGAGAAATTGAACTACATTTCATCCCCACTGAGTATCAGCTAGCTGATATCTTCACTAAACCTTTGGATGAACCCACTTTCACAAGATTGAAAGCTGAACTGGGCATGTTGGACATAGAATCAGGGAACTGATCAAAAGTGTTCCAACATGATGTATATTCTCTAGGTCCCTGATCACATCCCTTCCTGAAAGTTTTTTTGAATGATAATTCATTCAGGGGCTGTGGATGAAAAATGGCATTCAATACCCTAACTAAATGTTCCGAATACTTAGTTAGTAAATGTCCCAGGTAAGTAACTGATTCCTATTAAATATAGGAATATATGTCACTTACACAACTGGCATCCACATCTTGGGCCCCCACATCTCTTTCACCTAACACCACTGAGCATTAAATGCTCTCTCACACACAAAAAGTGTGATGATTTTTTCCTCTGCAAAAGTGCATTATTTGCAGAGGCACCCCAAAGGGTGAGAGAAAAGGGGGTAGTGGGAATCGTGATATTTAATGCGGATCTCAAACCTATATTATTATGCCGTTTCGGTTGAATATTATAAGTGTTTGATATCCGCAACATCACTACCCTAATTCCCACTATAAATACCCCAACAAAAAGGGAAAAACACACACGCTTTTAAAATCATAACTAAACTCTTGCAAATTTGTTTTCAAAACTGCATGTGTTTCCCTCACCCATACCATTTTTCAAAACCAGGCTTTTTATATAACAAAATGGCTTCTTCTAAGGTCGTAAAATACGCACCCAATGTGGATTTCCAAATGGAAAGCGTAGACCTTACCAAGAACAATGTGGTGGGGAACTTTGCCTACCCTGCTGGGTACCCTGAATACAGGGATGTGGTGAAGTTCCTTCAGAACTGCTTCCTGACCACCTCATTCACAAAGACCCCCTCAGTCATCTATCATGACTACTTGAGGGAATTTTGGTGCACGGCGGTGGTTGAAAACCCTGATGCGCCAAAAGAGGCCAAAATAAAGTTTACAGTCAAGAATGGAACTAAGTCCCTAACTCTTGACTATAAAACTTTTGTCAAAGCCACTGGGCTTGACTACTCCACGACCTTCACTGCCTAACCCTCTGAGAAAGAGGTAAAGGAGGTCTTACTGGAATTGGGACCCTATGACAAAAATCCCCCTGAGGTGACACCAGGGTCCCTATTATCCAAAGCCCCAATAATTAAGACCTGGTTCCCAGCTCCCTGGAGGATTCTAATGACTTTTGTCATTCAGGTTCTCTAGGGAAATAAATCCTCTACTGAGCAATTGACCACTACTCAGGCAATGATAGTGTTCTGTCTCATTGAGGGTAAAATGATAGACCTTGGAGAAATCATCTTTAGGGACCTCATAGCAAAGTTAGGGGGGAAGTCTAGGCAAAAACATATGTCATATCCTAGATTTGTTTCTTGTGCCCTACAAGACTTGCTTGGGTCTGAGTATGATAGGCCTGACGCAACAGGTTTTGAGCCTGACGTCCTACACAAGGCAAATTACTCACGTGACCCTCTTGAGGTTACACCTGTCACCCTGACATTGTACATGCGTACTGCTATCCAGGGTGACAATAAAGTTTCACCAGTCCCCTCTCCCACCAAAAAGGTAAAGAGGAAGAAGGGACAGGGGTCCAGGAAGGTGGCTCAACCCAAGTCACTCGACACTGAGACCTCTGATCCCAAGCCTACAATGAGGCAACCACAATAGCCCTTGACTGCTGACACCATGAGAATTATAACCCAGTCACTAGGCCTGCAACAAAAGCCAACGGAGGGCACTGAGACATCACACTCAGTGTCCTCGGGCATACCCGTTTCCAAAGACTCTACTGTCATAAACAAGACGGTTGAGCCGAAACAAACCAAACCTTCACATCCTGCTAAAGGCTCTGGCAAATCACAACCAGAGTCTTAGGGAGTAAGGGATCCTAAATCCTCGGTGGGGCAGCACTACTCCACTGAGAAGGGGGTCCACAAACAATCACATCCTGCTAAAGGCTCGGGTAAATCACAACCCAAGCATCAGGGAGTTCATGTTCCTAAACCTTCGACAGGCCAGAACAAGCCTGTTGGAAAGGGGGACTCAACCACTCATTTGCCTGATGAGGACATTCGTAAATCAAAGCTTTTGTCTGAGGGCACCCCTAATCATCCCCAAGACTCAGTGGGAAACAGACAACCCGCTGATAGGGACACAACAATCATGGCTCATCGTGATGGCACTAAGAAACACCCATCAGTGTCTGAAGGGGTCACGGGGGACAAAGATTCAGAGGGATATAAACCACCCGCTGATATGGAACCCAAAACCACTCCTGGAGGTGCGCAAAACTTGGGAACTGGCCTTAAAGACCAGGTAGGTAAAACCCAACCTACCGGATTTGAGGGGTCAGGACCTGGCCAAAACGAAGGCAAATCTTCTTATGAAGAGGAGCCGGATAATCTCCATTTGTTGCAGATTACCTCCCTGGCGGATGCTCAGGCATTCTTATTTTTTGATGATGAATTCAACAGTGACGAGGAAGTCTTCGCGGCCGGAGATGATATGGAGGATGAGGAGACAGTCCCTGAACCTGTTATTCAGTCTCCTCAAACCTCTAACCATGATAAATATGAACAACATTCCGAGCCAGAAACCTCAGAAGACGCTTCAACTCCTCTCACTGAAAGAGCCTTCAAAAAGTTCATCAAGAAAATGACCAATGTTTTGTACAGGGGGGTCACTGAAGAGGTGTTTGACATGCATGCTGAGCAAGCAGTCCACTATCACCTCCTCAAAGATGCTGTTGAAGAATACACTGATGATGTCAGGGATCAAAATTCCACTGTCTCTTACTCCCTGACACAAATGGCTTCGCACATCAATCAGTTTTTGGAATCCCTAAAGGAGCTGGCTACAGGGATAAAGTCAGTTCAAGAATCAGTCAAGGATGATCCTGAGCTCAACAAGAGAATTCTTCAGGCATCTGAGACGTACCAGGTCAACTCGGCGGCTCTTACTGAGTTACTTGGTTTGATAAGGGATTCAAATGTTCAGAATCTCAGCTCCACGGTGGAGTCCCTCAGGTCTTCCTTCACTCAGTTGGAAGCATCAGTGACAGCTCAATCCATGAAGTCCACATCTCTGGCATGGACAATGGGATCCAGGATGACTGCCCTTGAAAATACTCAGGCTTCACTTGACTCCAAGGTATCTCTCATTCATCAGGATACTGCGGAGATCAAGTCCATGATGACGGAAATGTTTCAAGCCTTCAAGGGTACTTCTACTTCATCTTCAGTAACTCCAACACTTGCCATCACTGCAGCTCCGACAATTGTTGAGGGGGAGAATGTTCCTGAAACCCCTGTTACTGATGAACAAGAAGCTGGACAGCCCTCTCACACTGAGGGGGAGCATGTCACTGAAGCCACACCAATCACTCAAGTTCCCCCACAAGAGGAACCAGTCTCCTCTACTCTCTTTCAGGACAGAGGAAAAAGCATAGCCACCACCTCAGAACCTGAAGAAAGACTCCATCCTGCCTCCAAAATTGTCAGAGTTGACCCTGATGAACCTATCAGGGTCCCGTATGAAATTAATGGAAAAATCTATCAACTCACCCATGACCAAATACAAGACTACATGGAAAGAGTTGAGAAAGCGGCAAAGGCAGCTGAAGAAGAGAAATTGAGCAAGCCTGAACTGATACAGGTTGTTCATGAGGAGGCTGAAAAGATCGGTCTGAATACTGAGGCACTAGCTACTGAGCAAGCTGGTGCAGCCTTTAAAAAGGCTCAGGAAGAACAGATGAATGCTCTGAAAAGGGAAAGGGAAGAAAAGCTGAAAAGGCAAGCTCAAATCAGAAAGACCAGGGTTGAAAGATATCATTGGGTGATGAAGGAAAGATTGAAGCCTGAAACCATCACTGACATCAAAATCCACAGGAATACCAAACCCGCAATGGTCACTGTCTTCAGGGGGGCTGATAAAAGAATCATGGACACTCATAACCCATTCAAATTCGCTGACTTTGGGATCACTGAATTTGATGAACTCCGTCCCATCATCGCCAAGAAAAATGGTGCCGTTGTTGATCAACTTCTCAAGTCACTGAGTGAAAGGTATGACAGACTGAGAGCAATGCCTGAAGCCCTCAACATTCCCTCCCTTCTTCCTACTTCAACAACAGGAACTGCTTCATCAACAGCCACCAAAAGAAAAAGGAAGCACATTGAATCCGAGCCTGAGGTCAAGGTCTCAGGATTGGATTGTGATAGGTCCGTTCCTGAAGGAATCACCTTCGTGAACAATACTGTGCTTGAAACCCCTGAACGAGGTCTATGCTTTACGGATGAATATGGAGACCTTGCCTTCCAAAGGTGGTCTGATAAAGACAAGGCAGGGGTCACGACAATGGTATCGTACCTGATGTTAGCTTCTCCTATACATAGTGGTGCAAACCAAAGGTTCTGTAAGGACCTTCGGGAAAAGATTGAGAAGCATCCTGAGAAACACCTACTGAGATCAAAGAAAGCTAAGATTGAGGGACTTGGCTATCATCTAAACATCTGATCTGCAACAACTATCTTTATTTTGTTTGTAATTTGTAGGAAAATGTAATAGCTATGAATAAACTGATGTTTTGTTTAAATAGTTATGTCCTACTTACAATTACAACAAACATTCAGCAAGAGAAGATGTACCCTGACAACTCATGCTGAATCAAGTATCACTTAGGCTATTTGTATGTTCAAATAGGGGGAGATTGTTGGGTCACTGAATTCCCCACATCTTCTAACAAGGATTTGAACGTAAAATAACCTAAGTGCAAACAAGTCACTGAGTGAACAGTAACTCAGTGAGTCACCTTCAGGATGCTAAGACCGAGCCTAAGAAGAAAGGTTCTCCATTCAGTGAGGCAGAACTCAGTGATGTGTGATCTAAGCCAAGAAGAAGGTGATGGGTTCAGTAAGGATGACAATAACTCACTGAACCCCAATGACTCCTCAACAACTTAATCGTACTGAAGACTGATGACATGAAGACTGAAGTTTTGGCGGGACTGGGCGGGAAAGTCTGAGCTGCTTTATTAAAGTGCTTTATCACTTTAATGTCAAACTTTCCCAAAATAGTTAAAACCAGTCTGTCATCAGAAAGTGCCTTTTGGACCTAACTCAATGAAGGTTCCTTGCCAGAAGAATAATATCTTTCAAGATATTGTTAAGGAAGCTTTAGGTCCAATGTATATTTAGTTGTTCTATACTTGTGTATAAATAGGAAGTAAATGTGAGGAGTAAAAGTTGACAAGTTTGTGCAATTAATGCAAAGCATTTACAAACCACTTTACTCCTCCAAAGAACAACACAAGCCCCTGAGATAGCTCAGTGGGTAATTTAAGTTGTCACTCAACATAGTTGAGTTTAGTGAGGAGTCCATACAATACTTGTCAATTCAACCCCAAGTGTTATTCCGCAAACACTTGGGTACGATTCTTTGTGATTAACTTCTAATAAAGAATTAAACGTTGGAAAATATTGTCTCTTATTTTTATGTTACTTTATTGTTAATCATTTTTACATCCTTGTTTAAAGTCATATAACTTGGTTACTTTAGCTTCTTAGTTACTGATAACCAAGTAAAAGGGACCAACACAAGGTGCTCCCCTTTATTTGAATACCCACCTACGGCTTTGATTGTTATTACTTTTGTAGGAGCTATGACGTCATTCCTTGCGGCAACCACTGGAATATTACAGAACGATCTAAAGAGGGTCATAGCTTATTTGTTAGCATTAAAATATTTATATATAGAAGTGATGGTCATTCTCATATTGTAACTTTGTGTCGTTTGTTAAGATTAGTAATAGTTTAGTCATTGGGCCTTGGACTTGGCAAGCTAATATGTCATGTGCTATGTTTCATAAGCCTTGTTATCTATTCATGTAACCAAGTCCAAGCCCAAGTCCATTAAAAAGCCTATGAGGCCTTTCTCTCTAACTATATAAGGCACCTTACCTCTCATTTGTAAGGTGTGCTTGTGTGTATTTTGTGTGTGTTTTATTAATAAAAGCTCTCTTCATCTTATTCTCTCTTTATATATTTACACCATACATATACATACATCAAGTCACCATCTTCTCTTCATCTTTACTTCATCTAGTGCTTATATTTGTGTTAAAGTTGATATATCTAAGGTCTTACAAGTGGTATCATTCGCCTAACAATGATTTAGGAGTGTGTGGTAATCGTATTTTTCAAGTTTTTTCTTAAAAAGTTGCATTTTTTCTTGTAAAAGTGCACTTTTTCTTTAAAAAGTCTTGATCTTTAAGTGTTTTAGTGTTAAAGTTGTTGTTTTTCTTGAAGCTTTAGTGATTCTAAGTGTTTTGGGAAAGATTTGATCAAAAGAATCAAGTGGAAAAAGTGTTTTTGGTTGAAAAAATCGGATTTTTTGGCTGTTTGGGACTTCTTACGAGTAACTTTTGGTCAAAACCCTTTTCCTTGGAGTAACTTTTGGTCAAAACCCTTTTCTTACGAGTAACTTCCTACGAGTAACTTCTTACGAGTAACTTCTTACGAGTAACTTCTTACGAGCAACTTCCTACGAGTAACTTCTTAGGAGTAACTTCTTACGAGTAACTTCTTACGAGTAACTTCCTACGAGTAAGTTCTTACGAGTAACTTCTTACGAGTAACTTCTTACGAGTAACTTCCTACGAGTAACTTCTTATGAGTAACTTCTTACGAGTAACTTCTTACGAGTAACTTCTTACGAGCAACTTCCTACGAGTAACTTCTTACGAGTAACTTCTTACGAGTAACTTCCTACGAGTAAGTTCTTAGGAGTAAGTTCTTAGGAGTAACTTCTTACGAGTAAGTTTCAGAATTCTACGCATAACTTCATCAAAGGTCTTCTCTTCGTGCATCGGTGACTCAGTACTTCCCTAGCTTGGATAAGTTAGTGGAATACTTCGACTTCGGATATCTTTCAAGCTTGGATAAGTTTGAAAGATTTGTTTGGTCTTTTGAACCTTACGCATAAACATTTCTTACACATAAGTTACAGCTTACGCGTAAAGTTCAAATTTACGCATAAACTTAGTGTTTACGCATAACCTTAACCTTACGCATAAGATTCCAAGTTACGCGTAAGAATCACTGTTTACGCATAAGTTCAGGGTTTATGCATAAGAATTTGACTTTTTGACAACCAAACTTCAAACGGCCATAACTTTTGAACCGTAACTCCGTTTTCGACGAATCAACTATCAAAACGACCGTGAGACAGAGGAGAACGACACGCTAAATTTTTCACTATAAAAACTTGCATCAACTTACACTAAACACAACTCCTACTTCGTTGAATCGATCCAAGAATCAACTTTATTCATCTACACTTCATCAATGGCAACTCAGCAAGACATTCATGCTGCCGGTGCCGAAAACCGACCTCCAATGCTTGAAAAGGTGGATATCTTCCATGGACAAGCCGCATGCTTCGTTACATCAAAACTAAAGATAATGGCAAATTAATGATCAAATCCATAGAAAAAGGTCCATTTCAGCCAAGACAAGTTCAAATCGAAGGTGATCCAAATACAACACCTCCTACTCAACCATTCGTGCGTGTACAAACAGAAGCAGATTACACAGATGAAGACAAGGCGCAGATCAAAGCCGATGATATGGCAATGCATTTAATCCAACTTGGATTACCACGGGAGATCTTTGCTGCGGTCGACAGCTGTGAAACTGCTCATGATATGTGGGAACGTGTTAGAAGGATATGTCATGGCACAGAGATTGGACAACAAGACGTTGAGAACAAACTTCTTACTGAATGGGAGAATTTCACATCCACTAAAGGTGAACAGATTAAATCATACTACACCAGGTTTTGCACTTTGATGAATGAGTTAATCAGAAACAAGTTGACACCTCGGCCAATTGCAACAAACATCAAATTCATCAATAACCTTCCAGAAGAATGGGGTCGTTATGTTACAATTGTCAATCAAACAAAGGATTTACACAAGGTGAATTATGATCAACTCTATGACTTTTTGAAGCAAAACCAAGCTGAGGCTAATGAAGTAAGGAAAGAAAGATTGGCTAAGAATCATGATCCTCTCGCATTAATTGCTAATACACCAACACCATTACCAGTGAACACTCAACCACCACCATCATCTTCCACTCACAACTACATGCAACCATCATGCATTCTACAACCAACACCGGTCTACCAACAACAGTTCTACCCACAACAACAACAAGTTATTCCACAATAGCAACACCCGCAATTCCAAGAACCGGAATTCACTGACAATGATGAAGCTACTGCAGCATTGTCCCAAGATTTTGCTTTTCTATCAAAGGCATTCCAAGGACGTTATTCTACACCAACAAATAACAACCAAAGGATCTCATCGAACACTCGCAACAAGCAGTTTGCTCAGCCGAGTTTCAATATGGGCAATGAAGGCCAAATGGTTGGAGTTTATGGGCATCAGCAAGGATATGCTACTGGAATTAACATGGGGAATCAGAATATGCTGAATACAGGGATTCAGAATGCAGGAAATCAGTATGGTCAATATGCAGGGAATTAGTTGGGTCAGTTTGTTAGAAATCAGAGGGGTCAGAATGTTGGTAATCAGGCAATGGGTAATCAGAATAGAAATGTTGCAGCTCCAGTAGTTGGAAATTTGGGAAATGTGAATCAAGCTAATCCGGTAAAGTGTTTCAACTGTCAGGGTGTAGGTCATATGGCAAGGAACTGTCCTACTAAGCCGAACAAGAAAGACACAGCGTATTTGCAGAAAGCATTATTGTTGGCACAAAAGAATGAGGCAGGGTTTCCGTTGAATGCAGAGGAGAATGATTTTATGGCTCTTATGGATGACATGGAAGATAGAGAGGATATCGATGTGAACTGCATATTCATGGCGAATCTTCAGGAAGCTAAGTATGACACGGATTCTGACACACTTCCTGTTTATGACACCAATGCACCATCTGAGGTATCCAACTTCAACACATGTCACAATAATGATATATTTGATATGTCTCCTCATGAGGAACAACATTCTGAGAAACTAGCACCCACTTATGATACATACCTGGACACGCCAAGTAGTAGCAATACTCCTTCAGCAACTCCATATGTGAATCATAATGGAGGCTTCGTTTCACAGCATGCTGAGAATGATGAGGAAACACGTGCTTTATTTGAATCATTATTGAATAATTGTCGTATTGAAATTGAGAATGTGAAAAAGGTCAATCACGATGTTAAGGCCGCGAATGTTAAATTGACCGCTGAGCTTGAGAGTTACAAAGAAAACGTTAAAGCTTTTGAATTTCATAACAAAAGATTGTCTGAATTAGAAACTGGTTATCAAAATTCCGTTTCAAGAGAAAAACAATTGCAACTCAAGTTTGACACACTTGATGTTAATTCTTTCAAAAAGATAAAATCTTTAAACGCGGAAATTTCTGATTTACAAAACCAACTTTCTAAACAAAAATCAGCTTATACCAATCTTGAAAAGGAAAGGGACGAGCTGAAAAAGGACTTTGCAAAGAAAGAAGACAAACTTTTGGCCGAAATCGTAGAGTCAGAACACATGATTGCACATTTAGAAGAATTAGTGGTTAAGTCAGGTCAGTCAAGTCAAACAATGAAAATGATTTCAAATCAAACTAATCCGATTTACCATACGAAACATAAAGTGGCTCTTGGTAACAACACCCCCAGTAATCTCAAGAAAGCTCAGCAAGAACAGAATGTTTTGTATAATGGTAATATGATTTACACGAAACATGATCCTCCCGTCGTTCGGGATTCTGTGCAAACGATAGAACATGTCGAAGAGAGCATTACTAAAATGAAACAAAAGGATTTGAAACTCATTGATTACAACAAATTGAACAAACTTTCGGGAATTACTTTTGTTCCACAAAAAGAACCATCTGTGTTTTCCATAAAACGACCATTCTCAAAAATGTTTTCTAAGAAAGTAATTGTTTCCAAATCTCTTTCAAAAATGGAACAAATTTCTTCTAACAACACTTTTAATACAAGTGAGGCTAGAGAAATTTTGGATGACGTTAAAAAGAGAATTCAAGAACTTCAAAATATTGTTGCTTCTAAAACTACAATCAATATTAACAACTGGCATTCTAGTTTTCATATTGAGCAGAAAAAAGTTTTTGAAAACGAAATTACTATCCCACTGAATAACATCAGTGCGAGGGTAATCCATTTTGAACAAGCTTTCTTAAAAGAAACGGTCGACTTTGTCAAGGACCACAAATCTCTGGTAAACGAAGCTAATGATACTCGTGAAAACATGAATGTTTTGGAAAACCTAAATGATTCTCTCTTCGAAGCTGTTATGACCACTGATATTATGTCCATCATTTTACAAACATATTCTGTTCAAGACGATGAAAGACTAAGGGCTGAGACCTCCGAAATTGTTTCAAAATATGAAAATGCTCTTATAAAGCTTGAAAAAGAAAATGTGTCATATTTTAAACAACTTGATCGAAAAAAGGAAGAATGCAAGTATGACAAATTGTCGTATGAGCGTGCCTTAAAGAATATGAAAGAGCAAAATGATCTTTTGAGGGCTCAGCTTGAAAGTCAAAAAGGAAAGGGTGAGGAAACTAAGTTTGCAAAACCATCGACTTTAGAGAAACCAAATGTTTCAAAAACGGTTGAAAAACCAAAAATGTCTATTTCCCGGTTTGCTCCAAAAGTCGATGAGAAAAAGGATTTGACAAAACCAGTCACTCCAACACCCTTGCCCAAGAAAAGTGAAAATGTAAAGATTGTTGATAAAGGAAAAGCAGTTGTCGAAACACCAAAAGTGATAGCACCTGGCCTTTTTAGGATTAGTCCCACTAATGCGTCTGCCTCCACTTCTAAGACAAATGCGTGCAAAAAGGATAATTCTAAAGAGTCTAGTGATGCTAAAATGGACAACAATATCAATCCTAATGTGTGTGCCTTACCTTCTACAGGATTAGAATGCACCTCTAGGAGCAGCAGACTAAAGCCTAGGAGCAATACAAGGAACAATAGAGTCTCGCCTGTTTCTACGAGTAGTAGCAAGAATAAAGTTGAAGAAGTAGAAGAACACCCTAGGAATTTATCGCTTTGTAATAAGAAACATGATTCATCTGAATGTAATGTCGAAAGTACTGGTTCTAATGCATGTAATGACTCAGTTTGTTTAATATGCAAGAAATGTTTAATTAATGATGTTCATAATGAATGTGTTTCTAAGAATGTGAATGTTACGCCTGAACAGAAGAAGGTTTCAAAAAGACCTAGTGCTAGATCTAGATCCATAGAAAGATTAGTTGCACGCTTTAGGTCTACCACTAGTAGTCGAATGCCTAGGAACTACCTTAAGTTTTGTATGTGGATACCAACGGGTAGAGAGTTCACTCTTAACGACGGCAAATTAGAAATAACTCAAGCTAAACAAGTAGCAACTGTCTATGAGTGTGATTCTGCTTTTACTCCTAACCCCATGGAACCAAATTCAAAACGGTTTCCAAATACAAACTCTTCTGTTCTTGGCAGGTTATCGAAATATGTCTTTGGATCGTCGACTCGGGTTGCTCCAAGCACATGACCGGGAATTTACAGCTGCTGATCAATTTCGTCTGGAAATTCATGGGAACTGTACGCTTTGGAAATGATCATGTAGCAGCTATTATGGGTTATGGAGATCTTCGGTTTGAGAATTTTTTAATCACTCGGGTTTACTACGTCGAAGGATTGGGACACAACTTGTTTTCAGTCGGGCAGTTTTGTGATGTAGATTTAGAAGTTGCATTCAGGAGAAACACGGTTTTTATAAGAAATTTGGTTGGTGATGATCTCTTAACTGGTAATCATGGTACAAATTTGTATGCTATCGACATCAACCAAATGGCTTCTACATCACCAATTTGTCTTATGACAAGGGCAACAGAAACTAAGTCCTGGCTGTGGCATAGAAGATTATCCCATCTCAATTTCGACACGATCAACAAGTTAGCCAAAGACAACATCGTCACAGGACTTCCTAAGTTCAAATACACCAAGGAACACCTATGTCCATCATGCGAACAAGGAAAAAGTAAAAGAGCATCATATAAACCCAAAACCGTACCTAGTTCGGAAGCAAGGTTACATATGTTGCACATGGACTTATGTGGCCCAATAAGAGTTGAAAGCATTAATGGGAAGAAGTATATTCTCGTTATTGTTGATGATTATTCAAGATATACTTGGGTAAAGTTTTTGAGATCAAAAGACGAAGCACCAGGCATCATCATCACCTTTCTGAAGCGTATTCAAGTTCTACTTCAAGCTCCAGTAAGGATTGTAAGAACAGATAATGGCACAGAATTCACTAATCAGGAGTTAAGAAACTACTTTGAAGATGTGGGAATCACTCACCAAACATCAGTTGTTAGAACTCCACAGCAGAATGGGGTAGTTGAAAGAAGAAATAGAACTCTTGTGGAAGCTGCTCGTACAATGCTGATTTTTTCTAGTGCACCACTATTGTTATGGGCTGATGCTGTAGCCACTGCTTGTTTTACTCAAAACCGATCCCTAGTACATCCAAGATTCAATAAAACCCCATATGAGCTAGTGAACAACCGTAAACCTGACATCTCTTACCTTCACGTATTTGGCGCTTTGTGCTATCCGACGAATGACAGAGAAGATCTAGGGAAGTTAAAAGCTAAGGGTGATATTGGAATCTTCATTGGATATTCCGAAAACTCGAGGGCATTCAGGGTGTATAATAGAATAACGAAAAGGATAATGGAGACGATGAATGTGAAGTTTGACGAGATTTCACAAATGGCTTCTGAGAGATACGCTCTAGAACCCGCGCTTAATCCGATGGCTTCTAATCAAAACGGATTAGGACCCGAACCAAACCAGCAGACTTCTGGACACATCAGTTCAGGACTCGTACCTCAAGGAGCTCAGTCAACAAACACGGATAAACCTTCAGAACAAGAACTGGAAAATTTCTTCGAGTTAATGTTTGATGAATATTATGGTGGAACTTCGACAAATGCATCTCAACAACATTCCGTTGCACCCACTCAAAACCATCAACCACCACCACCACCACAAGATGCATCTACAACAATCGAAGCTGAAGCACCAACTACATCAACATCATCTACATCTACTCAAGCAACTCCAGTACTTGAAACTGAACTACCAAGAGTTGATGAGCAAAATCAAAACACAAATTTTCAAGAAGAACCAACAAATAATTCAAACAATGATTCGATAGAAGAAGAAGAAATATTTGAAAACCCGTTTGCAACAGACTCTGCTGAATCTTCTTCAAGGTTACAAGAACCATCTAACACACATTCGTTACACCCAAGGTACCCTTCTACGTTTCAATGGACAAAAGACCATCCGTTAGTACATGTTATTGGTGATCCTTCAATGCCAGTTCAGACGAGGAGACAACTTGCCACCGATCTCGAATTGTGCATTTACATTTGCTCAATAAGCACCAAAGTACCTAAGAACATTCGGGAAGCAATGGCAGAAAACCCATGGATTGAAGCGATGCAGGAGGAATTTCTTCAATACCTGTTACATGACAGTTGGGAACTTGTTGAACGACCACTTGATAAACGTGTTCTTGACCTCAAGTGGTTGTGGAAGAACAAACTAGATGAGGAAATGACTGTTATTCGCAACAAAGCTCGTCTCGTGGCTAAAGGTTATCCACAAGAAGAAGGGATAGATTTCGAAGAATCATTCGCGCCTGTAGCTAGACTTGAAGCAGTCCAGATTTTCTTAGCCTATGCAGCTCACAAAAACATCACAGTCTATCAGATGGATATTAAGACAACTTTCTTGAATGGAACTCTGAAAGAAGAAGTGTATGTGAGTCAGCCAGAGGGATTCATCGACAGAGATCATCCAGACTACGTCTACAAGCTTAAGAAAGCCATTTATGGTCTAAAACAAGCTCCAAGAGCGTGGTATGACGAACTATCATCTTTCTTGCTCAAAAACAATTTCACAAAAGGAACGGTTGATGACACCTTGTTTATCAAAAAATTCAAAGATGACATTTTGATCGTTCAAATTTACGTGGACGACATTATTTTTGGATCAACCAATCATAACCATTCAAAACATTTTGAAAATCTCATGAAAAGCAAATTTGAAATGTCCATGATGGGGGAACTAAAATTCTTTCTTGGTTTACAAATACATCAATCCCCACGTGGTATTTTTATCAATCAAGCTAAATATACAATAGAGATTTTGAAAAAACATGGAATGGAAAATTGTGATTCTGTTGGTACACCAATGGTCACTTTACCAAAAATAGGTGCTGATTTATTTGGGAAACCCATCGATCCGAAAAAATATCGGAGCATGATCGGTTCTCTCATGTACCTAACTGCTAGCCGACCCGATATTCAATTTGCTGTTTGTTTGTTAGCACGGTTTCAGGCAAAGCCTACCGAACTTCACCTCAAAGAGGTTAAATGGATCTTTCGGTACCTACGAAGCACCATTAACATGGGACTTTGGTATCCGAAGGATTCGGGGTTTAATCTAACAGCATTTTCAGATGCAGACCATGCTGGTGATCAAGTTACAGCAAAGAGTACATCAGGTGGAGCACAATTTTTGGGTGAAAAGCTAGTAAGCTAGTCGTCAAAGAAACAGGATTGTACTGCGCTATCGACCGCCGAAGCCGACAGATAATGGCTTTACTTTTGACAGAATACCTATGTATTGTGACTCAAAAAGTGCCATAGCCATCTCGTGTAATCCCGTACATCACTCTAAGACGAAGCATATCAAAGTCCGCTAACATTTCATCAAAGAACACGTGGAAGAGGGTACTGTTGAATTATTTTTCGTTAAGACTGATTACCAACTCGCCGATCTATTTACTAAAGCCCTTCCAAAAGAAAGGTTTGACTATTTAGTTCGACGAATTGGCATGCGAAGCCTAACTCCTGAGGAGCTAGAACGTCTTCTCGAATCTTCTTGAAAAAGTTTTCAAAATCGCTTCGCTGTAAATATTTTTGAAAAAAACAAAATACAACATTTGAAAAACCAACAAAAACAAAATAAAACAATATAAAATCAAAAAATCCAAAAATATTCTTCTCACGACATATCTCTCGTATAAATCAATATTCTGTACGTTTCTAGAAATGTCATTCAACAATGATACGGATATGTACAGATGCTTGAGCGGGAGTTCTTTAAAATGTTTTTCTAAAACATGTTTCTCAAAAGTTTCTTCACAATGGCTTTCGTATACTTCAGTACGAAACCCGTACTTCAATGATGACTTCTGATTATTTTCAAATCAAGGACTCGTACGTTCAATGACGAACTCTTTTTCAAAAAGTTCGAGTCTAAACAAACGAAAAAGATTTCAAGCATAAACTCGTTTTCAAACAAAATTCTTGAGCACTTTTTCAAGATTGTTCAAAAGATTTCTCAAAATCTCTCAAAATTAGTGCTCAAGATAACTCCCTCAAAACCCTTAAGTAATTTTACATATGCTATCATTAAGGGGGAGTTCAAAAACAAAAATGTTCCGATTTCATGCAAAATCAAATCTGTCTTTCTCTCCAAAAGCTTTTTCTTCATCAGTTGATATCAAAAATATCACGCTATGCTATTTTTGAGGGGGAGAAGACATGATTAAAATGTGATCAAAGATGTTTAAAGATTGTGGCAGAATCTCAAAAGAGCTCGACTCAGTAAGTACCAATGAATTGATGAAGCTTAAAATGTCAGTAATCGAAAAGACTTGTCCTGGACGGGTAATAATTTCAAGCTAGTCTAACTAGTGATGTAAGCGTGTCTCGAATAGGACTTGTCTGAGTAGAGTGTACCGTATCGAGAGACTTTCTTTGGACTTGACCAGGACGGGTAATAATTTCAAGCTAGTCTAACTTGTGATGTAAGCGTGTCTCGAATCGGTCATGTTCACTGAAAGTGGATCAATTCGAAAAGTGCAAACTCCTCCCGCATGTGCAAATTTCTTAAATATTCATGAGCACATGTGAAGGGGGAGTCCTTCAAAAGAAATGCAAAACTCTCGAAGTGTCAACAAAATGTGTTTTATTATCATAAACACTTTGAGAGATTTTCAAATGAATGGTTTTATGGCAACGATAGGATAGTCATGGAGTTATAAGGTGACTAAGGTTAGGAAAAACCGTCCTATGATCCGCCAGAGCCGGAGGGATCTACCCAAGGATAAATCCAATAGATTAGAATTAGAAGTCCTTAGGTATGATTGAAAAAAGGAGAAAATGAGAAAGGAGAAAGAAGGTGTTGAAGAATTAAAAAGAAAAGTTATGAAAAAGGGTGAAAAGAAATAGCCCTCCAAATGTTCAACCTTAGGGCAGACACCGGGTTCAATTCATATGCTACTGGTTGTTACCAAGGTGACACCGGTATTGAAGACAAAGACGTCATGGACCCAGTGACGCACTGCACTAAACCTTCTTAACCACTCAAGTTCTCTTAAAAGAGCTTGTTTCATTCTCACGGGGAACCGGTGTAATCTATCGACCTGTCTCTTAGAGATGGTTGATATTGAAGCAGGAGACCTCTCCCTAATCTCCGCATAGGAAACCAAATGTGCACTTATCGAGTCTAGAGCCCCGAGATTCATCAAAAGATCTCATAGGAACACATGATATTTCTACACTGGTTGTTCATCATTAAGGACGCCAGATGTAAACTTAAGAGTCCTACGCAGATCTTAGCAATCTGCCAGAACATTTATGAGAGATCACTTTTGTGATTCTCAATGATTGAATGGAAATTCCTGCCAGGGTCAACATCAAGCAGCCCTGACAGCAGGTCACTTCGGTAATTCTTTATGGGTTACGCTTAGTGTTCGCAGTGGTTTCAAACGGTCTACAGTCGTGGAGTGATCCCCAGCGACTCACCCAGTCATTGAGCTACTTAGTAGGTCTTGTAAGCTCTCTCGAGAGTATCTGACATGGGAACGGCCTTGGTAAGGGTTAGAAGGAGTCTTCACACTATGCTGTTGACGATCTCTAATTCTTATCTGTAAGTACCGGATGTTTTATTGCTAACTGTTTATATGCAGGGACACTTCATCTCCGTGGCGACAGATTCCTCATGCTCATACATACATCTGGAAGTTAAAGAAAGCTCCCTCAAAGATCTATACAACACAAAGTTCAAAGAAAGATTCTACGCCAAAAAGAAGAATCTACAAAGTATAAAGACTAAGGATCAAAGTGAAAGAAAGGGAACTACGTGCATATGAATAGCACAAAGACTGAAGATGTATAAGCATGTTGGAATGGCGAACAACCACCACAGACGCAGAAGTGACGAAAGGCAGATAACTCCACATCACAAAGGAACAAAAAAGGATGAAAAATCAGTTATCAAAGATCACAAAGCATGAAGGAACAAAGACTAAAGACTATACTACAACGACACACAAAGTTAAAGACAAAGAACACGGAAGACCCACTCACGTGGAGCATCATTCGAATGACCACCCCTTAGGGGGAGATTGTTAGCATTAAAATATTTATATATAGAAGTGATGGTCATTCTCATATTGTAACTTTGTGTCGTTTGTTAAGATTAGTAATAGTTTAGTCATTGGGCCTTGGACTTGGCAAGCTAATATGTCATGTGCTATGTTTCATAAGCCTTGTTATCTATTCATGTAACCAAGTCCAAGCCCAAGTCCATTAAAAAGCCCGTGAGGCCTTTCTCTCTAACTATATAAGGTACCTTACCTCTCATTTGTAAGGTGTGCTTGTGTGTGTTTTGTGTGTGTTTTATTAATAAAAGCTCTCTTCATCTTATTCTCTCTTTATATATTTACACCATACATATACATACATCAAGTCACCATCTTCTCTTCATCTTTACTTCATCTAGTGCTTATATTTGTGTTAAAGTTGATATATCTAAGGTCCTACATTATTCAACTTGCAGTCAATTAGGCTATATGATCTTTGCTTGCGGCATCTCTAACTATTCGGTTAGCGTCTTTCACTTAATGAATCACGCCTTTTTCAAAGCATTACTATTCCTGAGTGCAGGTTCGGTGATTCATGCCATGTCGGATGAGCAAGATATGCAGAAGATGGGGGGGCTTGCCTCCTCATTCCCTTTTATGCGTTGCATGGAAAAGTGAGATGCCCGGGACGGACCCTAGGGCACTCTTCGCCTTGCTCGCGGGGTTAGACTGATAGAGGGATTAGCTGGCTCCTACTCCTACAGGGAAACAGGGCTTATTGCTATTGATTCAATGATTCCCATAGGACGTGGTCAGCGAGAATTAATTATTGGGGACAGACAGACCGGTAAAACAGCAGTAGCAACAGATACAATTCTAAATCAACAAGGCCAAAATGTAATATGCGTTTATGTAGCTATTGGTCAAAAAGCTTCTTCTGTGGCTCAGGTAGTAACTACTTTCCAGGAAAGGGGCGCGATGGAATATACTATTGTGGTAGCCGAAATGTCGGATTCCCCTGCTACATTACAATACCTCGCTCCTTATACAGGAGCAGCTCTGGCTGAATATTTTATGTACCTTGAACGACACACTTCAATCATTTATGATGATCTCTCTAAACAAGCGCAAGCTTATCGCCAAATGTCTCTTCTATTACGAAGACCACCTGGGCGCGAAGCTTATCCAGGGGATGTTTTTTATTTATATTCACGCCTGGCTGTGGATGATGTCCCAGCTGGAAAGTAAACCTTTTCATATTCATGCCTGCCCTATTGGAGATTCCAACTATATATGCATTTATGCATTTTCTTTCTTCCCGCTCCTCTCGTACTAGGGAAAGGTCCTCTCAATGCTCTAACGCCCACACCGGATATGGACCGAACTTTCTCATGACGTTCTGAACCCAGCTCACGTACCGCTTTAATGGGCGAACAGCCCAACCCTTGGAACATACTATTGCTTTCTTTCTCTTTAGCTTCTTTGATCTGTTGAGAATCTGGAGTAAAAGGATTCGAACCTTTGCATGCCGGTACCAAAAACCGATGCCTTACCACTTGGCTATTTCTTTTTTCTTAGTGATTGTAAAGGAGGGCGCTTGGCTATTATAGAAAGGGAAGGCAGAGGCATCGAATGGCGAAGAGAGGCGGCTCGGCAGGGAAGGAATGGGAAATAGTCAAAAATGGGAATTCCCCATACAAATAGAGGCGCCTATCAAAAAGATACTCCGAAGGCTTCGGGATCGAGGTCTCATTAGCCGAAGAAGACCCTGGCCAATCCACGTAGCCTGCTTGACAAACGTCAGCGACGGAGACATCGTAAATTGGTCCGCGGGCATCGCGATAAGTCCTCTGTCCTACTACAGGTGCCGCGACAACCTTTACTAAGTCCGAACGATTGTCAACTACCAGATCCGCTGGTCTGCAATATTCACCCCGGCCCACAAGCACAAATCCTCGGCGCGGAATATAATCCCAAAGTACTCCAAAGACTCAAATATAGTAAATAAAGAAGGTGGTAAGACCCTTGCAGAGTTCCCCAACAGCATAGAGCTTGGGCCCAGCTCTGAGTTAACTATTTTAGAGCTCTATCCCTTTCTTTCTCCCAACGCTGTGTAGCTGGGTCTAGTTTTCCTCTCACCCAGAAGGTGGCTAACTCCTTGGTCTTACGAGCCGCTTACGCTAACTCAAGCAGGTACCGGGAGGGACATCTTAGGCAGTATAATCGAGCGGTGCCGTTCAGTGACTACATACGAGTTTATGAATCAATGAAATTTCCTCTTCTATTGTAGCGATACGAACTCAGAAGCAATAGTAAAAGAAGCTATCATCTCCGGGGAGTCAGATGATTGTCTGGATTGGTTCTTTTGAGGGAGGCCTATAAATTGCACGGGTCCAAGCTTGATTGATTGATTCTTTTAAAACTAGCTCCTGTAATCAATCTCACCATTAGCATTTTCACCATTATAATGGAAACTCAATTCTGTGGATTAAAGCCCTTCTTTAAAGAAGTCCTCTAACTAGATTAGCTAAGTAGGTAGCTTCGCTCAATTGATTCTATAACTCACCATAGCAAGGTAAGCTGCTCTGTCTGAGTCGTTACTAACAACCGAGAACCAGTCTCTCAGCTGATAGCTCATCGGATCATGCAGCTCCTGATCTGGTCATAGAAAGAAGTAAGTCCGAACTCAAAGCCAGTGTCTTTTTCAATTCAAGATCAGCTCATCGAATCCTCGACTCACACACAAGTCGGAAAATAATGACATTATTTACAGAACCAATCACTGTAATACTTGTTACGTTTGTGTGTGAACGCCTATAACATCTCGAGTCTTCATGTATGTCGAGAGTTCTTCTCTTGCACTTGACGGAAGAAGAAATCACTTATAAACATATACCAACATGTTATAGTGATCAAAGATAAAATGAACAAAGACTAGAAAGTTTTGTGTGTGAAAAACCCTGTTTTATGAAGTGTAACAGTTCAGTATTTATAGGCGACAAGAGTGAGACAAACGGTCCTTTAAATACCAGACGGTCCTTTATCACCTTGGTTTTAAATTGCGTGCGGCGATCCGTTGCGCTCAAGGTCCAAAAGACCGATGCGTGATGCGCAATGCGGTTGCGAGCGCATCACGGACGCGCGGCGATAGGTAATAAATAAAAAATATATAATATTTCTACTTAATTTACTCTACAAGTAAATGATTAAATATGGAATAAGTGGCGTGCATAATGATATTACTTAACGTTATAACACCAAATATGTGAACTTAATGGTTTGACCAGAAACAAAAAGTCAACTTAAACTATAAAAGTCCAAATTAAAGCTGCTGCGCAGTGATGCGTCCATTGCGTCTGATGCGAGCAATACACTGTTGCGATGTGATGCGTTCGCATTAGGCCGCATCCTGGAACAACCTCGCATCAGATTTCGCGTTGCGTTTTTTCAAATGCATCACTCTGATGCGTGATGCGAGCGCAACGATGCGCGCAATTTTAAACCAAGTTTATCACTAAGGGACCATCGGCCTATTTAAGGGACCGTCCAGACAAAACGCTCCCATTTTGTCCTGACGTGGTGAAAACTTATGTGGTGCAGGCTGAACTGATTTGGGGGGAAAACTAGTTGTTATAATGTTTGAATTTGAATTTATTTTCTTAATAAAACATTTCTTTAAAAACAAAAAAAATACTTTTGTGAAAATGTTTTGTCAAACTTAAAAATGTAAGTTTTTAGGAGAAAATAAAACTCTTTGATCACTTAACTAATGACGGTATAAAGTTTGTTCATACCTGAAGTGATGTTGAAGCAGCTACATAGAAGAAAAGAGTTTCCTCGATTAAAAACTTATAAATCGTAACTTTACGTAAGATGTCTTTATATTTTGTGATTATCAAAATACGAGAAGACCGAATAATGCGAATAATGTTTTTGACATTATTTGTATTAACAATCTCTCCCTTTTTGATGATTACAAAATATAAACTCATTTTAGGTAAAATTATGCGTTGATAAATTTTTAATGAGTTATCCCGTTACTTCTCCCCCTTTTGTAGAATCAAAAAGGTGTGTCGTGGTTGTTAAGGAGAAGAGACACGAGCATCCTTGAAAGGGAATCGTTTGAGTGATCAACGAAATACAAGCTCCACCTAGCTAAGTGATCCCCCTTAATGAGGGCACTGGGGAATCGAGCTATGGTGATGTGCTACAAAACCGAGTTAGAACAAAGCACATGCTTGCATATATATATATATATATATATATATATATATATATATATATATATATATATATATATATATATATATATATATATATATATATATATATATATATATATATATGTGTGTGTGTGTGTGTGTGTGTGTGTGTGTGTGTGTGTGTGTGTGTGTGTGTGTGTGTGTGAAGGTGTAACCACCGGTAAATTTCCACTTAAACTAAACTAATATTTAATCATTTTTCACGTCTAATTTTCTTTTATTTAAACGTTGTCGGTTAAACTAATCATAACAAATAATTAATATGACGTAACTTATATTATAAATAAACGAGTTCATATTTATGTCAAGTATCAAAGTTTTCAACTTCTATTTACCACTTTACGTACAACTATTTATAAGCAAATCAAACATCTGCATGCACAATGATTGTTTACATGTTGTAGGAAGTAATATAGCATGCTATTAATTTAAAGTATACATATATGTATTTATAATATTAATAGCACAGAGAATACTGAGTTTTGAATATATATATCTGATAGTTATAAAATAATAATATAGTTAGCAATACACATACACATGACAAATAAGATATACATGTCAAACATATAAAATAATACCACTATAACACAGGAAAGAATAACAAGACAACTTCCAGATTATAAAGTATATACAAGCATAATTATCAACAAGCATATTATTTACAGTTGATAGAGACCAGAAAGAAAATGCATAAACACATAAAAGATTAACAATTGCATAATAGCATTACAATGAGTCACATAACATTATCATAACAACATAATATAAATACATAATGTGACTAAACATAAAAATTAACAGATACTATAGTACTATTTGATACAAAGCAGAATTTTAACACTATGTATACTCACAATAGTTAACAAACACAATAGCCCATGTACACCCAATATAAGCCAAATCGATTTCAATTCCTTTTCTTTTTCCTAGTTCGATTTTAGCTAAATCACAACCTAACTAGATACTTGTTTATTCCTAAGCCACAAACCACTTACTAGCTTAATTTTAGTTCCACATCACCTTGCTCCCTTGAAGTTCAACCATGGTCAAATTTAATAGGTAAAATCCTTGGCCAAAATTCGAACACCATGCACCACCATGCAATCCAGATTCTAGTGACTATATAAGTCCAACGTAACATACTCTTTTTACTGACATTTTGATTTCAAACATTAAACAACATATACATACTTCATTTAGTTTAATAGAAAATTTTCCAATTCCTTCTTTTGCTCTCTTTGGTACCGTACACATAAACCATCACCCCTATTCTCCAAACCTTGGTAAAAAACGTGACACACAGTCTTGTTGGAAACAATTTAGATCAAGCTACCTAGCTACAAGAATTGCCATACAACACCAAATGATCCATGATTTAACACTTCACCATGTTCCCCTCACCTTGACAACCCTAACTAGGCTCAAATTAAGCCACACCATTCATCTTCTAGACTTTCAAACTTTTGGTCAAGTAACTCAAGCTCCGCATGTGGTCTTTTCTAAACCATCTGAATACGGGAACAAGCACACATAAACACTTACAACACAAGCCTAATCACCATTCAACATCACAAGGTCTATGTTTACACACCTCATCTTGTTCCCTATCTTTTATACAAACCTTTCCAAGTAGCTAAGTTCACTAAATGCAACCCTAATTATCTCCTCTATAAATAACGACATATATGCACACTACTTTCACCATTCCATGCAATCTATCTCACCACCCTCAAATACACTCACTTACTGAAATTCTAGTCCATTCGATATAATGAAATCAAACCAAGAACATGGAAATTTCGTTTTTACATCACATGGAACCATGTAAAACCACCAGGCTTACCAAATTAGGATAACTTGTGTCTCCCTAACTCCTTACAAACCATAACAAGTGGCTCATGACATTTAATGAGCCCTAGTCTTCACCCTCTATAAATTGCGAGCACTTCCTCACCTCCTTGCCTCATCCCACACTCAAAATCACATCACTCTCACTCAAACACAACCCTACTGGTCCAAGAAACACTCAAGAGATAGTAGAAGCAAGCCTTGTATAAGTAAGATAGGAGTTGGAAGAACCTGGTGCACTTCGAAGGCCTAAATGTCGAATTCCCTCTAAACCTATTCTGTAAGTTCTTTTCCACTCATACTCTCTTCTATTCATGAAATTTACTCATGATAATAGGCTTAAAACAACACATAAGTAATATACACACTTTCTCTTTTGTTCCTGTAATAACGAGCACATATATATACACATAATAAATTTTCGACACATATTGCTAAGCAAGAAACCACAAACTATGTTGAAATATAACTTACGTATGCCCAACAACACGTTTCTATACTCAGAATAATGGTTTGGAGGTTTAAAAGTTGAAAACCAAAATCATTTTTACATCAGGTACCTGTCAAGTACCAGGTCTGTAAAGCTAACTTTGGCCAATCGCTACCCCTATCAAACAAGCTGTAAAAATTACGAAACTTGCTGGATTTAAAGTCCTCCTAGCATAGATCATCAAGGATCAAAAACGTTTCAAAAACATTTCAGTGTCTCGCTTTTATTCGTTGCTTTTTGGGTTTGTTCGCCCACTGTAACAGAAACGTAGAACATACAAAACGAGCCATTTCCAGTCCGATTCATCAAAAACTTAAAACATGAAAGTCCTCCGGAACGACGTTTTCTTCAAAACTTCTTTAGACTTCGAGTCATGAAAACGCATAATAAATGGTGCTTTTAATTAATTTCAGAACAGATTTAAAAACAAAGGCAGCAGCAGACATGGAGTTTTAGACCCAAACTTCGTGTATCAAACATGGTTCTAAAAATCTAGTTTTCGACATGGTTAAAGTACACCAGAAGGTCTAAACATAGGAAAAAGAATCAGCCATTTTCATTGAGAAACAAGGGAGAACGGGGCATGTAAAATTTGGTATTTTCTGTGTCAAGTTAAACCATGGGTCGCGAGTTTCTATTAATTAATTTGAAGTCGTGGGTTCGATTCATCCCATAATATTTTACAAGAATACTCTTAAAACACTTATAAACAATTTATATAAAGGAGTCGTAGAAAGCTGGATCATTTCTGTGGCTAAAAATGCGTTTTTACTTAAAAAGGACCTCGGGTGCAAGATACATATGCATGAGGGGTATATTTTGCCAAAAATCCAATTTTATAAATTGGACTTGAAATAAAATAAACTTAAGGTTAAGGGTAAAAGTTGCCAACTTTAGAAACTTGAGGGTCTAAAATGAAAATATTGTAAACCCTAATTAATTATTTATTATTATTATTATTATTATTATTATTATTATTATTATTATTATTATTATTATTATTATTATTATTATTATTATTATTATTATTATTATTATTATTATTATTATTATTATTATTATTATTATTATTATTATTATTATTATTAGGGTTTGGAAAATAAACCTAAAATATGTTTTGTACCGTAACTAACAAACGAAGTATTCATTTAACGAACGGACGGAACCAAATCTTACGGATAAGAAAATATAATAAAATAATACTTTTGAAACTACATATTGGTTCAATAAAATATTTAACCATTAAACTAAAACGAAACGAACATTTAAAAACTGATATAATCAGAAACAATTACTGAGAACTTAACCTAATAACTCAGGTTTCAAGCCAGAGACGTATATCAACTTCATTTAACTTTGTTTTCCATCCAGACTGCCCAGGTGAGTTCATAGTCCCACTATTTTTATACTGTTTTCAAACTTGTGGGGAGATACATGCTACAAACCGAACACAAGTATTTTTCTGTATGCTATCCTGATTTATATTGCCTAAGTTCCCACTGTCGCCTTTCTTGATAAAAGTCCCTCATATCATGAACCATTAATCACTTGCGAGTGAACGCGAATATAGTAAATAGATCTATTGGAAGCTGACGGCCCATTTGTACTAGCCGGATAGATAGCTATAAGCTAGCCGGATTGATAGACAGATGTACTATATTTGAGTTGCATAGGAGCCTGACAAACTCCTACCTGAGGGCATTATTACTTTCATTTGGTTATGTTAGTAATAAAACATTATCTCGGTAATGTTCCAGCAGTTAACGTTTGCGTTCATGAGGCTTAGAGCAATACACTGAAATATTATTGTTTTACTATTTGACTTGTGTTCAAACTATTACTTATTTACAAACGCTATGAATTCACTCAACCTTTGTGTTGACGCTTTTAGCATGTTTATCTCAGGTCCATAACAGACAAGGATGGCATGGAGGAGCATGGATACGGAAGGAAGGCTAAAATTTTGTTATTCTTTGATAAAGTATTTAACAAGTTGTAAATCTACTGGGACCTCATTTTGTAAACTCTGATATTTGAATAATAAAATTTCTAAAACAACTCAATTAGAGATTGTTTTCCTATTATTATAACTGTTGTGCCGTCGAGTAATACCCAGCTTTAATTCTGTTGCGTATCCCAAATTTGGGGGTGTTACAGAAGGTATGGAAAGAAGATATGGATGTGAAATCAATTATGTAGTCAGATAGAAAAACACAGGATAAAATCTGAATGTGGGCACTACTGAGGACGGTCCCTTATTGATTTGGGGACTGCCAATCCATTTAAAGGACTGCCGGCCGTAGGCATCCTGGTTGGCAGATATGTTGTGATTTAAGTAACTTCCCATTTTTAAGGTTAGATAATTTTAGTCCATTTTCATGTTTAACCTTGACTAATATCACAACAAATTATCATAATTCAAAACATAATCATTCATTTCATGCAAGAGAAGCATACAATGACAACCATAAAAATTCCATGACAAACACATCATAGAAATAACAACATTAATCATTAACTAAGACAACAAGTAGATAATTTCAGTCCATTCCCATTGCATGTTTGGTCCAAAACACAACTTCCACTTGATTCATGACTAGACTTTTGAGAATATCTAGTCGGAGGGTGGAGTGGATGATGGTGAGGATGAAGGTGGAGGCGAAGGTGGTGCCGATGGTGGCGTTGAAGCAAGGGGAGTTAGTTGCACATTTTGTTAAGCAATGAGATACTCAATGTGACCAAACATGATGTGAAGTTCATCTCGAAGAGAGTGGATGAGATGAAAGTTATGGTAACAACAAGCACACCCCATAGTGTGGTTATTAGCAAAGTAGTACAGAACGGGATTGCCAATATTTGGAGATGATGGTGGAGTGAAAGGAGTGTTTTCCAATGGCTCATTTGGAGATGTGGTAGTATAAGTTGATGCGTTTGTTGGAGGAGGATGTTGGTTTCTTGGTAATGGGATAGAGTAAGTGGGAGATGATGGTTGATTACTCACGTATGGAGTGTAAGCACCCGAACTAGATTCGGTAAGCAAGGGTGACAAGTTTTTGACAAATGATAAAAAAGGTGATGCGGTTGGCTTTGAGCTAGAGGATGTCTTTGATGAAGAGTGATATGTTCCATTGGTTGATGGTGTTTTGAGTGGTGTACGTGGTGTGATTCCTCCCGGACCATCCTGCTTCTATTCATAAGCCACCCACTTGTTTATAAAATGGATAACCTAATAATAAAAGTAAACGGGCGACAGCCCGGGAGAGGAATGCAAGTTTACCAAGGGTTTAAATATCCTTGGATCGTTTATGTCCTGGCGAGGCGTGATATTCTAAATACAATGACTTGTGAATTGTTGAAATTAATATTAGTATAGGAAAACAGGAATCTGATTGACTAACACTGAATGTGAATAGTAATAGCTCTGTCACAGCTAGTTCAATTAAGAAACGTACAATCAGAAACCTTAAAATGATAAAGTATATACAAACGTACGTTTAAGTTTAAATAAACGTAACGTATAAAACAAAACTTTCCCAAAGAGGGAATTTGCAAGCCTTAACGGCTTAAATGCAAATTAAAAGAAAATAAAATATCTAACTATATTTATAATATTATTATTATATTAATAAGAAAACCTAGAAAACTAAAACGCGTACATAAACGTTTAAATAAACGTCTATGTACAAAATAAAAAGTGAATACCGTTAAATATAACTCTCACAAATGTGAAAATTACATTTTTGGAATCCTAAAAGAATAAGAAAATTATTAGAAAATTAAAACTTATTTTTATACTATGTACTTAATTATTATTAATTAAAACTATTTATAACTATTTAATAATTACCTAAAAATAAGAAAAATATAAAAAAAATGCTTAGAAAAATAAAATTAAAACTTAGAAAAGTTTAAAATAATATAAAATAATTTTTGAAACTAAAAATATATTTATTATACAATTATTCTATTTATTATTACTTATTTACTATTATTTATTTATTAATACTATTATTAAATTATTATATATACTAAATAAGTAAACAAAATTCTAAAACTTTTTACATAAATCTAATATACTATTAATATCCTAAGAAAAATATAAAAGCTATATTTTATGTACAGAAATAAGAAAACAAAATTAAATACTATTATATATTAATTAAACTAATTAAACTACTATAATTATTATACATACTAAACTTATTTATAAATTTATAAAACTTTTTATAAAACTTCCTAATCATCTCAGGAATACATAAAAATTATAAAAAGTTCATAAAAATTATAAATAAGCCGATTTAAAAATAAAATACTTATTATTTCCTAAAAGGTATGTAAATTAAATTAATTATAAAAAATATTAAATGTACAGTAAAAAATCTGAAAAATTTACAGAAACTAAATATACTAATAAGGGTCCTAGGAAAAATAATATTGGGGTACCAGCTTATCACAATAAGCTGCAATAAGCTCATCAGTCCGTATAAGCTACTAGGCCAAAAATGGGTTAAATACATTAAGCATGCAAGGTCTAACGGAACTGGTGCCCCAGAGCAAGTGGAAGGGGTGTGGGTACTAAGCATGTTACTAGCCTGAGGTCCTGAGTTCGAATCCAACCCACACCCATTTTTGCTATTTTTTTATTTTTTCATTTTTCTATTTGCAAACCTACTTAACTAATAAAAATAATAAACTTTAAAAAAGGAAAACTTTTTACAACAGCCAAATAAGCTCTGTGAGAGCTTATTTGCTCAGCAGTTGGCTTATAAGCCTAAACTAAGATTTTTACTAAGCTATAAGCTACAAATAAGCTACCTAAGGTTAAATAAGCTATAATCTACTAAGTTATATCTAAAGTAATCTATATTAACTAACTAAGCTAAGGGAAATAAGCTATAAGCTATAATAAGCAATTTCATTTTCACAGCCAACCAAACACCCTTCTCAGTCAACTTTTTGGGCAGAATAAGCTCATGAAATAAGCTTATAAGTTCAAAATGAGAACTGATATGGAAGGTTGGGTTGTAGGACTTTTCAAAATGCAAAAGCTCAATGGATATGATCCACTACTGAGCTTCTTATGAGCTTGTGAAAATGCTTGATTTAAACAAATAAGTGATAAGCCTCCTAAATAGAAGCTATCACTTATCTTTAAAAGGGCTTCTTTTTGGTTTTTCTTTTTATAAAACTACATAAATACATATAATATACATATACAATGAAAACTAAACTTATCAAACCTAAAAATAAGCTAAACGTGGGCTTATTATCACACAGATGAGCTTTTGGGCTTACAGTTGAAAAATAAGCTTGGTAGAAGCTTAGAAAAAGCTATACAGTGGTAAACTAAGGTATGTGATAGTATATACATGTATAATAGGTGTGTATGTGCAAGAATAAGCACTGAGAAGTGCTTATTAGAATGGACTTAAGGTTTAGACAGTTGAGCTTTTTATGGCTCAACTTGGATGGAATTGAAGCTCAAATGAGCTTGGTATAAGCCCAAACTATAAAGTAAAAGTAAAAATGGTTTTGTACAAGTATTAATAACATATATTAACAAGCTTGTGATCAGGAGATCACTTATAAGCTCATAATAAGCAAATAAGCAATTCCCTGATGCCTCAGTTCCAAACACCCCTGCAAGCTTATATTTGGCCAAATTCAGCTGACGGGTTGAGCTTTTATTGACAAAATAAAAGTTGGAATTGCAAGATGAGGTGTTTGGCTTTCCAAAAAGCCAAAGCTCATGCATTTTGGTGCACAGATGAGCTTTTGGGAAGCTTATGAAAAGGGTTCCATTTCCTGAGTATAGTGATAAAAATCTAAGTGTTCAGGAAAATGGGACATACAAAAAGCTAGTTGCAGCCCTAGGAAACAAGCTACAAACTAAAAGTTAAGCACAGAACCAATAAGCTGGGTAGTTAAGCTTTCTAAAAAGCCAAGCCACTTAGACTAAAGGTTACTAATGAGCTAGTAAAGCTTGTTGGGAGGTGGTCCTAGTTCACTGCATAAGCAGTGAACTAGTTGAATGAACAAACAACAAGCTTTAATCATACAAATTAAAGAAGCTCTAAAAAGCTACATATCCACTGAGAAGCTTTATTTGGGTATGAGCATAAGCTCAATGAAAAGGCTTTTATGAGCTTAATTAAATCATCTCACCCTCACTGTTTGCTTCAGTGAGGGGAGGAAGGTGCACAATAATGGTGGGTGGTAAAAAGCTATCTAATAAGCTAAAAATAGACAAATAAGCTAAACATAACAATTAGGCCACAAGGGCAATACAAACAAGCCAAATTCACCAAAATGGGTCAAGTCATGAGCTTTATGCAAGCTCATGAACTTGACAGTCCATTGGTGACACAGGGCAAAAACAGGTAATTATAAGCATAAATTTAAGCTACTAAATAAGCTAGACAAAAATTAACAAAAATCACACAACAAGGTAAGCTGCTAAACTAAAACATATTAAAAGGACAAGTTATGAAACTTAATATTAAAGACTACACAAAAATATCTATGTAATTCAAAAACCTGAAAAACTAACTTTTGACTTTTAAGGTTTATGATCAAAGTTGACTTTGATCAACTTTGATCTGAATTTTAAGACTGATTAACATATAATATGACATAGGAACATGAAATTAACAAAAATAAACAACATTAACACAGATTTGGTGAGTATGGCTTTGTAAATCCACACAGTGATCAAATGAGAAGGACAAATTGTGATTTTTTACTTTTATACAAGTATACAATAGATTTGATGGTTTGTCTGACCTCAAAGAACTCAGTATACCCTATAGCCATCAACAACAACAACTTAGACTCATCTAAGCACCCTAGAATCAGTTATGCCAAACACACCTTAAATTAGATTGATTTTAGCTTTTCATTACATAAAACTGTATAAACTAATTTAATCAAATCCACAGGCTTTCATTGGTTAAATTATGACCTTAAAAGCTTAAACAAGTAGTCACACAAGCTTAAACCAAGATTATCAAAAATCAAGTTTCACACAGTCAAAATGTAATATCAAACCACAATCAATTTCAAAACATAACAAACTTATATTAAGCTATTTAAACATCAACTAACAACAATTAAACACATAATATAAGAAATCAACACAGAATAAGGACTAGAACTAAGAAATGCAAAATTGAAGAAAAAGCTTACATGGTGAGATGTACTGAAACAGTGAAACCAAGGATCAAAACCATAACCTATTGTCCCCCATAGGACTCTAAACCAATGGCAATCCATAATAAACCATGCTCCAATGCTGAGATCACCAAGAACACATATTTTTGATTTTTCATTCTATTTTCTCTATTTTTTTATGATTTTTGGATTTAAAAGCTACAACTGATTTTAAAGTATCTAAAAGCTTCAACAAGCTTTGTCAGGAGCTTACATGACTTAAAGAGTCCATTATAATCAACTACAACCATATAAAATTAAATGACAAGAAAATAAAAGACAATTATGAAGAACTTGAAATTATAAAAGAGAACTTGTATTTAAATTGAGAACTGAGTCTCATTACACTACTTGAGGTTCATTACACTAGTAAGACTGTAAATGACATTTAAATGTAAAGGAAAGCAATAAAATTACACTAAGATTAAACTAAGTCTACATGACAATTGCTTAAGGCAAGAGTACTGTTTCCTCTGTCTTCTCTCTTCCTTTTATAGCCTCAGAACCCTTGGAGGTCACTCCCAAACTCTGACTTTCAATCTTGACCCTTTAATTGTAGAATTTGATCTCCACCGTTTGAATGGCTTTTGGCGCCAAAGTCACCCTGACAATTTTGAGGCGGTTTGAGAAACATTAAATGCATCTTGTATGTATGTAGAGGTGGAGGGATAAGTTAGGAAGCTTTTTGAGGCTTTGGGACCAAGTTGGAGTGAAAACAGGGGAGAGGGTAAGGTTGTGTGAAGAAAAGTGGTGGGGATGCATTTATTGAAAAGTGGGATAGGGTTTAGATGGTGTAAGGGAGTAGGGGTGAGCTGGGGTAGGCAAGTGGAGGGGGGAGGTGGCACAAAACCATGGTGGTTTGTGACTCAGTGGTTTGGGGAAGGAGGAGCTACAGTGGAGCTGGTTTTGGGCGGGGTCAAAGGGTTTGACCCTGGTTTTATATAATTAGGGTATGGGCCGGGTTGTGTTGTTGGGCCAAATGGTGGACTGGGTTTGGTTATGTTTGGATTTGGTATTATTTAGGGTCCGGATTTGGTTTTAATAGCACAAAAGCCCAAGGACCAAATGTGTTATTTCTGATTTCTTGAAGGACTGAATTTGCCAATATTCCAAACTTCTTTTAAGGGACCAAACCTGCCATTAAACAATTACACAAGGACCAAAAGTAGTATTTATTTATATTTAAAACTTAAAAGGACCTAAAATGTAATTTTTGGATTTTGAGGGGGTAAAAGTGTAATTTCCCAAAAGTTATTAAAATTGTTCCAAAATGTAAGTTCATGCATAGTACAAGGGTATTTTGTGAAATTTCATGATTTGTATACCCAGGGACTAAGTTTGCCAATTTTGTAACTTGAGGGGTAAAAATTGCCAGTTTATGTAAACTTTTATCCAGGGATGTTTTGTGAACATTATTGGTTTCCCAAGGACTTAAGTTGACTTTTTATTTATTTAAAACCTTCAGGGACTAGTTTTGACAATATTTGAAACTTGAGGGACTGAAACTGCCAATTATGCAAACTTTGTACGTTTTTCATTTGTTTTTGCATATTTTGTATTTGAAACATATAAAACACACTTCTAAGATATTTTAAGTATTATGATGCATTTTTGAGTGTTTTTGTATGTTTTGGCAGTTCAGACTGATACAAAATGATGAGTATTTAGACACTCATGAATCCCCCACACTAAACTATTGCTAGTCCCTAGCAATCTTTTATTTAAAACTTAATGGATTTGAAAACTTCTTTACCAAAAGCCATCACTTCTGGAATAGCCAGGTGTAAGAACTGTGGCACACCTGATAACCGTGTGATTTTGAGCAAACCACCAGCTGTCAACGGATTTGATTAGTCTTTACCAAAAGCCGTTTGCTTCTGGACTAGCCAATCCTTATGTGGGTTAGACATGGTGGACTGATAACCATTTGTTGTATTTAGTGCAAAACACTAATACCAAATGAAAAAATTTTAAATTTTTGGTCATTTTTGGGGAAAAGGGCATACAAGGGTATAAAAGTGATCAAATTCGCCAGAATTCCCCCCCACACTTATTATGAATATTGTCCTCAATATTCAAAGCTAAGTGGGGTAATACAACAATTATTTTATTTTTCTATTTACAATTTTTTCAACGTTTTATAAATCTATGTACGAAATGTAGGGCACACCCCCACACTTAGGTGTTAGAAAGGGGTAAGAAAAGTGAAAATGATTTGACGAGAAATTGGAGTGGGGTTCACTCACAGAATTATGAAGATATAAGGTAAGGAGATTATCTTTAGTCTTTTGTATTTTATAATGTTTTTGTATTTTTAGATTTATATATATATGTACAAAGAAAGAAAATTCCTAACAACCGCCCCTCGAAAGGGAATCTAGGTCTGACAGAGCTCAGTAACTGTAAACAGCCAACAACCAAATGTTGTAACTGAGGGACTAATCAAACTGTGCAAGTTGTGTGCATAGGAAAAAATATTTTTGTATTTTATATTGTTTATTGAAAAGAAATATGATACAGTATATAATCACTACCTCCCAGGCTTGTGTCAGGTTTACCACACAAGCTAATTACTTGTGAATAATTAACTGTAGTATATATGTCCTGACAGCCTGGAAGTTGAATGATATAGTATAATATACAAACAAGGATAGGTATTTCAACAAAATACAAAATACAAGTCATAGTAGGCAGCACAACCTCCCCGGCAGCGGCGCCAAAATTTGATTCCTCCCGGACCATCCTGCTTCTATTCATAAGCCACCCACTTGTTTATAAAATGGATAACCTAATAATAAAAGTAAACGGGCGACAGCCCGGGAGAGGAATGCAAGTTTACCAAGGGTTTAAATATCCTTGGATCGTTTATGTCCTGGCGAGGCGTGATATTCTAAATACAATGACTTGTGAATTGTTGAAATTAATATTAGTATAGGAAAACAGGAATCTGATTGACTAACACTGAATGTGAATAGTAATAGCTCTGTCACAGCTAGTTCAATTAAGAAACGTACAATCAGAAACCTTAAAATGATAAAGTATATACAAACGTACGTTTAAGTTTAAATAAACGTAACGTATAAAACAAAACTTTCCCAAAGAGGGAATTTGCAAGCCTTAACGGCTTAAATGCAAATTAAAAGAAAATAAAATATCTAACTATATTTATAATATTATTATTATATTAATAAGAAAACCTAGAAAACTAAAACGCGTACATAAACGTTTAAATAAACGTCTATGTACAAAATAAAAAGTGAATACCGTTAAATATAACTCTCACAAATGTGAAAATTACATTTTTGGAATCCTAAAAGAATAAGAAAATTATTAGAAAATTAAAACTTATTTTTATACTATGTACTTAATTATTATTAATTAAAACTATTTATAACTATTTAATAATTACCTAAAAATAAGAAAAATATAAAAAAAATGCTTAGAAAAATAAAATTAAAACTTAGAAAAGTTTAAAATAATATAAAATAATTTTTGAAACTAAAAATATATTTATTATACAATTATTCTATTTATTATTACTTATTTACTATTATTTATTTATTAATACTATTATTAAATTATTATATATACTAAATAAGTAAACAAAATTCTAAAACTTTTTACATAAATCTAATATACTATTAATATCCTAAGAAAAATATAAAAGCTATATTTTATGTACAGAAATAAGAAAACAAAATTAAATACTATTATATATTAATTAAACTAATTAAACTACTATAATTATTATACATACTAAACTTATTTATAAATTTATAAAACTTTTTATAAAACTTCCTAATCATCTCAGGAATACATAAAAATTATAAAAAGTTCATAAAAATTATAAATAAGCCGATTTAAAAATAAAATACTTATTATTTCCTAAAAGGTATGTAAATTAAATTAATTATAAAAAATATTAAATGTACAGTAAAAAATCTGAAAAATTTACAGAAACTAAATATACTAATAAGGGTCCTAGGAAAAATAATATTGGGGTACCAGCTTATCACAATAAGCTGCAATAAGCTCATCAGTCCGTATAAGCTACTAGGCCAAAAATGGGTTAAATACATTAAGCATGCAAGGTCTAACGGAACTGGTGCCCCAGAGCAAGTGGAAGGGGTGTGGGTACTAAGCATGTTACTAGCCTGAGGTCCTGAGTTCGAATCCAACCCACACCCATTTTTGCTATTTTTTTATTTTTTCATTTTTCTATTTGCAAACCTACTTAACTAATAAAAATAATAAACTTTAAAAAAGGAAAACTTTTTACAACAGCCAAATAAGCTCTGTGAGAGCTTATTTGCTCAGCAGTTGGCTTATAAGCCTAAACTAAGATTTTTACTAAGCTATAAGCTACAAATAAGCTACCTAAGGTTAAATAAGCTATAATCTACTAAGTTATATCTAAAGTAATCTATATTAACTAACTAAGCTAAGGGAAATAAGCTATAAGCTATAATAAGCAATTTCATTTTCACAGCCAACCAAACACCCTTCTCAGTCAACTTTTTGGGCAGAATAAGCTCATGAAATAAGCTTATAAGTTCAAAATGAGAACTGATATGGAAGGTTGGGTTGTAGGACTTTTCAAAATGCAAAAGCTCAATGGATATGATCCACTACTGAGCTTCTTATGAGCTTGTGAAAATGCTTGATTTAAACAAATAAGTGATAAGCCTCCTAAATAGAAGCTATCACTTATCTTTAAAAGGGCTTCTTTTTGGTTTTTCTTTTTATAAAACTACATAAATACATATAATATACATATACAATGAAAACTAAACTTATCAAACCTAAAAATAAGCTAAACGTGGGCTTATTATCACACAGATGAGCTTTTGGGCTTACAGTTGAAAAATAAGCTTGGTAGAAGCTTAGAAAAAGCTATACAGTGGTAAACTAAGGTATGTGATAGTATATACATGTATAATAGGTGTGTATGTGCAAGAATAAGCACTGAGAAGTGCTTATTAGAATGGACTTAAGGTTTAGACAGTTGAGCTTTTTATGGCTCAACTTGGATGGAATTGAAGCTCAAATGAGCTTGGTATAAGCCCAAACTATAAAGTAAAAGTAAAAATGGTTTTGTACAAGTATTAATAACATATATTAACAAGCTTGTGATCAGGAGATCACTTATAAGCTCATAATAAGCAAATAAGCAATTCCCTGATGCCTCAGTTCCAAACACCCCTGCAAGCTTATATTTGGCCAAATTCAGCTGACGGGTTGAGCTTTTATTGACAAAATAAAAGTTGGAATTGCAAGATGAGGTGTTTGGCTTTCCAAAAAGCCAAAGCTCATGCATTTTGGTGCACAGATGAGCTTTTGGGAAGCTTATGAAAAGGGTTCCATTTCCTGAGTATAGTGATAAAAATCTAAGTGTTCAGGAAAATGGGACATACAAAAAGCTAGTTGCAGCCCTAGGAAACAAGCTACAAACTAAAAGTTAAGCACAGAACCAATAAGCTGGGTAGTTAAGCTTTCTAAAAAGCCAAGCCACTTAGACTAAAGGTTACTAATGAGCTAGTAAAGCTTGTTGGGAGGTGGTCCTAGTTCACTGCATAAGCAGTGAACTAGTTGAATGAACAAACAACAAGCTTTAATCATACAAATTAAAGAAGCTCTAAAAAGCTACATATCCACTGAGAAGCTTTATTTGGGTATGAGCATAAGCTCAATGAAAAGGCTTTTATGAGCTTAATTAAATCATCTCACCCTCACTGTTTGCTTCAGTGAGGGGAGGAAGGTGCACAATAATGGTGGGTGGTAAAAAGCTATCTAATAAGCTAAAAATAGACAAATAAGCTAAACATAACAATTAGGCCACAAGGGCAATACAAACAAGCCAAATTCACCAAAATGGGTCAAGTCATGAGCTTTATGCAAGCTCATGAACTTGACAGTCCATTGGTGACACAGGGCAAAAACAGGTAATTATAAGCATAAATTTAAGCTACTAAATAAGCTAGACAAAAATTAACAAAAATCACACAACAAGGTAAGCTGCTAAACTAAAACATATTAAAAGGACAAGTTATGAAACTTAATATTAAAGACTACACAAAAATATCTATGTAATTCAAAAACCTGAAAAACTAACTTTTGACTTTTAAGGTTTATGATCAAAGTTGACTTTGATCAACTTTGATCTGAATTTTAAGACTGATTAACATATAATATGACATAGGAACATGAAATTAACAAAAATAAACAACATTAACACAGATTTGGTGAGTATGGCTTTGTAAATCCACACAGTGATCAAATGAGAAGGACAAATTGTGATTTTTTACTTTTATACAAGTATACAATAGATTTGATGGTTTGTCTGACCTCAAAGAACTCAGTATACCCTATAGCCATCAACAACAACAACTTAGACTCATCTAAGCACCCTAGAATCAGTTATGCCAAACACACCTTAAATTAGATTGATTTTAGCTTTTCATTACATAAAACTGTATAAACTAATTTAATCAAATCCACAGGCTTTCATTGGTTAAATTATGACCTTAAAAGCTTAAACAAGTAGTCACACAAGCTTAAACCAAGATTATCAAAAATCAAGTTTCACACAGTCAAAATGTAATATCAAACCACAATCAATTTCAAAACATAACAAACTTATATTAAGCTATTTAAACATCAACTAACAACAATTAAACACATAATATAAGAAATCAACACAGAATAAGGACTAGAACTAAGAAATGCAAAATTGAAGAAAAAGCTTACATGGTGAGATGTACTGAAACAGTGAAACCAAGGATCAAAACCATAACCTATTGTCCCCCATAGGACTCTAAACCAATGGCAATCCATAATAAACCATGCTCCAATGCTGAGATCACCAAGAACACATATTTTTGATTTTTCATTCTATTTTCTCTATTTTTTTATGATTTTTGGATTTAAAAGCTACAACTGATTTTAAAGTATCTAAAAGCTTCAACAAGCTTTGTCAGGAGCTTACATGACTTAAAGAGTCCATTATAATCAACTACAACCATATAAAATTAAATGACAAGAAAATAAAAGACAATTATGAAGAACTTGAAATTATAAAAGAGAACTTGTATTTAAATTGAGAACTGAGTCTCATTACACTACTTGAGGTTCATTACACTAGTAAGACTGTAAATGACATTTAAATGTAAAGGAAAGCAATAAAATTACACTAAGATTAAACTAAGTCTACATGACAATTGCTTAAGGCAAGAGTACTGTTTCCTCTGTCTTCTCTCTTCCTTTTATAGCCTCAGAACCCTTGGAGGTCACTCCCAAACTCTGACTTTCAATCTTGACCCTTTAATTGTAGAATTTGATCTCCACCGTTTGAATGGCTTTTGGCGCCAAAGTCACCCTGACAATTTTGAGGCGGTTTGAGAAACATTAAATGCATCTTGTATGTATGTAGAGGTGGAGGGATAAGTTAGGAAGCTTTTTGAGGCTTTGGGACCAAGTTGGAGTGAAAACAGGGGAGAGGGTAAGGTTGTGTGAAGAAAAGTGGTGGGGATGCATTTATTGAAAAGTGGGATAGGGTTTAGATGGTGTAAGGGAGTAGGGGTGAGCTGGGGTAGGCAAGTGGAGGGGGGAGGTGGCACAAAACCATGGTGGTTTGTGACTCAGTGGTTTGGGGAAGGAGGAGCTACAGTGGAGCTGGTTTTGGGCGGGGTCAAAGGGTTTGACCCTGGTTTTATATAATTAGGGTGTGGGCCGGGTTGTGTTGTTGGGCCAAATGGTGGACTGGGTTTGGTTATGTTTGGATTTGGTATTATTTAGGGTCCGGATTTGGTTTTAATAGCACAAAAGCCCAAGGACCAAATGTGTTATTTCTGATTTCTTGAAGGACTGAATTTGCCAATATTCCAAACTTCTTTTAAGGGACCAAACCTGCCATTAAACAATTACACAAGGACCAAAAGTAGTATTTATTTATATTTAAAACTTAAAAGGACCTAAAATGTAATTTTTGGATTTTGAGGGGGTAAAAGTGTAATTTCCCAAAAGTTATTAAAATTGTTCCAAAATGTAAGTTCATGCATAGTACAAGGGTATTTTGTGAAATTTCATGATTTGTATACCCAGGGACTAAGTTTGCCAATTTTGTAACTTGAGGGGTAAAAATTGCCAGTTTATGTAAACTTTTATCCAGGGATGTTTTGTGAACATTATTGGTTTCCCAAGGACTTAAGTTGACTTTTTATTTATTTAAAACCTTCAGGGACTAGTTTTGACAATATTTGAAACTTGAGGGACTGAAACTGCCAATTATGCAAACTTTGTACGTTTTTCATTTGTTTTTGCATATTTTGTATTTGAAACATATAAAACACACTTCTAAGATATTTTAAGTATTATGATGCATTTTTGAGTGTTTTTGTATGTTTTGGCAGTTCAGACTGATACAAAATGATGAGTATTTAGACACTCATCATGGTGCTTGAGGTGATGATGGTGGTGACTTAGGAGATGGAGTGGTGTCATAGAGTGTGAGGTCAATGAAATTAGTTTGAGGTCGAATGATTTTAAGCTTAGTCCTTTTGGTTGATGGTTGTGTTATGAGTTCTTTGTTTGTTGTTGGCAAGGAAGTGGAGGATGAGGCCATTGTAGGTGATGAAGTTGGATTGATAGGTGATTGTGATGAGGTTGAGGGTGATGAGGAAGGTTTAAATAATCAAACATGGTTATGGTTTGGGCAAAGCATGCATTAGGAGATTTTAAGCACTCAAAAATGTTTATCTAAACAAGGTAAGGTGGTGATAGTCATGCAATAGGTTTAGGATTGCAGGAAAGAAGAAAATAGTGCAAAAATCCGTGATCCCATAGGGACGGTCCGTTAAACCATCGACGGTCCCTTATCACTGGAGGACCGCTGGGTCGATAAAGGACTGCCGGCAGTGAGTTTGCAGGATTTTGCCCAGTTTTTCATTTCTGCAACCTGTATATATACTACATTCCTAATCATCTCATAATAGCATAAACATAAGTTTAGCAGATGAAGGATGTTATGCATGCTCTAAGTGTCCCAAAAATATCATCAACAAACATTCATATCTAACAATGAGATTAGTTCATACGAAAGAGAAACATAGCAGTTAGAAGAACAACAACAAATAGAAATATTATGAAACATAAAAAGTGCTAAAATAAATTGCCCAATTCTAATTTTGTAAACACATGACTGTTGTCTTTAGTCTTCTTCGATGCGTCTTATCCTATCAACAGGAGAGGTTCTCATGAGAAAGTTGTAGACACGAGTTAGGAGCATCCCATAGGGCATTGACTTTCTGTCATCGTCCTTGAGATGTATAAATCGCATAGCGAAGAGATAGGCGAGATTGTACGGTTGTCTAGTGAGAATGCAATAAAGCATATGTACAATGCAAGATGGTATACAATTGCCATCTTTTACTAGACCTAGTGCATTTTCTCGTAGGATGATCGCCATGGGTTGGAGAAACTGGCGAAGTTCACAGACACGGATCTTATCAGGATAGAAAGTGTCGGAAGAGTTGCAAAGTGAGTTGATTAGTTCAGATTGAGAAGGAATGTAGGTGACATAGGGTCCTTCACATTCATGATTCTCTAGCAGGGAATTTAACTCAGGATCTTCTGAATAGGCGCATTGCCCATGGTATGGAATACCAAGAATCTGAGCGAATTCCTCAAGTGATAAGAGCGAAGCCATAGTGATCAATACTGAAGGTAAGATGTATAGAATTGTCTTGAATACGTTTGACCTTAATTTCATGAAAGAATTCTAATATAAAACGTGGGCAGATGTGTTCATTGATATTGAGTAAACAGTCAAGACCTATTGGCTGAAAGGCTCTTTCAATATGCTCATGAGTTACATATGAATGATCGATAATACGACCTTCATGAATGTAACGAGACTCAACGTCTCTGAAGCTTTGAACGGATTCGGGTGGTAAGTAAGGTTCGAAGGATAGTTTTGGTATGTATGAATGTGTACGATGAAGGTCATAATCAAATATGTGCGGCATGGTTGTACCTATATAAAATTAATATTGAGTTAGCTAGACCATCATTTATGTGCTTGTCTCAAACACTTCCCATATACCATAATACACTTTAGTTTTGAAATTCCTGATTCATTTTGTTGCATGATTGTGAAAACGTTTTTGACATGCATTAACAATGTATAATTACGTTATTGTTACGTGATTAAACACGATTAAATATCAAAAATCAAATTGGGGATAATCTCAACTTCGACTCATTTTCAAAATTTACGAATTGATTTAATTAGTATGTTAGTATGAGTGCTATTAATGATACATTTTTTAGATTAAACTTCAATTGTTGTTGATTTTGCAAAGAAATGAAAATCTCCAATTTTTTATTTTGAGAATCCCCAATTAATTATAAAATAAAAATAAACCACTTTTAATTTTTTTTTTTCAAAATTTTGTCGCCTGGAAATTCACCAGATGGGCGGCCCCCTTAATTATAAAGGGCGGCCCCTTTAATTTTAAAGGGGGCGGCCAAGGATTAAGGGGACTGGCCATCTGGAACAATTTTTACACTGTTTTCTTTTGCACATTGTGACTCTTTTTGCTAGTCCCAGCTACCATTTCCCTTAAAAACTAAACTGAATTTGGAATATAACCATGTATTTTCAAATTAATTCCTTTTCTAAACATGTTTTCATGCTATAAAACCCACATACACCTTTCATTCACAATCCATCATCATCATATTAAACCAAATCACCATGTCATCACCAAAAACCACCATCTCCAACAAAGCCAAGAAACAAAAACTTGTCATCATACCACCAAAAAAACTCTTCATTAACCTTACCAATGAAGATAACACTGCTCCATCACCACCACCTCAATGTTCATCTCCTAGTGCTCCAAATACACCCTAAAAAACACTATCAACTCATGGAACCTCTACCTCATCCATACCATAATCATCATCAATCAATGACTATATCAACACCCATTTGTCACCTCCACTAAGAGTTCCACCACCACCACCTATTGAAAGTGAATCTTTAGACATCACCTTTTCATTATCACCCATCACACCTCTTGATGCACAATTTTCACCATCACCAATCAACCCACCAAATTTCGATCCCATCCCATGGAGGCTACTTGAAGCTCATCGGGATACTTGCCTTTGTTGCATCCATAACTGCACAATCATCTTTGGGCTAAGAGATGAAATTCACTATATGTTTTCATATATTGAAAGCTTATTTCCTCAACCTCCATCAATACCTCCACCACCAACATCAACCACACCTCCACCTCCACCAACATCAAATACACCTCCATCAACACCATCATCTCCACCTACAACATTGCATCCCTCCAACTAGGCATGTTTCATGTTTGGAAAATAAAATTGTTTCAACCATTTTGATGGCAAACTCTAGGAAAAACATTTCTATTGGAGCTTTGGTTACTTATTTGTGTTATTATGTATGCTTGTAAGCCCATAGGGCATTAGTTTATTGGATAACTTGTTTATGCATCTTGGATGCATTTTGCTTGTAACCATATTATCATTTAGTAGAAATGATCTTTTCATGCTCTAATTGCTTGTTTTACTTACACACACACACACACACACACACACACACACACACACACACACACATATATATATATATATATATATATATATATATATATATATATATATATATATATATGTGTGTGTTATATATATATATATACTATATATATATATATATATATATATATGTGTGTGTGTGTGTGTGTGTGTGTGTGTGTGTGTGTGTGTCTATATATATATATATATATATATATATATATATATATATATATATATATATATATATATATATATATATGTGTGTGTGTGTGTTATATATATATATATATATATATATATATATATATGTGTGTGTGTGTGTGTGTCTATATATATATATATATATATATATATATATATATATATATATATATATATATATATATATATATATATATATATATATATATATATATATATATATATGTAGCATGCATCATATATATTGTGTATTCTAAATATTTTGCAAGCATTATCTCGAATTGTCTTATAACCTTAAAACGAGGGGGAGTACATGTCGAGGGGGAGCTCTAACATCGTTAGGATAACCTTTTTGATGATAACAAAAAGGGGGAGAAATGATATAAACTCATTAAATACTTGTATACATAATAATTTTTGATTTAATGAGTTTAGATTTTGTAATAATAAAAAAGGGGGTGATTGTTGATATAAATAGTGCGTAAAAACGTTATTCTCGATATCCCTATGTTTTGACGATCACAAAATCTTAAATCATTAAACGTAAAATCATTACGTAAACAAGTATTTAGTTACAAAATATCATAATATCCAACTTAATCACTTAAGGTATGAATAAACAATTGCCTAATACATTTATGATCAAAGGAAGGTTTATTTAATCATTACAAATTATATAAAATGGTATAAACATTTTATATATTTAGAAAAAACATTTTTGGTAATTAAAGAAAAATGTTTAATTCATAATACATATATGAATTCAAATTTTTAACCAAAATCAGTTAAATTTTCACCAAATAAACTTTCCCCAGAAAATGAAAAAAGTTCTGGCCGTTACAAGAGGGCGGCCCCCTTAATTTTAAGGGCACCGACCACCATTTAAGGGGGTCGGACTGCTCCTGTGATCAGAATCTTTTTGCTTATAAATACAGGTTCAATCCTGCATTTTTATCTCACCTTTTGCACTAAAACTTTCTGTCCAAATCCTCTCAAATCATCTTCCTAAAACCTTTGATCATAAGTTTATTAGTTCTTGTTTCACGTGATCCAATCCCTCATCATTCAAAGTGTAAGAGAAGAATACTCCTTTCATTTCAAATCAATAAGTATTGAAGATTAGTTGTATAACTTGTGTAAATTAATTGTAAAGTTGTGTAGTGCTTGTAATAAGTAGTTTTAGGTGGGTGTGTAATTAAGTATTGTAGAAGTAGTGGTGTGAAGAAGAAGTAGTGAAGTCGTGAGTAGTTGTGAAGTAGTAGTGGTGTGTACAAGTTGTCAAGAAGGTGTGCCAAGTCGTGAAGAAGTTGTGAGATTGGTTTTAGCTACTATTAGAACTCGACATTTAGCTTAGTGTCGTAAATTGGTGTAAGCAAAAGTTGTGTAAGGTTTCTCCGCCACAAAGGATTTTGTTGACATAGTGAATAAAACTCTCGAGTAAGAGACTCGGGGAGTGGAGTAGGGCGAAGAAAAGCTTCGTAGCCGAATCACTATAAATTCTTGTGTTGTGGTTTGATATTTCTAACTCTATATTTTCTTTACTTTCATATTTACATTATATTTGTTTAGTTAGTTAGATTAAATTGTTCATATAGTGCAAGTGTTAAATTTCACATAAACAAGAATCAAAGTTTTTATAATCTAAAATTGACGTAAAACTATTCAACCCCCCCCCCCCCTAATAAGCTTAAACTAACTTCCAATAGCTTATAGTAACTGACTGAATCTAATGAGCAGGCAATACAACTCAGAGAAGCTTAATTAGAATGCAATACAAAAACTAATTCAAGCTTATGCCCAAAATGCCTCAACAGGCAGCTTAAGGCATACCAAAAGCTAATCAAAAACTACAACTAAAATTCATAAAAATATAAAACAACTAACTGAGCAACAAAAGATTCTTCATGCCAAGTTTCATGTCAATTAGGATTGTTTTTAAGAAATGAGAAATCAAAATCACAAGGCTGTTTGAGCATTTGTGTATGGTGCAGGGGAGGTTGCAGGCCACTTAGGCTTTTTCCAAATGCATTTTTACCAACCAAATGTGAACCAAATTTTGAAAACTCACTTTGTATGTCAAATTCAACCACCGATGAGGCGAAAAATGAACCACTTTTAGGGGGTCATTTAAGCCCGAAATTGAATTTATTTGATCAAATATTGCCCTAAATTGTTCCTTTTATGATTTTAGGTACTTTGGGAGTGAAATCTGGAAAAGGAAGCAATTCGGACGTTTTTGGAGCATAAAAGTGAAGAAAATGCCAAAGACTTAATTTTCCAAGCTGGGAACAGTGTGTGACGGCGTCAAGAGTAAAAATCATGACGGCCCAGTACAGAAATGAAGGCGTCACAAGGAAGAGCGTCAAGAGTTAAATACGTGACGGCCTGGAAAAGTGTAATACATGACGGCGTCAGATGTAGATCAAGGCAGTCCGAGGATTCTTTTGGCGGCGAGATGACGGCGTCACAAGGTTGTTCTTGACGCCGTCAGCCTCAATTATCTATATATAGTTTTCTAATTTTCATTCATTAGGGGGAACAAGTTTTGGAGAAACCCTAAGGCCGAACCATATACGAATTTTACAGCTTTTTCAAGGGTTTTCAGCCCTTGAATACTTACATGTGCTATTGAGATAAGTGTTCTTTTAATTCAATCAATATGTCTATGTGTTGGTTGTCTATATCTTGTGCTTGTCTTGATTCTACCATGCTAGGCTAGATTTATCTTGTGTTTGCTGATGCGTGGGGTTTGCACCAGGCTTTACCTCTCGAGGGATCTCGAGAAGCCTACAACCCCCACCAGGCAGTGTACCTGATCGTTGTAGTATAGTATAGTGACAAGTACCGGGGGATTGATCGTTTAGCTAGGAATAGTGTCGCTAGGATTAGAAAAACCTAATTACTAGTTCTAGGGATGAGAGATGATTCTTTTTGTATTTTTATAATTTTTTAGAAAGCAAGTAAATATCTCGAGTTTTTAAGGATATAGGCGGAATTAGTTGCTAGTCAACTAACCCAATACTAAGATGCGATCAAAATAAAATACTAGAAATGAAAATAAACTATATTAAACTAAGGTTGTGAGCAACAAGTGGAGAAATGTGTTTACTTAGATTTCACTACTCCCTAGATATCTTTTACACGTTAATTACTTGTTATAGTTGCGTGGATGACGGATTGTATTCCTTAATACCATTCATGGGGTGGCGTACTTAACTCCCCAATCCTATGAGTGCCTACTTCACTCCTATGTCGAGCCGGCTAAGAAGCTCCTAACATGGGATCATTAGAATTTACTCATGCATTAAATACAACCAATAAAACCTAGTACACATCGGTTCATGTTTCCTAAGACGTTCAAGCATGTTACCATTTGGAGATCTGCCAGTTTTCTTAAGCCTAACATTGAAATCATTCATCCAATATAACCATAAACAAGTAATCAACACATAATCAACATCTAGGTTTCATTAGATCTAAGCAAACACAAGATAAATCTAGCCTAGCATGGTGGAATCAAGACAAGCACAAGATATAGACAACCAACACATAGACATATTGATTGAATTAGAAGAACACTTATCTCAATAGCACATATAAGCATTCAAGGGCTGAAAACCCTTGAAAAAGCTGTAAAATTCGTATATGGTTCGGCCTTAGGGTTTCTCCAAACTTGTTCCTCCTAATGAATGAAAATTAGAAAAATATATAGAAAATAAAGGCTGACGGCGTCAAGAACAACCTTGTGACGCCGTCATCTCGCCGCCAAAAGAATTCTCGGACTGCCTTGATCTACATCTGACGCCGTCATGTATTACACTTTTCCAGACCGTCACACATTTAACTCTTGACGCTCTTCCTTGTGACGCCTTCATTTCTGTACTGGGCCGTCATGAAATTTACTCTTGACGCCATCAACTTGTTACTCTTGACGCCGTCACACACTGTTCCCAGCTTGGAAAATTAAGTCTTTGGCGTTTTCTTCACTTTTATGCTCCAAAAACGTCCGAATTGCTTCCTTTTCCAGATTTCACTCCCAAAGTACCTAAAATCACAAAAGGAACGATTTAGGCCAATATTTGATCAAATAAATTCAATTCCGGGCTTAAATGACCCCTAAAAGTGGTTCATTTTTCGCCTCATCATATACCCGTACACTTGAGATTTGCTTGTCCTCAAGCAAATGCGCTTTTATTCTACTCCAAATACAAGTTAGGGGTCATTTAACACTAATATAAAAGTAATTACAACAAATAATCGTTCCACTAAAGACCAAAGAAAAACACGGAGGTCATACACTAGCATCTCACAAATAGTGTTTGGATACTCACATCTCTCGGGTGTAATAAAGTATAAATTACAATATGGAAACGGAAGATATCTCTCACTACCTGTCATAGCAAAATAGATTACCATAGGCTTGGGAAAGGATCAAACCTCCACCACATGGCGTAAGCACCTAGGATAAACTATCAAAGAGGTCTTTCAAAGGGTTGTAACGTTAGGTGTAGGGATATGAAATACACGGTTTTGTTGGATAAAGGCAGTCTTTACTGGTGGCGAGTTAACAATCTTGGTTAATTACATGTACAATGTGGCGTTGCTAAGCCAAGACTAGACTCGACTTAAGCTAATAAATGAAAAATAACAAAAACATAAAATGAACATAGAATAAAACGGGATGGTAGTCCGTATGTTTTTTCTCTTTTTCTTTTTCTATTTTTTTCCTGATTATTTTTTTCGATTTTTTTTTTTTTTTTTTTTTTTTTTTTTTTTTTTTGCATACACTCTTACCCTACCATCCAAAATAATACATCATAGGGAATGAAAATTCCCCTTACACTTGAATTTTTACATACTTTACAATAAACTAATCTAATGACTCGAATCAAGATAATCATAACACTTGGAGCACTTTTAAGATTAACGCACATATGAGGGTAATAAATGATGTTCTTCCCCATTACTCCATAAAATAAGTACTTTACCCCATGAGTCCCAATCGTCCCAAAACAATATGTACAAGGATATGACTCGACTTAGCAACCATGTAATCAATTAGATAGTTAACTTAGGGTTTAACAAATAACAATAATGCACTAAAAATGAGCGCATACACGGAAGGCTAAGGCGATTTAGGTGTACATTTAAGTGGGGTGTAACAAATTTTTCCTTTAAGTAAAATGCTTAAAGTGAGAAACGAAAAGATAGGCTCGAAGGGGTGTACTAGAGGTTTCGTGTACTAAAAATGAGTACAACGCTAAGGGTGTTGGAAAAATTAGTTGACTTAACTAGCCAAGTAATATGACTTAAATGGTCAAGTAGTTATGATACGGGTTTAACACAAGGGTGATCCTAATGCCTCTTATCATGTAGTAAATCCTACTACACGAATGTAGTGTCACTAGCGGTCTCGGGATGCATCACTAACGCAAGTTCTAGAATCTAAATGCTACCGGTACACTCATAAGCACTAATAGTAAATGCTTTTCCTGTCAAATCTAAAGGCGAACCTCACATATTTGGGTGGAAAAATTTTCTGAATGATACGGTTATGTGCTAGTCATACAATCTCCTATCCATAAGACGCTTGCTATGGCTAAAGTTTCACTCCTAAATGTTGTAAAAAAATTTAAATTTGGCGCTAAAATTGCACTAACAAGTATTTCTCATAGTTTTATTACACATCTACTATCAAACAAACAAACTCAAGCGAAAGTGTATTTGTACGGTATCATCATTTTACCCTCCCCTTACACTTAAGATGAACATTGTCCCCAATGTTCAAGTAAAGAATGTAAAAGTGAAATAAGTAAAACAAATGAAATCAAATACTCCCCTGATTCGCTCGGTATGGATAATAAGGTGGCCAGGTTAGATCTTCCTCCAAGATAATGAACAATCAAAGCTTCCCTTCCAGAATATAAATCATCTTCTTGTCAAACATAACCTGTTAAACCTGAGAAAACAAACACAAAAACCCAAAGCATCAATCCGAACAAAGACAACTCACAACTAGATGTAATTCCAGACTTAGGAATAGAAACAAAACAATTAAAGATATAATGCTTGTGGAATGAATGTTTGCAGATTTCCTGGAGTTTATAAAACTAAATAATTAACAAAAACTTTAAGACTCCGGTATAAACAAAACTAGCAAAATTTCCAGAATTTTACACATGACGTCGTCAAGAGTAAACTCATGACGCCGTCAGAAGTGACCTGCAGAAATCTTTACATTAAGTTTCCAGAAAATTTCTTAAAAAAACTTATGTTCTACTTCCTGGAAAATCCTGCAAAACATCATTATGACTCGATACAATCATTTGACTCTAACAAATACGAATATACATATTCATTTAATATAGTGAAGAATCATGATTGGTTTGTTTCTTAAAAACATATTTGGGGTTTCTCCTTACACTTATCATTTGCAAAAATACTTTTAGGTGGAGTTAAGACTAGGCCAAAACGACAAAGTAAAGTATTTCCACTTTTTAGTTTAGAAACATGATCTACCAACAATAAAAATAAAGCATGCATACGGAAGCAAATAATAAACAAACAAAATAAAATCACACAAAGCATGGGTTGCCTCCCAAGAAGCGCTTTTCTTTATTTACGAGTCTTGTAGCTAGACTCAAGGTCATGGGTTCCTACGTGATCTCATCATCAAACGTCACATCCTCCTCACTAATCATTTCATTGTTATTTTCTTGATAATGTTTTACACGTTGTATATTGACAGTAAATTCCCTACCTTCATCTTCTAATAACACAACGGCTCCAGTTTTAGAGGAATTTTTCACCGTAAACGGTCCATACCATTTAGACTTTAGTTTTCCCGGAAATAATCTCAAGAATTGTACAATATGACTTTGTCTCCCTCTGAAAATTCTTTGGGTTTCTTAATTCTCTGGTCATGCCATCTTTTTGCTCTCTCTTTATATGTAATGGAAGATTCATAGGCTTCTAACCTAAGCTCATCAAGCTCGTGTAATTGCAAGAACCTATTAGTTCCGGCAATTGTATAATCTAAGTTACATGTCTTAAGCGCCCAATAAGCCTTATGTTCTAATTCTACTGGCAAGTGACACGCCTTACCATACACCATGCGAAACGGGGTCATTCCAATAGGTGTCTTGTAGGCGGTTCGGAATGCCCACAAGGCTTCGTCGAGTTTAAATGACCAGTCTTTTCTATTTTGACTAACCGTCTTTTCAAGTATTCTTTTAATAGCCCTATTGGTGTTTTTGACCTGGCCATTGGTTTGTGGATGATAGGCGGTGGAGAACCGATGGGATACTCCATACCTCTTCATGACCTTTTCCATTTGTGCATTGCAAAAGTGGGTCCCCCTATCACTGATGAGAGCTTTAGGAATCCCGAATCTAGCGAAAAGCTTTTTTAGGAAATGAATAACTACCCTGGCATCATTGGTCCTAAGGGCTTGTGCCTCAACCCATTTTGAAACATAATCGATGGCAACTAAAATGTATTCGTTCCCCCCTGAAGATGGAAAGGGTCCCATGAAGTCAATTCCCCAAACATCGAAGACCTCACATACTTGTATAAAATTATGAGGCGCTTCATCCCTATGTGATATGTTCCCGGCCCGTTAACATGCATCGCATGCCTGTACCATTTCTTTGACGTCACGGAAAATTGTGGGCCAATAGAATCCCGCGTCGAAAATCTTTTGGGCGGTGGTGCTTATCCCATGATGCCCGCCAGAGGGACCAGAGTGACATTCCCTCATAATCTTTACTGCCTCACTTTCTGAAACACAACGTCTTATAATTTGGTCAGGACACCTTCGGAATAAAAATGGTTCATCCCAAAAGTAGTATTTTAACTGAGAAAAGAACCTTTTTCTTTCGTATCTAGTCAGGTGTTCAGGAACGAGTCTGCTTGCGAGATAATTGGCAAAATCGGCGTACCAAGGCTCTGAATCAATCATTAACATGAGTTGTTCGTCGGGAAAGGAATCCCTAATCTCACTTCTATAGTGTTCATCCAAGGGGTTTTTAAGACGAGATAGATGATCTGCGGCCAGATTTTCTGCCCCCCTCTTATCACGAATCTCAACATCAAATTCTTGTAGCAATAAGATCCACCGAATTAGTCGTGGCTTAGCATCCTACTTAGCAAAAAGATATCAAAGAGCCGAGTGATCAGTGAAAACGACTGTCTTTGAAAGGACAAGATATTGCCGGAATTTGTCGAATGCGAACACTACGGCTAATAATTCCTTTTCGGTGGTGGAGTAATTCTCTTGAGCGGGATTCATGGTTTTGCTAGTGTAGTAAAAAGGTTGGAAAAGCTTGTCACGCCGTTGGCCCAATACGGCCCCGACAGCGAAATCGCTAGCGTCACACATGATTTCAAACGGTAACTCCCAGTTGGGTGTAATCATGATTGGAGCTTGTGTGAGCTCCTTTTTTAAGAGATCGAATGCATCCTTGCATTCTTGGGAAAAATCGAACAAAGCATCCTTCATAAGCAATTGAGTCATTGGCCGAGCTATTTTGGAGAAGTCTTTGATGAATCTCCGATAAAACTCGGCGTGCCCCAAGAAGCTACGTATTGCTTTAACAGTCGTGGGGTATGGTAACTTAGATATAGCTTCAACTTTAGCTTGGTCCACCTCTATTCCGTTCCCTGAGATCTTATGCCCTAACACAATCCCTTCTTTCACCATGAAATGACACTTTTTCCAGTTCAACACCAAGTTGGTTTCCTCACAACGTTTAAGCATCTTTTCTAGATTAGCAAGACAGCGGTCGAAGGAGTTCCCGAAGACCGAAAAGTCGTCCATGAACACTTCCATGTTGTCTTCCATAAGTTCGTGAAAGATTGCGGCATGCATCGTTGGAAAGTGGCGGGGGCATTACATAGCCCAAAAGGCATCCTTTTGTAGGCAAATGTTCCATAAGGGCAAGTAAACGTGGTCTTTTCTTGGTCCTCAGGTGCTATGGGAATTTGAAAATACCCTAAGAATCCATCCAAGAAGCAATAGTACTCGTGTCCAGAAAATCTCTCTAACATTTGGTCAATGAATGGTAAGGGAAAGTGATCTTTCCTCGTGGCATCATTGAGCTTTCGATAGTCAATGCATACCCGCCATCTAGTGACCGTTCTCTAGGGCACCATCTCACCCTTGTCATTCTTAACTACAGTCATTCCACCCTTCTTAGGTACAACCTGTACAGGACTGACCCATGGGCTATCCGAGATTGGGTAGATCAATCCTGCATCCAAAAGTTTGATGACTTTTTTCTTTACTACTTCCTTAATGTTGGGATTCACCCACCTCTGGGGTTGCACGGTAGGTTTATAATCTTCTTCCATGAGAATCTTATGTGTGCAAAAAGTTGAGTCAATCCCCTTAATGTCGGCTACACTCCATGCGAGCACTCCCTTATATTTCTTTAGGACCTCTAAGAGTTTACCTTTTTGTTCATGTTCCAGGGAAGAGTTTATGATTACCGGCAGTTGGTCCTCTCCCTAAAGGAAGACATACTCCAAATGGTTAGGAAGCTCCTTAAGATATAACTCAGGAAGGTTGATAATAGAAGGCTTAAGCTTGTTTTCGGGCTTTCGGAGCTCGAGATGCTCTGTTGCCTCTTGTCTAGGGTAGAAGGAGACTGCACCAACATCCTCCATCTTTTCCACCTCTAGCAAAGGAAGAAAACTCTCGTCCCGTAACCAGCCTTCCTCGATTTGTTCATCGACATAGCTATCAATGACATCTGTGAGTTCATCGACCTCACTAATGAAATAGAGCCGGTTAGCTGCTTCGAGAGAGAGATCCATAGAGTCCTTAATGTCGAAGGTTGTGCTATCGGTTCCCACTCGCAAGGTTAACTTGCCATCATAAACATCAATGACTACACGAGCGGTAGCAAGAAATGGTCTCCCTAAAATGATGGGTACCAAGTCATCCTCCTCCATATCCAGGATTACGAAGTCGACCGGGAATTTTAATTTCCCAACTTTGACTAGCACATTCTCGCATATCCCTACGGGGTGCTTGACTGATCTATCGGCTAGTTGGATGTTCATACGGGTAGGCTTTAATCCAAAGTATCCTAATTTAAGGAACATAGAGTGAGGCATGAGATTGATACTCGCCCCCAAATCGGCAAGAGCATTCTTTACTGATAGAGATCATATGGAGCAAGGCAAGGTGAAGCTGCCTGGATCATCTACCTTTTTTGGTAGCCCTCGATGGGTCACCACTGAGCATTCTTCCCCCAGGGTCACAAGACCCTCAAGTTTCTTTCGGTTAGCGAGTAGTTTTTTAAAGTATGCGCTATACTTCGGCATGTGATAGCAAGCATCAAGGAGGGGTATGGTGACTACTGAGTCTTTTAGGTATGATAAGAATCTTTTATTATCATTCTCAGTTTTCTGGTTCTTTAATCGGGATGGGAATGGGATTCTCACAGGTTGGTTAGGTGGGGTTGATGGGGAAGGGGTCGTCAAGGGAGGTTGGTTGGGAGTCACGCTGCCTACATCCTCCTCCTCCTCGCGAGGCTTGTTTGGATTGGGAGTGATGGGGGACAAGCTTGGGTAAGGGGGTCCTTGATTGTTGTTCCAGCTCGAGTGGTTATCGCGAGCATGGGGTCTTTTTTACTGACTGATGGCATTTCAAGGTTATCGAGGGCTGAGTTAAGCTTGTTGAAAAATTCTCCAATGTCATTCTGCTGCTCGTCAATAAGTTCATTAAGACCTTTCAATTGCAAGCCTTTTTCTTGAGTGAAGTGACCAAGGTCATCTTCAAAAGTGCTCCTGATTTCGAATTCAGGATCTTCCTCTCCTTCTTTTCTTTTTACAAGATTTCCCAAGAGGGTGTAATCATCATTTTGGTAAAAAGGCAAAAGGGAGGGATCAGCATAGATGTCACCTCCTGACAAGCATGCATGTTCAGTCGTGGCTGCTCCTCCGCATTCTTCTGCCTCATGCGGGCCCCCACAGTAGTCGCAGATTAAGTAAGGATTCGAAAGTTGTTTAGGTAACCGCGACCCAGCTAGGTACTCCATTCTTTTGTGAATTTTTCTCAACCGATCTGAAGTGGTTTCAGAAATGCTGACAGTCGACTCAGGTTCATCCCAAGTGTCATCCTGGTTTTGAGCATATTCTTCAATCCTATCCCATCCTTCTTCGGCACTAAGATTGGCTAATCTCTCTTTTCTAGATTGGTTGATTCCATTCCGATCATTAGAGGAGAGATTGTCGTAGAATATTTGGACCAAAAGCCAAAGCTCGATGCCATGATGGGGAACTTGTCTTATTAAATCTTTGAATCTAATCCACGATTTATGGAAGGGTTCGTCCTTCCCTTTTCGGAAACGGAGGATCCTATCTCTAAACGTTGAGGTTTTTCCAGGTGGAAAGAACTTCTCATAGAACTTGGATATGAGTTGCTCCCATGTGAAAATAGATTCAGAAGGAATTTTATCATACCATTCTTGGGCTTTTTCATATAGGGTGAAAGGAAAGAATCGTAATCGGGACGTGTCTCTAGTAGCCCCATCCATATAGAGGGTGTCTACTATATTCAAGAAGTCTTTAATGTGTTGAATTGGATCTTCCTCATCTAATCCACAAAACTTACACACACTTTGGACAAGCCAAACATCGTTCGCATGCAAGACCTCATTGGTGTGTTCGTTTGGGTAGACAATGGCATTTAAGAAGCCACGAGGGGTTGGGGAGGAGTAGTCCTTAAGGCGCTTAGGAATAGGAGTTGCGGGGTTACTCATCTTGTTGTTGGGTTGGGAGCTAGGGGTTGTAACGTGATTTTCTGAAATTTCTTCAGAAAGGGGTGCATCAAAATCGATGGCAACGCTAGATGGTTCAGGAGTTGAGTGAGATTGTCTTAATATACGCATTTCTCTTTCGGGTTCTGCATAAGGCAAGACAAGGTTTCTAATGGAACTACGACTCCTAGTGATCCTAAGGTTAGAGGATTCGTCGGTTGCCATGATGGTAGGTGGTGAAGAGTTACGAACAAAAACACAAAGAAATAAGATAGACAAAAGAAAACCTAAAAATAAAAATAAAATCTTACTAGAAAGGAATCCAGCAAGTAGACCTAATAAAAAGAGATTCTAACCTAGACAATAACTATTCCCCGGGCTGCGGTGCCAAAAACTTGATGCGTGGGGTTTGCACCAGGCTTTACCTCTCGAGGGATCTCGAGAAGCTTACAACCCCCACCAGGCAGTGTACCTGATCGTTATAATATAGTATAGTGACAAGTACCGGGGGATTGATCGTTCAGCTTGGAATAGTGTCGCTAGGATTAGAAAAACCTAATTACTAGTTCTAGGGATGAGAGATGATTCTTTTTGTATTTTTATAATTTTTTAGAAACCAAGTAAATATCTCGGGTTTTGAAGGATATGGGCGGAATTAGTTGCTAGTCAACTAACCCAATACTAAGATGCAATCAAAATAAAATACTAGAAATGAAAATAAACTATATTAAACTAAGGTTGTGAGCAATAAGTGGAGATATGTGTTTACTTAGATTTCACTACTCCCTAGATATCTTTTACACGTTAATTACATGTTATAGTTGCGTGGATGACGGATTGTATTCCTTAATACCATTCATGGGGTGGCGTACTTAACTCCCCAATCCTATGAGTGCCTACTTCACTCTTATGTCGAGCCGGCAAAGAAGCTCCTAACATGGGATCATTAGAATTTACTCATGCATTAAATACAACCAATAAAACCTAGTACACATCGGTTCATGTTTCCTAAGACGTTCAAGCATGTTACCATTTGGAGATCTGCCAGTTTTCTTAAGCCTAACATTGAAATCATTCATCCAATACAACCATAAACAAGTAATCAACACATAATCAACATCTAGGTTTCATTAGATCTAAGCAAACACAAGATAAATCTAGCCTAGCATGGTGGAATCAAGACAAGCACAAGATATAGACAACCAACACATAGACATATTGATTGAATTAGAAGAACACTTATCTCAATAGCACATGTAAGCATTCAAGGGCTGAAAACCCTTGAAAAAGCTGTAAAATTCGTATATGGTTCGGCCTTAGGGTTTCTCCAAACTTGTTCCTCCTAATGAATGAAAATTAGAAAACTATATATAGAAAATAGAGGCTGACGGCGTCAAGAACAACCTTGTGACGCCGTCATCTCGCCGCCAAAAGAATTCTCGAATTGCCTTGATCTACATCTGACGCCGTCATGTATTACACTTTTCCAGGCCGTCACACATTTAACTCTTGACGCTCTTCCTTGTGACGCCTTCATTTCTGTACTGGGCCGTCATGAAATTTACTCTTGACACCGTCAACTTGTTACTCTTGACGCCGTCACACACTGTTCCCAGCTTGGAAAATTAAGTCTTTGGCGTTTTCTTCACTTTTATGCTCCAAAAACGTCCGAATTGCTTCCTTTTCCAGATTTCACTCCCAAAGTACCTAAAATCACAAAAGGAACGATTTAGGGCAATATTTGATCAAATAAATTCAATTCCGGGCTTAAATGACCCCCTAAAAGTGGTTCATTTTTCGCCTCATTTTTTGCTTAGACCTAATGAAACCTAGATGTTGATTATGTGTTGATTACTTGTTTATGGTTGTATTGGATGAATGATTTCAATGTTAGGCTTAAGAAAACTGGTAGATCTCCAATTGGTAACATGCTTGAACGTCTTAGGAAACATGAACCGATGTGTACTAGGTTTTATTGGTTGTATTTAATGCATGAGTAAATTCTAATGATCCCATGTTAGGAGCTTCTTAGCCGGCTCGACATAGGAGTGAAGTAGGCACTCATAGGATTGGGGAGTTAAGTACGCCACCCCATGAATGGTATTAAGGAATACAATCCGTCATCAACGCAACTATAACAAGTAATTAACGTGTAAAAGATATCTAGGGAGTAGTGAAATCTAAGTAAACACATTTCTCCACTTATTGCTCACAACCTTAGTTTAATATAGTTTATTTTCATTTCTAGTATTTTATTTTGATTGCATCTTTAGTATTGGGTTAGTTGACTAGCAACTAATTCCGCCCATATCCTTCAAAACCCGAGATTTTTACTTGCTTTCTAAAAAATATAAAAATACAAAAATAATCATCCTTCATCTCTAGAACTAGTATTTAGGTTTTCTAATCCTAGCAACACTATTCCTAGCTGAACGATTAATCCCCCGGTACTTGTCACTATACTATACTACAACGATTAGGTACACTGCCTGGTGGGGGTTGTAAGCTTCTCAAGATCCCTTGAGAGGTAAAGCCTGGTGCAATCCCTACGCATCAAGTTTTTGGCGCCGTTACCGGGGAATAGTTATTGTCTAGGTTAGAATCTCTTTTTATTAGGTTTACTTGCTAGATTCCGTTCTAGTAAGATTTTATTTTTATTTTTATAGGTCTTCTTTAGTCTATCTTTTCTTTGTGTCTTTGTTTGAAAAAACCTTTCCATTGACTATTCCGTTAGCCATTATGGAGAACGCGAATCCACCATACTACCAACCACGAAATTCACCCACTCCAAATGACATCTTGATGTTTAAACAACATGAGAATGAACCTATCTATGATGCATGGGCTCGTTTTAAATATTTACTCCAAAAAGTCCCTCATCATAATTTCGATCTGTGGTCCCAAATTGAAATATTTTACCATCGTGTCAACCACTATACCAAAATGGACATTGACCATGCCGCGGATGGGGACCTTTGGGGATTAAGTGTTAATGAAGCATGGGAAACCATAGAGAGTTGTGCCAAACTTGCCAAAAAAATGGACAACCCAACAAACGTTGTTACGGATAAATTGATGGCAAGTTTAAGGGAGCAAGCAAGAAGATTGTTTGGGGATAAACATATAGATGAGATAATTAGGCACACGGGGTGGTTTGATTTCACCACAATACAAGCTGAGCACATTGGTAATCCTGATAAGATGGAGGATAGAGTTGAAAATTTAAACCCACCAAGTACCCCACAAGTCCTACCATCATTTGAGGCATATACACCGCCCGTGACTTATTCGGATGAAGTAGAAGAGACTTTAGGAACCCCAATAGAGGTAGAACCTTTGAACCAAACACAACTAGAGGATATAGGTTTGAATACTTATAATGATAACCTGACTCTTAGTTTTAGGGAAGTTCCTAGTTTTGATGAATCGGAGCCTCAACCAGAACCGCTACCTAATCTTCCATCCTTGGATGAAAATTTAGGAATTGAAATAGGTTCCGATCCACCCATCAAACCATATAGTCCGGGTAGTCTTAGGACAAAGGTAGTGGACTCTAAGCCTTGTAGAGAGGAAGCCAATATAGGAGTGGAAAATGACCTTACATGCTTACATCACCCATTTATGATTGATCACAATTAACATTATGGGTTTAAACAGGGTTTATTAGGTCAAGATGGATCCCCAACTAGTAATCTCTTGAAGTTGATAGAAAATGATCCCTTTCTAGGAGAAAATCTTGATCCACCCATTAACCCGATTGAATTAGATAAGGTTATGATGATAGGAGCACAACCCTTTGAGCATATAATTCATCCACCACTCTTTCCTCACATGGCATACTTCCACCGAGATGGTGTGTATCGCTACTATCACCCGAACTTAATCCTAAGTGTAGGGAAAACCTCTCCTATTTCCGTTAAATAAGGGTAGAGTCAGGCCCGTGACTCGAACAAAAACAAGCGCTTCTTGGGAGGCAACCCATGTTTTGTGTGTTTTTATTTGTTTGATTTTATTTGTTTCCGTATGCATGTTTTATTTTTATTGTTTGTGGCTCATGTTTCAAAGTAAATTGTGAAAATGCTTTATTTTGTTTTTAACTTCGTCTTAATTGCATATAAAGGTATTTTGCAAAAGATAAGTGTAAGGGAGACCCAAATTTGTTTATAAGAACGAAATTGAGCATGAACCACAACAATATTAAATGGACATGTGTATTAGTATTCGTTAGAGTCAAATGCTTGTATCGAGTCATAATGATGTTTTGCAGGATTTTCCAGGAAGTAGGACATAAGTTTTTTCAGAAATTTTCCAGAAACTTAACGTAAAGATTTCTGCAGGTCACTTCTGACGGTGTCATGAGTTTGCTCTTGACGACGTCACGTGTAAAAATCTAGAAATTTTACCAGTTTTGTTTTTCTAACGGAGTCTTAAAGTTTTTGTTGAATTATTAAGTTTTATAATCTCCAGGAAATCTGCAAACTTCATTCCACAAGAATTATATCTTACTTTGTTTTCTAGGATTTAGTAACTTAAGTAGATTGCCGCCGATTTTATGCGAGGTTGCCTTGTCTGTTTTCTCAGGATTTACAGGTTATGTATGACAAGAAGATGATTTATTTTTCTGGAAGGGAAGCTTTGATTGTTCATTTTCTTAGAGGAAGATCTAACCTGGCCACATTATTATCCATACCGAGCGAATCAGGAGAGTATTTGATTTCATTCGTTTTACTTATTTCACTTTTACATTCTTTACTTGAACATTGGGGACAATGTTCATCCTAAGTGTAAGGGGAGGGTAAAATGATGATACCTTACAGATACATTTTCGCTTGAGTTTGTTTGTTTAATAGTAGATGTGTAATAAAACTATGAGAAATACTTGTTAGTGCAATTTTAGCGCCAAATTTAAATTTTTTTACAACATTTAGGAGTGAAACTTTATCCATAGCAAGCGTCTCACGGATAGGAGATTGTATGAATAGCACAAAACTGTACTATTCAGAAAAATTTTCCACCCAAATATGTGAGGTTCGCCTTTAGATTTGATAGGAAAAGCATTTACTATTAGTGCTTATGAGTATACCGGTAGCATTTAGATTCTAGAACTTGCATTAGTGATGCATCCCGAGACCGCTAGTAAGACTACATTCGTGTAGTAGGATTTACTACATGATAAGAGGCATTAGGATCACCCTTGTGTTAAACCCGTATCGTAATTACTTGACCATTTAAGTCATATTATTTGGCTAGTTAAGTCAACTAATTTTTCCCACACCCTTAGCGTTGTACTCATTTTTAGTATACGAAACCCCTAGTACACCCCTCCGAGCCTATCTTTTCGTTTCTAACTTTAAGCATTTTACTTAAAGGAAGAATTTGTTACACCCCACTTAAATGTACACCCAAATCGCCTTAGCCTTCCGTGTATGCGCTCATTTTTAGTGCATTATTGTTATTTGTTAAACCCTAAGTTAACTATCTAATTGATTACATGGTTGCTAAGTCGAGTCATATCCTTGTACATATTGTTTTGGAACGATTGGGACTCATGGGTAAAGTACTTGTTTTATGGAGTAATGGGGAAGAACATCATTTATTACCCCCATATGTGCGTTAATCTTAAAAGTGCTCCAAGTGTTTTGATTTTCTTAATTCGAGTCATTAGATTAGTTTATTGTAAAGTATGTAAAAATTCAAGTGTAAGGGAATTTTCATTCCATATGATGTATTATTTTGGATGGTAGAGTAAGAGTGTATGCAAAAAAAAAAAAAAAAAAAAAAAAAAAAAAAAAAAAAAAAAAAAATCGAAAAAAAAGTCAAGAAAAAAAAAATAGAAAAAGAAAAAGAGAAAAAACATACGGACTACCATCTCGTTTTATTCTATGTTCATTTTATGTTTTTGTTATTTTTCATTTATTAGCTTAAGTCGAGTCTAGTCTTGGCTTAGCAACGCCACATTGTACATGTAATTAACCAAGATTGTTAACTCGCCACCAGTAAAGACTGCCTATATCCAACAAAACCATGTATTTCATATCCCTACACCTAACGTTACAACCCTTTAAAAGACCTCTTTGATAGTTTATCCTAGGTGCTTACGCCATGTGGTGGAGGTTTGATCCTTTCCCAAGCCTATGGTAATCTATTTTGCTATAACAGGTAGTGAGAGATATCTTCCGTTTCCATATTGTAATTTATACTTTATTACACCCGAGAGATGTGAGTATCTAAACACTATTTGTGAGGTGCTAGTGTATGACCTCCATGCTTGTCTTTGGTCTTTAGTGGAACGATTATTTGTTGTAATTACTTTTATATTAGTGTTAAATGACCCCTAACTTGTATTTTGATTAGAATAAAAGCGCATTTACTTGAGGACAAGCAAATCTCAAGTGTAAGGGTATATGATGAGGCGAAAAATGAACCACTTTTAGGGGGTCATTTAAGCCCGGAATTGAATTTATTTGATCAAATATTGCCCTAAATCGTTCCTTTTGTGATTTTAGGTACTTTGGGAGTGAAATCTGGAAAAGGAAGTAATTCGGACATTTTTAGAGCATAAAAGTGAAGAAAATGCCAAAGACTTAATTTTCCAAGCTGGGAATAGTGTGTGACGGCGTCAAGAGTAACAAGTTGACGGCGTCAAGAGTAAAAATCATGACGGCCCAGTACAGAAATGAAGGCGTCACAAGGAAGAGCGTCAAGAGTTAAATATGTGACGGCCTGGAAAAGTGTAATACATGACGGCGTCAGATGTAGATCAAGGCAGTCCGAGGATTCTTTTGGCGGCGAGATGACGGCGTCACAAGGTTGTTCTTGACGCCGTCAGCCTCAATTATCTATATATAGTTTTCTAATTTTCATTCATTAGGGGGAACAAGTTTTGGAGAAACCCTAAGGCCGAACCATATATGAATTTTACAGCTTTTTCAAGGGTTTTCAGCCCTTGAATGCTTATATGTGCTATTGAGATAAGTGTTCTTTTAATTCAATCAATATGTCTATGTGTTGGTTGTCTATATCTTGTGCTTGTCTTGATTCCACCATGCTAGGCTAGATTTATCTTGTGTTTGCTTAGATCTAATGAAACCTAGATGTTGATTGTGTGTTGATTACTTGTTTATGGTTGTATTGGATGAATGATTTCAATGTTAGGCTTAAGAAAACTGGCAGATCTCCAATTGGTAACATGCTTGAACGTCTTAGGAAACATTAACCGATGTGTACTAGGTTTTATTGGTTGTATTTAATGTATGAGTAAATTCTAATGATCCCATGTTAGGAGCTTCTTAGCCGGCTCGACATAGGAGTGAAGTAGGCACTCATAGGATTGGGGAGTTAAGTACGCCAACCCATGAATGGTATTAAGGAATACAATCCGTCATCCACGCAACTATAACAAGTAATTAACGTGTAAAAGATATCTAGGGAGTAGTGAAATCTAAGTAAACACATTTCTCCACTTATTGCTCACAACCTTAGTTTAATATAGTTTATTTTCATTTCTAGTATTTTATTTTAATTGCATCTTTAGTATTGGGTTAGTTGACTAGCAACTAATTCCGCCCATATCCTTCAAAACACGAGATTTTTATTTGCTTTCTAAAAAATGTAAAAATACAAAAATAATCATCCTTCATCTCTAGAACTAGTATTTAGGTTTTCTAATCCTAGCGACACTATTCCTAGCTGAACGATCAATCTCCCGGTACTTGTCACTATATTATACTACAACGATCAGGTACACTGCCTGGTGGAGGTTGTAAGCTTCTCAAGATCCATTGAGAGGTAAAGCCTGGTGCAATCCCTACGCATCAACCACCAAACAACTCATAAAAAACAATTTCAAGTATTTCCAAAAAGATTTGAGGATTAAATTTCTATTTGATAAAAGGCCTGTTGAAACAGGTTTTAGAAATTAAGTGTAGTGATGACTTTTTACCGGTATTTCAAATTGATGCTTGAAAAGTTGCTCAAGATTACTACAAAAGAAGAGATGTATATCATGTTTTGTTGTCTTTAACAGTAGTATTGAATATAAGCTTATTATTGGGTAGCTATGTGTCTCCTGCTTTGTATTGATGTAAACTCTAGCATTGACTAACATCGGTAAATAAGTAATGAGTTGTTTTTTAATTATATTTCGTAACTTCATAATAAGTTATCTTTGCATATTTGTTGTGTTGCTTTTGATATTGTTTTAACTTAGATAAATCGGAAATTATGAGAAGTCAATAAAAGGGTGATTTCTCAAGAATCATATCCTTGTTTAAGACCTATAAAATATTAATCGGTTTTGCTAATATATTCACCGACTAAAGCTAGGGCCATTTCATGAATATGTATTTTTCTTTAATATCAAAAACACTTATTTCACTAATTTGATTCGGCAACTATACATTTCTAATTGTTCTTAACTTTTCTTTTACCTTTTGGGCATCTATAATTTAATCTATCATATTATTCACCTTTTATTATTGGTGTGATGTATTTATCTAATAATGCATGTTGATGTAATATTGTGTTAGTTAATGGGGCCGTAATTACAAGGGTTTTTCTAACTTGTGTCTTCAAGGCATAAGTTAAGCACACCATAAGTATAAAAAGGCTCACGAAAAAGTACATAGAGATTTACATATAAGTACAAATAAATGTATTTTTATGTGGGTCCTTAGGGGGTGGCAATGGGAGGGTCATGGAGGCTCGGCATGAGATGCCGATCGGTATGCTCCAAAACCACAAGCCCGACATCAACATTTCGGCATGGCCGAAGGTTATGATATGTCGAATCGGCATGCACATCAACCCAAAAAAAATGAACGTTGGCATTTAATATATTTGACATTTTGAGATAATTTTGCATTTAATATATGGTTGGTTAATTTTGCACACCATTGCCACTAAAAAATGAAGGAGGTGAATTATGAAATGTGTTGTTGGCATTTGATTGGTTAAAAATGTGTTGGCCACTTTTTTTTGCATCACCATTGCCACCCCCCTTATGTACTTTTGGTGTGTTTAACTTGTACCCCTAAAACACAAGTTAGAAAACCCTAATTACAATAATGACAATCTACAATCATAATAAACACAACAGTACCTCTCATCTTCAAATGAACATGAGATGATCCTTACATAAAAGAGAAAGAGTAAATGTCATTTTTCGTCCTTGTGGTTTGCCGGGTCAATCAATATTAGTCCCTGCCGTTAAATTTCTTCGGATTTTGTCCCCGTGATTTACAAACCCATACAGGTTTGGTCCCTTGACCGTCAGTTGACTGTTAAATATATGCAAAAAGACAAAAACACCCTTAGTTATATATATAGGCAAACCACAGGGACGGAAAATGACTAAAAAAAATTTAATAAAAAAATTCTCTTAAAAAATTTTCAAATTTTTAATAAAAAAAATTCTAAAAAATATTTTAATAATTTTTTTTTTAAATTCGAAAAACATTCTAAAAAAAAATTAAAATTACACTAGAAAATGAAAATAATATTTGGAAAAATCTAAAATAACTGAAAACTAATTTTAAAATTAAATTTGTATTTTTCTGACTTTTTAAATATTTATTATTAATTAAAACTAATTATTAATTAATAAAAACTAAATTAAATTATGAAAAGTATTAAATGTAAAGAGAAAAATCTGGAAAAATTACTAAAAATATTACAAGATACCAGGAACCTAAGAAAAATATAAAAATGAAAATTGCTTTTACAAAAAGCTGAGAATAAGCTAAATAGAAGCTATCGCTTCTATTATTTTGGTCTTTTTTGGATTTTTCTTTTTCAAATCTGTTTATATACTATTTATAAGCAACTTTAATAAAGGAAGTTTGGCTGAGTATCAAGAATAAGCAAATGGTGAGCTTATGAACAAGACAGAATAAGCCAATGACTTATTAGGATTTGGAATTGCTTGAATAAACTACACTATTGAGCCACAACTCAAAATTAACCAACAACTAACAATAATATGAAGAAATAAGCACAAAAGATTCAAATGAGCACTCACAATAAGCCGGGAAGGGCAAATAAGCACTTGGCTTATTGACAGACCAAAATAGGCTAAATTGGCCTACCTGCAGCCCTCTATGGGGGCCACAAGGGGGGTCAGGAGTCCAAACTTAGGGTTGAACCCTCAAGTTGGACTGGGGGCCTTCACAACAAGCCAATAAGCAGGCCAATCAGCCCACTAATAAGCTCACAATGAGCTTTTGAAATAAGCCAAGTAGACTCGAGGTCTAAGTATGCATGGCAAAAATGGGCAACTTTGCAGGCCTGTGTGGGTTCCACACAATGGACCAGGGATCCAATTTTAAGCCTGAACTTTGAAGATAAGCTATAGGGCTTTCAAATAAGCCAATAGTCAAGACCTAACTCCCACAAATAAGCAAGATAAGCATTTATGAAAATGAGACAAAACATGAGGGAGGTCTCAGAACTCTTTGGTGAAATGAACAACTTAAAGCACTAATTACTAGGTCTAAATAAGCTCACAAATACAAAATAAGCCCTGATTCAACAACTTAGCTTATTGGGGTTTCCAAAAAGCCAAAAAGCTAAGGGTGGGTCCCACTAATGAACAATTTATGGACTTATAAAATTGGTGGTCTTATACTGATGACTCAGTATACCTGAGTGAAATAAGCAATCTTTAAAGACAAAATTAGCTATGCTACTCAATACTGAGATCCAATTTTATTCCAAATCTAAAAAGTACTACTGAAGAGCTTTTCAAAAAGCTAAAAAGCAAGACCTATCAATTTGATTTGCACCCTGGAGGGGGGGTTTGAACTTTGACCAAAAACACAAAGGTGCCCTGGTGCAAAGTGAGACTTGACCCTGCAGGCCTTTTCACAAGCTTGAATAAGCACTAAGAAAAAATCCCAAAAATAAGCCAACTATGGATTTTCAAAGATTAAGTGGAGGACTTTAATATCTGAAAAGCTCAAGGTCTGAAAGTTACTACAAAATTCTTGAAAATTCTTTGAACTTTTGGTTTTCTACAAGCACTAAGAAATTTGAATTTTTGATTTTTGCTTTTAGTTGACTAAAGTAAACTTTGATTTTGATTTTTGCTTAAAAAATTTTCAAATTTTTAATAAAAAAATTCTAAAAAAAAAAATTAATAAAAATTTTTCTTAAAAAATTCGAAAAACATTCTAAAATTTTTTTTATTAAAATTACTATTATTTTTTTAGAATTTTTAGTAAAAATTCTAATAAAATTATTTTTTTATTAAAAAAATTAATTAATTTTTTTTTTAGAATTTTTTTCGAATTTTTCAAGAATTTTGTAGTATTTTTCGAATTTTTCAATAATTTTTTTCAAATTTTTTAATTAAAAATTTAATTAAATTTTTTTTGAATTAAAAAAAAAATTATAATTTTTTTTTAGAATTTTTTTCCAGTTTCTTTTCGATTTTTTTTCGTCAAATGACAAAAATACATTTTTTCAAAATTTTTTCGTCAAATGACAAAAATACCCTTCAGAAGATTGGTCAAGGGACCAAACCTGTATGGGTTTGTAAACCACGGGGACCAAATCCGAAGAAATTTAACGGCAAGGACTAATATTAATTAATCCGGCAAATCACAGGGACGAAAAATGACATTTACTCAAAGAGAAAAGAGAAAAGGCGTGTACAACAACTCATGCCATTTAGGACAAATAGCAAGCCTTTTGCCATTAATGCTAGACATTATTAGTTGTTATTATCCTCGACATTTAGTTGTTATTATCCTCCTTTGTTATACGTATTTATTATGGAAATAATTAATGCTAATCCTTTTTCTAAATGACAATGTTCACTACACCAAATGTGTTACTCTCTCCGTCTAATTGTATTGTCCACATTTCCTTTTTGGTATGTCCTAATTTAACTGTCCACTACTAAAAATAGATAAGGAAGTTTAACCAAGTTTACTATATTACCTTTGTTTAAAATTATTATTACATACTTTAAAAAAGACTTTAATTAATTACCTAAGGGCAAAATTGTCATTCTGTCAAAAAGTAAAAAAGAGAAAATTGTAATAAATGTACTTTTATTAAACAGTGTGTTTTTTGTCGGGGGACAATAATTTTGGAACGGAAGAAGTATAAAATAATACTACTCCCTCCGTCTCATATTTATTGTCCATATTTCTTTTTATGGATGTCTCAAAATAATTGTCCAATTTCCTTTTAAAGTAAAAACTAGAGAATTTAGTGGAGGAATATTCTATTTGAGTGGTTGCAAATTAAAGTGGCCCCACTTTTATTAAACTATGTGAGTTTTGTCTTCTGACAATAATTTTGAGACGGAGAGAGTATCAAATTAGAATGTTAAGATAAATATGTGGCATCTAAGTTCAGTCGTAACGAGAAGGTGAGTAACGAGTGGTAATACTTTTACGCATTGACACCCATCCATGGTGATGTGAGAAAGAGAAGAAAGAAGAGAGTTTGTTGGTACAAATAAATTTTTGTATATGTATGAATGTGTCAATGAGATATGTTTTTATTTGAATGATGTATTTCCCCGTCCCAATTATTTGTTCATTTTTGATTTTTTAAGTATTTCTTTTTCAACTTTGACATTAATTATTTTTGTTTGTGTTATAAAATACTTGATGAACATTATAACAATAAAAATACATTTAAAAATCAAATCCATTCATATATTTTATATCAAGTATTAGATAACATAAAAGAAGATGATTAATTCAATGTTATAAATAAAATATTTCAAATGTCAAAAGTGAACAAATAAATTGGGATGGAGGAAACATAACTAAATGCCATATAAGTATTTCCATGTTGGTTTGGTGATGGATATGTCGTTGATATAACACACAACTACACCATCGACATACCACACTATTACTGATAGTTGTTGACGTGACCTATCACATGTCATTGTAACCCAGTGTCTTAATTACCATATTGTCACACCAGATAAAAAGCATAGATACAAAACTTTGAAGCATATAATCAAAAAAGCAAAAACCAAAATGTTTAAACAAGTAGATCGTTATTTAATGACGTTAAAAAGTGACTCCCAATCTTACTCTTTCTTCAGCCACCCACTCTATAAAAAATGCAACACATCACTTGGGGGCGTTTGATTCGCAGTATTATAATATGTCAAGCGAATTGTAATGTTAGTTTAAATAACTTGTAATGTGAATATGAATTTCCTCTCTAATTTAAATACTCCATCAGTTCCACATTAAGACCATGCGGTAACGCCTCCACCTTGCGTTAAAACTTAACCGGGTAAGAAAAATATGGTGTATTAACTTACCGGGTATCAAAGGCAAGAGGTGTGTTAAGTTGGATGGGCAAGCACTTAACGTGCGTTAAGCCAGGCAAAGCAAAAAAAAAAAATAAATAATAAAAAAATAAAAAAATAAATTCATCCCACCCCCTCTAACGGGGTTGAAATTGAAAATAATAATTTAGGTGAAGGTGAGTTATGTTACCAGGGTGGAAAGTCAAGAGTTAAAGTTAAAAGAGAAAAGCTGATGTGACGCTGACATGGCAGTGCGTTAAGATTTAACTCGTGGTTACCTTACCACATGCTCTAAGTGTCAATTATGAATTTTTTAAGTCTTTTTTCTTTATTTTTGATCTAAAATATATTTGTTTGTATTATATAATACTTAATAAAAATTATACAAATGAAAACACATTTAACAACTTAATCTATTTATATATCTTGTATCAAGTATTATATAACACGAACAAAAATATTTATAGTCAAGGTTGAATAAAAAAGACTTAAAAAAGTTATAGTGGACACTTAATGTAGGACGGAGGGAGTAACTTGTAATGTAAAATTTTGAATCATAAAATAATTCAAAACTTTCTATCAAACTTCCTATGTAATATGAATTTCCTCTGTAATTTAAGTGATTGAATTACAATTACAGCTGAAACCAAACAGCCTACGTAATGTATTATGAATTACTAGCAGGGTCCCCGCGCGATGCAGCTGCGGGCACCTTGTAATTTAATCTTTCGGCTAATAATTTATTTTATTTGTACGTTTTTTTGGCAATAGCTTTACTGATTAGTTTTCTATGGCAAAAGTTTGATGAAATTTTGCTTAGTTTGTATTATTTTATTTATTATTTATTTTATTTTTTTAGTAGTTTGCTTGGTTTGTACAATATGTGAACATATTTTAGTTTATTATGTTCTTTTTGATAATAAATTTATGGATATCAAAAATTTCGTTTAGCTCGTGTCCTTTTGGGCTCGAGCCAGTTGGCTTAAACACAACTTAAACACAATTCATGAATTGTGTTTAAGTTGGTTGTACAATATGCTTGATAATTTGTATTTCTTATGTAAGAGGTGTTTTAATAAGTGTATTAATTGTATTTATTGACCAGTTAATTAATTGTATTTAATGTACATAATGATTTATTTATTGTATTACTATTTAATGTTAGTATTAATTGTATATTAAAATTAAATATGAGTAAATTTTCTATAAGTAGCATTGATTTTTGTACTTATAACTTTAAAAGTTGTATTGCTTAATTTTAAGTATTTCTATTAATAATAGACTTTTCTCCATTATAAGATAGTTAGATTATTCCCTCTAATCTGTTGCATCAAATTACAGCGAACCAAACACCCTTTACTTTACTCACAACCATTCATAAATGTCTAGAAGGTAAAATCGCTAATTACTACTTACCATCGCTACTTTTAGCGAGTTCACGTTAATTAACATGAAAACACGAGCTATGTGAATTGAAAGTTGAAGTGCGAAAAGTATTTACCAAAAGTAAATCCAATATAAAAAAAAGTAAAAGAAAAAAAAGGACATAAGAGCATCCACAATGTATAGCTTTTCTCAAAGCTTTTTACTATTTCAAAAACTCTTTTAAAGACTTTTTAGCATCGTAATACTAGACTTTTCCAAAAGCTTTTTGCAATGACTTTGCATACTTCAAGCGGTTGAAGCTTTTGTAAATATTGCACAGGTGAAGACATTAATTACAATAAGTTTTTGATATTAAAAAAATAATATAATTAAATGTTGAAAAGCTTTTCAAGGTTTTTGCATGCTCTAAGTTGTTATACTATCAATTAAAAAAAAAGTACTTGATTTTAGATCATTACCAAAAATGAAATGACCCAACAACCCACCACTACTACATAAAAAAAACCCGGAGTAGTGGGAATATTCACACTCACGCTCATAGACCCACCAACCCTTAATTTGCTACTACAGTATTACTATATTTTCTGCTAAAAGAAACAGGGAAACAATATAATCAATAAAACAAATATGACAATGGCTATGGTTTCTTCAAGATTATGGGCATCAAAAGCTGCATCATATCTCAACATCTCTGCTTTCAATAGGTCTTTTGCTTCTTCTGGTACTATTTCCACCCCCATCACCTTTATTTAATTTTTATTTATTTATGTACTTGTGATTTTTTGGGTCGTTTGATTTGTATCATCTGGGTGATGCCTTTTTTATTGCTTCTTTAATCAGTTTGATGTGTATTTAGATATGTTTAGGCAGGCTTTTGGCTATAAAATACTATTACCAAAGATTGTCACAAACTTTCAAAAAATTTCTAACCTTTGGCCCACAAAATCTGACACTTGTCAGTATTAGAACGTGACAACTCACCAGAATATGAACACAGTTTTTTTTTTTTTTTTTTTTTGGTAACCATATAATCCATGCTCTAGAGGGTTTGAACCAACCGCCACACAGATTCAAACCATGTAAAGCCCTCCCTTTTCAGGAGGTTGTCGTGGCCACTTTCAAGGTTGTTTTATTGGGACATTTTGTAGTTCACGTATTAAAACGTTTGGAAAAAGCTCGTTGCTATTTTATAGCCTAAACCCATATATCATATATGATTATATAAATATGTTGGATCATGTGAGATGATTAATGATATGTATTGTTTGTAATGTTGGTAATGTGGGTGTTAATTTGGATTCTTATATTCTATATAGAGTGGTTATTGGTGAATAAATAAGGGGAAAATGGCAGGAAAAGGCATCATACTTGCCACTTTTTGTCATTGTATGTAGCGTCCTTTATTTTTTTTGAATTTGGCACTAACCTTTTTAAATCGTGTCATTGTATGTACTTTGCGACTTTTTCAGCCGTGAAATGACCATTTTACCCCTAAAAAATTTGAAAAAAGTAGGGGTAAAATGCTCACAAAGTACACACAATAGCACGATTTAAAAAGGTGAGTACACACAATGACACGATTCAAAAAGGTTAGTGCCAAATTCAAAAAAAAAAAAAAAGGACGCTACATACAATGACAAAAAGTGGCAAGTATCATGCATTTTCCTGCCATTTTCCCAATAAATAAGTGTAATGAGGATTGTTTGTCTAAACGTTCTTTTTGGAGTCGAAGAAGGGAAGATGATTTGTATTGGTGCTAATATATCTAGGCATTGCTATGGTTGGATAAGGAATCCTCTTGGTATTTGAAGTTCGTTGAAAATTATAGTCACTTTTTTTATGTATAGGCAAATTGCAGATGGATGGGTCAACTACTCAAGTGACTACTTTGCGCCTGTTTATTTTTCAACCGACAAATATTTAATGCGTAACAATACAATTAGGGCTTAGGCATAGACGGAACTTGAACAATTTTTTTGGAGGGGCCGAATTTATTTTGAGGGGGCCGAACCGGAGATTTGTTTGTAACCTCAACTAAATTACCCCTAATATTTACACTAGGTGCCGCAAATTTTGGAGGGGCCGGGACCCTCCCCTGCCCCTACATAGTTCCGTCCATGGGCTTAGGGGTATGTCTGAACCTGTTTTACCAACAAAATCGGGAGATCTACCGATGAATATTAGGTGCAATTTCAGGTATTGAGATTACGGAAAATCAAGACTTGTTTTATGAGTAGTTCACTTTGTGATTGTGACAACAAATTACTATAGTTTATGACATTCAGTAATGATTGGCATGAAATGACATAATGTTATGCCATCTGGATTGATTTTAACTAGCTCACAAGTTTTGTGTTGGTTATATGCTCCCATAGATTGGTTCCATTGTATAAAAAGCAAGTGTACATATTTCTGTACTTGGTAAATAGTTATCATTCTTAAATAATCATCATTCCCTCATTTTTGGCGTTTTGGTTTCATTTGGGCACTTCTTCAGTTGTTCTGTAATCAAAAACTTTCTGCAGGCCAATCGCCGTTGACATGTTATTAGTTTTGTAGAGTAAGAACATCTAGAGTGCAATCTGATATTGAGTTGATTCATTATTTGGTGCTTTCAGTTTTGAAGGATCTAAAGTATGCTGATTCACATGAATGGGTGAAAATAGAAGGTAACTCTGCAACCATAGGGATTACAGACCATGCACAAGATCACTTGGGAGATGTGGTGTACGTTGAGCTACCTGAAGTTGGGACAGCTGTAACCCAAGGTAGCGGTTTTGGTGCTGTTGAAAGTGTTAAGGCTACTAGTGATATTAACTCTCCTGTTTCTGGCAAAGTTGTGGAAGTCAATCAGGAACTCAGCACCTCACCTGGCTTGGTAACTCATCTATCACTCATATTTGTTCCAGTTTTACATAAAATGTACACAAAATGTTAAGGGTTTCAAGTACACAAAATATTCCAGTTTTACATAAAATTGCATGGTTTAATGCATGTGGGTGACTGAAACATATATATTTGGTCCTTTTAGTATAAAAACAAAATAAGCTTTGCCCACTTAGTACAGCAGAAGTATAAATCTGGCTATTGTTTCATGATGTTGATGTTACTTCTAGCCATACATTTTTCTCCCCCAACCCATTTGCTGGTAAACATATTAATATTAGTGCTCATAAGAGAAATGTGTCCGAAAATGACGGTCTTTGGCCGAAAAGTGAGACTAATGGAAAAAAGTTTAAAATTCGTGAGGCCTAGTAATATATTAACTTAATAATGAAGGCATTGAATTTATTTTATTTATAAGTACTAGTTGGATACCCGCGCACAGCTGCGGCGATAAATATAGTTACTGTATATTATAAAAACAGTAAATGAATTGCTAGCCCAACTCTCCCCCGAAATTCTCTACCCGCTTAGTGAATTTGTTTCACGACACTCCGAATGTATATGCGTTAGTTGTATGTGTTTGCTTGGTTTCATGTAGCTTTCCCGTGACATCATTATTCCCGCATATAGAAAGACCCTCGCAATCTCTTACCCGTTAAACACTCCCCCCAAAAGTATATGATTTTGATGAATCAAGATTGTATTGATTGAAATAAAGGTTAAAGTTATAAAAAAAATTGGAATCAAAATAAAATGAACCCACTAAAAGTCTAAAAACTAAAAACCAATAAGAATATATCAAAATGGATATTGAATTAAAGAGCACAAAATTTTAGAAAATATGGTGAAATTAGATCATAAAAAGATAAATAGATAAATGTGTCACAGCCAACATTCTTTGACCTTAGAATATGTTTGAAATTCACCATGATGGTTCTGTGCATGTATGAGTATAGTATGCAAAGTAATTTTATGTAAATGGACAAAATGGTTTAGTGCAAATAGACTTAAATTGATAAATGAAATGTTACTATGTTTTCTGTGAGAAAACATATATATACATACTTAAACGACATGACTTTTCTAAATGACAGTTAATACCAAACGTTGTAACCCTTGGCAAATAACTGTCAATACCTACTTTAACCATAATAACTGTTTTCCTACAAACAGGTTGTTTGGGTGCCTACTTTGACCCATACAACAACTAGAATTCGACCCATACATTAATACAAATAATAATCAAACTATAGTCTTAAATAAAACTATATACTAAGTGTTAATCTCTTTGATTTAAATCCATTACAGGGTCTACATCTCCCCTCTAATGATTTAATATCAAAGTCCTTGAGTGATTGCTTCCTTTTTCTTCACACAATGATATCAAAATCATTGTCTTCTTCACTGCTTGTTCCTTCTTCCCTTTGTTCTTTACTGCCATCAATCTTAACACCAAGCCGGTTCATCTCTTGATCTGCATGTCCATCGCTAACTGTTCTACCCTGCAAGTCTTGTAAGTTCCTTTGTTCTGCAGTCCAACTGCTTTCTCTCACATCCTTCTGTGGCTTCTCTATCCATGGTACTTGAGCAGTGTCATGGTACACCATAATCAAATCTATGAACTTTTTGTAGCAATCTTGCACTGTTAGGCCTTGCAATTGGGCAATGGTTCCCCATTTGCCACTCAAAGTAACTGCAACATGGCCTCCAAGGCTATCCACTACTTTATGTAAACCAAGCAAGTTAATCTTAATCACTCCAATAGTTGGTGGAATCTTATCTAGGACATCATAGTTAAGATACACCATGTAGAACCATTTCACCATATTAACATATTTTTTACTGAACACATCCCAATTATTGTACAATATGCGATCTCTTTTAATCAAATTTATGAATGACATGAACCTGTTGAAGGAATTCACTTTCAATGCATAGAGTGTACCATTCCAACTAATAAATTCCTCATCAACATAGTCCTGGGTGTCCTTTCTGTCACAACTGAGATCTTCTAAGCCCTTGACCAGAGAACATTCTTCATTTGAATTCAGTGACTTGAAGTACTCTTCCATGTATCTATTATGTCCTGCATGATTTGGACCCCATATTTGATCTGTGTTGTATGTGTTCAGTGTTCCTTCTTTTTCCAGTCCTTTCCTCATTAAACATATATTTGATTTTGCACTTATTGTTGTCTACCTTCACCATGTACCCCTGTTCCTCCAATAAATCATAACTTAAAATATTCAATGATACTTCAGGAGTATATTGAACATTGGGTATCATCACTTCACCATTTTCTGTATTCACAACATCTCCAATACCATAAGAAAATATAAATTTCCTTTCAGTCTCTTCTCTGCCAATCATCTTAAATTTGTACTTGATCCTTCTGAACAATTTCCTTCTGGGGCAAAGATGAAATTTGTATTGGTTGCTAACATACCATATCTCATTCCAGGACTTGTCATTGGACCCTTCAACCATGTAATCACCAATTACATGGACAAATTCAGGGTACTTAACTTCCTCTTCAAGAACTTGTGATGTAGTATCTGCATATCTTCTTCCTATTCTCACATGCCCAAAAGGCATGTCCTCTCTGTCTGCAAATTTAGCACCTTGATCTTTTTTCTCTTTTTCTTTTCAGAGTTTCTTCTTTCTTCTGTTTTCCTTTCAACTTGGCATCATTATATGCTTCATTCTCTAAGACTTTTTTCACAAGCATTTCTTTTCCTTTGGGAGAAATGCTTTTCCTTCTTGTATTCCATTGATACACATGTTTTGGTGTTTCCCTGAGAAGATATCTTCCATTGTAGAATCCTTAGTCAATCTGTGGTGTTGGCCTTTGCCATGGTTAAGAGCCGTGGCTCTTATACCAATGTGTCACAGGGTTCTTGCCAACATTCTTTGACCTTAGAATATGTTTGAAATTCACCATGATGGTTCTGTGTATGTATGAGTATAGTATGCAAAGTAATTTTATGTAAATGGACAAAATGGTTTACTGCAAATAGACTTAAATTGATAAATGAAATTTTACTATGTTTTCTGTGAGAAAACATATATATACATACTTAAATGACATGACTTTTTTAAATGACAATTAATACCAAACGTTGTAACCCTTGGCAAATAACTGTCAATACCTACTTTAACCATAATAACTGTTTTCCTATAAACGGGTTGTTTAGGTGCCTACTTTGACCCATACAACAACTAGAATTCGACCCATACATTAATACAAATAATAATCAAACTATAGTCTTAAATAAAACGATATACTAAGTGTTAATATCTTTGATTTAAATCCATTACAGGGTCTACAATAAAAGATATTTCAATTTGAAAATAAAGGTGAATTTTAAGTTGGGAAGTGACACATGTCACCTCATGATTGGAGCTCCTTATCTTAATTTTTGGTTAGGAGTTAGGCTTGGAGTTAGTTGAGATGTGACACATGTCACCTCATGATTGGAGTTCCTTATCTTAATTTTTTGTTAGGAGTTAGGCTAGGAGTTAGGGTTGGTTATCCATTATAGTAGTATAGAAGTATAGAAGTATAGATATAGATAGGACAGTGTGAAAGTTCACATTCCATAAAGGGGAATGTTGCAAGTACGTACTAGTAACTTGGAATTTTTATTTATAATTTTATCAAGTTAATGTTAAACTCTCAATGTGGTTTTAATTATCTGCATGATCTGCACACTTTGTTACATGCAGCTCAAGTATTCCTGTGGACGATGATTTTAGGAAATGTGGTAGTAAATCAGTATAAGTTAAAGACAGATGCATGACTTAAGTATCAATTATCAAATGAGCTATTTTCTAATATATCCATGAAATGAAAAAATCCACTCAATAGTGCAAGAGTCGTGTGATTATGTTATTTTATTTAGGTCCCACTCATTATGGTGTTTAACATCAACCATTTTTTGTTTCTATGACGCCACTGTTCTCATATTTCCTCAAAAGCTAATTAAAGAAATTAATGCTCATAGGTGAACGGAAGCCCATATCATAATGGATGGATTATGAAGGTGGAGATGAGCAACACTGAGGAGGTAAAGTCTCTAATGGACTGTGATCAATATTCTAAGTTCTGTGTAGAAGAAGATAATCACTGAGCTAACAAATATATGGTCCGCTTGGAACAATAATCCATGGTTCAAGTTCAAGATTTGCTATTGCAGTTTTCTTTGGTATATCAATTGGTTTCAGTTGGGTTTTCATTTTATTTTATGAGAATGTGTTGGGTTCTTGAATACATATTGCACAATTCGCATCTTGTTCTTGATGGCATAAGCTATGTTTCTTTGACCAATTTCGGAACCATTGCATCGTTTTTGAAAAGATAACAATGATGTGTTTTCCCTTGTCACAGCTTAAGCTCCTTTTCAATGCAGAAAATGAAGAACACATACGTACACTTGAGATACGAAATACGACAGGACACTATATGGTGTTCTACATAAGCTAGTCTACTTAACACACATAATAAGAGAAGGTATTCAGTTACTAAGTTTTTTTATTCACCCCATAAAAAAGTTTTTACTCACCCCATAAAAAGTTCTTAAATCCTTCTAAAGATAACATCTGAGATGATAAATGAAAGTATACCTCAGTTCCTTATGTAGATAAAATAGATGGTATAAACATATGGCACTAATGCAGCAATGATTGATGGTAAACATCTTACTTATCGACAAATGACCAACCCACTTGATTGGAATTAAAGAGCTAAAGATAGTCTTAGCTACATCGTAACATCACTTCAAAATAGAACATATTCAAGTGCAATTGCAAGTTCTATTGCAAATGTAGTCGTGTTTGTTTCTCTGCTTCTAAACACTGATACAAATTTGGTATGAGGTTAATTTTCTTATACTTTTGTGAAATTTGCTTCCTTAGATGACTGTGTAAAATCATACGGAGTATCTAATTTCTTTTCTTCGTGGCACTCTTGTGCCAACGAATCAGCTAAAATCTTCATAACTTTCTAAAGAAAGATTTTACAGAAGACTTCAAATAATACCACACAACTTAATATAATAGGCGCCAAATCCAAGCCTTAAGACGCCAAAAACATTATGTTTCATTAACAAAATATACCTACAATCTACAAACAATACAACCAGGTTTTTCTTAACTGTTACTGTTTCCGAATAAAACCACACTAAATGAGTAAACATTTGATTCTTTGTGAAGTATATTGTGTCTATGTAGAGTGGATCACAAAAACCCCAACATACGTACAACATAAAGAAATCTGCATTGTTGGTTAGCTGAGAATGTTTTCAAAATCCAAAGCCTGAAATTTTAGCATTCCAGTTGTCATCTGGGTGGATATCTACGCTTTTGATATCTCGGTGTAGGACTCTTTGTTGCGTTCCCATGGGCTCATGAAGGTATTGTAGTCCATGTGCAGCTCTGTCAACCAATGCTTTCTATGCTAAATTATAACATATAAGACTGCAAATAAAACCACACCAAACGAGTAAAACATTTGACACTTTTGTGAAGTATCTTGTGTCCATGTATAGTGGATCATAGTAATCCCAACATACCTACAACATAAAGAAGTGTGTATTGTTGGTTAGCTGGAGAAATGTTCGTAAAGGCGAAAGTCAGAAATACTAGCTTTCCAGCCAGTTGTACATCCGGTTAGATATTTGAACTTTTAATATCTCGGTGTGAGACTCCTTGTTGCGTTCCATTAGGATCATGAAAGTATTGTAGTCTGCGGGCAGCTCCAATGCATATCTGAAGGAGTTGAGGATCTAGATAAAAAAAAAACCTAGACTTTTTTTGACACGAATATATTTATAAAAAACCATGATTTCCTGCTTCTTATCACGAAAGCCCAAAAGAGTCGGATGATTCTGCTGATTGCAACGGGGAAGCATCATGTTCTTTTTCGAAAATTTAGTGGCTCACCACCTCATAACCATTGAAACCGAAGAAATTATCCCCCGTAATTCCATAAACGTACCTAAATCGAACTAGACCAATATATATATATATCTAGTTGGTAAACGAGTGTTCTGAAAAGATACTATTTTGACAATTAAATCAAATACAAGTAATTAAGATACATAAGGTTGACTAAGAAAGAAATGTGTTTGTTTGCTAATTAACAAAGCTTATGTGCTACGGAGTATTTAACAAAGAGGAGAATTAGCACATGGGTCTCTTAGCTGTTGCGTAAACTATCGTTTGTTTTGAAAATGTCAACAGATCCATCAATTACGGGATATTTTTTACATTGCTTTTTTATAAACATTACAGACAGAATAATAAAATACAGTTTACGAAAGACGTGTTCATGTGCGTCATCTTATTTATTTTTTATATACCCCGCTCATCTTATTCATCTAATCAAACAAGCATTTCATGGTAAAACTACCAGAAAAATTAGTTAATGGACCAAACCCGTTATGGGTCGCAACCACAGAGAGACTGGACCAGTTAAAAAAAAGTTCCCAAATGCATTATATATATACTAGAACGGTACCCGCGCAATGCGACGGCGGGTACCTGTGAATATATTTTATGTTATTCGGTTACACATTTAGTTGCGTTTATGCTTTATAAGTAGAGATGGTAGAGATGGTAAGTCAAATAATTTTAGTTTGAACAACCAACATGCTTCCTAACCAATTAATATTGAAATCCTTCCATAATAAGCAAGTAAAAGTCTGAATTTTAAGCTTTTCTAATTATAGAATAGTCCCAAATGCATTATATAGTAGTGTATATATATATATATATATATATATATATATATATATATATATATATATATATATATATATATATATATATATATATATATATATATATATATATATATATAGGGGAGGGTTATTGTGAGATCATACTTAAAGTTATAAAAGTAAGACCCGATCTAGACCGTTGGATCATTTTATGTTGTGTTTAATGAGATGGATGGCAGTTTTGTAATTAACAACAAGTATAGGGGCATATGTATCATATTGTAACTAAACAAAGGGCGGGCTAGTTTGTATCAAACGCACACTATCACAATAAATGAGATATGATTTGACTTAAAGTCAATGTAGCAGGAAACAAAATCATCGGTTCCAATTAATCCTTTCATTGTAGCTTTTGAAATTAAATTTCTATCATCAAGAATTATATACGGCAATAATTTGGGGATTTCGATTGTGTACCCACTGATTCTAATCTAGGATTATAAAAGAATGAGGAACATAGAACACGACCACGGCAATTTTGAGAGGTAAGTGATCCATTTTTTGTCTATCAAGTTTAATGTTTAGTGTATTGTGTAAGCGTATTCTAAAAAAAACGCATTCTTGCATGTTGATTTTGAAGTTCGAAGAAGTAATAGGTTAAGTGATCGAATGGAGAACAATGATGGACCAGGTGTTGGGACCATTGATTTAACAAGTGATCAAGAAGATGGTCATGTAGCAGGTATGAATTAACTTAATTGCATCAATATTGTTGTGGTTTATGTGTAAATGTGTATGTTGTTGTGTTTAATGTTTTAGTAAGTGTATATGTGTGTTATTGTTGAATGTATTTGTGTACCTTATATCTGTGATTAGCCAAAAAAGCCATATGAATTTTGTTGTTTTGTCAGTAGGTATCAATGAACCAAGAAATTTTTTTTTGCTGAACCAAACACACTTATAAATTGGATGTGATATGGTATGTGATTTCCTTGAATGTCGTTGCAAGGTTTGGTATGTATATATGAGTCTTGTTTATTGGAATGTGTCTGTGTATATGTGAATGAACTAAACACCGATATAACTTATAGTTATGCTAAACCAAACACCCATATTACTTGTATGTGATCCCATATGTGAACGATAATGTATCGTATTGTATCCCTGATTGTATCCGTGTATCTATGAGTGAAGCAAAGACCCATAAAAAGTTAGCGAGGTGTTGAAGCAAACACATACATAACCCATGTGTGAATTGGTGTGTTATGTGAATGAGTATGTCTTATGGTGTGTAAGTTGGTATGTGATATTGTATGTCAACCAGAATGTATCGTTGTATCAGTATGTATCAATGTGTATGTGATCTAGTATGTCAACTGGAATGTATCGTTGTAACCCAATAATGTATCTGTGAATCTATGATCGAATCAAAGACCCATTTAAACTTACAGTTGTGATGAACAAAACACTAGTATAATTCATGTGTGATTTTGTATCTGACTTTGTATGTCAGATGGAATGTATCGATCTACATTAATTGATCTGTGTATCTTTGAATAAACCAAATACCGATATAAAGTTGTATATAGGATGAAACAAACGCAAATATAAATGATGTGTATATGTGAATCAGTAGGTGTTACAGTATGTGATGTAGTTATTGGAAAGTAAGTACCGTATGAGGTGGATACATGTGATACAGTACGCGGTGCCGATTTAAAATGCATTTCTGTTTTTAGTGATTTGAATACATGTATTTCAACCAATTAGGATTTGTATTGTTATAACTAATGCATATTTTGATGCACATGATACAGGCACTGGTTTTAATGGAGATAATAGGAGGACACGAACAAAAAGTGTACCTGTAAAGAAACGTCCTGTGGGTAGTCTGGAAGGGGATGTGTTTTTACCTTCACTTGTCGCGGATCAGCAAAAAGTGGATGAAGGGAATGTAGTCAAGAAGGGAAAACGGAAGAGAAGTAAATTTTTTATTGTTTCCAAGGAGCAAGGTGGGAAGAAGAAAGCTGGTAAATGGAAATTAGGTTTGAATAAAAAAGAGTGGAAAAAAGGGTCTGGTTGATGAGGATAAGAAGTATGAGGAAGATGTTGATAATGAGGTCGGGGTGAGGAAGTGAAATCGCAAGAGTAAATTGGTTGATGAGGGTGTAGCGAAGACTAACGATGAAAAGGGTGCCGGTTGCAAGGTCCCTGATGTAGACCGGATCCATCAACGGATATCGTTATGGTCGTTGTGTCATCTACTACCAAACCTGTACCCAAAACAAAGAGAAGATGTTACGGAGATGGGGTTTGGAGCTGTCCTTGGGTTTAGTATTAAGGATGTACCAACTAGGTTATGTTATTGGCTGTTAGATAACTTTGATGAGGATAGATGCGTACTGAATGTAGATGGTAAGGACATAAGTATTACAAGGGAGACAGTTAGAGATGTGTTTGGGATACCAATGGGGAATGTACATGTGGAAGCAGTTGATGAAGCTGATTTTAGACACCCTCTTGTTGTTGAATGGAAGAAGCAGTTTGAAAGTACGACAAGATATAAACACATCCCCGTCGAGAAAAAAGATATACACCCAATAAGCTGAATGAGGATGGATATTTAAGCTCAATTTCTTGGTTCTCTACTTCACATCAATTGGAGAATCAAACAAGAACGCTACTGTTAACTTAAGGTTCTTTAACTGTATCCAGGATGAGAACGATATCTCTGGATTTGATTGGTGTAGCTATGTTCTTGAGTGTCTCGTTAGGACAAAAAAAAGCTGGATTAGGACTTCCCATTATTGCGGACCGGCTATCGTTCTGTTGGTATGTTATTCAAATGAATGTATCAGTCAAAATTTCAATTGTTTTATAAAAAAAAAATTGTTGTGTACTGAAATATGTAATGATCCCACAGGTTGTGTATGCTGAATCGTTGCGCCAAAAAAGAGGAAATGGGGATGTTCAGATGCCATTGGTAAACAATTGGACAGTGGACGTTTTCAACAAACTAGAAGAAGATAGGTTTAGTACGAAGACTGTTGAGGTAATTATAAATAGGTGTAAAAAGTTATATGTATAACATATGTGAATGTATATATGTTGGTGTGGTTAAAACAAAGAATTGGTATCGTTGTATGTTATTTAAAGAAAAGCAACCCGGTGTAACACGAAAAATGGTTAGTTAAAAATAAGAATTGGTGTCATTGTAGGCTATTTAAAGTAAACCCACCCGTTGCGTTGTTGTACTGCTAAACTGAGACCACTATGCAAATGTTTTAGGTTTAAAAAAGTTACCCTTAATTCACGTAAACATATGTTAGTGCTTTTTAAAAGTTCCTTTCAAATGGTACATTAAGCTTTTTTTGTATATAACTAAATATACTATTATATATTTTGTCTATAACGTAAATATGGTACATAAAATTATAGGTTGAGGTGTCATTTGATTTTGTGTTGGAATACAGGATATTATAAAGAGTGTGGGGGCAAAATATACTAAAGTGGGGGGCTTATAGATGAGGCAGACGAGGAATTGGATACGTCACTTCAACAAAATCCTACTGATGCAGGACTTATTCAGATGAAGGAGGTACGAGATGTTTTGTTTCGTTCACGTGTCTTTAGTGAGCCTGCAGATGAAAGTACGAAACCAACTGAGGAAGCGAATGATGGGGAATATTGTACACCGGAAAAGGATGTACCAAAGGCTTCGAGTTTCAAGGAAAAGGATGAGCCATTCCCGTTCACACAGTATTATGGGACACCATCTGCTTATGTAGCATATAATGAATAGGTGTCAGCTGAAAGAAGTAATAAAGAGAAGAAGCTAAGAAGTGAGCAGGTCAATGTACATCAATATTTTGATGTACATGATCTGGTGCTAATAATAACCGAATAGGAGTATGATTGAGCTAAAAATCTGGGATGCAATTGAATGATAAGGAAGCTCATGGTGAAGTGAAAGAACCTGGAAAAAAAACGGATGTAGTTAATTATTATTGAATGTAATCGTTATTATTGAATGATATAGTGAATTGATAGATTACTAAAATGCCCCCTAAGCTATATAAATTAATTTTTATTAATTTTACTTTTTCTTTTTTGGTGATTTAAAAGAACCGCCACATGGCCTCCTTCTATTGGATCTAGCATTGATCTTATTTTTATAATTTTAAGAAGGATCTTATTAGAACTCAATTCTATATATATATATATATATATATATATATATATATATATATATATATATATATATATATATATATATATATATACACACACAGTTTAAGAAAACATAATTATTACTGCATTCTCTCTCTTACTTATTTGCAAAATGTCACTTTTACCCTTATGGAATTAATTAAATCATTGAATGATGTTTGTAATTTTTAGAATCATTATGTACAATATGGTAAACTTGCTACGTTCTTCACAACCATATTTGGAAGTGAACAATAATTTTGGGACAACCCAAAATGGAAAGAGGGGCTATAAATTTGGGACGGAGGGAGTATATATTAAGCATTTAACTTTCTATACTTCATATGAATAGTCCTTATACTTATATATTTAAAAAAAATGGCAGAAATAGTCCCTAAACTATACTAACTTTTTATTTTTACCATTTATACCCTTAACTTTATAGTATTTGCAAAACTAGTCTTTATAAGTTTGTAACTTATTTACTTTCTATCCTAGGGTTCTATAACTTTGCAAAAAGGGTCTTTATACTTTACACTTCTAAGTTATGTCAAAAATAATCTTTAGACTTAGTATTTTTAGAAAGTTACCATATATACCCCTATGCATGAAAACTATTGCAAAACTAGTCCTAATTTCATGTAAACTATCTTTTAATGAAACAAAAGAGTTTCCTAGCTTATGTTTAGCTAATATATACTTAACTAAGTCTCCTAAATCAGATTATAGCACATAATAAGGTAATATATCATAAAAACATGTATTTATCTAAAATTAGGGTTTCTAAATGTAAACTTGTAAAAGAAAATGATCAAGGCTCTAGCTTAGTTTCTAAGGCATCCTATATCTATCTTAGGTCAGTACTAAGACTATTAGAATCAAAGTTTAGGCTTACTTGGGTCGTGAGAAGCTTAACGTGGGATCTAGGGTTTTCTCGACTAGGTTTAGAACTCGACAAGGATCAAGGCTTTACTAACTACTTCTAGGGCTTCTAGGGACTTAGTACTACAGAAATGTATGAGGTAAAAAAGAGAGGAATGTGTGAAGTGAAATGCTTTGGTTTGGGGGGTATTTATAGGGTGCGCTTGGTGTGTCGAGCAAGAAAGAAGGAGAGAGGTGGCGAGGAGTGGGGCTGACTCATGGTAGCTAGGGGTGACAAGGAGGACCTAAGGGGTGACTAAGAACAGCTACAAGTAGCTAGGGACGCTTATAGGGTGTTTATGGTGGTTATGGTGCCGCGGCATATGGTGGTGACAAAGTGGTGATACACCACTTTGTGTGCTCGCTTGGGTGGTGCTAGGGTACTAGCTTGAGGTGCTTAAGCTACTAGGGTGCTTGGTTGAGGAGCTTGAGGTGCTTTGGTTAGGTTTGTACTAGTTTTGTTTTAGTTTAGACCTAGTTTTGTCTAGTGAAAGATTAAGGTCTAGCCTAAGGTTTTATGCCTATATTAGGGTCCTATGAGTGTTTAGTGACTAAGATTAAGTCCTAGGAGGCTTATACTAAGTGGTGGTAGCTTGTGGTAAAGTTTTGGGAATGTTTGACCTAGTTTTGGGACTTGTAAACCCTAGTTATAGTTTTGTGCTTAAGGGACTTCTACCTAAGTTCTAGGGAGTTGTAATATGGTCTAGGGAGTCTAAAATATCCTAATGTTGCTATAGAAACTTATACCTAAGCCTTGAACACTTTCAAACTAGTTCGATAAGCAATTAGGTTTCTAAAGATAACCGTAAACACATAGGGTGCAATTAGGGTTTTGTTAGGGTTTCTAATAGATATAGTATCCTAGAGTGATAGATTACTTAGTGTACTAGTGTTTATAACCTAGACTTGACATACCTGAATGTTTACAAGAGGTAAACATAGTAATTGTAACAAGTCACATTTTTAGGTTAACTTCTATTCCCGAAAATTTCACTATTCATTTTTACTATTCACTTTACTATTCACTTTTTCCGTAATTTGATTTTTATTTCATATTCTCGTATGACAAATCATTTCCATGACAAAATAAAAGTTTGACACTCATCAAATCATTTTCACGAAAGTTATTAAGGAACTACACGTTTTAGGGTAAAACGTCATTCAAAAATTCTACACACAACGAAACTCGACCGTGTTAATTTTCCCCGCATCAGAAAAATGTTTGATACACTCATGATTTATTTGAGAATTAATCATGACTGAGAAAAACGTGACCAAATAAACCTCGGCCGTGAAAAACAGGAATTTTCGTTTTTAAGCACTTTTACTTAGCCGTAACCTTAGCCTATACCTGCACCGCGTTTCTAAGACAATTTGAGTTTTCAAATTTTTGGAAAAAGTCAACATATTTTTCCCTCCTCCTTTGACCAAAAATCATTCCTTGATTTTTAGGCTTACGGTTTTATGTCTAAAAGACATTTAATACCAACCGACACTGGACTGAGCCCAGTCTAGACATTATAAGCCATTTTAAATCATTATTATTGTATTAGAAAAGTAACATTTTACTTTTCTCAATTTTACACAATATTCATACGTTTTACGTATTACGCGTTTTAGACCCGTGTTTCCAGTTTGAGCAGGGGTTTAGCACCCCAATGGAACCTACCACTCATTTTATATTTTATTATGGAGTATATTGACATGTTTAACCATACTTTCAAGTTCCACATTTTTACGATACCCGGTTTTATGTTTTGAGGCTTAATCATTTACGATTAGCATTTCTCGGAGTCAAAACTAACACAATATCTAGGATAATATCATCCAAGGCACACCTCACCCTCCCTAGCCTCATGAACCGCCTATATGGGGGGGGGGGGATTCACACCCTTGTGTGTCTTGATCTCATGCATAAAGCCCTAGGATCCTTACAAGTGTACAACTTGGTCTCCAAGTTTAGGAAATATCCTAAATACTTGCACCTCCTCAAAGCACATTCCTAGCACCTTCCTAGCACCTCCTCAACTCACTATAAAAGCCCTCCCCATCCCTCCTAGTCGTTCACAACACAAACAAACCCATACTCTCTTCATTTGATCTTATACTTTAAGAATTATTCAAGAATCAAGGACAATATCAACACTTAAACTCTAGTTCGGTTTTGATTCATCAAACTACTTCCAAACCCTAGAAACTTTGGTGATTTCTCTTGAGTTTGAATCTACTCAAGTCACCTCAACTTTCATCATCTCTCTTTCAAGAATACAAGGGTAGAAAGATTGCATGAAGTGAAGAGGAGTAATCAATCAAAGTCCTTACCTTACATGTTACTTACCTTTCTTGTAGAAAGCCAAAGTTGTAAGCAAAATCTAATACACTTCCTTGCTTAAATATCATTTTCATGCTATTTGTATTTTCTTCATACTATATATGTCTTGTTATTAAGTTCATGATGTATAAAAATGTTAAAACAAACTATGATATATATATGTTAACTTATGATAAGTAAACAAGCAAACTAGTGATTTTTATAGAGAACTCTGGTAAAAACAGTATATAAATGATATTGGACAATTACATATTGTAGTAGAGGACTTAACAAGGAAAACATAGCAATTTGAACCACCTAAAACGAGTACACGAGTCAAAAGTTATGACCATTTGAAGTTACCAAAACTTTACGGCAAAACTGCCTAAATACCTTCTGTGACAGAACATAACACCCAGCCCTTATGATCCGTTTCATGAAAAAGTTAAAACACGAAAGTTGTCCGGAATCACGTTTTCTTCAAAAACTCAGGGACACGTATCCAGAAAACCAATAACGAATGAGATTTTCTTCAGTTTCTTAACAACTATTTTTGTATATCAAAGTCTCTATATAATAGTTATGGTTTAATAAGACCAAGAGGTCTAATGACCTAGATTCAAGACCACAACCATGGCTAAAGCCAAGGTTGAGTCTCAAGACCATGAAATAATGACCAAAGGTCATGGCAAGGCCATGATTAAATGACCATATAAACTTACCTAGGCGAAAACATGAGCTAAAAAGTTGGCGATAACTTAAACATACAATTTGGATCTACTTCATCTAAAGAACCATGAGATATTACAAGTAATTGTCATACAAGATATAAGAAACTCACCCTAATAACAATCTTCATGTAAAAATAAAATTTCCTATGTTTATTCAAATATTGGACATGTAACTTTTCGGATCAAAACTTATATATATATATTTTATCAAATACTACAATAGTAGGGAGCCTCATGTGAGGAGTTCATTAAGTAAGCCGTCGAGATGAGTTGTGGATTTACGAATTAAAGTGTCCTGGCTCCTCGAACGTTTACTACATGATTTCTGAATTATGTCGGCCTGAATGGTAGTAAACGATATATAAACTATACATGTTTCATGAAACATTTCTTTTCAAAAACTTACACTATATTTTGTACCACATCATGGACTAAATGCAAGACATATATAGGCAATTCTTCGTTTTCTTAGACATTATTCCAAACCTAAGTTGCAACAATTATTCTAGGTTGCTCGTAGAAGTTCTCACGACATATTCATCATTCTCATTATACATCATCCAACTCACAGTGAGTTCGTAGCCCCACTTTCCATTACTTAATTGTTTTATAAATCCTTGGGGGGAATACATGCTATTTTAAACCGAACATAATGCTTTTCAATTGTATGCTTGCCTGATTGTTTTATTATCACTAAGTACTATCCTTGCTAAAACCAATATCCCTTATTATGAACTATTTAATCACTAGCAATAGTGAGCGCGAATATTGTGAATAGGCCTATTGGGATTGACGAATCCCATTTGTATTGAATAAGTTCAAACAAATGCACTAATATTTGAAATTTAGGTATGTTAGCAAAGTACCTACCGGGATAACTCCGCCGATTGATATTGGTACCCGTTAACGTTTTGGTGTCATAAGCTTAGTGTATAATACATGTTATGGGCGTATAATAACGTAGCCTATCTGTTTTGTTTTCCAACCATGAGTATGAGTCTAATTAACTCATACTACCAACATATTGTGTTCAACCATTAAACAAACTCTATGAATATCACTCAACCTTTGTGTTAACCTCTTAAGCATGTATTTCAGGTCCATGATGATCAAGGATGGCACAGAAGGGCACGAATGTTCAAGATGGCTATAAAATTTATTATCATTCAAAAACTTGTTTAATGTAATTTGTAAACATGGAACCATCTGGGACCTCATTTTGTAATCTCTGATATTTATATAATTTGAATGATAAATCTTTTAAAACGACTCAATTAGAGTTCGTTTTCTATCATTGTGACTATTGTGCCGTCGAGTAACACCCAGTTTGAATTCCGCTGCATCATGAATTGGAGGTGTTACAGATTGGTACCAGAGCCATGGTTATAGAGAAACGGGTCTAATTGAGACCTAAACTATAACTACACTTACAAGCAAAAACATTTTTATAGCCTTCCGCTTTCCGTGTCTTCCATCCTCCAGACGATTATGGACTTATTAAGCATTTTATATTACACAAACATAACTGCATATTGATATATGTACCCTTAGCACATTTGAGCATTTTCCTGTAAGCATGTTATGCTACACAAACATATTAGTATATTGATAATTTGATATATACCTATTTTAAGCATTTCCCTGTAGACATTTTTATGCTACACAAACATAATTGCATATTGATATATGTACCTTAGCATAATTGAGCATTTCCCCGTAAGCATTTTATACTACATGAACATATTAGTATATTGATATATACACACTTGTCACATTTTGAGCACTTCCCATAAACATTTGAATTGTTTTAACATAGTAATTCTTCTAATAGATATCATGTGCGTACCCACTTCTCCTGACTATGTTCCCACTCTACCTAATAACTTCCAAGTCTTACCACCCTCACCCGAGTTTGGATTTAACTTCGTGAATGCCTTCGCTTCTGATGACGAAGAAGAACCTTTCGAAGATTCAACCGACGAAGAAGAGGAGGAACCAATGCCAACTAATTTTGCGTCGAATACTTCTAATTATTTTGAACAAAATTGGGTTGAGGCAGACTCCGAGGAGGATAATGAGTATGAATATGTACTAGCGCCATTATCACCACCACTATCACTTCCCTTTGATATCCCTACATGTGATGAATTGGATCACTCATTATGGATCGTATCACGACCACCATTGATCCAACAAGAAAGTCTACATGGACACTATAGTCTCTCAAACTTCATCAACTCGTACCCCTATGACACACAAAATCAAGAAGTTGCCGATCAATCAGAGCTGCTCAGACCTTCTAACCCACAATAGACTAGTGTGATGATACTAGTTATCTTTTGTACTACCAAACTAAATAGACTCAATTCGTAAACTCTGTAGAATCCATGTTATAGCTAGCAGTAGTTGTAAAACGTTGTAATTACTAAACTGAAAGTATCAGTTAGTAGATTTGGAAGAAACTTGTAATAAGTTTCAATCTTGTAATCAATCAACGTTTTATGAATAAAACTCTTGCTTTATGCTATCATATGTTATGATTCAAACCTCCAACGTAATTATTCTATCATTTCTCATCAAAAATCATGCTTATTTCACAACTCTCTACTCACGACGTATCTTTTATATAATAGAGTCATGGCGCCAACGAAGAAAACAAAACACCATTATCAAAAACCCTCTTATCACATCATATCTTCTTTACCCAGCTACATCTCAAACCACTAAAACTCATCAAACCAAAATGAAGGTCACAAGCCTCGTTCGTCTTTTCACCATCATTATCTTCACAACCGTTGCAACCACAAGCTCATTAACAGATCTTGATGCACTTTTAAAGTTCAAATCATCCTTAGTTACACCACAAGCACCCTCATCAGCTTTACAAGATTGAATACCATCTAAAACTTTTAAGAAACACAATACTACGTGACTAAACCGAACATCACATTATCGGTCCTAAATTATACGTAGCCTGATCACCTATGTCTAATTCAGGAGGGATCATGTTATGCTGGGAGCAGTCACCTGTATGTTTTCTTAGAAACAAACTTCTCACCTATAATCTTAAAACAAATTTCATGTGAGTATAGGCAATTCATAAGTAACCACACCTCTTCATCGACACCACTCCAACATAAAACACACATAGAACTTTGGGACGAAGTTCCCCGTAAGGGGTAAAGACTGTAACAATTCACATTTTCAGGTTAACTTCTATTCCCGAAAATTTCACTATTCATTTTTACTATTCACTTTTACTATTCACTTTTTCCGAAATTTGATTTTTATTTCATATTCTCGTATGATAAATCATTTCCGTGGCAAAATAAAAGTTTGACACTCATCAGATCATTTTCGCGAAGGTTATTAAGGAACTACACGTTTTAGGGTAAAATGTCATTCAAAAATTCTACACACAACGAAACTTGACCGCGTTAATTTCCCCGCATCAGAAAAATGTTTGATACACTCATGATTTATTTGAGAATTAATCATGACTGAGAAAAACGTGACCAAATAAACCTCGGCCGTGAAAAACAGGAATTTTCGTTTTTAAGCACTTTTACTTAGCCGTAACCTTAGCTTATACCTGCACCGCGTTTCTAAGACAATTTGAGTTTTCAAATTTTTGGAAAAAGTCAACATATTTTTCCCTCCTCCTTTGACCAAAAATCATTCCTTGATTTTTAGGCTTACGGTTTTATGTCTAAAAGACATTTAATACCAACCGACACTGGACTGAGCCCAGTCTAGACATTATAAGCCATTTTAAATCATTATTATTGTATTAGAAAAGTAACATTTTACTTTTCTCAATTTTACACAATATTCATACGTTTTACGTATTACGCGTTTTAGACCAGTGTTTCCAGTTTGAGCAGGGTTTTAGCACCCCAATGGAACCTACCACTCATTTTATATTTTATTATGGAGTATATTGACATGTTTAACCATACTTTCAAGTTCCACATTTTTACGATACCCGGTTTTATGTTTTGAGGCTTAATCATTTACGATTAGCATTTCCCGGAGTCAAAACTAATACAATATCTAGGATAATATCATCCAAGGCACACCTCACCCTCCCTAGCCTCATGAACCGCCTATAGGGGGGGGGGGATTCACACCCTTGTGTGTCTTGATCTCATGCATAAAGCCCTAGGATCCTTACAAGTGTACAACTTGGTCTCCAAGTTTAGGAAATATCCTAAATACTTGCACCTCCTCAAAGCACATTCCTAGCACCTTCCTAGCACCTCCTCAACTCACTATAAAAGCCCTCCCCATCCCTCCTAGTCGTTCACAACACAAACAAACCCATACTCTCTTCATTTGATCTTATACTTTAAGAATTATTCAAGAATCAAGGACAATATCAACACTTAAACTCTAGTTCGGTTTTGATTCATCAAACTACTTCCAAACCCTAGAAACTTTGGTGATTTCTCTTGAGTTTGAATCTACTCAAGTCACCTCAACTTTAATCATCTCTCTTTCAAGAATACAAGGGTAGAAAGATTGCATGAAGTGAAGAGGAGTAATCAATCAAAGTCCTTACCTTACATGTTACTTACCTTTCTTGTAGAAAGCCAAAGTTGTAAGCAAACTCTAATACACTTCCTTGCTTAAATATCATTTTCATGCTATTTGTATTTTCTTCATACTATATATTGTCTTGTTATTAAGTTCATGATGTATAAAAATGGGTAAAACAAACTATGATATATATATGTTAACTTATGATAAGTAAACAAGCAAACTAGTGATTTTTATAGAGAACTCTGGTAAAAACAGTATATAAACGATATTGGACAATTACATATTGTAGTAGAGGACTTAACAAGGAAAACATAGCAATTTGAACCACCTAAAACGAGTACACGAGTCAAAAGTTATGACCATTTGAAGTTACCAAAACTTTACGGCAAAACTGCCTAAATACCTTCTGTGACAGAACATAACTCCCAAAAAGAGGCCCTTATGATCCGTTTCATGAAAAAGTTAAAACACGAAAGTTGTCCGGAATCACGTTTTCTTCAAAAACTCAGGATCACGTATCCAGAAAACCAATAACGAATGAGATTTTCTTCAGTTTCTTAACAACTATTTTTGTATATCAAAGTCACTATATAATAGTTATGGTTTAATAAGACCAAGAGGTCTAATGACCTAGATTCAAGACCACAACCATGGCTAAAGCCAAGGTTGAGTCTCAAGACCATGAAATAATGACCAAAGGTCATGGCAAGGCCATGGCTAAATGACCATATAAACTTACCTAGGCGAAAACATGAGCTAAAAAGTTGGCGATAACTTAAACATACAATTTGGATCTACTTCATCTAAAGAACCATGAGATATTACAAGTAATTGTCATACAAGATATAAGAAACTCACCCTAATAACAATCTTCATGTAAAAATAAAATTTCCTATGTTTATTCAAATATTGGACATGTAACTTTTCGGATCAAAACTTATATATATATTTTATCAAATACTACAATAGTAGGGAGCCTCATGTGAGGAGTTCATTAAGTAAGCCGTCGAGATGAGTTGTGGATTTACGAATTAAAGTGTCCTGGCTCCTCGAACGTTTACTACATGATTTCTGAATTATGTCGGCCTGAATGGTAGTAAACGATATATAAACTATACATGTTTCATGAAACATTTCTTTTCAAAGACTTACACTATATTTTGTACCACATCATGGACTAAATGCAAGACATATATAGGCAATTCTTCGTTTTCTTAGACATTATTCCAAACCTAAGTTGCAACAATTATTCTAGGTTGCTCGTAGAAGTTCTCACGGCATATCCATCATTCTCATTATACATCATCCAACTCACGGTGAGTTCGTAGCCCCACTTTCCATTACTTAATTGTTTTATTAACCCTTGGGGGGAATACATGCTATTTTAAACCGAACACAATGCTTTTCAATTGTATGCTTGCCTGATTGTTTTATTATCACTAAGTACTATCCTTGCTAAAACCAATATCCTTTATTATGAACCATTTAATCACTAGTAATAGTGAGCGCGAATATTGTGAATAGGCCTATTGGGATTGACGAATCCCATTTGTATTGACTAAGTTCAAACAAATGCACTAATATTTGATATTTAGGTATGTTAGAGCAAAGTACCTACCGGGATAACTTCGCCGATTGATATTGGTACCCGTTAACGTTTTGGTGTCATAAGCTTAGTGTATAATACATTTTATGGGCGTATAATAACGTAGCCTACCTGTTTTGTTTTCCAACCATGAGTATGAGTCTAATTAACTCATACTACCAACATATTGTGTTCAACCATTAAACAAACTCTATGAATATCACTCAACCTTTGTGTTGACCTCTTAAACATGTATTTCAGGTCCATGATGATCAAGGATGGCACGGATGTTCAAGATGGCTATAAAATTTATTATCATTCTAAAACTCGTTTAATGTAATTTGTAAACATGGAACCATCTGGGACCTCATTTTGTAATCTCTGATATTTATATAATTTGAATGATAAATCTTTTAAAACGACTCAATTAGAGTTCGTTTTCTATCATTGTGACTATTGTGCCGTCGAGTAACACCCAGTTTGAATTCCGCTGCATCATGAATTGGGGGTGTTACAGTGATGTTGTGGATAGGTGGATTTGTGAGTAGGTCTAAGAGTCATATAGGTAATGGAGATGTAATAAATCAAAAATTTTACTCGGGAAAATGATATAGGCATTTCTAATCCTAGAGGATGCCTAGTGAGGGCCTAAGTTAAGTTAGTAAGGCATAGCTAACCTAGGAGAGGCTTAGTAGGGAAGTTTGTGGGTTACTACAGTCTCCCATCCTAAAAGAAAATCTCGTCCCGAGATTTAGTTAGGGTTAGTAGGCGAGGGTGGGAATAGGTGTGGGTATTTAGCACGGATTTGATCCTCTCGTTCCCATGTATACTATGGTCCTCTTTTGGAGTTCCAGCGTACCTTAACGATAGGAATCCGGTGGTGTTTTAGATTTTTGACCTCTCGGTCCATGATTTCTCCTGGTTTCTCTATGAAATTGAGCTTATCATCCAACTGAAGCTCTTTCATAGGAATGACGAGTGATTCGTCAGACAAACACTTCTTAAGATTGGAGATGTGAAACGTGTTGTGTATGTTACTTAGTATGCCACCGGACCAATTCGTTCAATAACCTTAAATGGCTCGATGTATCTTGGATTTATCTTTCGTTGCTTTCCTAAACGAAAGACACCTTTCCTAGGTGAAAACACTTTTAGATTTTTTTTCTAGAACACTTTTAGAATTTTTTTTTCTAGAACACTTTTAGAAATTTTTTTCTAGAACACTTTTAGAATTTTTTTTTCTAGAACACTTTTAGAATTTTGGTTTTCTAGAACTCTTTTAGAAAATTTTTTGGTGGACTTACTTTCGAAAATTATTGGTTGATTGTAAGTTCGTTGACCAAGGAAAGTAACCTTCACCAAATTCAACTCCTATTTCGTTGGAACGATCCAAGAATCAACTTTATCAATCATAACTTCATCAATGTCTTTCCTCAACAATCTCACTGAATATTTCGACCTTGTCCAACTATACATTTATTTGGTTGATTATTCCGATTACATCGCAACAATCACGGAGGAGAGAAAATGTATCAATCAAGGTCTCAAATGAATGAACAAAGTCAGCTCCATCATCCATAGGTCCAACATTCATGATGTTCTGCTCAATGGCAATGAGTCAAGACCTCCTATGCTACTCCCAGGAACCTACACTGATTGGAAATAGAGATTTCTACTATGGCTCATAAATCATCCTGATGCAGATCTCATGCTTAAATCCATCCGAGATGGTTCATACAAAATGATATTTCTTGCTGACTCAATCAAATCAGGGATTATGAGACTACAAACTACTGCAGATTTGAATGCTACTGAACTTGCTCAGCACACTGCTGACTATGAGGCTGCATGGTTCATCACATTAGCTCTTCCCAATTCTATTTACATGAATATGGACTATCAAGCCAGTGCTCATGACATGTGGAATTATCTTGAATCTATGCATCGTATAGAAGAACTTCATCACATCAGAATGAAACAGATTCTTGAATCATGTTTAAGCATGAATCCACTAAAGACCATTCTCCCTGCTCCACCGTCCCCAGCTGTTGACCATGGGTCCTTAATTTACACCTCAACTGGTCTCTTCTTCAATCCTCCAAATGCACCTGAGCCTATCTTCATTCCACAGTACCATCTTGCAACACTAAATGATCATATGCAATCTTTTCTACAAAATCTAGTGAAGCTTGGACAAGTATCTACTGAGAAAGGCAAAGGCGCTATGACTTCAACTTCTGAATGCTTAAACACAATGGAAGATACTGATGATGAAAAAGATCTTATCGAACCAAGCATGGCATTTATGGCATATACGGAAAATATTGCAGATGTGGAAGCTCACGATTATGATTCAACTCCACTCTTTGACGCTAATGTTGAATACAATGCCACACTTAGTCAAATGGAAGTTGAAGGGGGTAATCTCAATGCTGTTTTGCAAAGTGTCACGGGAGATATTCCATCTAATGATGAATATGCAGATTTGGAATCCAATACAGCAGATTTGGAAGCCGATACAGCAGATGTGATGTTAATGGCAAACATGTGGGAATTTCACATGAATTATACAGGACCAGAGTATGATTCTGAAGATTAAACAAAGAGAAATGCATGACATCTTTTAGATTACTTCAGTCACACCTTAAACTCCTTTTCAAACAAAGACTTAGCAGAAACTCGTTCCGAGTGTGTATTCATATATATATTTCCAGACCTCTTTGGAGGAAAAGTTGATATTTTCACTAATTCGATGTCTGACAACATGAATCAACTTGAAAAGCAACTTGCAACTGAAGAATTTCACGAGAATGAATCTAAGGCCTCCTTCAGAGTGCTCAAGGAACAGTTTCAACATTTCATCAATTATGACTGTGAAGATGAAAGCAAGTATTTTTTAGAATACACTCGAATCAAGGCTCAAACCTTCAAAGATGTATTGCTCCAACATATGGATGCTATTGAGAAGTCAATTGCCGACAGAGTACTTCACAGAGAAGAGTATGACAAAAGGGTAAATAAAAAAAAGTTGCAGATTCAAGAAGAGCAAGTTTAGAAAGTTGATGTATTGGAAGCTAAGTTGGTTGTCATGGAAAGAAATGGGACAGAATCAGAAGAGCAGGATGACAACAGCAGATTGGGGAATGATACAGATGCAGGCTGTGCAGAGATCAGACCCTTCTATGACTCAGAGCCCAACTTTGACAAAGAACAGATGGATGAGGAAGATGTCATACCCATCTATGACACAGAACCTAACTTTGAAAAGAGAAAATGGTTGAGGTACAATCTACTGTTGATCATATTATGCCTGAAAATGAGAAATGACAATCTGAGCAACCTAACTTCAGTAATGAAGGAGAGGTTGACCAGAATGTTGTTGAATGTCTAGACAAACGTTCTGAGTCTGAGTTCTTACCTGATAATCTAATGACTGAAACAACAAACCAAATTCTTGAGTCTGAAAACATTCTTCTCAAAAAGACCATTGCCCAGTTTCATAAAGATTTTTCAAAACTTGAGGCACATTGCATCTCACTTGAACTTAAATTGCAAAATGAATCTCTAAATTCGGGCAACAATGGTCAACTTTTGAATGAACAAAGTAAAAATGTGGATACATTAGTTAAGGAAAATGAGCTTTTAAAAGGTCAAATTCAAGCAAATCTGTTTGCACATGCTGCATTGCAAAACAAATTAAGAAGACTGACAGGCCAGAGTGTGGATACTAAGTTTGCAAAACCATCAATCTTGGGGAAACTGCCTTATCAAACAATCAGAAAACAATCAGTGGTTAGACAACCAACTGCATTTAAATCTGAACGACCTAAATTTTCAAAATCTCGGTTTGCTTCACAAATTGTCGAGAAAAACAATTTAACAAAACCAGTCACTCCACATTTTTGGCCTAACAAAAATGCATCTGAGTCTGCTAAATCTCAACACGTGATTATACCTGGCTCATCTAGGATTAGTTCAAAAACTGTGTCTAAAATGAACATTAAAAGTAAAAAATCTTGTGACACATATGACATGTACAAGAATTATGATCTAGAAAAGGCTAGGAAAAAGGCGCTACTTCAAAAGGATGGAATTCTAGGTTCTAAACCTCGTGTGATGCCTTCCACTGTAGTACAGAATACTGCTTGTAGTAGCACACCAAAGCCTAAGAGTAATCAACAAACTAATAGGAATTGGCTAGCTTCTAAGAGTAGTTGCGTAAATAATCATGTTTTTTGTGCTTTAAAATATCTTCAAAAAGGAAATTTACTTGAAAAGGCTCAATCGACTAAGACAAATAAACCCGTTGAACCAAAAGTCATAAGTCAGAAACCTAAGAAGTGGATCAATATAGGACGTAGGTTTTCTCAACCAAGTGATGCTCCCACTGCATCTAAAAGGAAAACATCTCCGAGATCTAACATTAGGTGGGTACCCACGGGTGGAATTTTCAAATCAATTGGTCTTAGGTGGACTCCTACATGAAAGATTTTAGACATTTGCACCAAAACTAATGTGAAATCCACAACATCTATCCCTGAGGCGAGAAAGGAAATCATTGATATAGTGAGTTCAAGTGTCAAGAAGATAATTGACAGTACATCTTTGCTTCTAACATCTGGAACCCAGTTACACTTGGGGATCCTTGTTCTTTATTTTGTCCATTCTTTCTTCTTTTCAGATATAACAGGAATAGCTTCGGAACAACTCAGTTTCAGACCCGAGCTTAAAACAATGGCTTCTAAGCACAACAACTTAGGACCCGTAACCAACCATTTAAAGCACTTCAGCGATGGCTTCTAAGCAAAACAGCTTAGGACCCGCAATCAACCGTCTAAACTTTTTGGATTCTTCGGCTGAACCATTGTCACTCTCTCGCAAAGAATTGGAAACCTTGTTTGCTCCGCTGTTCGATGATACAATTGAAAACCGTCCTACTGAGGTTTCATCAATTTCCGCTGCACACCCTGAGAATATTCAAGTATCTAACACACCTCAACAAACAACAACCACTATTGAGAAAGACGGTCCTCCAAGTGAATCTCCAAAAACAGCAGGACAAACCGCTTCCAACTCCAGATAATCAGCTGAAGATCTTGAACAACAATCAGTACCACAACCGACAGATTATGTCGGAAATGCTTTCTTTGATCTATTTGCATCGAATCCAACCATTCCTGATATAGTAGAGTCGTCTTATCGCAATTTGGATCCGTCTAATATGCATACGTTCTACCAACATCACCCTCCGACACATCATTGGACTTAAATGGATTTGGAAAACAAGTTGGACGCGGAAGGCACAGTGATTCACAACAAATCTTGTTTAGTTACAAAGGGATACAGTCAATGAAGCAGGATTGTACATCACTGTCATCAACAAAAGCTTAGTATGTAGCCATGTATGCTTTCTGTGCTCAAGTCATTTGGATGAGAACTTAGCTCACGGACTACGGCTATGTATTTGACTAGATCTCAATGTACTGCAACTCAAAGTGTGCTATGGCTATCTCGTGCAACACCATTCATCATTCCAAGGCCATACAAATTGCTCTACCGCTACCATTTCATCAAGGAGCATGTTGAGAAGGGTATAATTGAATTAGAATTTGTGGGTACTGATACCAATTGGCGGACTTGTTTACAAAGGCTTTACCTCCATCAAGGTTTGTTGATTTAGTTCACCAAATTGGTATGTGGTGTTTGACTCCAGATGATTTGCAAAATTTCTTAAAACCTAAGAGATTCAAACATCAAACTCTTTTTGTAAATATTTTATCAAAAAGAAAAAAACAAAAACTACAAAAAGAATCTTCTTTCTCTGCGTACAAACTTTGTATCTTCAAAACTATGTGGTATGTGGGAATCGCACCAGGCTTTACCTCTCGAGGGATCTCGAGAAGCTTACAACCCCCACCAGGCAGTGTACCTGATCGTTGTAGTATAGTATAGTGACAAGTACCGGGAGATTGATCGTTCAACTCAGGAATAGTGTCGCTAGGATTAGAAAACCTAAAAACTAGGTCTAGAGATGAGGGATGATTCTTTTTGTATTTTTTATGTTTTATAAAAGCAAATAAAATCTCGGTTTTTGGAAGAGTGGGCGGAATTAGTTGCTAATCAACTAACCCAATAACTAAGATGCAATCAAAATAAAATAACAGAAATGAAAATAAATCTAATTAAACTAGTGGTGTGAACAATAATGGGGAGAGTTGTGTTTACTTAGATTTCATTACTCCCTAGATATCTTTTACAGGTTGATAGTTTGTTACAATTGCATGGATGACGGGTTATATTCCTTAATACCATTCGTGGGGTGGCGTACGTACTTCCCCAACTCTATAAGCTCCTACTTCACTCCTATGTCGAGCCGGCTAAGAAGTTCCTAACATGGGATCATTAGAATTCGCTCATGCATTAAATACAACCATAATAACCTAGTACGCATTGGTTCATATTTCTTAAGACGTTCAAGCATGTCACCATATGGAAGTATGCCAATTTTCTTAAGCCTAACATCGAATACAATCATCCGTAACAACTATAAACAAACAATCAACCCATAATTAACAGCTAGGTTTCACTACATCTAAGCAAACACACAAGAGATCTAGCCTAGCATGTTGAATTCAAGACAAGTGTAAGATATATTCAAACAACACATAGAAATATTGAATGAATTGAAAGATTACTTATCTCAATTGAACATGAAAGGTTTCAAAGGGTAAAAACCCTTGAAAAAGTAGTAAAATTCGTGCTAGGGTTTCTCTCCAAAGTTATACCCTACTTGTTCCTCTCTAATGAATGAAAATTGCAAAACTATATATAGATTTTACAGGGTGAAGGCGTCAAGAAGGATTTTCTGAAGCCGTCAACTCGCCGCCCATAATGAAATCGGATTGCCTAGATCCACTTTTGACACTGCCATGTGTAATTTAGTTCTAGGCCGCCACCATATCTTGAACCATGACAGCCTTGGGTGACGACGTCACGTTTTCTCTGGACCATCACCACTTCCACCTCTTGTTTTACTCTTGACGCCGTCATTAAGTAGCATGTGACGCTGTCAGGTACTGTTCCCAGCAAGGAAAATTAAGACTTTGCCGTTTTCTTCACTTTTATGCTCCAAAAACGTCCAAAATGCTTCCTTTTCCAGAATTCACTCCAAAAGTACCTAAAATGACAAAAGGAATGATTTAGGGAAATATTTGATCAAATAAATTTGAATTCGGGCTTAAATGACCCCCTAAAAATGGTTCATTTTTTGCCTCATCACTATGTTCCTCCATTAAAACAAATTTTGCTTTACACTGTCAAAATGGAACATGTTTTGAGGGGGAGAAATTTTTTCTCAATATCATGAAGTTTGCACAATTTATAATAAGTCTTCAAGAAAAATTGTTTCTTCATCATTCGGATTAAAAACTTATTTTCAAAAAGTTCTATGATCTCTCGAATTAAAATGTGCAAAAAATGTTTCACAAAATAAATGCTAATTCGAGGGGGAGAAAAGAAATTTATTTCGGCAAGGATTCCAAATTAATCTAGTTTAGACTTCAAATGGAAAAGTAATTAACCTTTAATGAGTAAAGTCCAAAAAAGTCTTAAACTTAGGTAAAAGGACATTGCATGAAAAAAAAAATAAACCGGGCTCTAATAAATATTTCCACAAATGTTCTCAAAAGTTTCACACATAATTAAAAACCTCAGTGAATCAGACTAATGATTTTATCCTCGATTTCTTTTCGATTGTGAATTTCTAATTTCTTCATTGTTGTTGTCTAATCGTTCTCTAAATGTTTCAAATGTTTTCAATGGTCAAAAAGGCATAATCAAAAACTAGGGTTCATATAATTATCGATCAGGGCATTTCTTTTTTATGTGTTTAGTCTAATTAATTATTTCATATAACTTTAGAGAACACTAAAGAATGCTCGATTGGTGTGATTGCTCGATTCGAAACAACATAGGTTTGAAATCATGTGATTTAGTGTTAAAGATGTCGATATCTTTGCTGCTACTACTAGGGCATTTGTTTGTACAATATTCTTGCATTATGATGCTAACATGCGTGAAAAGTCTCAAATCATAACCCCAAACCATGATAATAATTGGAATATTTCGAGTGAAAGAATGAATTAATCTGTGATCTTGTGTGTTAATCTGAGAATTCTATGCACTTAGGAAGATTTAGAATGAGTTTTTTGATTCATCCGAATACTTGTTTGTGCCTGATGCATTTTCTCTGTGTGCAAGTACATGTCATCCCATTGAAAGTCAAAATTTCAACATTTGACAAAATGTTTCTTATGGAACATATTTTGAGGTCAAAGGGTTAAATGTGTTAAAAGGCTAAAACTGGTAAAAGGATTCAAAATGGTGAGAAACAAGTTTTTCAAACTCTACACTCTCGTTTTACACCAGTAAAGCAAGAATGGAAACCAAAGCAAAGTCGTTCAAAACCTTTCGAATTTTCAAAATCTAGAATGCTTTGGCTTCAATAAAAGAATGTCTCTGATATGAACATCCCAAATACGGGAAGGTTTTCATTCATCAAAAAATCAAATCTTCAAAAAGAACCCATGAGGTTCAATTCTAAATGGAAATCTTCTTCTTCAGATTTTAAAACTCAAAAGAGAGACTCCGGGTCTCGAACAACTTTCTAAATTAAAAGAGTTTTAAATTTCCATTGATTCAACGAGTATTATTTCAAAATGAAACAAAGATTTTTCAATCCTCGTTGGAATTCAACATATTTTAATCGGATTGACACAACCTACAAATGGATTTCAAATTTTGGTAAACAAAGGTTTTCAGTCCTCGAGGTTCTTGTCTAATCTGATATTCAAGCATTCTTTGTCGTATAATACTTGATTGTGTTTTCTAAAACCTTGAGCAGAATCATATCACGAATTTTCAAAAAGTATTTCTTAAATACGATTCAATATTCTGCTCAAGAAGACTGACTATCTCTCGAATAAACTTCATTATTTAAGGGGGAGTATTTTGTTAAAAGAAAAAAAATTTTGTATTAAAACAATGGCTTGTAAGTATTTCAGCTTACAACCTGGGCTTAAAAATTATGGCTTATGCACACATATCAGTGTACAACCCGTTCTTGTAAATTAAAGGACCCTGAGGTACACATCAGTGCCTCAATCCTGGCTGAAGGAGCGAAGGCTTCTTACTTTTGAGTAGAATTAATCAAACATTTTATGATTTTCATAATTCTGCTCAAAAGACAAGTATTTCACTTCAATAAGTATTCACTTGTTGAGGGGGAGCACTTGAAAACTCATCGTTCTAGAAATCAAAAGTTCTTGTTGATATCTCCCCATAAGACTCAAAAAGCATATTTTAATCAAAAGTTTACCAAAAACAACATTTTGTATGTGTTGGGAACGTAGTTTTACTATTTATCAAGTCTGAGTCATTTGTAATAAACATTAGGTTGCTTAGTTATTGTTTACTTTCATTTATGTTAGTAGACTTAAGTTATTATGTCCAATGGGCGTAAAAGCCCACGCCATAGATGAGATAGGAAGGAGGGGAGTGTTGCCCTACTCCTTGCCTATAAATAGAGAGCTTAGGTCTATTGTAAACTTGTTGGTTATTTTGATATTCAAATGAAACTCTTGCTTTTCTATTTCTCTCTTATCATATAATCAATCACTCCTTATATCTATCTCATTCTTACTTGTGTAACATCAATATGGGCACCTAACAAGTGACATCAGAGCCAAGGTTTTTTCTTTGTTGATTTGTGGTCGAATCTTGTCAAAAAATGTCATATTGAAACTGTCTACCATGTCCTTTGACTGTTTTTACATATATTTTTGGGTTATAATAGTTTATTTGTGTACAATTGGTCAAAAAGTCCTTTCCTTTCACCATCAGTTTCATTCATCTATTTTTTGTGGTCATCTTGTATCACGTTAACAGTTTAATGTAACTATCATCTTTTAATGACTTTTTGTACCATCCCTGTGAAGGATTTGTGGTAAAAAAGGATGATAAAATGAATATAAAGTGGGTTTTATTTATGGGTTATGCTTAAATGGTCATCGGAATCTGCAAAAAGGCTGGCCGGAATCTTTGATCGGAATAATCGCCGAAAAAAAATCAGAATTTCTTGTATAAGAAATTCTCGATATGTAATTGTTATCGATAATGCACACTTATCGAATTTTTTTAAAGTTTTCGAAATCACATTCTCGATAACTTGTTTCACATCCTCGATAAATCAGGTTCTCGATAATCACGTTCTCAAAAATGTTGTTCTCGATAAGTTACAAATTCACGATAATCATAAAATTTTCGAAAATGTTTCAAAAGGATAATAAAATGAAGATGAAGCAGAGATGAAGACATTTGACCAAGACCATCAACCAAAATACATAACTACTTTTTGTGACTTCAGATTTAATCATCACAAGTACCCAACTAGAAAGATTAATCGAGACTAATTAAAACATGAAGTTACCCACAACCATAACAAAACAGTCCAACAACAATGCTAACCTCTAAACACTACCAATTACCCTCACATCACTCATTCAACACTCATCAACTTCTAAAATATGAAATTGAAAATTAAATAACTGAATGATCTCAGATTTTTTTCTCTCGTGTGAACAAAAGCCACATACCTCAAATATCAATACACGAAGAGACTCCATCATCACTGATCCATATTTGAAGCTGATGCTTCAATTAATTATCCAAAACTTTAAGAGAAGTAAGATAACAATCATGTCACCCACTTTTCTTAGTTTGTTAAAAAATGCAACAACAAACGAAAACAATTAATAACCTTACCCGAGACCAATTTATTGATCTTAAAGCCGAAAAGTTAAAATAACTGTTGTGGGGGTACGTCTTTGTTTGGTGTTCGTGGTAAGAACAAACAAGAAGAGTGACTGGTTGTGTTTCAATAAAGATGGATTTAGGTGCGTTTGGGTGAGAGAGTAAAGTGAAAGATAGTAGGTGGATGTTTATCTGTGAGTATAGTTTTAGGTTTAGGTCAAAGGTTATAACATTTTGTTGCATTGGGTATTACAATTTGCTTATGGGCTTGAACCGGATCATTGGGCTAAAAGGTTATGTCATTGAGATTTGTTGGGGCTATACTTAAATGGACAATGGGGTGACTGCTTTTATTAACTCTTGGTCCAAATTTATACCAATAAATTTGGTTAACATACAATATCCAATGTATTTTTTAAATGCATTGTGGTAATTTTTTTTGGTATAATATTTGGCAAAAGCAGTGATATTTTGGTTATACAAATTTTCACGGGGATACATTTTTTTTGACAAGATTGGGAAACCATTATCAAGTTCACTTTAACCGTCAAAAGGCTATATTTGAGCATTTAACCGCAAGATGTGACTACGGGGTTAATTCATTATTACTTATTTGAGGTTGAAGTGGGATTTCACGGGCACGTGTACTTAGTATCTTAAGATATCGGGGTTGGTTGGATGATGATTCTTCGAGATCCTTGTTCGAGCTTTTAACATTTAAAATGACGAAGACTTGGATATCTAGTTATTTTTTGTGATTCTTTCTTTCTATTACCGCAAAATAACTATCACTTTAAGGAGTTACGTTGTAGTGCTCAGTGTCACACGAACTTGTGGATAGTCAAGAGGTGATGTACGTCTTATACTTGATGGTTGGTTGGTTGATGAGTATAGAGTACTTAGGGATTCGATGGGGTGCGAACTCTCTACACCGCTCTTTGTCATACATTAGGGCAAGTTTAAGTCACAAGTTTGGGTTATTTTACTTTAGTCTCAAGTTCGTCATATTGAGTTTTCTCCATCAGTAGTCACTACAAAAAGCCGTCAGAATGATAATGGGGTTGGTAATGAGTTAGTTGAGAGGAGTATAAAAGAGTAGAGATGTTATCAGTAGTTGATTCTCACAGGCTATTTATGATACTTCATACATAATCGGTTGATTGGATATATGGGGTTACACTGCCTCCATTTTCCATCGTAAACATAGTGCGTATGCTTTCGATTCCGTGAAGACATCGTGGGGGAAGAGAGAATGGGTGTTCTTTGTGTTTCTTTGACTTTTCTTGATTTCTTTGCGAAAACACTCATTTTCCACGAGGATCTGCAATTAGGGGGAAGAAATGTGCACATCAGGAACGCATAATAGAGTGGGTTGTGAAGTGTGAAGTAACCTGCATATGTGAGAAGATTGTTGAGGCAACGTGACCAAGATCTCTTTATGTTTTAATGATGACAAATAAACCATCGAAACACATAAAATAACAAACATTAGCCAAAATTCCCCGAATCACAAGTCTGCTGCTGGCGCGCCACCCACGCGTCAACGCGTGGATAACGCGGCAGGCATCTGTGAATATCGGGTTGAATTTTAAAAGTCGGATTTCCCCTTACCCGACAAATGTGGATCTTTCAGTACAGGTATGAATATGTTATGTGCTTAATTGAGAACACTCGAAACGAGTTTTGGGATTAGAGAGATCCAACTTTTAAAGCACCCATTTACGGGAAAACGCCAACTCATGTTTTCAAACTATCGCCTCTAGCCAAAGCTTTTCTAAACTTAGGGAGCTTATATACTTCACGTAACATCATGTGAAAGCATCCATATGCTCATATCCCGTGCTTACGTCTTCTCTAATTACGTAACGGGTTTACTCCCTTATTGGTGAAACTAAGTCAAAGGTCACTTTGCGTAAACGCATCCTTTCCCACTTGGGTTATGCTTTACATCAAGGCAAATCACTTAACTTGTTTGAACCAAGGTTTTAGTTGAGAACTTCGAGCCGTGGAAAGTCACGAGATATGAAACTATGGATTCTCGACGTTGTGTTACTTGAACATATAAGTAACCTATGATTTTTTTTAACTCATAATCTTAATTGTCTAAACTTTCTCTTCTTAATGACAATTAGATTATTGTTAATCTTCCTCTTAATCTCATTTTACAAAAGACAACAAAACCAAATCTCCCACAATCCTTCCCAAATATCCCTCTCCAACATTTTCTTACAACATTCCCTTACACTCTCTTAAAATGTGTACCTTGTGTCTCCCCATTCTCACACACAACCTTCACATAGTCCCACACAATATTCTCCCAATCTACCAACTTCCCATACAATCATTATACCCATACTTATAAACCTTGTGTACACACACTTGATTTCAAAATACACACACTACTCTCATAACCATCTCTTCTCTACACACACTAGCCAACTCACCATATCCCTTCCATATCCAATCTCTTACACAATCAAACTTATCTCTTATATTCCTTACACACTCTACATCTCAACCACCCATTCCCTTACAACACATCTCAACCCTCTATTACATCACATGGGAATAAATTTGAAATCCAAACATAGGCTCCCTTTGATCCTAGCCATCCATTTCAAATAAACACATCTCAACCCTCCATATTTCACACATGGCAAATAGTTTGAAATTCAAAAGAGGCTCCCTTTGATCTCCACCATCCATTTCAAACAAAACCATCTCAACCCTCCATCTCACTCTATCCCCCCAAGCAAAGGAATATACCTTTGGAATATTCTATCTCTAACCCAATCATGGTTACTTTCTAACCCAACCTCACACACTCGTCCCTATGGAGGAATACCCCATGGCATATTCTGTTCTCTATTATGTCATGTGAGGAATACCAATTCTACCCCTACCAAATTACCCTTTCTACTCTTCTACCCTTGGTATTTGGTTTTCTTATAAACACTTCACAAAATGATTTTCTAATTGGCTATTTGAGTTGGTAAACCTTAGATTGATTAATGTTAAGGTTTAGTGTGAAGTACAATTGGGGGTTTAGCAAGATTAGGTATTTTTAAGATCCAACACCCAACACTTGGGATTATTCACATACGCCTGGCGCGCTGCCCACGCGTCGACGCGTGGGTGACGCGCCAGCCTCGATAAATTAATCCCAAGTTTGGGTTTTGGCCTATAAATACCTCCCTTGCCTCTTGTATTCCTCAAACCTTGCCATTATTCTTTCTCTCTACATTCTTTCTGTCTCTATTCTTGTGTTCTTGATTCTCACTCTAACATCTTTGAAAGAACACATCTCCTTGCAAGGGAAGAATCACAAGAACCTAATCCACTCTTTTGATTATGTCGAGGGTCTTCTTATCTATACCCTTTCTACTAGAATCGAGTCACTAGGTTAGGTTAGGGCTTGATTGAACAAACAATCTCTTATTCATTCTATTGTTTGTAAGGGAAGTCTTGTGTCATTGTGACCAAGCCTAGATCATTGGGGATCTAGTTAGGGTTTGATACTTCCGGGTGTAAGTTTTGGTTGTGGTCTAGGTGACCAAGTGTAAGTCGAATCACGAGATTCTTTAGGGTTATTTCCAAGGGCGGAATACCGTAGGAGTAACTCCTTCTTTGTGAGCATCAATATTGGCGAATATCGGTGGAGTGAATTGTAACGGTTTGTAGTCCACCGAAAGGATTATACTAGTGAATAGTATCGTGTCGTGGATTCGCAAGTGGACGTACAGATGGTATAAACCCCCCATCTCGAACCAGTATATATCGTGGTGTTCTTTACTAGCTTTATATACTTGTGATTGTGTTTGTGGTTGTTCCTACTTAGACCACTTGGTTGTCTTCGTGGCTTAAAGTTTTTAAACATTCTAAAAGGCCGAAGAAACCGTATTCACCCCCCTCTACGGTTCTACAATTGGTATTAGAGCGGAATACTCAAGTTTTTGAGCGTTAAAGCCTTCCCGAGAAGTCGTTTTAACTCAAAAACTTCTTTCCCGAAAATCTAAAATCCTAACTACGATTTTTGGTAAAGTAGAGTATAGATCCATAGCTCAAGAGAACTTTAGAGAGGGGCGTTCTATGGAAAGACCACCTTTGTTTGAATACGAAGGATTCTGTTTTTGGAAAATCCTATTTGAGACCTATGTTAGGTCTAAGGATTATGACTTATGGTATATCTTCCAAAATGGTGATTTTGATGATAAGGAAAAGAAGATGGCCGACAAGAATGATCAAGCCAAAATAATGATATATGATGCCTTACCTCAAGAGGAGGTTGAGAGGGTGTGCATTTGCAAGACCGCAAAGGAGATTTGGGACTTACTCCTTTTTGTTCATCATGATACCACACAAGTCAAGGTCAACAAGATAGATTCTCTCATTCAACAATATGAAGAATTCTCTATCACAAATGATGAAACCATTGATAGTGGTTTAATGAGATTCAATGCTATTACTACAAGTTTGAACTCATTAGATCCAAGCTATAGAAGCAAAACTCATATTGAAAAATTTGTCCATGCTCTTTTAAAGAATTGGCAACTTAGCGGAGGTTGAAGAAATAAGAAGTTTGGGACAATTATCTTTTGAGTAGATAATTCATGATCTTCATACTTATGAAGAATTTCTAGATAACATTAGAGTCATCACCGAAGAAGAGATCAATTCACTTGATCTAAAGGATGAAGTTACTAGAAGACATTCTAGTAATCAAAATATTAGCTTTGATAAAGACAAAGAAGTATTAGAAGAAGCCATTGCGTCCATAATGTGATCGAGTAGATATGATGAACAAGGAGATTGCAATAATCAAGAGATGGCACTCGTTGGAGTGGTTTGGAGAGATTGTAATGATGAAGATCATTCACATGGAGAATTCACTTGCCTCACGACACTTGAAGCTCTTGAGGTATCATCTATTCCTTCCTCGTCTAATAATAATCTAGATATTCATAAATTGCAAAAGGAATATGAAGAATTAATTAAACTTAATGAAAACAATTTGAGAAATATTGAAAAACACGAGATGGATAAACATAAACTCAAGAAAGAAATTATTGAACTTGAAAATAAATTGCTACTACTTAAATTTGAGAAAAGTAGTATAGACTTAAACAAAATATTATGTGAACAAAAACCCTTTCATGGCAAGGGAGGTCTTGGCTTTTTTGAAAATGATAAAAATACTTTTACGAGTCAAAACAAATCCACTGTGTTTGTAAAAGAAGGTCATAAATCAATAATTACCGATCCTAGCGCGCTGTCTGACGCGTCAATGCGTGATCAACGTGCCAGTAGTCTAAGTGAAAAAGGATCATCACTAAATGTTTTTGCTAAACCTTTCTTTCCTCAAAATCCTTGTGCAAACATCCATAATAATACTATTCATGATTTTATAGAAATTTACCAATGATGAGCATATTAGTAATCTAGACCCTAAGTGTTGTAGTACAAGTAATCTAAATGATGATGATTGTAGTATTATATTTACCAATGTAAGTTGCATCATTAGTAAGAACGGTAATATACTAGCTAAAGGTCGTAGGCAAAACAACTTGTACACCTTTTAAGCTAGTAACAATATATGCATTTCAAACATAGTAAATAACCCAACGCCTCGGCTTAGGAAGTTAGGTCTTGCCGATAAGCTAGTAAGCAATTTACCATTGTTGAGTTTTGAAAGGCATTATTGTGATACATGTCTAGGGAGTCAAGGACAAGCAAGCAATAGAAATAGGCATGAAGAGTCAACAAATAAGGTTTTAGAATTGATACACTTAGATTTGTATGAGCCATCTCCAATTCAAAGTTAAGGAGGAAACTTCTACACTTTAATGATTGTAGATGGTTATCCAAATTGTCTTGGATAGTGTTTTTAGAGAATAAGGATGAAGTCTTGAAACTCGAAAACCTAATTGATTGTTCATTTGTCTTAATTAAAACAAATCGTAGTAGTGAACTTGATAAATTTCTATTTGAAAGCTTTGGTGAATAACATGGAATATCTTATAACTCATCGGGCCCGTTCACTTCTCAATCACTTAAGATTGTTGAAAGAACACATCGTGAGTTAAGAAAGATAAATCGTGCAGTACGAGCAATTCATTCCACAAAAGTTTTGGTGTCATGCATTTGATGTCATAGAGTCTGTACTAGAAAAGTCCTTAATAAAACACCATATGAAATACTTAGGAATTGAAAGCCATCTTTAGAGTATTTTCGAGTATTTGGTTGTAAAGTATTTATACTAAACATCAAAATGTAACTCAACAAATTCAACCCAATGTCATATAAAGGTGTGTTCCTAGGATTCTCTCATAATAATAAAGCATACATAGTGCTTAACAAGGAAACAATGAGGATTAAGGAATCTCTCAATGTGGCGTTTGATAAGAGCATACCCAAGCCTAAATCATCTCCTTCGGTAGAAGATGAAGTGATCAATGAACAAATAGTTCTTGATCAAGAAAGGTCACCATCATTACAAGTTAATGTTTTGGATGAAGGCAATCCTAAGGAATTGAGAGATATGAGGAGTCATCCCATAAATAAGTCATTGATGACTTGAATGAATGGACTCTTAGGTCACAAAATAAACAAGGTTAAGGTTTGACATGACATTGTTCAATAGTCTAAATTGTTTTGGGATAGGTCTAGATGGTCATGGTTGACATGCATCTTAAGAGAACAATCCATAAGATATAATGAGTTGTCTAGAAGTCGTTTGTAAGTCCTTTAGGTGTTCTTAGTGGTTATATGGTTATATGTCTAGGACTTATGTGGAGGCATGAAAGACAAGATATATATCAATTCATTATTCAAATGATGATTGATAATATTCAATGCTCTACATGCCTATATTATGTACAATGAACAAGAAAATTTAACATAAAAATATCTTATTAACACTTAATAAGATTGAAAGTCATTTTTGTTAAATTATCAAGATTGGATAAAACTTCAAACTACGACTCACAATCGTATTGAAGGATGTGCATCTATATCTACTTGTTCAATTTATGTGAATATGGCATGCTTTGTGTTTAGGAAAGAAGAGAATTCCTATGAATTGAATTCGGTATGGTATTGCATAACAAACTAAAATACCCAATGAATAGACCAAATAAACTAAGCATCTCATTCAAGATCTTGGAAACCTATAATGTTGTTGCAAACAACATGTAAGGATTATTTAGGTCGACATACTACACATCAAACTATAAACCGGAGATATCTATCATTGTACAATGACTCTCTATACAATGTGTGATGGTTTATAGGATCTAGCTTGTGTAACCAAATTTAATACAATTGTCATCTTTGCACAAAACAACCATGCTCTCGAAATGATGTACATAAAATACTCGCACTTGATTCATGTTTTGAGTATTGTTGGTTCAAAATTGCGCTCAACAAAGTCATATTCAATGGACTTGATGATATTTGATCTTCACTCATCAACTATGATAAATTCATGCATATCTTTTGTAAAGAATGCATGAAACTAACATAGGATCTAACATGAGCATCCAAATCCAACCAAACTCATAACTAACTCAATCCTAATCACTCATGTCATACAAGAATAATTATCTTCCCCATACACCACTTTCTTTCAACTCACCTTGTACTAGGAATCTTAGTACTAAGCATGATTATCCTTTGGACTATAGATCTTCCTTAACCATACCTAATTCATACTAATTGGCTATAAAAGGAGTGATTTTGTATCATATATCCTCATCACAACCTTCATCTTCCTTAAATACACTTATCTTCTCTTCAAAAATGGCAACTAAGTTTTTCATGAAACGTGTTGACGAGTCAAATGAAACTAACGTGTACGAACCGTTTGAGTACCGTGAATTCCGTGAAGGTCGTGAATGCGACAAAAATTTCATGTGTGCCACTGGTATAAGAAAACCATTCATCAAAGCTAAAGCCTTCTCCTTTGTTCGTGACCTACCCATCGAAATTTATCCTAGGCATCTTCAAGAATTTTATGCTAGGTTCTATCTAGATCAACCTTCTCTTACTTTCAATCTTTGTATGTATGGGCATGGGTATGCATGGAGCTTAAGAAAGTTGGGAAAGGTTTTGAATGTGTGTTCTAAAGGGAACTTGTTCTATACAAGGTCCACCAAGAAGGACTTCATGAATATAAGGCACTATCATCCGAGCACTTATGCTCTAGAGCCCCCAATTCATGCCGTCATCATTCAAAATACTATTCTACAACCCGACTACCATTATGAGAAGGCTCCATTCAAACATTGGAACAAATATCAACTTCTCTTCAAATTGATGCCTTGGGCGGAGGTCTTGTTGAAGAATGTGTTTATGGAGGTGGAACCTCAAGATAAGTTACCCATCGTTGTTGGGTACATGCTCTATTGTATTATGACCGAGACTCCATTCAACTTTGCTTACTTTATAGCAAAAAGAATGAAGCTTTGGACTACAATAAGGAGCCAGTTCCATATGCTAAACTCTTGTCACACATCTTTGACCACATTAAGAGCAAGTACCCAAATGATCAATCTAGAATGATTGAAGTTGATGATGTGACCTCAATGGAGGAATCTTTCACAATGGACTCTCTTGAGTTTTGAGATATATTCATAAGATGTTGTAGTTTTTCCTAGGAGTTCTAGGATGTTTTAAGTGTTGTTGCTTAATTGGTTGTATGACCAATGTTTCTTCTATGAAATAAAATACTTGTGTTATGTTATAATAATGCTCATATGAATATATACATATATAGTATTGCTCTTGCTCATCATTCGGTCTATAAAAGTCATAAAGGGATAATCTTTATAAAATCTAATTAAATTGGACAAACATATACACATATAAATGTATTGTTATGAGAACTAACCCATGTTGCAAGTATCCAAATGGTCATCTAACCCATTTTTGGAACTTTCACATGTGAGGATCTCTCGTTTTGTTGTGTGTTGTGATTTCTATGTGTAGCTAGGCCACCGCAAAGGTGAGGCTCTTGACCCATGGATCCCCGCCTTGAGACAAGGGGAGCAACGATCTAGGGGGAGCTATGTTCAAGGGGGAGCACGTTCAGGTACTATAGGAACAAGCTACTTTCCCATTTAATGGAAGTCCCACCTTTTTGATTCGACAAAAGGGGGAGAAAGAAAGCAAGAGCGTGAAGACCATTCAAGAAATATTAGAGGCTTCACCAAATTACAAGGCAAAGGTCAAGACGCAAGGTACACCAAAGGCGTGCTTTGTCTTCGCTAAGTTTTGTAATTTTATTTGCTTTCGGTTTTTATTTATCATCATCAAAAAGGGGGAGATTGTTGAGGCAACATGATCAAGATCTCTTTATGTTTTAATGATGACAAATAAACCATCGAAACACATAAAATAACAAACGTTAGGCAAAATTCTCCGAATCACAAGTCTGCTGCTGGCGCGCTACTCACGCGTCAACGCGTGGGTAACGCGCCACGCATCTGTGAATATCGGGATAAATTTTGAAAGTCTGCTTTTCCCTTACCCGACAAATGTGGATCTTTCAATACAGCTATGAATATGTTATGTGCTTAATTGAGAACACTCGAAACGAGTTTTGGGATTAGAGAGATCCAACTTTTAAAGCACCCATTTACAGGAAAACGCCAACTCATGTTTTCTAACTATCGCCTCTAGCCAATGCTTTTCTAAACTTAGGGAGCTTATATACTTCACGTAACATCATGTGAAAGCATCCATATGCTCATATCCCGTGCTTACGTCTTCTCTAATTACGTAACGGGTTTACTCCTTTATTGGTTAAACTAAGTCAAAGGTTAATTTGCGTAAACGCATCCTTTTCCACTTGGGTTATGCTTTACATCAAGGCAAAGCACTTAACTTGTTTGAACCAAGGTATTAGTTGAGAACGTCGAGTCGTGGAAAGTCACGAGATATGAAACTATGAATTCTCGACGTTGTGTTACATGAACTTATAAGTAACCAATGATTTTCTTAACTCATAATCTTAATTGTCTAAACTTTCTATTCTTAATGACAATTAGATTATTTCTTAATCTTCCTATTAATCTCATTTTACAAAAGACAACAAAACCAAATCTCCCACAATCCTTCCCAAATATCCATCTCCAACATTTTCTTACAACATTCCCTTACACTCTCTTACAATGTGTACCTTGTGTCTCCCCATACTCACACACAACCTTCACATACTCCTACACAATATTCTCGCAATCTACCAACTTCCCATATAATCTTTATACACACACTTAAACACCTTGTGTACACACACTTGATTTCAAAATACACACACTACTCTCACAAACATCTCTTCTCTACACACACTAGCCAACTCACCATATCCATTCCATATCCGAATCTCTTACACAATCCAACTCATCTCTTATATTCCTTACATACTCTACATCTCAACCATCCATTCCCTTACAACACATCTCAACTCTCTATTACATCACATGGGAATAACTTTGAAATCCAAACATAGGCTCCCTTTGATCCTAGCTATCCATTTCAAATAAACACATCTCAACCCTCCATATTTCCAACATGCCAAATAGTTTGAAATTCAAAAGAGGCTCCCTTTGATCTCCACCATCCATTTCAAACAAAACCATCTCAACCCTCTATCTCATTCTTTCCCCCCAAACAAAGGAATATACCTTTGGAATATTCTATCTCTAACCCAACCATGGTTACTTTCTAACCCAACCTCACACACTCTTCCCTTTGGAGGAATACCCCATGGCATATTCTCTTCTCTATTATGCCATGTGAGGAATACCATTTCTACCCCTACCAAATTACCCTTTCTACTCTTCTACCCTTGGTATTTGGTTTTCTTATAAACACTTCACAAAATGATTTTCTATTGGCAAATATCGGTGGAGTGAATTGTAACGGTTTGTAGTCCACCGAAAGGATTATACTAGTGAATAGTATCATGTCGTGGATTCGCAACTGGACATACGGATGGTATAAACCCCCTATCCCGAATCAGTATATATCGTGTTCTTTACTAGCTTTATATACTTGTGATTGTGTTTGTGGTTGTTCCTACTTAGATTGTAACACCCCAACCCGAGAAGGTAAAGTATCACATTCTGGTGACATATTAGAACATACAAAGAATAATCCGCAAGCGAAAGACTTCATAAAGAACATAAGTCATGAACATCAAGACTTAAACATTACAAAATCCAACATAAGTCTAAAGGAAATAAAATGAAGTAAATAATCCAACATAAGTTCCATGATCATCCAAACAATGGGGAAACTAAATAGGGTAGGTCCGCTATGCTCCTACTCTCAACACTTGAGCCCAGATTCCCGCTTATTACCTGCCGCATGGAAAAGAAAATGCGGCTGAGCATAAAAGGCTCAGTGAATAGATATATATGAAAAGCAAAGGTAATAAGCAAACAAAATGAGAAGGATCATAAGAATGAGCATAATGTATCACAGGTTAAATGAATGAAGCATAATAGAGATATCAAATGTAAGTATAATCAGTTAATAATCAGAATCATAGAGCACGTATCAACAAAGGCTTGTCTACCCGAGCCACTAGAATAGACACAAAGAAATATAGGAAAGCCACGAGCCGACCTACTAGAGCCACTCGAATAGGTCTCAAATCACATAATCACATATCCATCAATTCATAGGGTGTACATAGAGGGGCGACATCCAAGTACCAGACGTGAAAGGGGTACAAGGCACGTACAGCCAGTCACAAAATCAAATCATATTATATCATATCAAACATACCTAGGATGCATCCATACGCCCCCCACAAACAAATCATATACAAAGTGGCCAAGTGATCACATATCATATCATAAACAGATGGGGACGCCGGGGACTAATCACACCGCCCCAGATAGTGTCATGCCATTGGTGCCTCAATGACACGCCCATGGTACCTCCATGAGTAGACTAAAAACTCGAGCATCAGAACAGAACATATCAGAACAAACAAAGCAAGGCTATCCATAACAAAATGCTCCCAGAGCATGATAGAACAGAATGCTCCTAGAGCATAATATAACAGAATCTCACAATCACATAATCATAATCAAAGTGGATAGCAAATCAGAATCAAATCAGAGGTATCATAGCAAGGCTCATATCAAATAGATCATATCAACGAATCATATCAAATGGATCATATCAATCATATCAAATGGGGAACATAGCAATGGCATAACGGAAGGGAATCTTAGCAGTGTCAAGGATCGAAAGAAAGTCATGAGAAGTCCCTACTGAAAAGGATAGGATATCTGTACGTTATGCAAAGAATATTAACCAACCACAGAAAGCAAACGAATATGGGAACTACTCCCTCTTCGGCGGATCTATAAGAATTAATATCAAGTATTATTTATAATCTCGTTTTAAATCAATTTACTCATTTTAGTTTCTTTTATTTTTAGGAACTTTCCATTTTTAGTAACTTTCCCGAATTAGTAGGTTTCCCGAATTAGCAGGTGTAACCACTTAGAATACAATTAACAATTAAATATGTTTAAATGCTTAAAATGACCATTTATAATAGTTTAGGGTCTAAAGTATCAATACCACAAAGTTTAGGGTTAAATATGAAAATAATACAAGTTATGTTAAATGTTTAACATAGATTGCATGCAATTTCTTCATCGTATGAATATAAGAGTAACTGTGCCGAAATCGACTCGCACCCATTTTATGTTATTTGTAATTCGAATATAAAGCAGAGAAAAACCAGTATGCATGCTATCCTCGTCTTTTAGTTCGAATGAGCTTGTTACAACCAGATTTTAATTCGTATAATATCAAGGTCATGTTCATACTTATTAAACCAATTCTAAACAAAACATATTAGGTTACAAATCGTCAGTTTATGTAATACGTTCTATAATCTCATGTAAGCTGTTTTATGATTTCATGTGATACGATAATAATAGAGAAACCAACATGTATTCTCATTTTAAGCTCGATATCGTTAGTTTCCAAAACAGTTTATGTATCGAATAAGTGTAGGTCAAAAGTAAATATATACAGATTCAAAATAACAATCTTAGGTAGACATGATTTGCTTCTCCATCGTTATTTCATGTGACCTTATTCGTATAACATGCATGTTAATTACTTAGACCGATTCATAGTTTATCATGTGACATGTTTATAGGCATATAACGAGATCAAAAAGAAAGGAATAAAACTAGGTGATACGAGATACCCTTGTTGTATGATCGAATGGAGAAGAAGCTAGGAACCAAAGAATAAAACCAAGCTCGACAACCAACACCCTCGAACCAGAATGGTACACGACCACAACACTTCTTCTCGAACCAGAATTTAACACCGCGACCTAGACTCCTTCGAACCCGAATAATACTACGACCACCGCAGCCCTTTTGAACCAGAATGTCTTGACCACTTACCACTCCTTTTCAGCCTTGACACTATGCCTTTGATACTTTTTTTCGAACCAGATTTTCTTAGTCAGAATTGGGAGCTGCCGTCACCTTTTATTGTAGGTTTTTAGGGTTTGTAAATGAGATAGAAAATGAAGTATTCGATTATGATATATGTGGGAGTTGTGGAGGATGGTTTGCCGAGTCTTAAGGATAGTTGGGTGACCAATACTCTTTCAAATTTCCTTTTTAAATTTCATATTATATCCATATACAAATATGTGTACAACTGTAACTACTTATTAAGTGTGATGTAGTGTACATTAATTTAATATATATTCAGTCCTCTATTAGACCAGTATAACGTATTATACATCTTGTGTGCTAGTTTAAATATATTCGCCCCTGATGACTACGAAACATGTGGTGTTGTGTCAAAATAAAATCAGTTCTCTTGTGACTTATATATCATATGATGAGTGGTCACTTCGGAATTAGATTATTCTAAATTTATAAATACTTAGGGATTATGGAGTGTCTAAATTTATATGTACTTAGGCTCGTAATTTCGTATGTTGTAGTTTCCATTCATATCATATAGTTTAAGCTTAGGTTATATTCGTATCATATATATTCGAGAGTTGTTCGTATTTTAGGTCATTATAATTCTTCCCCTCTAAAAGGAAAATTTCGTCCGCGAAGTTGAAATTGGAAAGCCAAAACGTACATACCGAATCACGAAAAGAAGTTCGGATAACTAGAACGCATGGATTCCTTGGTCTCCCAAGTAGCCTCGCTCTCGAGATGGTTCCTCCAAAGAATGTTAACAAATGGAATAGTTTTGTTTCTCATGACTCAATCCTGACGCTCCAGAATAGCCTCAGGCTCCTCAATAAAAGATAAGTCTTCTCGAATTTGATCAAATGGATATGAAACAACATGGAGAGGATGATAGTTATATCCCCTCAGAAGTGATACATGGAATACATTATGCACATGGGAAAGCTGCGAAGGTAATGCCAAACGATACGAAACTTCGCCAACACGGTCTAATATCTCGAACGGTCCAATATAACGCGGACTAAGTTTCCCCTGAACACCAAAACGTCTAACACCACGGAACAGAGAAACCTTAAGGAACACACGATCACCAGGACTGAACTCTAAGGCACGACGATGACGATCTGCATACTATTCTGTCTAGCTCTAGCTTCCTTGAGCTTCTCTCTAGCCATAGCAACCTTCTCGATAGTCTCCTCAATCAATTCAGGACGCTCAATGAGGCGTTCACCAACCTCATTCCAACAAACAGGAGCCCTACACTTCCTACCATACAACATCTCAAAAGGTGCCATCTTAATACTCGCATGCCAGCTGTTGTTATAAGCAAACTCTACCAAACACAAGTATTCATCCCAATGCCCCATCCACTCTAAAGCACAGGACCTCAACATATCCTCCAACGTCTGAATGGTGCGTTCTGACTGCCCGTTGGTCTGCGGATGGAAAGCCGTACTGAACTTGAGCTGAGTACCCCAAGCCTTATATAGACTCTTCCAGAAACGAGAATTAAAATGAGGATCTCTGTCGGATATAATAGCAGCTGGTGTACCATGTAAATGAACAATCTCCTGTTGAAAGATCTGAGCCAGATGACCAACAGAATAATCCTTCCGAATAGGTAGAAAATGAGCAGATTTAGTTAAACGATCAACAACCACCCAAATAGTATCATGCTTCATGAAGGTACGAGACAAACCTGTAACAAAGTCCATCGAGATCTGATCCCACTTCCAAGTAGGAATATCCAAGGGCTGCAAAAGACCACTGGTGCGCTGATGTTCAATTTTAACCTTCTGACAAGTCATACACTTAGCCACATACATCGCCACATCCTGCTTCATACCATTCTACCAAAAATGTTGCTTCAAATCTCTATACATTTTGGTAGAACCTGGATGAATAGTGAAAGGAGAAATGTGTGCTTCGGACAACACAGCTTCACGAAGAGAAGGATCGTTAGGAACACATAAATGATCGCCAAACCAAACAACCCCATCATGATCAATCCGAAATTCTGTCTGCTTCCCTTCCTCCACATTCTGAACAATCGACCACAATTCGCCATCATCCTTCTGAGCCTCCTTGATCCGTAAAATAAGGTTAGACTCAACCTTCAAACTCGCCCAGTAACCATCATATCCACGAACACATAACTCTACGTCCATCTGCTCCAAATCATTGAGTATCCTAGGCTCAATCTCAAGACTAGCAATCATGCCCAACTTTCTACTAAGAGCATCTGCCACAACATTAGCTTTACCTGGATGGTACTGAATGTTAGCATCATAATCTTTCAAAAGTTCTAACCACCGTCTCTGCCTCATGTTTAATTCCTTCTGTGTGAAAATCTACTTGAGGCTCTTATGGTCTGTGAAGATGTCACATGTCTCACCATATAGATAATGCCTCCAGATCTTTAGAGCAAAAACTACTGCCGCTAGCTCTAAATCATGAGTCGGGTAATTCTCTTCATACGGTTTCAACTGTCGAGATGCATAGGCAATCACCTTCCCATGCTGCATGAGAACACATCCCAAACATTTCTTTGATGCATCACTGTATATTTGATAACCACCTATACCCGAAGGAAGAGTAAGGATAGGAGCTGAGACTAATCGTTTCTTCAATTCCTCAAAACTTTGTTCCTTCTCATCAGTCCATACGAACTTCTCACTTTTCCTCATCAGCTGTGTCATAGGAAAAGCTATACGTGAGAATCCCTCTACAAACCTCCAATAATAACCAGCAAGCCCCAAGAAACTCCTGACCTTAGTCACATTCGTAGGTCTTGGCCATTTTGTGATAGTCTCAACCTTTGTCGGATCCAGTTTGATACCATCAGCAGATACGACATGACCCAGAAATGCTACTTGCCTTAACCAAAACTCACACTTAGAAAAATTTGCATACAACTTCTTCTGTCGTAGGATCTCCAAAACAATGCGAAGATGCTACTCATGCTCCTCCTTCGTCTTAGAGTATACCAAAATATCATCAATGAACACAATGACAAATTTATCGAGGTACTCGTGAAATACACGGTTCATCAGATCCATGAAAATGGTCGGAGCATTCGTCAATCCAAAAGGCATCACGAGAAATTCATAGTGACCATATCTAGTGCGGAATGCTGTCTTAGGAACATCTTGCTCCTTCACCCGCAACTGATGGTAACCTGATTTCAAGTCGATTTTAGAGAAGAATTTAGCTCCCTGAAGCTGGTCAAACAAATCATCAATACGGGGAAGCGGATAACGGTTTCGAATGGTAATACGGTTCAACTCACGGTAATCGATACATAACCTCATACTTCCATCTTTCTTCTTCACAAACAATACCGGAGCACCCCAAGGAGAAACACTCAGATGAATAAAACCAGAATTAAGAAGATCCTGCAACTGTTCTTTCAATTCCTTCAAATCAATAGGAGCCATACGGTAAGGAGCTTTAGATATGGGTTCGGCACCCGGAATCAGATCAATGCTAAATTCAACCTCTCGCTCGGGTGGCATACCCGGAAATTCATCAGGAAAGACGTCAGGGAATTCACAAACAACGGGATGATCATTAATACAAGGACCGTCTAGGGAAGTATCTTTAAGTGAAGCCAAAAAACCCTCACAACCATGAGAAAGTAGTGAACGAGCTTTTAGAGCGGAAATGATCTTAATAGAAATACCAGGTTTGGAACCTTGGTAAACAAATTTCGGAGCATACAAATTACCAAATATAACTCGTCGGGTATGACAATCAATTGTCGCCCGATGCTCGGACAACCAGTCCATACCCAAGATGATATCAAAATCATACATATCCAGTGGAAGCAAATTGGCAGAACGGATTTTATCGTCAAAACGAATAGAGCAGTTTAGATATTCACGATCAATAATCACACGGTTCTTCATGGGAGTAGAGATAGATAGAGTTTGTTTTAATGGTGTTGTAAGTATATTACTATGTTTAGCAAATGAGTTAGAAATCACTGAATGTGTAGCGCCCGTGTCAAATAAAGTAAATGCTGTACGACCAAATAAATGAAGAAAACCCGAGATGGTACCTAAGGAGTTCGTGGCTTGATGCCTAGTCATCGAATGAACACGCCCTTGGAAATTATGCTGACGGTTTCCACCATTTCCATTGTCTTTTCTGCCATTTCTATCACCCGCCTTGGGACAATCCCTAGCCATGTGTCCCACCTGGTTACAAATAAAACAAGCTCCCGTAACCCTATTGCACTGCCCAGAGTGACGCTTCCCACAAGTCTTACACTCCTCAGTTCTAACATAACCATTCTGACCATAAGAACCTGAACCACGAGAATCTTGTCGCCTTCTGTTCTGCCTATCCCTCTGTTGGTGGTCGCGATGCTGATAATCGCGTCCAGATCTGTAGTTACCCTGATCCGATCTACCATAACCCCGATAGTCATGTCCCCTACGATCACCTCCTCTAACATTGCTCCCTCTCTAACCATTACCCTGACCTGACTGCACTGGCTCTCCCTCATAGTTCCTCTTCACTCCCTGCTTGACCCTTTCTTTCAGAATCTCCAGATTACGAACCGCATTCACCACTTGGGCGACATCATCAAAGTATGTGTTGACAATACTCTCCAGAACCTCATTCCTTAACGCCCATTTAAACTTCTTTGCCTGCTCAGCCTGAGTGCTAGCTCTTGCACCCATAAAACCGGCCAACCTAAGGAACCTCTTCATAAACTCTGTACTTGTTTCCCTTTCGTACTGGTAGATATTATGGTACTCACGCTCAAACTTCTCTTGCTCGGACACTGGAAAATAATGAAGCAGAAAGATTTCCCAAAAACCAGCCCAAGTCAAAGTAGTCATAAAGCCATCACCCTTGGCCGCCTTGTAGGATTTCCACCAATTTAGGGCATCGCCCTCAAACTTGTAAGTCGCCAACCTTGCTTTGAACTTGTCCCCGCATCCCAACACTTCAAACAACTTTTCAATGTGACCAAGCCAATCCTGCACCTCAGAAGGAGAAGAATAGAACTGAATGATTTGGGTTTCTATTTCGAGAATTTCTCCAACCATGTAGCGATAGTAGATGGTGGGTTACCACCACCCAAACCTCCACTAGAACCTGGGTTGTTGCGATGCATCTCTTCAGCAATACGGGCAGTAATGTTGGGAATCAATGCATCCACCCGCCGCTGAACTGCTGCTTAAAAGGCAGGGTTGGAAGTGAATTCATCGGTGAAATGAGTGTTAACCATCTGAAAGATCATAAACGAACCAACGAAAGAAATTAATGGTTAGGAATCAAAATGTTAGATTATGGACATTATTTTAGTAGTCGTATGTTAGGATCGAACTCGAGATCACGGGATTGCACACAATACGTATGAAGAGGAAAAGTAATAATTATTTATAAAATGTTATAATTAATTATTAAACACAAAATAAATAATAGTAATTAGTATTTAATGATTAATGACTAATTATCTATTAAACGAAGATTAGGAAAGTAATACTAGACAAAACATGGAAACAAGAGAAGGTTCTGGAAACCCCTTTGGGGTTCTATGGCCGATTGGCATAAGGGGGTTACCACCTCCTTATGTGCCTTGAGCTCCAAGTTTTGTGTAGTATATAAGCAAACCCAAGATGCATGCTTTTCTCATAACTTGTACACACACATCTTGGTGTTTTTTTCTCCCTTTTCTTTTCTTTGGTCGATCCAACAAAACAACCCTTTAGGGTTTCGATTTTCTTGAATCAAAACAAGGTTTTGTGTTTATTACTTGCATAAACTTTTTCTTGAATTAGTACGTGTGTACAAGAACGTGAATCAAACACACTATTGTTTGATTCTTGGATTGAATTACAAAAAGGTAAGGGGTAATTCTTATAATCCTTATAAACCCTAATTAGGGTTCTTGGTTCCGGAAGATTGCTTTGATTCTTGTTCGGGCTAGAATCACAAAGGTATGTTTACTATTTAATTATTGATGAATTAATTACATGTTATTCGATCTATTATAATTGCTTCCGCTTATGCTCACTTTGATGTACTTGGTTTATTTATATGAAGGTCATGATATAATAATTCCAACAGTGGCATCTAGAGCCGTTATAATGTGTAATTAATTATCGAAACGCATAAAAATTGGATCTTGATTCGTTTAGTTACATGTTTTTAGGGTTTATTTGTTAGATTCCTAACCCTAAAATATTTTATGGGTCGATTGACCTTAATAGGGTTTTAGGGTTTATGGTTTTTATTTTTTTTAATATGATTAGAAACCCTAAGATGTCATGTAATTGTTATGCGTTTTAGTAAACGATCTTGGTGCAATATGTTAATTGTTAAGCTAAATCCATAAAAAAGTGCATATTTGCATGTATTTTTTTTATTGTGTAATAATTTAAATGGTTTAAATTGTTTATATGAATTAATGGTTAAGTTATATCGAAACATGTAAATTTATTAATAGATGTCGAATTGGGGAAAAACTCCAATATTAAGTAATCTATTATGTGCTATGTGGTATTTATTTAATTTTGGCTTACGCAATCGATTTATCGACGTATGTGGCTCTTTTTCCAAGAAGAAGAAAGCCTCAATTGAATTAATACGTTATACACCTAGATTTGATTATTAATAGGACTATTGAATAAGATTTGCATGTGGCTACATGTTTTATACATATTTAATTGTTATGATTATGTATATTTGTTTATTTAGTTGTTTTATTTTTTATTGTACATTACCTGTTTTTGTTTATTTATTGTGTTAGACATATTTATAAACGAAAAGGGTAATTTTTGAATAGAAAAATAATACGGACTAAATAATGGCGAAATTGTTTTGGTTTTTAATAGTTTAAATTTCAAAGGATTGGTTGATTGATGTTTTTGTACGTAATGGTTAAATAGGCTCGAACGAAGTTTACACACTATAAGATGGGTATAAGGATGGCAATGCATTAAATTGTGGCCTTATAGAGACAACATTCTGTCTTAACGCTCGTTTGTGTGTAAATTAGACTTACCGAACAACCATTACATGTACACTGTCATCTTAAGGGGGAATTAACCACAATTCCACAATGATTATCCGAAACACTAAGCTTTCGGGCTTATGCAAAAGTACGATATAGTGGACGATAATTGATGGTAATTCTTTAATTGGTGAACCCGATACCTCAATCAAAACTTTGTTATTTTACTCTTAACAAATTGGTAATAAAAATGTTTTGTAAAACCAATGTTATGAAGTTGTATGCATGCTTCTTCATACATTATTTTGATTACACGTCAAAATTTAATACCCTTATAAAATTAAGTCGAATGCCATCTAATTAAGAACACTTGAAGTTGTAATTTACGTCATGTGAGAACTTGGCGAGATTGCAATGGAGAGGTAAATTTCATAAATTCATTGCTAGCAGATCAACTGATGTGATGGATTTGTGAGTTTGCAGTTTTTAAGTTAGACGACTTAAATTGAGTAGGAAGTGAGATCTTGGATTCAAGGCATTAAGATGAGGATCAAACATGCTTACATTACAAAAGTTTTGTGATTGTAAATCCCATAAATCTAGGAATTGCAATATGATATTGGCAATTATTATTCGACAATTACCTTGTTGAATATTACCATTACTAGCAGATCAACTGATGTAATGGTACTATGTCAATTAGGATCCTAGCTTTAAGAAAATACTATGGTTTATATGAATATTTACCAATGGGTATTTTATTTTCTTAAAGATCTAATTATCGAGAATACTGAAATTGAATTTTGTAATTCATTTTAATGTATCAATGCAACGTTCAAACCGTAAACGCACTTTGGGCTTTGGTAAATTGATCTAGTTCTGTTTTCAAACAAATGTTTGATTAAGAAATATTTACTTGAAAGACAAAAGAAGTCTCCTTTCTATGATGGAAGAGTGAGACACAATCCTATTCCTTTTCATGAATGAGAAAGAAAAATAGGAATATTAGATATGTCTAAATTCTAATATAACTCAAAGCAAATTTTTTAATAGTTAAGAAAATTGCGAATATTTTCCATAGGGATTTTATCATCCTCATTCGGTGATCAAATTCATAGTAACAAATATGATATTTGGTTAACAGAAAATTATGTATGACATTTTATGAGTTATTATAATTAGAAGCTAGACTAATTACTGCAAAATGTTTAAAAAACAAACTAGTTGTTTTGAATATTTTAAAGGTGCTACATACATTGTAGGATGGTAGACCTATTAAGGAAGAAATTGCATGCCCAATTTTCAAGTTAATAGCATTTGGTGGATAGTCCATCATTTACGTAGTAAAATACACTTTTAGTACATAAGTAATTGTTACGTATGGACATTCAAAGGTATAGGAAAGTTAAAAGCACACTATTTGCTTTCACTGGATAGGAAACATTTACAATGTTGTCAAATTCAGTGGGAGTATTGTGTACTTATTACTAAATAAGAAATTATTGTAATGATCTTTAATTCAGAGGAAGTTACAAGCTTTGATATCTTGGTAGCTAAAGATAATTACTTTCCAAGTGTAGACACTCATACTTTTAAGGATAAGTCTTGTACGTTTCCTTACTAGACATTGTTGTTTTACATATACTTGACACAATCATATTAAACACATAAACAAATGCATGGCATGTTGTTTATCAACTATATGAGGTTGTTCCATGCACAAGTGGGAGAAATGTTATCTTTATTGTGTGCAAGAAACAACTCATAAAGATATGATTCAATGGATTCTCTTAACTACAAGGTAAGAGAATAATATTCTAATATTAATTCAAGAAACACTTGGTGTTACAATTTATGTTATGTGAGAGCTTAGCTAGATTGCAACAACAAGGTGAATTTCATATTTCATTACTAGCAGATCAACTGATGTAATTGAACTATGAGAATTTGCAGTTTCTAAATTAGAATAATGTTCTAATATGAATTATACTAGGCTAATTCAAGAAACACTTGGTGTTACAATTTATGTTATGTGAGAGCTTAACTAGATTGCAACAACAAGGTGAATTTCATATTTTCATTACTAGCAGATCAACTGATGTAATTGAACTATGAGAATTTGCAGTTTCTAAATTAGATACCTATTAGAACATGTGTCAATATGATAACAAGACTACTTTAATTTATAGATTTACGAATTCATGGAATGAAATAAATTAATTAAGTAATCTAATGCTACTTCAATCTGAATATTTATGTGTTCTTGGAATGACATAAATAAATGAAGAAATAATGTTATTTACATTATTGTGAAGTAATATATTAACTTGAAATTACTATTGAAACCAAAAGATGGTGTTCATAATTACTTTAGTTAAACATGTTTATGTTTCATGTAAAGATATAAACATAAAGTCTTTTAATTGTTACAAGACTTATAATAAAGTAAGACGTTATCTTGTTGTGTCTTTTAATTAAGACATATACATGAAGTTATTAAATTGTTAAATGACTTATAACGTATAGTGGGATTATAACAGTTTATGTTTTTCTTGTAAAGACATGGACATGAAGTAACTTTGTAAAAAGTACTTGTGTTATAAGGCATGTAATAGGCTTGAAAATTATTATACCATTAAAATGAATTAGTTGGTAAATAGACAAGTCAAAAGGAATATGGTTATTTTTAATATTGTTAGATTGTCTTACAATATTAATACTAATGAAATATCAAATGTTTATGGTATGTTCAGTTAGGAAAATCAAACTCTTGTTATATTGTTTGATTAAAGATAACTATGACTTCTTTTCTTCCAAAAGTTATCAAGGTTAGAATGTTGAGTATGACTTGGACATATTTAATAAAACTCCAACATAGAAGATTAATAAGACATGGAATGTGATGAATGTGATGAATCACATTAAGTCTTAAATTGAAGTTCTAAATTTGTTTAACTGCTTATGAAGAGGTTATTAACAAAGTTAAGTCAGGAACTATCAATAAGTATTTGTAATATCCCAAAAGAAAACATTGTATTGTTTCTTTATTTGCTAAGTATTTAAAGATAGTCTTTAAATTACTAAAAGCAAGTGGGAGTTTTGATCTTTAAAAGATAAAATTATAAGATACATAATCTTCTAAAATACACTAGTAAATATCATGATGAAGTTTGACATTTGAATGTTAAATCTCAAGATGATAATCGTTTGACATTTAAATGTTAAAATATCAAGATGATGGAATTATCATTCATAGAATAACAATATATCTCAGATATTTGATTAATATGCTGAGGACTATGATTTACAGGATTATTATAAACCTAATAATCATTATGATACATTACCAAATATGAAGTTAGGTAAAGTATACATGATATGAATGATTAAGATGCTGTCCATAAAGATAATCAATTTTTGAAATTTGATTTATCTTAATAGTTAGACTAGAAAATTAAGATGAGTTTCTTCAAAGATTAGGTAACCTTTGTGGTTTAAATCTTTGTATAGAAATCATATGGACAATGTTGTACACGTATTTAATGTATGTTTTATGACAAGATTATTAATCACATTTAAGCAATTAACTGTGATTGAATATTCTATTCTAAACACATTAAATATACAAAGATTATGATTGTCATTGACAATGGAATATCAAAACTCTTTCTTGAGAGATTACTTGAGCGAGGACAATAAGTAATCAAAAGGAGTTTATGAATTCAAATAAATCTTTGAAAGTGTACATGGTGCAATAATCCATGGATGGATAAATGCATGCATCTAGAAGATTACTCTTATGTTTAATTATTAAATTCATGTTTTGATTTATAATTGAAATAAGATAACTTCTAAGTATTCCTAAAAGCTAGTGGGAGTATTATGTTTAATTTCTTAAATCATATATGTTGTAGAACATATGAAAAGTAATATTCCATATAAGTAAATGTTAAGTGTTAGAATGGAATGAAATTTTACTTGTAAGATTTAGGAAATAAGACATATAACCTTGGAATCAATGTTTATTGTTGAAACATGTGTGGTAAATAAATCTAATATGTATAACATGATATATTATTTAGAAAGTCTAAATAGATATGTATGACATGAACAAAATCTAAGTATGACTCAAAGATTTTTCATGTACATCATGTTTTGTTGTATCATGCTTGATTACAAGATGATTTGGCAATATTAATATCTAATTAAAAAGTTATTAGATAACTTGTGTAAAATTCTAAAAGGGATATGTTTGATTATAGAATTACATCCTAAATCTGGAACAGCTTCAAATTCTATAGATGAACAATTTTTCAATTGTTGTGAAAATTGTCATAGCCAACAAACTTGAAAGTTTGAAGGGCATCAAACATTACACAATAGATATTATGGTTTATGGGAAGTTTTAATAACGTATTGTTGTTGCATACAATGATGTTATTGAAATTGAGATGACACTCAATACTAGTTATGGTAAGGATTTTGTTCTTTGCTATATGTACTAGTTGTGCTTACTAAAAGCTTAAGTTACATTATACATTAAGAGAATAATAATACTTTAAACTTTAAACTGGTTGGAAGTTTAATTATCATAAATTGGTGGTTAAGGATGTCTCACATTTTTATGAAATATGGCATTATCAAAATAGTTGACTATGCACATATAAGAATTTCAATAGTTGAATTCTTGATATAAGTATTCTTAAAATTCCGATAGATCAAAGTTGGATGATTTATGTCTTGTCAACAAGTTTGAATGTCATTGCTTAAGACATAATTCATCAACAAGAGTTATCATGCATTGATCTATTTAGTATTTGGATAAGGGATGTTAAACAATTATTATAATAAATTTAAATACATGGTATGTTTAATTTATAATAAGTTGTATCCTATATTTGTATGTTTAATCCATGAATAAATGTTATTCTAAATTGTCCGTTGTCAGTTAATCATATGGGAATATTATTAAATTAAGACAAATCTGAAGGTTGGTATAATATACTTAAAAGTATATTGATGCGTAGTCATGCCATTTCAGATGATATTTGATGATACTGAATATAGGACTTATCCCAATTACATGATGTTACTTTGTGGATTTTGTTATTAAGTAAATCATGAGAAGTTATCCTCAGACTTGAGATGCAAGATAAGTGTCATGAATGTAGTACATTTTTGTGGAACAACTTAACGCTATACGTAACTGGTAGTCATAAGGGTTGTTTTCGGAAGTGTTACAAAGTTTGTGGGTTTTGCTTGTAGTCAAGATAGAATTTGTTCATTCAAATTTATTTTTGGAGTTTAATACTGCTGGGCCCCTCGTAGGGTTGGTAAGATGCATGTACGGCCGTACCCAAGATCTTCCCTGAATATGTTCAGAAGATTTGGTAATCTTGATCAATCACTAACAATGAGAAACAGAATGGTTAATTAAGGAATGACTTTAATCCATATCCTTATTAACATGGTATTAGAAACAAAAGGATAATAATAATGACAAATCATTAAAAGGTTTTTCCAGGAGCCTTACTTGAGATCGTACTAGAGGCATCGGCGTGTTGCAAGACGCTAACCGATGTGATTACACTATTAAAATATGTCCAAGTGGGAGCTGTTAGATTATGGACATTATTTTAGTAGTCGTATGTTAGGATCGAACTCGAGATCACGGGATTGCACACAATACGTATGAAGAGGAAAAGTAATAATTATTTATAAAATGTTATAATTAATTATTAAACACAAAATAAATAATAGTAATTAGTATTTAATGATTAATGACTAATTATCTATTAAACGAAGATTAGGAAAGTAATACTAGACAAAACATAGAAACAAGAGAAGGTTCCGGAAACCCCTTTGGGGTTCTATGGCCGATTGGCATAAGGGGGTTACCACCTCCTTATGTGCCTTGAGCTCCAAGTTTTGTGTAGTATATAAGCAAACCCAAGATGCATGCTTTTCTCATAACTTGTACACACACATCTTGGTGTTTTTTTCTCCCTTTTCTTTTCTTTGGTCGATCCAACAAAACAACCCTTTAGGGTTTCGATTTTCTTGAATCAAAACAAGGTTTTGTGTTTATTACTTGCATAAACTTTTTCTTGAATTAGTACGTGTGTACAAGAACGTGAATCAAACACACTATTGTTTGATTCTTGGATTGAATTACAAAAAGGTAAGGGGTAATTCTTATAATCCTTATAAACCCTAATTAGGGTTCTTGGTTCCGGAAGATTGCTTTGATTCTTGTTCGGGCTAGAATCACAAAGGTATGTTTACTATTTAATTATTGATGAATTAATTACATGTTATTCGATCTATTATAATTGCTTCCGCTTATGCTCACTTTGATGTACTTGGTTTATTTATATGAAGGTCATGATATAATAATTCCAACACAAAATACGAAAGGAAAGATCGAATCAGAAGGATGCCTAATGTCTACCCAATCCTCACAGGTCATAGTCTAAGTCCTACAGGTCAAAACCTAGATCTCTGATACCATAATTGTAACACCCCAACCCGAAAAGGGCTAAAGTATCACATTATGGTGACATATCAGAACATACAAAGAATAATACGCAAACGGAAAACTTCAGAAATAACATAAGTCATGAACATCAAGACTTAAACATTACAAAATCAAACATAAGTCTAAAGGAAATAAAATGAAGTAAATAATCCAACATAAGTTCCATGATCATCCAAACAATGGGGAAACTAAATAGGGTAGGTCCGCTAGGCTCCTACTCTCAACACTCGAGCCAAGATTCCCGCTTATTACCTGCCGCATGGAAAAGAAAACGCGGCTGAGCATAAAAAGCCCAGTGAACAGATATATATGCAAAGCAAAGGTAATAAGCAAACGAAATGAGAAGGATCATAAGAATGAGCATAATGTATCACAAGTCAAATGAATGAAGCATAATAGAGATATCAAATGTAAGCATAATCAGATAATAATCAGAATCATAGAGCACGTATCAACAAAGGCTTGTCTACCCGAGCCACTCGAATAGACATAAAGAAATATAGGAAAGCCATGAGCCGACCTACTAGAGCCACTCGAATAGGTCTCAAATCACATAATCACATATCCGTCAATTCATAGGGTGTACATAGAGGGGCGACCTCCAAGTACCAGACGTGAAAGGGGTACAAGGCACGTACAGCCAGTCACAAAATCATATCATATCATATCATATCATATCATATCATATCATATCATATCATATCATATCATATCAAACATACCTAGGATGCATCCATACGCCCCCCCACAAACAAATCACGTACAAAGTGGCAAAGTGATCACATATCATATCATAAACAGACGGGGACGCCGGGGACTAATCACACCGCCCCAGATAGTGTCATGCCATTGGTGCCTCAATGACACGCCCATGGTACCTCCATGAGTAGACTAAAAACTCGGGCATCAGAACAGAACATATCAGAACAAACAAAGCAAGGCTATCCATAACAAAATGCTCCCAGAGCATGATAGAACAGAATGCTCCTAGAGCATAATATAACAGAATCACAATCACATAATCATAATCAAAGTGGATAGCAAATCAGAATCAAATCAGAGGTATCATAGCAAGGCTCATATCAAATAGATCATATCAACGAATCATATCAAATGGATCATATCAATCATATCAAATGGGGAACATAGCAATGGCATAACTGAAGGGAATCTTAGCAGTGTCAAGGATTGAAAGAAAGTCATGAGAAGTCCCTACTGAAAAAGGATAGAATATCTGTACCTTATGCAAAACAAATAACCAACCACAGAAAGCAAACGAATATGGAAACTACTCCCTCTTCGGCAGATCTACAGGAATTAATATCAAGTATTAGTTATAATCTCGTTTTAAATCAATTTACTCATTTTAGTTTCTTTCTATTTTTAGGAACTTTCCATTTTTAGTAACTTTCCTGAATTAGTAGGTTTCCCGAATTAGCAGGTTTAACCACTTAGAATACAATTAACAATTAAATATGTTTAAATGCTTAAAATGACCATTTATAATAGTTTAGGGTCTAAAGTATCAATATCACAAAGTTTAGGGTTAAATATGAAAATAATACAAGTTATGTTAAATGTTTAACATAGATTGCATGCAATTTCTTCATCGTATGAATATAAGAGTAACTGTGCCGAAATTGACTCGCACCCATTTTATGTTATTTGTGATTCGAATATAAAGCAGAGAAAAACCAGTATGCATGCTATCCTTGTCTTTTAGTTCGAATGAGCTTGTTACAACCAGATTTTAATTCGTATAATATCAAGGTCATGTTCATACTTATTAAACCAATTCTAAACAAAACATATTAGGTTACAAATCGCCAGTTTATGTAATACGTTCTATGATCTCATGTAAGCTGTTTTATGATTTCATGTGATACGAAAATAGTAGAGAAACCAACATGTATTCTCATTTTAAGCTCGATATCGTTAGTTTCCGAAACAGTTTATGTATCGAATAAGTGTAGGTCAAAAGTAAATATATACAGATTCAAAATAATAATCTTAGGTAGACATGATTTGCTTCTCCATCGTTATTTCATGTGACCTTATTCGTATAACATGCATGTTAATTACTTAGACCGATTCATAGTTTATCATGTGACATGTTTATAGGCATATAACGAGATCAAAAAGAAAGGAATAAAACTAGGTGATACGAGATACCCTTGTTGTATGATCGAATGGAGAAGAAGCTAGGAACCAAAGAATAAAACCAAGCTCGACAACCAACACCCTCGAACCAGAATGGTACATGACCACAGCACTTCTTCTCGAACCAGAATTTAACACCGCGACCTAGACTCCTTCGAACCCGAATAATACTATGACCACAACAGCCCTTTTGAACCAGAATGTCTCGACCACTTACCACTTCTTTTCAGCCTTGACACTATGCCTTTGATACTTTTTTCGAACCAGATTTTCTTAGTCAGAATTAGGAGCTGCCGTCACCTTTATTGTAGTTTTTAGGGTTTGTAAATGAGATAGAAAATGAAGTATTCGATTATGATATATGTGGGAGTTGTGGAGGATGGTTTGCCGAGTCTTAAGGATAGTTGGGTGACCAATACTCTTTCAAATTTCCTTTTTAAATTTCATATTATATCCATATACAAATATGTGTAAAACTGTAACTACTTATCATGTGTGACGTAGTGTACATTAATTTAATATATATTCAGTCCTCTATTAGACCAGTATAACGTATTATACAACTTGTGTGCTAGTTTAAATATATTCGCCCCTGATGACTACGAAACATGTGGTGTTGTGTCAAAATAAAATCAGTTCTCTTGTGACTTATACATCATATGATGAGTGCTCACTTAGGAATTGGATTATTCTAAATTTATAAATACTTAGGGATTATGGAGTGTCTAAATTTATATGTACTTAGGCTCGTAATTTCGTATGTTGTAGTTTCCATTCATAACATATAGTTTAAGCTTTTATATTCTTATCATATATATTCGAGAGTTGTTCGTATTTTAGGTCGTTATATAGACCACTTGGTTGTCTTCATGGCTTAAAGTTTTTAAACGTTCTAAAAGGCCGAAGAAACCGTATTCACCCCCCTCTACGGTTCTACAAAGATCTTACTGATTTCTTACGAAGCTTCCGCGTTGAGTACAACTATGATTAAGTGACTAGTCAGATTTGCTTGGTGTGGTTTACGATGTTATCTACAAATTCCGCTGCATACTCAAAACTTCAAAAGTTAGATGACATGTTAACTACATCAAAGTTTCAAATCTGCTGACGCCGGTTGTCAATTTAGGGGGAAGCTGATTCAGAAACTTCGCCAAAAAGAAGTGTACGAAGAAGCCGCTAAAGACATGCAACATGAATTGGGGGGAAGTTAATCCATTTCATGCATATTACATCATTTGCCTACAAGTGAAGATAAAGTTTTCATGCCGAGGTACAAGATGAAGACAAAGAGCGTCAACTATAGTCATCCTCAGCATTTGAAGAGCTTATGAAGACCTTTCTTTATTCTTATTTGTACTTGTAGGAAATATTTTAAGTAATCCCTTATGTTGTCACATTGGGGGAAGATTGTTGGGATCGCTCCTAACAGTTAAATGTGACAACATCATCGGGATTACATTAGTTATCCTATTTAGCCAATACACAAGGACTAGTTATGTAATATTCCAATAGTTGTTATGTGTTAGGCTATATAAGGCCTCCTAGACTTCACTAGGAGGGTGAGACTTTGTGTGTAACCTTTCACCTTTCTTATTTCAATAAAACGCATAGTATTTCCCTTCTCTCTCTGCTCTCTCTATAAGTATGGAGATCATATTCTTCCATCAAACCCGACCACCCAAATCACATAATCAACATAAAACTATGGAGTTCATATTATTCCAAACTCTACACTCTTGTTTTAGACTGGTAAAGCAAGTGTGAAGACCAAAGCAAAGTCGTTCAAAACCTTTCAAATATTTCATAATCTGGAATGCTTTGGCTACAATAAAAGAATGACTCTGATTTGAACATCCCAAATACCGGAAGTTTTCCATTCATCACAAAAACAAATCTTCAAAAAGAACCCATGAGGTTCAACTTTAAATGGAAATCTTCTTCTTCAGATTTTAAAACTCAAAAGAGAGACTTCGGGTCTCAAACAACTTTCAAAAGTAAAAGAGTTTTAATTCAACGAGTGTTATATCAAAATGAAACAATGATTTTTCAATCCTCGTTGGAAATCAACATTTTTTAATCGGATTGACACAACCTATAAATGGATTTAAAATTTTGGTAAACAAAGGTTTTCAGTCCTCAAGGTTGCTGTCTAATCTGATATTCAAGCATTCTTTGTTGTAGAATACTTGATTGTGTTTTCTAAAACCTTGAGCAGAATCATATCACGAATTTTTCAAAAAGTAATTTTTAAATACGATTCAATATTCTGCTCAAGAAGACTATCTCTCTAACAAACTTCATTATTTGAGGGGGAGTATTTTGTTAAAAGAAAAAAAATTTTGTATTAAAACTATGGCTTGTGCACACATATCAGTGTACAACCCGTTCTTGTAAAGAAAGGACCTTGAGGTACGCTTCAGTGCCTCAATCCTAACATAAGGAGCGAAAGCTTCTTACTTTTGAGTAGAATTAGTCAAACATTTTCTGATTTTCATAATTCTGCTCAAAAGACAAGTATTTCACCTCAATGAAGTATTCACATGTTGAGGGGGAGCACTTGAAAACTCATCGTTCTTGAAATCAAAGTTCTTGTTAATATCTCCCCATAAGACTCAAAAAGCATATTTTAATCAAAAGTTTATCAAAAACAACATTTTATATGCTATTTTTGAGTGGGAGAAAAGTGAAAGTGATTAAAATATGAATGCTCAAAGTTGTTCAAAGTTGAATCTCATACGAGCTAGACTCAGAATTGACGAAACAAAAAGTTAGTAATCTGGAAAAGAATTATCCTCGACGGGTAATGACATCAAGTTAGTTACCAGAGCTAGTTGTCACCTAAAAGCTGGCAATGGAACTCTCTAACTAGCCACGTAAGAGTGTCTCGAAAAGGATTTGTCTAAGTAGAAATGTACCGTTTCGAGAAACTTTCTGTGGACTCGACCAGGCCGGGTAATAACTTCAAGCTAGTCTAACTAGTGATATAAGCGTATCTCGAATCGGTCTTGTTCACTGAAATTAGATCAATTTAAAAAGTACTTGCTCCTCCCGCATGTGCAAATTTATTAATTACACATGAGTACATGTGAATGGGGAGCCCTTCAAATGAAAACACAAAACTCTCATAGTGTTAAAACAAAATGTTTGACAATCACAAACACTTTGAGAGATTGTCTATAAAAGGTTTCATGGCAATTATAGGATAGTCATGGAGTTATGTTAGGGAAAACCGTCCTATGATCCGCCAGAGCCGGAGGGATCTACCCAAGGACATCACCAATAGTTAGAATTAGAAGTCCTTAGGTATGATATGAAAAAAAAGGAGAAAAGAATGAAAGGAGAAAGAAGGGCTTAAAGAATTAAAAAGAAAAGTAAAGAAAATGGTGAAAAGAAATAGCCCTTCATATGTTCAACCTTAGGGCAAACACCGGGTACAATTCGTATGCTACTGGTTATTGCTAAGGCAACACCGGTATTGAAGACAAAGACATCATGGACCCAGTGACGCACTGCACTTAACCTTGCAAGCCACTCAAGTTATCTTAAAAGAGCTTGTTTCATTCTCACGGGGAACCGGTGTAATCTATCAACTTATCTCCTAGAGATTGTTGATATTGAAGCAGGAGACCCCTACCTAGTCTCCGCATAGGAAACCTAAGTGTGCACTTATCGAGTCTAGAGCCATGGGATAGATCAAAGATCTCTTAGGAACACTTAGTATTTCTACAACTTGTGTTCTATATCAATGGACACCAGTTGTAAATTATCGAGTCCTTCACAGATCCTAGCAATCTGCCAAGAACGTTTATGAGAGAATTTACATAAGTATTTCTCAATGATTGAACGGAAATCCTGCCAGGGTCAACAGCAAACAGCCCTGACAGCAGGTCACTTCGGTAACTCATTGTGGGTTACGCTTGGTGTTCGTCGTGGTTCCAAAACGGTCTACAGTCGTGGAGTGATCCCCAGGGACTCACCCATTCGTTGAGCTACTTAGTAGGTCTCGTAAGCTCCCTCGGGAGTATCCGAAATGGGAACGGCCTTTGTAAGGGTTAGAAGGAGTCTTCACACTATGCTGTTGACGATCTCTAATTCCTTATCTATAAGTACCGGTTGATTTATTGCTAACTGTTTACCTGTAGCTACATATCAGCTCCATGGCGACAGATTCCACATGCTCATACATACATCTTGAAGTCATTGAAAGCTCCCTCAAAGGTCAAAGCAACACAACGTTCAAAGAAAGATTCTACGCCAAAAAGAAGAATCTACAAAGTAAAAAGACTAAAGATCAAAGTGAAAGAAAGGGAACTATGTGCATATGAATGTCAAAGTTCAAAGATGTATGAGCATGGTGGAATGGCGGACAACCACCACAGACGCAGAAGTGACGAATGGCGGATAACTTCATAATACGATCACCATCACATCAACAATGAACAAAGCACAATGAACGATGAATGATTTTATCTAATGATTTTGATTTAGACGTCTAAAGCTGTGAAAGTAAAAAAAAAAAAATTGAAGACAAGACAAAGACATCAAGCAACCATGATGACCGACCCTTAGGGGGAGATTGTTGGGAACGTAGTTTTATTATTTATCAAGTCTCGGTCATTTGTAATAAACATTAGGTTGCTTAGTTATTGTTTACTTTCATTTATATAATGTTTCATGTTACTAGGCTTATGCAATATTGTCCATGGGCCTCCAAGCCCACGATCTAGAAGGATAAGGGAGGAAGGGAGTGTTGCCCTACTCATTCCATAATACTAAGCTTAGGATACATGTAAACTTGTTGGTTATTATGATATCTTAAAGAAACTCTTGTCAAATTCATTCTCTTATCTTATAATCAACCATCTCTTCTTCTCATCTCATTTCTTTCATTGCATATCTTCTGTAATCACCAAATGGGACCCTAACAATCACGGTAGGACTCATAATCAAGAAAAAAAAGTGCTCAGAAAAATCTGAAAAAATAAAAAAAGTAAAGAAGATAATAATAGTAAGGATCCCTTAAAGGGAAAAAAATTTAAAAAAATCATTTTAATGGTCAATTGGTACCCGAAAGGTTGCATCAGATTTTGACTTTTTTACAAGAGTTAATATCAGATCTTAAATGGGTGGTCCAGATCTGTCCGTACGTCCGCACGAAAATTAAAAATCCCCCTAATGGTATAACTTTACACCGTTAGTCCAAAACATATATATATTTTCATTTCTAATCCAACACCAATGTTGCAAAAAAAAAAAAAAAAAGGTCTACAAGGCTGATTAATCACCGCCTAGGCGCTACAGGGCCACCAACCTTGTCAATTTATGTAAATGGGTCTAACAAAAAGGTAAACAGTGGTCGACGATGATCAATGGCGGTCATTGGTGGTCAAATTTGCCGGAAACCTAAAAGTATTGCCAAAGTACCCAAAACTCATCGTAAACTTATTTTGATCACTTGTAGTAACTGTTTAAATCTATTACATGTTGTTTTTTAGCAAAAATATTGCTGGAAATACCTAAAACTTTCTTGAAATACCCAAAATTTGCCAGAAATGCTTATCCGATTAATCACCGCTTACTCCCACCTAGACCGATTACAAGCTACAAGGTGATCGACCGCCTCATTACCGATTCGTGATTGTTGCAACTTTGTCCAACACTATTCAATATTTACAGTTTATACCCAAAAATCTCTAGATTTATAGTTTTCATCACAAAAATGCCTAAATGACAGCTTTCACCATAAGTTTCCTATTTGACAGTTTTGGTCCCTCGGTTTATAAAATTTTGCAAAACGAGTCCAAAACATACCAACTTCAAAACTTAATATTTTTATTTTATAAATATGTTCAAATAGCTTAATGAGATTTTATAAACTGCTCATTTTCTTAAAAATAGCTTATTTCGAGCTTATGGGCTTTTAACGAGCCAATTACTAGGCCGGTTAAGGTTTATTGATCCATTGGACTTAAGAAACTTTTGGGCTTGACTTTGGGCTTATTTTTGGACTACAAAAATGTAGGAGTTGAGCTTATACGACCAGCTTATTCAAAAAGCTTATTTTTAGTTTAGTGGGTTATAAGCCCATACGTATAACTTAAGGTTTCATAAAATGGTTTTACACGCGATAAGCTTTGGGTTCAAACAAGGGTCGACGTGAGTGCATGGGAGTGAGTGGGTTACGTAACTCATTAGTTTGGCAGGTGAACTAATAGGTCGAGTTGTAAAAGAGGGGGTCATGTGTCTCATTTAGGAATCACGATACAAAAGTGAAAGCGACCAAATCATTTCTAAAAATGGTTTTGAAATCAAAATAATTCTAAGTGTTTTTGATGGAAAACGTATGGGTCCAAAGTGACCAAGGAACGTGTTACAAAAATAACGTATACATTTATATATGGTTTAGAAGTTAATGGTACCTCGTTAATGGCCTAGTGAACTATTGGTGTGTCGAATAAAATGTGTATGTCGTTAACACAAATAGTAAATTAACGAAACAAAGTAAATGGTACTCGAATGAAAGTCAAACTTGTAAAGAAGTTAAAATAACTTTGTAGACATAAATAATGTCTTAAAACATTGTTAGCATATTAACATTGTCTCTATGTTTTGATAATTACAAAGCATAAACTCATTAATCTAAAACTTATGACGTAAACAAGTTTTTAGTGCTTAATATTTGTCTTTGCTTCCATATCACGTAAGGTATGAATAAACAAAGGGTTTATTGCATTTAATGATCAAAGGAAATTTTTCTAATCACTAGAATTTTTATAAAATGTATTAAACATCTTATATCTTTTACAAAATTACTTTTGGAATTAAAAGAATATGTTTAATTCATTATAAATATATGATTTCAAATTTCCAACCAAAAATGGCAAATTTTATCCAGAAAAATATTCCCCACTAAAAGACAAGAAAAACCAACGTTCTGAAGGGGCGGCCCCCTTAATTCCTTAGGCGGCCCCCTTAATCATTAAGGGGACCGGCCATTAATTAAGGGGACCGGCCATGCTCCAGAACAATATTTTTCTCCCCTATAAATACTGGTTCATTCCTCAGAATTTTCTCATCTTTTGCACTTCTAAACTTTCTGATCTAGATCCACATTTCCATTCTCTTATCCTTTGATCATAAGTGTATAATTCTTTGTTTCAAAGTGATTCAAACTTCATCCTCTCAAGTGCAAGAGAAGAATACTTCTATCCCCCAAGACAAGAAGTATTACAACTTGTTGTGATCTCCACATCCAAGTTGTTGGTGTATCATCAAGATTATTTACATTATTCTTTGTGAAGATTGTTGTGAATATTTGATTGTAGATAGTTGTGCTAGATATATAGATTGTGTGATTAGTTAGTAGCTTGGTGTGAAGAAGAAAAGTTAGGAATTAGATTGTAGTAAGAAAGCTAGGTGTGGAGTAGTTATTTGTGAAGTGAATTGGTGTGAAGAAGATAGGTGTGGAGTAGTTAGTTGTGAAGTAGATTGATTTGAAGAAGTTGTGTAGAAGTTCTGACTTAGGTGTGAAGAAGTTGTGGTGTGTAAATTGGTGTGTAAGGTTTTCTCCGCCATAAGGGAGCTTGTTGATATAGTGAAGAAAACTCTCGAGTTAGGTGCTCGGGGAGTGGAGTAGGGCAAGGAAGGTGTCCTTGTAGCCGAACCACTATAAATCTCTTTTCTCGCGGTTCGATCTTTCCATCTCTTACTTATTTCATTACTTATCATTGTTATATATTATTTATTGATAGTTGTTTATATTGTGTAAGACTTGAGATCACATATTATCGAATCTAAGTTTTTAAAAGCTAAGAAAACACTAAAACTATCTTTTATAACAAATTAAAAAGACGTAAAACTATTCAACCCCCTTCTAGTTTTCCACAATTGGTATCAGAGCCACGTCTAGCAAGATTTTTTAAAATATATTGTATTTTAAAACTTGTAATGATCTATGGAATCTGAAAAATATTTAGAAGGGCCATCTATGCAAAGACCACCACTATTTGAAAGTGATGGATTTTTATATTGGAAAAATAGATTCGAAACGTATGTGAAATCAAAAGATCTTGATCTTTGGCATATTATTACCTTTGGTGATTTTCCTCTTATTCAATATAATGTTGAAACTAAAATGGATGAAATTGTATCTTTCGAAGAACAAAATGGTGATTTGAAAAAGAAATTAGCAAAAAATAATGAGGCTAAAATGGTCATTTATAATGCGTTACCACGCAAAGAATATGAAAGAATTTTCATGTGTAAAACCGCCAAAGAAATTTGGGATTCTTTACTAATTACTCACCAAGGTAATAGCCAAGTCAAAGATAATAAAATAGATCTTCTTGTACAACAATATGAACAATTTACAATTTCGGAAGAGGAATCAATTGATAATGCTTTTGATAAGTTTAACAATATTATAACAAGTTTAAGAGCACTTGATGAGACATTTTCTAGTAAAAATTGTGTTAGGAAATTTCTTAGGGCATTGCAACCAAAATGGGGAGCTAAGGTCACGACAATTGAAGAATCAAAGAACTTGATGACGTTATCACTAGATGAACTAATTGGCAACTTGAAGGTTCATGAAGAAATAATAAGAAGAGATTCGGAAACGGTCAAAGTCAAGAAAGAACAAACCAAATCCATTACTCTAAAAGCCAAAAAGGAACCTAGTGATGATGATTATTCAAGTGACGAAAGTGAAGACGAAGAATATGCAATGGCCGTAAGAGAATTCAAGAAATTCTTCAGGAGACGAGGAAGATTCACTAGATCATCACGAGACGAAAGAAAAGCATTCCAAAGAAATAGAAGTGACAACTACGGGAAAAGAAAGTGCTTTAGATGTGGAAGTCCAAATCATCTCAATGGCGAATGTCTAAAGCCACCGGGTTATAAAAATCAAGGCGCTTTTGTTAGTGGAACATGGAGTGATAGTGACAAAGAAGAAGTTGAAAAGCCAAGAGACGAAAAGTGTTTTATGGCAAAAGAAACCGACGAAATATGTTTAGGAATTGACTTGGAACCTGACGAATGGATTAAAGATAGCGGATGTTCGAGGAACATGACGGGGAACCGCAAGCTATTCTCTACATACAAGTTATACAATGGAGGTAACGTTATTTTCAGTAGTGACTTACGTGGAAGAATCATTGGAAAAGGTATGATTTCTCAAGACTCACTTACTATTGAAAATGTAGAGCATGTAGATAATTTAACATATAACTTGCTTAGTGTAGGACAAATATGTGATAATAAATGTAGAGTCACATTTACCGAAGAGGATAGCGAAATAGTTAAGAATGGAAAAATTATAGGTAGAGGAATTAGGAAAGGCGGCATATATTTTTATGAAACTAGGAAACAAGCCTGAGGATAGGATATGCCTAACGACCCTAGATGAAAACTCTACATTGTGGCATAGGAGATTAGGACATGCTAACATGCAACAAATACAATCTTTGGCCTCTAAGGAATTAGTTAGAAATTTGCCTAATCTAAAATATGACAAGCATTTTTGTGATGCATATAAAATTGGAAAACAAGCTCATGCTAGTCACAAAGCTAAGAATATAGTATCCACTACTAGGTGCCTAGAATTATTACATATGGATCTTTTCGGTCCATCTGCTGTGCGGAGCTATGGAGGAAACAAATATACCTTAGTTATTGTAGATGATTACTCACGATACACGTGGACTAGGTTTTTAAGTGACAAAACCCAAGCCTTTGAAAAATTTGAAATATTTAGTAAAATGATTCAAAATAAATTAGGATGCTCAATAGTTGCCATTAGGACGGACCATGGTAGAGAATTTGATAACGAGGTACAATTCGGAAAATATTGTGAGTTAAATGGAATATCTCACAATTTCTCCACTCCTCGTACTCCTCAATCAAATGGCGTAGTAGAAAGAAAAAATAGTTCACTACAAGAAATGAGTAGAACTATGTTAAATGAACAATCCATCCCACAATAATTTTGGTGTCACGCCGTAGATACATCGACTTATATTTTAAATAGGGTATCAATTAGGAGAATTCTAGGAAAAACTCCTTATGAGTTATTAAGAGGTAGAAAACCAGACTTAAGCTACTTTAGGTTATTTGGAAGTAAATGTTATATTCTAAACACTAAGGATTACCTCACTAAGTTTGATCCAAAATCATATGAAGGAATATTTTTAGGATACTCACAAAATAGCAAAGCATATATAATACTTAACAAACACTCCATGAAAGTAGAGGAATCACTAAATGTAGTATTTGATGAAACACCACTACCTCCTAAAACATTACCTTTAGAAGATGATGATTTAGTCGAAGATGAAGCTATTGAGGTTAGTAAAACAAAACCCATAGGAAATGATAATGAAGACATTCACTTAGAAAATAACGAAACTGTTAATATTAAAGAATCTAAATCACATCCATTAGATAATATAATAGGACATCTTAACCAAAGAACCCTTAGGTCACAATCCCAAGATAAAAACAATTTCTTTTGTTTCCTCTCAGCAATAAAACCTAAGAATATTAACGAGGCCTTAAAAGATGAAAGTGGGTTTTCGCTATGCAAGAAGAATTAAATCAATTTAAGGCAAACGATGTTTGGGAATTAGTCCCAAATCCAAAGAATATGACCATCATAGGAACTAAATGGGTATATAGGAATAAGTTAGATGAGAACGAAATAGTTACTAGGAACAAAGCTAGATTAGTTGCCCAAGGTTATAATCAACAAGAAGGAATTGATTATGACGAAACTTATGCCCCCGTAGCTAGACTAGAATCAATTAGGATATTACTTGCCTATGCTTGCGCCCTAGATTTTAAGTTATTCCAAATGGACGTGAAAAGTGAATTCCTTAACGGTTTTATCAATGAGGAGGTATATGTGGCACAACCTCCAGGATTCATTGACTTCGCAAAACCTGATTATGTTTATAAGTTAAAGAAAGCTTTGTATGGACTCAAACAAGCTCCCAAAGCTTGGTATGATCGATTAAAAGCTTTTCTTATTAAACATGATTATTCCATGGGAATGGTAGTGATGCGTGGGAATCGCAACAGGCTTTACCTCTCGAGGGATCTCGAGAAGCTTACAACCCCCACCAGGCAGTGTACCTGATCGTTGTAGTATAGTATAGTGACAAGTACCGGGGGATTGATCGTTCAGCTTAGGAATAGTGTCGCTAGGATTAGAAAGCCTAGTTACTAGTTCTAAAGATGAGGGATGATTATTTTTGTGTTTTTATATTTTTTTGAAAGCAATTAAAATTCTCGGGTTTTGGAAGAGTGGGCGGAATTAGTTGCTATTCAACTAACCCAAAACTAAGATGCAATCAAAATAAAATACTAAAAATGAAAATAAACTAATTAAACTAAAGTTGTGAGCAGTAATTGGAGAAAATGTGTTTACTTAGATTTCACTACTCCCTATATATCTTTTACACGTTAATTACTTGTTATAATTGCATGGATGACGGATTGAATTCCTTAATACCATTCATGGGGTGGCATACATAACTCCCCAATTCTATGAGCTCTTATCTCCTCCTACACCATGCCTAGAACAACTATAGGGATTGTAAACAGTGGCTCATGCATTAAATACAACCAATAAAGACCTAGTACGCCTCGGTTCATGTTTCTTAAGACGTTCAAGCATGTTACCATTTGGAGATCTGCCAGTTTTCTTAAGCCTAACATATAAATCATTCATCCACAACAAGAATAAACAAGTAATCAACACATAATCAATATCTAAGTTTCATTAGATCTAAGCAAACACAAAGGAGATCTAGCCTAGCATGATAGAATTAAGACAAGAACAAGATATAGACAACCAACACATAGACATATTGATTGAATTAGAAGAACACTTATCTTGATTAATCATGCAAGGTATCAAGGGGTTGGAACCCTTGAAAAACCTGTAAAGTTACACCAAAATCGTCTTTAGGGTTTCTCCCAAAAACTTCTCTCCTAATGTGAAAAACTAAAAAACTATATATAGGAAAATAGGGATGACGGCGTTAAGAACAAAGGTGTGACGCCGTCATCTCGCCGCCAAATACTTCCTCGGACGGCCTTGACCTACTTCTGACGCCGTCAAGGCCTAGGCCGTCACACAAATTACTCTTGACGCCCTGTATGTGATGCCGTCATCAACTACGGAGGTCATATACAAGCACCTCACAAATAGTGTTTAGATACTCACATCTCTCGGGTGTAATAATGTGTAAATTACAATATGGAAACGAAAGATATCTCTCACTACCTGTCATAGCAAAATAGATTACCATAGGCTTGGGAAAGGATCAAACCTCCACCACATGGCGTAAGCACCTAGGATAAACTATCAAAGAGGTCTTTTAAAGGGTTGTAACGTTAGGTATAGGGATATGAATTACACGGTTTTGTTGGATAAAGGAAGTTTTACTGGTGGCGAGTTAACAATCTTGGTTAATTACATGTACAATGTGGTGTTGCTAAGCCAAGACTAGACTCGACTTAAGCTAATAAATGAAAAATAACAAAAACATAAAATAAACATAGAATGAAACGGGATGGTAGTCCGTTTTTTTTTTTTTTTTTTTTTTTTTTTTTTTTTTTTTTTTTTTTTTTTTTTGCATACACTCTTACCCTACCATCCAAAATAATACATCATAGGGAATGAGAGTTCCCCTTACACTTGAATTTTTACATACTTCACAATAAACTAAACTAATGACTCGACCCAAGAAAATCAAAACACTTGGAACACTTTTAAGATTAACGCACATATGAGGGTAATAATATTATGTTCTTCCCCATTACACCATAAATAAGTACTTACCCAATCGTCCCAATCGTCCCAAAACAATATGTACAAGGATATGACTCGACTTAGCAACCATATAATCAATTAGAAAGTTAACTTAGGGTTTAACAAATAACAATAATGCACTAAAAATGAGCGCATACACGGAAGGCTAAGGCGATTTGGTTGTACATTTAAGTGGGGTGTAACAAATTCTTCCTTTAAGTAAAATGCTTAAAGTTAGAAACGAAAAGATAGGCTCGGAGGGGTGTACTAGGGGTTTCGTGTACTAAAAATGAGTACAACGCTAAGGGTGTAGGAAAAATTAGTTGACTTAACTAGTCAAGTAATATGACTTAAATGGTCAAGTAATTATAATACGGGTTTAACACAAGGGTGATCCTAATGCCTCTTATCATGTAGTAAATCCTACTACACGAATGTAGTCTCACTAGCGGTCTCGGGATGCATCACTAACGCAAGTTCTAGAATCTAAATGCTACCGGTACACTCATAAGCACTAATAGTAAATGCTTTTCCTATCAAATCTAAAGGCGAACCTCACATATTTGGATGGAAAATTTTTCTGAATATACGGTTATGTGCTAGTCATACAATCTCCTATCCATGAGACGCTTGCTATGGCTAAAGTTTCACTCCTAAATGTTGTAAAAAATTTTAAATTTGGCGCTAAAATTGCACTAACAAGTATTTCTCATAGTTTTATTACACATCTACTATCAAACAAAACAAACTCAAGCGAAAGTGCATATGTAAGGTATCATCTTTTTACCCTCCCCTTACACTTAAGATGAACATTGTCCCCAATGTTCAAGTAAAGAATGTAAAAGTGAAAAAGTAAAGAGAATGAAATCAAATATTCCCCTGATTCGCTCGGTATGGATTATAGGTTGGCCAGGTTAAATCTTCCTCCAAGAAAATGAAACAATCAAAGCTTCCCTTCCAGAATATAAATCATCTCCTTGTCGAACATAACCTGTAAAACCTGACAAAATAGACAAGACAACCTCGCGTAAAATCGGCGGCATCCTATATAAGTTACTAAATCCTAGAAAACAAAGTAAGATATAATGCTTGTGGAATGAAGTTTGCAGATTTCCTGGAGATTATAAAACTTAATAATTCACAAAAACCATAAGACTCCGTTAGAAAAACAAAACCGGTAAAATTTCCAGATTTTAACTCCTGACGCCGTCAAGAGTAAACCTCTGACGCCGTCAGAATGGACCTGTAGAAATTCTTATGTTAAGTTTCCGGAAAATTTCTGGAAAAACTTGGTCCTACTTCCTGGAAAATCCTGCAAAACTTCATTATGACTCAATACAAGCATTTGACTCTGACAAATACGAGTATACATGTTCGTTTAATATCGTGGAGAATCATGATCGGTTTGTTTCTTAAAAACATATTTGGGGTTTCCCCTTACACTTATCTTTTGCAAAAATACTTCTAGGTGGAGTTAAGACTAGGCTAAACAACAAAGTAAAGTATTTCCACATTTTAATTGAGAAACATGATCAACCAACAATAAAAATAAAGCATGCATACGGAAGCAAATAACAAACAAACAATTAAAATCACACAAAACATGGGTTGCCTCCCAAGAAGCGCTTTTCTTTATTTACGAGTCTTGTAGCTAGACTCAAGGCTATGGGTTACTACGTGATACGGGTGAGTTCCTCATTGAGGACATCTTTAGGATCAAACTTAGGTTTCAACTTCCTATCGGTTTCCTTAGTATGGTATGACCTTTCAAACTTTTCTCCATTCGGATCATACAAAGTCATTCTAATATGCCATGACCCGTCACCTTCTTTAGGTGGCTTGTCCCACCTCCGTTTACACTTATCTCCCTCTCTTTTCCATTTATTCCTTTCTATGTTAATGGGCACTACGCTAAATAACTCAATCATCTTCCTAAAGACTAAGGGGTCCTCAAAGGGGTCTAGCTCTTCATCTCTAGCTATGAGTTGTTCTACCGAATGTGTCTTTTCAACAAAATCTTTTTCTAGATAGAATGGGCATTGAGGTCCTATAAAGTTCCTTTCTATCCAAGGTCCATATCTAGACGGTCTCCTATTCATCTCCACCCAATGCGGTGTCGGTTCATCATCACAATCATAACTATGCTTCTTTACACCGTACACCGACCAAGTATCACCTTCACCTACCGCTATCTTAGACTCCTTACAATCTATCATGGCGCTAGCGGTTGCTAAAAATCCTCTTCCTACCAATACTGGGCATGTAGTGTCACTAACCATGTCTAGGACGTGAAAATCCGCTAATATAGTTAACTTTCCTACGTGAACAACTACATCCTTAATCATTCCAACCTGGATGGGCAATACTCCCATCCGCTAGCCTTATCAATACCTCCGTTTCCTCTAACATTCCTAGCTTAAGAGCGGTGAATAAGGATAGGGGAATCAAGTTGAGGCTTGACCCTAAATCGGCTAGTGTGTCGAAAGCTTCGGATCTTCCTATCTTACAAGGCAAAACAAATATACCCGGATCATCAAGCTTTTTAGGCAACTTGTTTTGAATGAAGGCGGTCCCATTTTTACCTAGCTTACACTTCTCATATTTTTCTAGGAGGGCGCTATAGTAAGGAGCACGCGCTAAGACATCAATGACGGGGCGTTCAAGGTGAAGCTCTTTGAATCATCGTCAAGGTCTTGCGTAAGAGGTGTTTCAACTATGCTTTTGACCGGCTCTATAGTGGGTGTTTTATTTGATTGGTCCTTTTGGGGAACTTGGTTTTGTTTGAAACACGTGCTCGTTGATTTAACCGAGTAGTATTGTGGACACGAAGTAGGTGACGAAACTGAGGATAATGAAATTAACAGTTAGTTTCGGATTCTTGACCGTGTCGCTTGGGAGTGCTCCCATTTCTCGGTCATTGAGAACTTTCAACAATGCATCAATTCTAGTGGTCATCTCGCTTTGCTTTTGTTTGAAATCGGCTTCAAACTTAGATATGCGAGCTTCTTGGGATGCCATGAACTTTGACATCAATCCTTCAAGATTGTCGGTACTACCATAGTTGTTAGAAGGATTGTTGTTGAAAGTACGGTTGGATGGTGGACCGTTTGGTTGGTAACGATTAGGCGGATTGGAAGAATTGGGTTGATTTTGTTTCCACCTAAGGTTTGGGTGATTTTTCCATGAGTGGTTGTATGAATCACCGTAAGGGTTTGGCTCGGGCTTGAAAGTGTACCACTTATCTCCCGCTTCGTCGGTACGCGTGGATGCGTAGTCCGCAAAAGCTGTTCCGGGGAGTTCCACACAATCACGAGTGTCATGGGGACCACTACATAATTCGCATGAAGTGATTTTGTTCACTTGGTTTGAAGGCTTAGGAGCATCGTAAGATTTCATGAGAAACTTGACTTGGTCCTCAAGTTCCATGATCCTACGGTCGGGAGTGCTAGAATTGTTCGAAGGCAAAGATATTGCCTTGACCGTTTTGTTCAAGTCACGGGGATCGTTCCAACTTTCGTTGTCATAGAGAGCAAGATCTTCTATGAGTTCCCATGATTGTTCCGCACTAAGATCACGTAGCTTACCACCGGCCGATTGGTCAATGGCTCGCCTCGTGGAGATATCGATATGGTCATAAAAAATTTGGACTTGGAGCCAAAGATCTATACCATGATGAGGGACTTTTTGGAGTAAGTCCTTGAAACGAGTCCATGCTTCATAAAGAGATTCATTTTGACGTTGTTGGAACATCAAGATGTCATTTCTAAGCTTAGTAGTTCTCCCCGGTGGGAAAAATTGAGCAAGGAAATGAGTGGTGAGATCATCCCATGTGGTGATGGATCCCGCGGGTAAACGCTCAAGCCATTGACTAGCTTGATCCCGTAGAGAGAATTGGAATAGGCGTAAACGGGTAGTCTCTCTAGTTTCAACACCTAGGTCTATGGAATCTACGATTTTGAGAAAGTCCATGGAATGCACATCCGCTTTGCACCAACCGGATGGTGTCGGATCGCAAGGGGGTCACATTGGCTCCGGTGAGCTCAATGGTGTTTCGGTAGCCTTGGTGGCTAGATCGGGAATACTCTCCTAAGGTTCGGGGCCTAAGGGGTTCTAGTGGTGGGTTTTGTTGTGGTGGGATGACGGGTTCAAAGATGTTACCACCTTCCATGATGTCGGATGGTAAAGAGTTACGAACAAAGGCACGAAGAAATAAGATAGACTAAAGAAGACCTAAAAAAAAATAAATAAATAAAAAATAAAAAAATAAAATCTTACTAGAAAGGAATCTAGCAAGTAGACCTAATAAAAAGAAATTCTAACCTAGACAATAACTATTCCCCGGGCTGCGGCGCCAAAAACTTGATGCTTGGGAATCGCAACAGGCTTTACCTCTCGAGGGATCTCGAGAAGCTTACAACCCCACCAGGCAGTGTACCTGATCGTTGTAGTATAGTATAGTGACAAGTACCGGGGGATTGATCGTTCAGCTTAGGAATAGTGTCGCTAGGATTAGAAAGCCTAGTTACTAGTTCTAAAGGTGAGGGATGACTATTTTTGTGTTTTTATATTTTTTTGAAAGCAATTAAAATTCTCGGGTTTTGGAAGAGTGGGCGGAATTAGTTGCTATTCAACTAACCCAAAACTAAGATGCAATCAAAATAAAATACTAAAAATGAAAATAAACTAATTAAACTAAAGTTGTGAGCAGTAATTGGAGAAAATGTGTTTACTTAGATTTCACTACTCCCTAGATATCTTTTACACGTTAATTACTTGTTATAATTGCATGGATGACGGATTGTATTCCTTAATACCATTCATGGGGTGGCATACATAAATCCCCAATTCTATGAGCTCTTATCTCCTCCTACACCATGCCCAGCACAACTATAGGGATTGTAAACAGTGGCTTATGCATTAAATACAACCAATAAAGACGTAGTACGCCTCGGTTCATGTTTCTTAAGACGTTCAAGCATGTTACCATTTGGAGATCTGCCAGTTTTCTTAAGCCTAACATATAAATCATTCATCCACAACAAGAATAAAAAAGTAATCAACACATAATCAATATCTAAGTTTCATTAGATCTAAGCAAACACAAAGGAGATCTAGCATAGCATGATAGAATTAAGACAAGAACAAGATATAGACAACCAACACATAGACATATTGATTGAATTAGAAGAACACTTATCTTGATTAATCATGCAAGGTATCAAGGGGTTGGAACCCTTGAAAAACCTGTAAAGTTACACCAAAATCGTCTTTAGGGTTTCTCCCAAAAACTTCTCTCCTAATGTGAAAAACTAGAAAACTATATATAGGAAAATAGGGATGACGGCGTCAAGAACAAAGGTGTGACGCCGTCATCTTGCCGCCAAATACTTCCTTGGACGGCCTTGATCTACTTCTGACGCCGTCAAGGCCTAGGCCGTCACACAAATTACTCTTGACGCCCTGTATGTGACACCGTCATCAACTACGGATTTTAATTCTTGGGGTTTTGACGCCGTCAGGAAAACTCTTGACGCTTTCATGAACTCTCGGATTTTATTATTGAGGTTTGACGCCGTCAGGACATTACTCTTGACGCCGTCACCTACTGTTCAAGCATGAAAAATTGAGACTTTGCCGTTTTCTTCACTTTTATGCTCCAAAAACATCCAAAATGGCTTCTTTTCCAGAATTCACTCTCCAAGTACCTAGAATCACAAAAGGAACGATTTAGGGCAATATTTGATCAAATAAATTCGGATTCGGGCTTAAATGACCCCCTAAAAACGGATCATTTTTCGCCTCATCAGGTAGATAACACTCTTTTCACTAAAAGGAAAGACCCAAATCTCATCATTGTCCAAATATATGTTGATGACATTTTATTTGGATCGACTTGTCAAGACATGTGATGAATTTGCCAAAATCATGCATGATGAGTTTAAGATGAGTATGATGGGTGAACTTAACTTCTTCCTAGGATTACAAATAAAACAATTAGAAGATGGAATATTTTTTAACTAATCTAAGTACATTAAGGAAATGTTTAAGAAATTTGGCCTAGAAGACTCAAAACCCATGAAAACTCCCATGTCTACGGAAGTAAAGCTCACAAAGGACGATGAAGGTGAGTCCGTAGATAACACCAAGTATAGAGGAATGATAGGTAGTTAACTATACTTGACGGCAAGTAGACCCGATATCATGTTTAGTGTCTGCCTTTGTGCCCGTTTTCAAGAGGATCCCAAAACCTCTCACCTAGAAGCGGTTAAGCGTATCTTCGTTTAAGGCACTATACACTTAGGATTATGGTATCCTAAGGGATCCGGCATAGAAACCATCGTCTATGCGGATTCGGATCATGCGGGAGACTACGTAGATAGAAAGAGCACTAGCGGTATTTGCACGTTTATGGGATGTTGTCTAACATCTTGGTTTTCGAAGAAGCAAACCGCTCTTGCTATTTCTACCACCGAAGCCGAATATGTAAGCGCTGGAAAGGCATGTCAACAAGCACTATGGATGAAACAAGCTCTCGTAGACTATGGCATTAGGTTAGAAAATGTCCCCATTATGTGCGATAACAAAGGTGCGATAGATTTAAGTAAAAATCCGGTGCAACACTCTAGGACTAAACACATAGAAATACACCACCATTTTCTTAGGGATAATGTACAAAAAGGAAATATATCTATAGAAAAGGTTGCATAGGAAGACAACATTGCGGATATATTCACAAAACCCCTTAAGCGTGAATTATTCAACCACTTGCGTTTACGATTAGGAATGATGGAACAAGTTGACTAAATTATATTGAATTAATATAAAGTTATACTTGCATAAAATTTATTTTTCTTCCATTTCATCTTTTCTGAGTCTAGGAATCTATTTCGCACAAAATTAAAGATTGGAAAAATTTATTTTCTTTGCATAAACTCCTTTGTAAAACCCAATTAATTTTCTTTAAAAATTATTCTCACATCTAGGAATCACATGAAGATCATTTTCCTTGCATTGTTGACTAATACTAAAAACATTGTTTTTCAAAATCATGCATAAACTCTCACATAAATTGTCAAGGTATATAACTTAATATATGTCTTTGACATTCATGATCGAGCAAAAATTGAATCAAGGAGATCATTTTGATTGTTTCTTAGGATCGTTATTTCTTTTTGCATTTAGGAGTCGAAACAATCACAACTCCACATTTGTTGCATATAGACACACACTAGGACAAATTCACTAATAATGTTGTCATCTTGATCCATCACTAGCTTTTCACTCACTAGTTGCCTTTGCCTTTGATCTAAGATAGGTGCCTTAGGAAGTTTAAGTGATCTTGCCTTTACTTATCTCCTCTTGCTTATTATGTGTTGATTATTTGCTCTTTTGCCTATGTGTTCTTGCATGCATGCTATATCTTGATTAGATTAGATTCTATATTGCCTAAAGGAATTGAACTTGCTTGAATCCTAATCCAAACACACAACCTTTCTGCAAATTTTTTGCCAAAAACCCAATTCTGGCAACATGGAAATCACCAGATGGGCGGCCCCCTTAATTTTGTAAGGCGGCCCCCTTAATCATTAATGGGACCGCCCCCTAATTAAGGGGACCGGCCATCTGATGGTCGGGTTTACAGAATCTCTTCTGCTTTTTAGCCCATTTCAACCTACATTTCCCAATTTTCACCAACACATTTTGTCCTAATCTCCCAAACAAACTTTATCCATCCATAAACACACAAATCTTACACTATAAATACCCCTAATCCTCAAAACTCTTCACTCATCTCTTCATGGCTTCTCCAAACAAACCAAAACCAAAAGCCTCAAGGCTTGCAAGAATGATAGAAAAACCCGTTTGGCGAAGAAAAAGCCCTCGAAACAAATCCATCATAACAAATGAAGTTGGAAATCACTCAACACCACCAACCACTTACTTCCCAAACTTTACACCAAATTCACAAGGACATTCATTTGATCCTCTTTACAAACCATATAACATTGGCCAAACATCTTCCTTCATGCCAAACCACTCATCTCATCCTCCAACCACTTGTAATGATCCATACAAGTTTGATCAACCATCCCACTACAACTCCAACTACACAAACCCAATTCATCCATATCAACACAATGACTTTCTCCGCATTACCACGGAAAAGCAAAAGTTCTGTGATGAAATATCACAAATCCATGATCTTTGTGATCTTAATGCCATGCATCTTGCACAATGCAACAAAGGGCAACCTCCATCATCACCCTACAACAATTGCCTTCCTCACTATCTCAACTTTGATCAAGTTACAAACCACACTCACTATTGCCTTGTTGCATCTTCCTTCAAAAACAAATCCTATACTTGAGTGAAGATATTTCTTGGATTAAATATCTCCTCACTCGACCTCATCCCATTCCACCCTTAACACGATACAATATCATAAGGTCCACCTCTTCCGCTCCATACCTCACACCATATCCTTCTCCATCTAACAACTAAGCTTTATGCTTATGTTATCCTTCAAGCAAATAAAACAATCAACCATGAGCTGCAAGCAAGTCCAAGTGCTCTTTTAGGCAATATAGGACTATGTTTTTTCTTTTGTTTTATTATGATTAATATGCCTTAAGCATATTAAATGTTGTAATGCTTTCTTTGATGCTTGAATGAATCTATTTTTATAATTATTGCTTTGCATGTATATGTGCCTTGTTCTCTTCTAATATTTTGTAGCCAAGATTTTCATAGCTCATTCCCTTGGTGCTCTCAAATGAGGGGGAGCATACATCAAGGGGGAGCATTAACCTTTTTGATTTTACAAAAAGGGGGAGAAGAGAATGTTAAACTCTAATAATACTTGTCTAAAAATTATTTTTTAGACCTAATGAGTTTAAGGTTTTGTAATCATCAAAAAGGGGGAGATTGTTGACATAAATAATGTCTTAAAACATTGTTAGCATATTAACAATGTCTCTATGTTTTGATAATTACAAAGCATAAACTCATTAATCAAAAACTTATGACGTAAACTAGTTTTTAGTGCTTAATATTTGTCTTTGCTTCCATATCACTTAAGGTATGAATAAACAAAGGGTTTATTGCATTTCATGATCAAAGGAAAATTTTCTAATCACTAGAATTTTTATAAAATGTATTAAACATCTTATATCTTTTACAAAATTACTTTTGGAATTAAAAGAATATGTTTAATTCATTATAAATATATGATTTCAAATTTCCAACCAAAAATGGCAAATTTTATCCAGAAAAATATTCCCCACTAAAAGACAAGAAAAACCAACGTTCTGAAGGGGCGGCCCCCTTAATTCGTTAGGCGGCCCCCTTAATCATTAAGGGGACCGGCCATTAATTAAGGGGACCGGCCACGCTCCAGAACAGTATTTTTCTCCCCTATAAATACTGGTTCATTCCTCAGAATTTTCTCATCTTTTGCACTTCTAAACTTTCTGATCTAGATCCACATTTCTATTCTCTTATCCTTTGATCATAAGTGTATAATTCTTTGTTTCAAAGTGATTCAAACTTCAGCCTCTCAAGTGCAAGAGAAGAATACTTCTATCCCCCAAGACAAGAAGTATTACAACTTGTTGTGATCTTCACATCCAAGTTGTTGGTGCATCATCAAGATTATTTACATTATTCTTTGTGAAGATTGTTGTGAATATTTGATTGTAGATAGTTGTGCTAGATACATAGATTGTGTGATTAGTTAGTAGCTTGGTGTGAAGAAGAAAAGTTAGGAATTAGATTGTAGTGAAGAAGCTAGGTGTAGAGTAGTTATTTGTGAAGTGAATTGTTGTGAAGAAGATAGGTGTGGAGTAGTTAGTTGTGAAGTAGATTGATTTGAAGAAGTTGTGTAGAAGTTCTGACTTAGGTGTGAAGAAGTTATGGTGTGTAAATTGGTGTGTAAGGTTTTCTCCGCCATAAGGGAGCTTGTTGATATAGTGAAGAAAACTCTCGAGTTAGGTGCTCAGGGAGTGGAGTAGGGCAAGGAAGGTGTCCTTGTAGCCGAACCACTATAAATCTCTTGTCTCGCGGTTCGATCTTTCCGTCTCTTACTTATTTCATTACTTATCATTGTTATATATTATTTATTGATAGTTGTTTATATTGTGCAAGACTTGAGATCACATATTATCGAATCTAACTTTTTAAAAGCTAAGAAAACACTAAAACTATCTTTTATAACAAATTAAAAAGACGTAAAACTATTCAACCTCCCTTCTAGTTTTCCACAAACTTACTTCACCACAAAAAGGGTGGGTAGAACACGTTGTAGGAGTAGAGATTGGCTAGAAGAAGGTTGTTTGCTCGATTCCTTGTACACTAAAGACGTAGGAACAAGTTTTTCTTACTCCTTTGTTTGGTTCGACTTCCTCCAAGGTTGGCAGAAGCTACTGGTACCCATAAGGACCTTAGAGACTTAGAATATTTGAAATGTGAGTTGAGTGTGTGTGCATGGCTCGTTAAACATGCATGGCTTATATAGGTGATTTTGGAACGTGTTAAATGAAGGATAATGATAACTATAAGGACTATATGGTACGAGGTAAGTAGATTGCATAGTGAGTTACTAATGTGTATAGTAACATGAATCGTCCTTGTGGTAGCTCGAACAAAAGAGAGAAGACAAGGGGTAATCATGGTTTGTTAGTTGTACATGTAACACCCCAACCCGACAAGGGTAAAAGTGTCACAATAATATGGTGTTACATCAGAGCAAACACAATAGATCAAAAGCAGAAAACTTACATAAATAACTTACTCCAAATTACTATGGTCAAAATCTTCACTCAGTTCTACACTCAAGCCCAGAAAGCTATCCCAAAAGCTATCTTGAATACGTGTCGTGGTGAAAAGAAATGCGGCTAAGCTTAAAAAGCACAGTGAACAGATATATAATAAAATGAAATGAAATGTAAATGCTGAAATACAAATGATATATTTTTGGGGAAAACATGTTTAGGTTTAACAGATAATATGGAAATAAAAATGGTAGGTTAGTTAAGGAATTCATACAGTCACCTTTATAAACAGAGTCAGAACCATAAGCTCAGAAACAGAACATATCATAATCATATCATAATCACATCATAATCACATAAGTGGAGTAGCTAGCTCCTAGAATTGTGAAGGACGTGTATTGCACACACAGCCACATTCACCAAACAAATCATATCATATCATATCATATCAGAAACATAAACAGATCTAGGATGCATCCATACGCCCCTTCCCAACATATTCATTTGCAACCAAACCAAGGGACATGGCAGAACATCACTCTACTGCCCTAGAGTCATGTCAGAGGTGCATCCCTGACACGGACATGGAACCCCATGCCTAGTGAAACTCATGTAATCAAATGGTTCATATTTAAGGGTTCAAAACATAATTTTCATAACAGAAAGTTCAATAGCAAAGTTTTCATGTCAAGGTTCAAAAATAGAAGGTTCATAATAAAAGTTTAAATCATAAGGTTCAAAACAGAAAGTTCATAACAGAAGTTGTAATCACGAAGGAAACCTTAAGAATAAGGTCAGAATATCCGTACCTTGGACAAATGCGAAGCTGATATAATAGAAAGGATCAAAGAACGAATAACACCCTTCTTCAGAAATCTACACATGTGACTTGGTTATTAATAGCTTACTCATTTATTTACTTATTCTTATTCCATATTAGGTCTTCTATCCACTTTTAGTAACCTTAAACAAATGATTAGGTTAGTAATTAATTAATTAGTAATATAATTTTTAGAATTACTTATCTCTTATATAATTTTACAACTAATTCTTAAGTGTTTTATATCACAAATAGAAGTATCCATGCTTAGTTTAGTTATTATTCCCAATAGTAGTAAACTAGGGTTTTAAACATACTTAAACAAGTAGTAGTCAAATTAAATACCGTATTAGGTTATATAAAGTTCTTAGGTAGTTCATTTGCTGTATTAGACACTTAAATAAAGATTCATTATGATTACGTTACCTATATTAGTGATATAATAAACTTTAAGTGTGTAATTCACCTTTTAAGAAAAATTCAGCATGTATAATCAAAACATGTATCATATTTCCGGATTTTTAAAGTATACTTGTGCATCTCCTAGGACCTTAGAAAAATTTACCCATTTAAATATATATGTGGACTACGTTTTGTAATTTTTATAGAATTTTCCAGGTAGTAGAACTATAGACTCAAAATTCATTACCAAAACTAGTTCAGATTTCGGATCTGCAGAAAGACCCCAAAAGTTTACATTTATCACACCCATTGTGACACTTCAGAAAAATCAATAAAAATTCCTAGAAGTCATAAATAACCCAAATATTACTCCTGTCAAAGGAGATCTCCTAACCCCTTACGGTTTGAAAATGAAAAATCAAAAACTGCTACTGATTTTCAGACCCGATTTACTCAGCTTTGACACTTAATCACACAAATATCAAAAACACGACCAAAACAACTTGAAATCACTCCCCGCCAATTGAAAAACTTAACTAAGACATGAAACCAAGTTTTAAATAAAATAAACTGAATAAAATCATTATATACCATGACCTATCACGTTCACATATTCAGGTATACATGCTGTCCAGATTTCAGAATTCATATAAACCTTAATTCATTCAATCCTCTTTAATCCAATAAATTAGGTGATCAATATACTTATTATTTATAGAATTAACTCACCAAAAACACATATTAACTTATTCCAACACCTCACAAAATTACCCCACAAGATTTCCATCAAACCCTAATCCAAATTCATCGTTATGTTATGTGTAGTCTTATGATTTTATATGAACTTTTATTACTTATAACTTATCTATTAGTTGTCAATCATCAAGAAACTTTATATATAGATTAGTATACATTTGTTAGAGATTAAAACAAGAAGAAAACAAGGAGTTTTAAGTGATACCTTGTATGATGAATCGAATGGACAACAAGAAGAGAACATCGATTGTTTTAGTGGAGAGTTAGGGTTTTAATGAAGTGTACGAATCAAATGGCAGGAAAAAAGAGAGACCGAATCTTTTATTTAGGTTGATATGGGTTGATTATGGGCCAAAAATCAAGGGATTACATGGGCTAAGTTACTAGTTGGGTTTCTTTGTGGTTTAAAGTTTGTGTACAATTGAGAAACAACCCAAATTAAATATTCATGTCACTTAATTATCCTTCTCGTATACTATTTTAGATTTATAAATGTAACAATTCACATTTTCAGGTTAACTTCTATTCCCGAAAATTTTACTATTCATTTTTACTATTCACTTTTACTATTTATTTTCCCGAAATTTGATTTTTGTTTCATGGCCTCGAATGATAAATCATTTCCATAGAAAATTAAAAGTTTAACACTCATCAGATCATTTTCGTGAAAGTTATTAAGGAATTACACGTTTTAGGGTAAAACGTCATTCAAAAATTCTACGCATAATGAAACTCGACCGCGTTAATTTACCCCGCATCAGAAAAATGTTTAGTACTCTCATGATTAATTAGAGAATTAATCATGACTAAGAAAAATATGACCAAATAAACCTCGGCCGTAAGAAACATGAATTCTCGTCTTTAAGCACTTTTACTTAGCCGTAACCTTAGCTTATACCTGCACCGTGTTTATAAGACAATTTAAGTTTTCACATTTTTGGAATAAGTCAACATATTTTTCCCTCCTCCTTGGACCAAAAATCATTCCTTGATTTTTAGGCTTACGGTTTTAAGTTTAAAGACATTAAATACCAACCGACACTAGACTGAGCCCAGCCTAGACATTGTCATTTTAAGTCATTAGTATCCTATTAGAAAAGCTACATTTTACTTTTCTCAATTTTACGCAACATTCGTACGTTTTACGTATTACGCGTTTTAGACCCGTGTTTCCAGTTTTAGCAGGGTTTGAGCAACCCAATAGAACTTGCCACTCATTAAATATGCTAAGATAGGTTATATTAATAAGTTTTAACATATTTATAAGTTTCATATTTTTAAGATACCCGATTTTAAGTTTCAGGACTTAACGACTTACCGTTAGCAATTACCGGGACCAAAACTCACTCTGTAACACAAGATAATACCAAGGTTACTTATCTAGTCACCCAATCTCATCTAATAAGCCACATGGGGCATTTTTCTTGGTCACTAAGTCAAGGGTAGAAGCTTACATAGGAAGCTAAGCACATGTGCAAGTAAACTTAGCAACTAAGTCTTGGAAAATATCCTAAAAACTAACCTCCTCAATGAACCTTCCTAGGCACCATCCTAACCTCCTCATTTACACTATAAAAGCTAGCTCATCCCTTCCTTTCATCTCCATAAAAACGCCACACCAATAATCCCTAGCACCATGATCTTTTGATCTTCAAACTACAAGTTACACTACAAAGTTCAAGGTCTTAGTATTCTCTACCTAGTTCTTAAGTTTATTTGGTGATTCCATGGATGAATTAGGAGCTACACAAGGTTACTAGGGCTGAAGTTAATTGGTTTTCACAAGGGTTATGTAAAGGTTAGCAAGGGTTTCAAGAGTTGTGGTGAAGGGTTTGCAAGCATAGGTTTAGTGTCCTAGTTTCATACTTGACTTCCTTTCTTTAGAAAGCCAAAAGTTGTAAGAAACCCTATTACACTTTCTTGCTCAATATCATTTTCATGCTTATTATGTTTCTTTCATGCTATATATGGTCTTGGTATTATTTTCATGATGTATAAAAACTAGTAAAACAAGTTATGGTATATATATGTTAACTTATGTTATTTAAACAAGTAAACTAGTGACTTTTATGGAGAACCACGACCAAAATAGTATAACTATGATATTTGACACTTATCTACTGTTAGAGAGGACTTAACAAGGAAAACATAGCAATTTGAATCACCTAAAATGAGTACATGAGTCAAAAGTTATGGCTATTAGAAGTTACTAAAATCGTTACGGCAAAACTGTCTCAAACTTTCTGTGACAGAACCTTAATCACGCAAAAAGAGGCTTTTCTGGTCCGTTTCATCAAAAAGTTAAAACACGAAAACTGTCAGGAATCACATTTTCTTCAAAAACCCAGGAGCACGTATCCAGAAAACCAATACCGAATGAGATTTTCTTCAGTTTATTAACAGCTATTTTATATATACCAAAGTTACTATATAATAGTTATGTTTTACTAAGACCAAGAGGTCTAATGACCTAAAGCCAAAACCACAACCATGGCTAAAGCCAAGGTTGAGTCTCAAGACCATGGTAACAATGATCAAGGTCATGGCAAAGCCACGGCTAAAGACCATGTAACATTTCAAATCAAAAACCTTATATATATATATATATATATATATATATATATATATATATATATATATATATATATATATATATATATATATATATATATTATCAAATACTACAATAGTAGGGAGCCTCATGTGAGGAGTTCATTAAGTAAACCATCGAGATAAGTTGTGGATTTACGAATTAAAGTGTCCTGGCTCCTCGAACGTTTACTCCATGACTTCTGAATTATGTCGGCCCGAATGGTAGTAAGAGATATACAAACTATACATATTTCATAGACCACTTATATTCAAAGACTTACACTATATACTAAGTACTACATCATGAACATTATGCAAGACATATATAGGCAATTCTTCGTATTCTTAGATGATACTCCAAACCTAAGACACGACATCATATTCTAGGTTGCGCGTAGAGACTTCCTGGCTTAATCCATCTATCCCGTTATACGTTTCGATATCATTAGTTCAAGGTGAGTCATAGCCCCTACTCTTTTCATACTTGTTTTAACTCTTTGGGGGAGATACATGCACAACTACTTGCTTACTTGTACAAATACTCAAAACATTTATACTTGATTGTTTTATACTTGATTGTCTTATACTTGATTGCATTATACTTGATTTCATACATACATGACTGTGTTACACTTAATTGCGTTATTCTATTTAGTGGCTAGTAGTAATCTTTTATAGTTTGGGAAATGGCACCCAGTTATTTTCGGGAATTGGCTCCCAGTTGTCTTTGGGAATTGGCTCCCAGTTGTCTTTGGGAATTGGCTCCCAATTGTCTTTGGGAATTGGCTCCCAAGTGAGGTCTTCGGAGATGAAGTAGGGACTCACTACTAATTGCTTAATTGTTTTAATGAACTTATACATATCTTATTCATACTATATATTTAGCAGTGGGTTGTGAACACACATGTTACAAGTCTCTTATGGAGGGACTTGCAACTGAGTGTATTCACAATGCCTTCGCTGTGTGAACATTCTTTAAGGCTTTTCAACTATTTTAAGACAAACTCTATTAACTCACCAACCATTGTGTTGACACTTTAGCATGTTTATCTCAGGTTAGTAAGGTGATAGCTAGTGCATGGAACTTAGAGTCAAGCTGCATATTCTGAAGACTTATGCTTTTATCATTTACCATTCAAAACATTTTGTATACATTTATGTATCATACTTTGGAATCTCATGTTTGTAACTTTGAATTCATTAATCGAATGATAACTTTTCAAAACGTCTCATTTAGAGGTCGTTTTCTATAACTTGTACTTTGTATTGTGAAGTAGCACCCCAATGACACAGTCTTCCGCTGCGATATTTTGGGGGTGTTACAGATTGGTACCAGAGCCTTGGTTATAGAGAACTTGGTTGCATTTAGTGCCTAGACTATAACTGCTATATACGTTAAGACTCTCGTCTTTATTTGCCTTACACACACTACATACACATACACTTTTTGGTAGTTGTTGGTTTAGTTCCACGCTGTTAGATGATGTGACTTTAGTATTATAAGGAACCCCAGAGATTAGTCGAGTCATTAAAAATATGGAGCTCAGTAATAACTAATTATTTAACTTGATCTTGTGACAGTTCTTGTTTGATGAGACACAAGATTTAAGTTAAATATTATTATTGCTTAGCTTTAGGGATTTGGTGACTTGATTATCTTACTATCTGTCTCAGAAAGCGAGTTTTTGTGTCGGAAATTCTTAAGTAGGATGATTTAGAATCTCCTTATTTAAATGGATTAGGACGCCTCTTTATTTAAATAAAGAAATTGTAAATCACTGAACCATGAGTTTATGATCCCTTACTTACATAAATTTGGACGCTTCTTTATGTAAGTAAAGAGTTATAAATAAGTAGGCTTATTTGCATCTGATACGACTCCTTAACCACAACCTTAGACGAATCAGAGTGAACACCACTATTTTAGAAATCCTGAAATCCCAAATTCTCTTAGACACACCGTAAGTAGTTAACATCAATTGAACTTCGGGACGAAGTTCTCCTTAAGGGGTAGAGACTGTAACAATTCACATTTTCAGGTTAACTTCTATTCCCGAAAATTTTACTATTCATTTTTACAATTCACTTTTACTATTTATTTTCTCGAAATTTGATTTTTGTTTCATGGCCTCGAGTGATAAATCATTTCCATAGCAAATTAAAAGTTTGACACTCATCAGATCATTTTCGTGAAAGTTATTAAGGAATTACACGTTTTAGGGTAAAACATCATTCAAAAATTCTACGCACAACGAAACTCGACCTCGTTAATTTACCCCGCATCGGAAAAATGTTTAGTACTCTCATGATTAATTAGAGAATTAATCATGACTAAGAAAAATATGACCAAATAAACCTCGGCCGTGAGAAACAGGAATTCTCGTCTTTAAGCACTTTTACTTAGCCGTAACCTTAGCTTATACCTGCACCGCGTTTCTAAGACAATTTAAGTTTTCACATTTTTGGAATAAGTCAACATATTTTTCCCTCCTCCTTTGACCAAAAATCATTCCTTGATTTTTAGGCTTACAGTTTTAAGTTTAAAGACATTTAATACCAACCGACAGTAGACTGAGCCAAGCCTAGACATTGTCATTTTAAGTCATTAGTATCCTATTAGAAAAGTTACATTTTACTTTTCTCAATTTTACGCAACTTTCGTACGTTTTACGTATTACGCGTTTTAGACCTGTGTTTCCAGTTTTAGCAGGGTTTGAGCAACCCAATAGAACTTGCCACTCATTAAATATGCTAAGATAAGTTATATTAATAAGTTTTAACATATTTATAAGTTTCATATTTTTAAGATACCCGATTTTAAGTTTCAGGACTTAACGACTTACCGTTAGCAATTACCGGGACCAAAACTCACTCTGTAACACAAGATAATACCAAGGTTACTTATCTAGTCACCCAATCTCATCTAATAAGCCACATGGGGCGTTTTTCTTGGTCATTAAGTCAAGGGTAGAAGCTTACATAGGAAGCTAAGCAAATGTGCAAGTAAACTTAGCAACTAAGTCTTGGAAAATATCCTAAAAACTAACCTCCTCAATGAACCTTCCTAGGCACCATCCTAACCTCCTCATTTACACTATAAAAGCTAGCTCATCCCTTCCTTTCATCTCCATAAAAACGCCACACCAATAATCCCTAGCACCATGATCCTTTGATCTTCAAACTACAAGTTACACTACAAAGTTCAAGGTCTTAGTATTCTCTACCTAGTTCTTAAGTTTATTTGGTGATTCCATGGATGAATTAGGAGCTACACAAGGTTACTAGGGCTGAAGTTAATTGGTTTTCACAAGGGTTATGTAAAGGTTAGCAAGGGTTTCAAAAGTTGTGGTGAAGGGTTTGCAAGCATATGTTTAGTGTCCTAGTTTCATACTTGACTTCCTTTCTTTAGAAAGCCAAAAGTTGTAAGAAATCCTATTACACTTTCTTGCTCAATATCATTTTCATGCTTATTATGTTTCTTTCATGCTATATATGGTCTTGGTATTATGTTCATGATGTATAAAAACTAGTAAAACAAGTTATGGTATATATATGTTAACTTATGTTATTTAAACAAGTAAACTAGTGACTTTTATGGAGAACCACGACTAAAATAGTATAACTATGATATTTGACGCTTACCTACTGTTATAGAGGACTTAACAAGGAAAACATAGCAATTTGAATCACCTAAAATGAGTACATGAGTCAAAAGTTATGGCTATTAGAAGTTACTAAAATCGTTACGGCAAAACTGTCTCAAACTTTCTGTGACAGAACCTTAATCATGCAAAAAGAGGCTTTTCTGGTCCGTTTCATAAAAAAGTTAAACCACGAAAATTGTCAGGAATCACGTTTTCTTCAAAACCCCAGGAGCACGTATCTAGAAAACCAATACTGAATGAGATTTTCTTCAGTTTATTAACATCTATTTTATATATACCAAAGTTACTATATAATAGTTATGTTTTACTAAGACCAAGAGGTCTAATGACCTAAATCCAAAACCACAACCATGGATAAAGCCAAGGTTGAGTCTCAAGACCATGGTAACAATGACCAAGGTCACGGCAAAGCCACGACTAAAGACCATGGAACATTTCGAATCAAAAACTTATATATATATATTATCAAATACTACAATAGTAGGGAGCCTCATGTGAGGAGTTCATTAAGTAAACCGTCGAGATGAGTTGTGGATTTACGAATTAAAGTGTCCTGGCTCCTCGAACGTTTACTCCATGACTTCTGAATTATGTCGGCCCGAACGGTAGTAAGAGATATACAAACTATACATGTTTCATAGACCACTTATATTCAAAGACTTACACTATATATTAAGTACTACATCACGAACATTGTGCAAGACATATATAGGCAATTCTTCGTATTCTTAGACAATACTCCAAACCTAAGACACGACATCATATTCTAGGTTGCGCGTAGAGACTTCCTGGCTTAATCCATGTATCCCGTTATACGTTTCGATATCATTAGTTCAAGGTGAGTCATAGCCCCTACTCTTTTCATACTTGTTTTAACTCTTTGGGGAGATACATGCACAACTACTTGCTTACTTGTACAAATACTCAAAACATTTATACTTGATTGTTTTATACTTGATTGTCTTATACTTGATTGCATTATACTTGATTTCATACATACATGACTGTGTTACACTTAATTGCGTTATTCTATTTAGTGGCTAGTAGTAATCTTTTATACTTTGGGAAATGGCACAGTTATTTTTGGGAATTGGCTCCCAGTTGTCTTTGAGAATTGGCTCCCAGTTGTCTTTGGGAATTGGCTTCCAGTTGTCTTTGGGAATTGGCTCCCAAGTGAGGTCTTCGGAGATGAAGTAGAGACTCACTACTAATTGCTTAATTGTTTTGATGAACTTATACATGTCTTATTCATACTATATATTTCGCAGTGGGTTGTGAACATACAGGCTACAAGTCTCTTATGGTGGGACTTGCAACTTAGTGGATTCACAATGCCTTTGCTGTGTGAACATTCTTTAAGGCTTTTAAACTATTTTAAGACAAACTCTATGAACTCACCAACCATTGTGTTGACACTTTAGCATGTTTATCTCAGGTTAGTAAGGCGATAGCTAGTGCATGGAACTTAGAGTCAAGCTGCATATTCTGAAGACTTATGCTTTTATCATTTACCATTCAAAATATTTTGTATACATTTATGTATCATACTTTGAAATCTCATGTTTGTAACTTTGAATTCATTAATCGAATGGTAACTTTTCAAAACGTCTCATTTAGAGGTCGTTTTCTATAACTTGTACTTTGTATTATGAAGGTGCACCCCAATGACACAGTCTTCCGCTGCGATATTTTGGGGGTGTTACACTAAATATCTTAGATCATATGTGATTAATTAAAAACTTGTTAGGACTTATTTGGTATTTTATAAATAGTTATTAAGGAACTTAGATATAGGGGTTTTTTAGTCATTTTCCACGTTTTAAATTTTTAGGTATTACAACTTCTTCCCCTCTAAAAAGAAATTTTCGTCCTCGAAAATTGAATAAGCCAAGAAGACGAAAACGAATTGAATTTCAAAATTTAAAAAGATGAAATGAACACAGAATCTTTCGGTCACAGAAGTAATCTCAATTCAGAAAACCCTTCCAGCAGATTTCAACAGACAGATCTTTTCTTATCAGAATTCGAAACTTCATATTTTATCCAGAGTAGATTAAAAATCGATTCAATGATTACGTACATATAACAGATAACTAAAGTACTTCTCAAAAGTACTAGCAGAAAACAGATTGAGTGCGGAAATTCAAATGATAGAAGACTCTATAATGAGTTCTGAAATTCTTAACGAATGATCAACGATAAACTAACATAGGACGAGAATTCGTATGTATCCAGATATCTAATGATGAAGGCAGAACATACACATAGGTAGAATGAATCCTAAAGTTCTCACATATCACGGATAATTCAACTAGTAGAAATCTAATGCTCCTCAATCACTTCCCAAGATATCATATGCTCATAATGAGAGTACCTTATATAATGGAAATATTATCACTTTGGCCAGGCGTCATAATATTTGCATTATATAAATATACCTTCATCGCTACCATACTTTATCTCAAGTTATGAATAAAACAACCTAATGGTAATCTAACACTTCTTTTCTTTTTTCCAGGATTTAGCAGATTCAATCATTATCAATGGAGTCGAACGGAAAATGAAACGTATCAGAAAATAACATAAATCTAGCAGATCTATCCTAATAGAGCACCAATACTTCCAAATTCACCAAAATGTTCATAATCATAAACTTAACGAACATACACAAAATTGTCATAATACTAAACTTCCAAAGAAAACTTAAGATTCTAAAGGTTCAATCACACTATTGTCAAACTTCCTTATTATTAGTGGAAAGAACTTAGGGAAATCAATTTATACTCGGATTATTGTCAGAATTATAACCTTCCAAAGAAAACCCTTAGTAAACATAATTTCTTTATCATAATGAAGTGGACAATTTCCTAAATTTGTGACTAATAACATCTAGATCTCTCATAGGAATAGAAAACATTTATGGAACATCAAATAGTGTCAAAAGAAAACTTAATATACCTAACATAAGCAGAAGAATTCACAGAATATGTCGAACACTTAGGGTTGTAATAATATTCCAATTGATCAAACTAATTATCAGAGATGGGAATCAGAATTAGAAAATGAAACTTAAATGATATGAGGCTTAATAATGTAATTCTCAAGGCATTCTAAACTTACTAGGTTACTGAACTTTAGGTTGTGCATAACTTTCTAACCTCGGAACGAATAATCTTATCGGCTTGACTAAAGGCAGAGCCATGAATCAGAATGATGCGGAAACGATGCTACTTAAACCAATGTCCTAGTCTACCAAATCCTCACCAGTCATACTTATGTCCATATAAGAAATTCCTAAAATAAGTTCTCAAGGTTACATCATATTTGCTATGGTGCAAAACCTAAGGGCCTATTACTCACAAGTCATAGCCTAAGCTCTAAGGGTTTTGAATCCGCCGATCAAACCTGTCTCTGATAACATAAATTGTAACACCCCAACCCGACAAGGGTAAAAATGTCACAATAATATGGTGTTACATCAGAGCAAACATAATAGATCAAAACCAGAAAACTTACATAAATAACTTACTCCAAATTACTATGGTCAAAATCTTCACTCAGTTCTACACTCAAGCCCAGAAAGCTATCCCAAAAGCTATCTTGAATACCTGCCGCGGTGAAAAGTAAATGCGGCTGAGCTTAAAAAGCCCAGTGAACAGATATATAACAAAATGAAACGAAAGGTAAATGGTGAAATACAAATGATATATTTTTGGGGAAAACATGTTTAGGTTCAACAGATAATACGGAAATAAAAATGGTAGGTTAGTTAAGGAATTCATACAGTCACCTGTATAAACAGAGTCAGAACCATAATGATACCATAAGCTTAGAAATAGAACATATCAAATCATATCATAATCACATAAGTGGAGTAGCTAGCTCCCAGAATTATGAAGGACGTGTATTGCACACACAACCACATTCACCAGACAAATCATATCATATCATATCATATCAGAAACAGAAACAGATCTAGGATGCATGCATACGCCCCTTCCCAACATATTCATTTGCAGCCAAACCAAGGGACGTGGCAGAACATTACTCTACTGCCCTAGAGTCATGTCAGAGGTGCATCCCTGACACGGACATGGAACCCCATGCCTAGTGAAACTCATGTAATCAAATGGTTCATATTTAAGGGTTCAAAACATAATTTTCATAACAGAAAGTTCAATAGCAAAGTTTTCATGTCAAGGTTCAAAAATAGAAGGTTCATAATAAAAGTTTAAATCAGAAGGTTCAAAACAGAAAGTTCATAACAGAAGTTGTTATCACGAAGGAAACCTTAAGAATAAGGTCAGAATATCCGTACCTTGGACAAATGCGAAGCTGATATAATAAAAAGGATCAATGAACGAATAACACCCTTGTTCAGAAATCTACACATATGGAAAATTATAAGAGGTTACAATACATACCCCTTACAGTGAATTCCGTCCCGGAATTCAAGTCTAAGTTGGTTGTCAGGGGTGTCTAGGGGAATAGATGTGGGTACTTGTGTTGATCCCAGTTGAGCAAACGATCTAATATAGAAGTTGACTTGAGTTTAACACTTAAGCTAAAACGTGGAATATTAAAGCTTAACTTAAAAAGAATAATGATTCACTATCAACACTTCAATATATTAATAATACGAGCACTCGACAATGCTAGGGTTTTACAACCTTGAAGTGTAAACGAAAACTAAAATAATAGATACTCAATCTAACCCTAGGATCCTCCTTTTATAGGCCAAGAAGTCCTACTAGGTTTACAATACCTTTCTACACAAGATAAGAATATTCTAGACGTATAATATATACACACAATCTATTCTATAATTATCCATTCCGTATACATGCATATCCATTTAGCAGCAGATTCCACTAGCAGCACTTTCTTATAGCAGCACTTTGAATGACAACAGCATAATCTTTCACCTTAGCAGCAGTTTCATCTAAGAAGCAGTTTCACCTTAGCAGCAGTTTCACCAAGCAGCAGAATCCAAAACCTAACAATCCTCCCCTAAACTTAATATTTATTTCTAAATTATTAAGTTTTTTTAAAGCTCAATCAAACACCAGGAGGATGCTTCCAAACACTCAATTCTTGGGATGTCTGTTGACCAAGTATCTTCTTATATTTTGACAACAAATTAAATGCTTGATCATCAGTATCATAGTCATTCTGCAAATTGAGTAACCCAGCACTATTAACCATCTGATAGACAATCTCCAAAGAATTTGCCAATGGATAATCTTTTTCTACCAGCATATATAGAGTGTGTGGCCCAAGTTCTAAGACATGAATCTCAGAACTTTGAAAAAGTCTCCATTTCTTTACTTTACATCCTTTTATCTCTGTCCATTCATAATCTTCCATTGAAGGATCAAACATAAGTTTCAGAGCTCTCCAAAGAACATTGTCAGACATAGACTTGATATAATCAAATGTCTCCTTTCCATCCTCTTTAACTTCAAACTTCTTAGCTCCAAACCTCTCTTTATATATCCTCCACAAGGCACAAACATCCTCTCTATCAAAGTAATACAACATCTGTTGAAATATAAGAAATCTATGAGTCTTCCCATCAAATCTCTTGACATCATGAAATGTTCCAATGTTAGTATCATATCCTGTAGTTACTTGAATAATAGGATATCTGATTCCTACTGGTGCAGCATCAACTACTTCAGGTTCATCCATCTTAGCAATTGATGAGTGCTCAAACACTCATCATTTTTGGTCAATCTGAACTGCAAAAACATACAAAACACTCAGAAATGCATCAAAATACAGAAAATATTCCAAAATTATGTTTTATATGTTTTCGATGCAAAATGAGTAAAAACAGATGAAAAACGTACAAAGTTTGCATAATTGGCAGTTTCAGTCCCCTAACTTTCAAAAATTGGCAAAAATAGTCCCTGAGCACTTATTTTAAAAGAAAAGTCACCAAAGGTCCTTTTGAAATCATAAGTTGTCATATTTAGTCCTTTGGTGAATAATTTCAAAAGTTTTGAGAAATTTGCAATTTAGTCCCTAGAGTTTCAAAATTGACAGATTTGGTCCCTGGTGGGAATTTTCGGATGAAAAATCATTTTTGGGTCCTTGGGAAATCACAAGTTGGCAAATATGGTCCTTGGGTAAAAAGTTTAAGGAAAATACAATTTTGGTCCCTCAACTTTAAGTCTTGGCAATTTTGGTCCCCGGATGTCAAATTTTGTAAAATTCACTTTTATGGTCCTTGGGTTAATGAAAGATGGGAATTTTAGTCCTTGTGAACATTTGGGAAAATTTCAGTTTCAGCCCCCAGGTTTGCAGAAAATACATGAATGGTCTTTGTAATAATAATTTCTACAACAAAAGGGGTCCAAAGTATTACAACCCACTCAAACAAAGTCAAACCCCAACCCTCACTCCACTATTCACCTTCCCCTACCCCCTGAATACCCGTTCCATGTCTCCCCCCTCCTACTTTTTCACTAACCTCACCACTTCAATTAATATTCACACCAACTTAAACCAACCCCCCTCATTTATTACACCCACCAAACCCACTCAAAACTGCTTATACCCGTTTTCCCGCCAATATGGAATTTAAAGGCTGAGATGGAGTGGAGGCCATCCAACGGCTAAAAAAGAAGTGGGATAGTCAAGGAATACCTCCAAGGCCTATTTAAGTCAAGAAAAAGAGAAGATGAAGTATTAGTTAGAGTAATATAGTTGTAGTGTAGTTTAGACCATCGTTGTAAATTACTTTAGCTTTTTATATATCAATTCCAGTCTTAAAATGTAATTTCAGACTCATTATTTTAAATTAAAGTTGTTTTATTCATTCAATTAAGCTTTAAATCCAGAATTCAGTTTTTACTTGAAATATTCAAAATCCCATTTTCACTAAATAGTTATTAAAAAGGCTTGTTCTCTGTTTCATTAAGTCACTATAAGTTAGTATAACTTATTTGAACCTTAATCTTTCAGTGTTGCTTATTTTCATTCAAAAACTAAAAAATCCAAAAATAATTTAAAAAGAAGAATCAAAACAAAGATCAAAAAGAAGGGCAGAAGGAGCATGGAGCTAGGTAGCTATGGAAGGTCTTGGTTTTTGTTAGGTCACAATTTATGTAAACACAAGTATAAGGATGATAGAAATAATATGAGAGTGAGAGATGGTTGATTAAGACAATATGAGAAATAGAAATGAAAGAGTTTTCTTAGAATTATGAATTAACCAACAAGTTAACTAGTTACATATGACTAGTATATATAGGGAAGGAGTAGGGCAACACTCCCTTCCTCCCTATCTAGTAAAACGAGATGGGCTTAAGGCCCATGGGCTTGCTACATAAGCCTTAAGATTAAATAAACATACAAGCCTTAGCAACCTATTACAAGTAAATGACCGAGATTTGATAAATAGTAAAACTTTGATCCCAACAATCTCCCCCTAAGGGTCGGTCATCACGGTTGCTTGACGTCTTTGTCATTTCTTTATCTTTGACTTTCATAGCTTTAGACGTCTTTCAAAAATCATGAGATAAGAATCATTCATCGTTCTTTGTGCCTTGTTCATTGTTGTTGTGATAGTGATCAAATAATGAAGTTGTCTGCCTTTCGTCACTTCCGCGTCTGTGGTGGTAGTCCGCCATTCCAACATGCTCATACATCTTTGAATTCTGACTTATACATGCACGTAGTCCCTTTCTTTCACTTAAGATCTTTAGTCTTTATACTTTGTAGATTCTTCTTTTTGGCGTAGAATCTTTCTTTGAACTTTGTGTTGCTTTGATCTTTGAGGGAGCTTTTGACGATTTCAAGATGCATGTATGAGCATGTGGAATCCGTCACCATGGAGATGATGTAACCCTGCATGTAAATAGTTAGCAATAAAACATCCGGTACTTACAGATAAGGGATTAGAGATCGTCAACAGCATATTGTGAAGACTCCTTCTAACCCTTATCAAGGCCGTTCCCATATCAGATACTCCCGAGGGAGCTTACAAGACCTACTAAGTAGCTCAATGACTGGGTGAGTCATTGGGGATCACTCCACGACTGTAGACCGCAAATAAACCACCGCAAACACTAAGCGTAACCCGTAAGGAGTTACCGAAGTGACCTGCTGTCAGGGCTGTTTGATGTTGACCCTGGCAGGATTTCCGTTCAATCATTGAGAAATACATTTGTAATTCTCTCATAAACGTTCTCGGCAGATTGCTAAGATCTGCGAAGGACTCGATAATTTACAGCTAGTGTCCATTGATGTAGAACACCAGTTGTAGAAATACTAAGTGTTCCTAAGAGATCTTTGATGTATCTCATGGCTCTAGACTCGAAAAGTGCACACTTAGGTTTCCTATGCGGAGACTAGGGAGGGGTCTCCTGCTTCAATATCAACCATCTCTGAGAGATAGGTCGATAGATTACACTGGTTCCCCGTGAGAATGAAACAAGCTCTTTTAAGAGAACTTGAGTGGTTAAGAAGGTTTAGTGCAGTGCATCACTGGGTCCACGACGACCTTATTTTCAATACCGGTGTTGCCTTAACAACAACCAGTAGCATATGAATTGAACCTGGTGTCTGCCCTAAGGTTGAACATATGGAGGGCTATTTCTTTTCACCCTTTTCTTTACTTTTCTTTTTAATTCTTCAACTCCTTCTTTCCCCTTTCATTCTTTTCTCCTTTTATCGTATCATACCTAAGGACTTCTAATTCTAACTATTGGTGATGTCCTTGGGTAGATCCCTCCAGCTCTGGCGGATCATAGGACGGTTTTCCCTAACCTTAGTCACCTTATAACTCCATGACTATCCTATAATTGCCATTGAAACCCTTGAAAATCTCTCAAAGTGTTTGTGAATATCAAACATTTTGTTTAACACTTTGAGAGTTTTATGTTTACTTTTGAAGGGCTCCCCTTTCACATGTGCTTATAAGCGTTTAAATAAGTTTGCACATGTGGGAGGAGCAAGCACTTTTGAATTGATCCACTTTCAGTGAACCTGACCGATTCAAGACACGCTTACATCACTAGTTAGACTAGCTTGAAGTTATTACCCGGCCTGGTCAAATCCACAGAAAGTTTCTCGAAACGGTACATTTCTACTCAGACAAATCCTTTTCGAGACACGCTTACGTCGCTAGTTAAAGAGTTCCATTGTCAGCTTTTAGGTGACAACTAGCTCTAGTAACTAACTTGATGTTATTACCCGTCGAGGATAAGTCTTTTCGAGATTACTAACTTTTATTTTTCGTCAATTCTGAGTCTAGCTCGCACAAGATACAACTTAAAGCAACTTTGAACTTTCATATTTTAATCACATACACTTTTTCTCCCCCTCAAAAATAGCATATGAGATGTTGTTTTTGTTAAACTTTTGATTAAAATATGCTTTTTGAGTCTGATGGGGAGATATCAACAAGAACTTTTGTGTTTCAAACGATGAGTTTTTTAAGTGCTCCCCCTCAACAAGTGAATACTCATTGAGGTGAAATACTTGTCTTTTGAGCAGAATTATGAAAATCAGAAAATGTTTGATTAATTCTACTCAAAAGTAAGAAGCCTTCGCTCCTTATATATGGATTGAGGCACTGAAGCGTACCTCAGGGTCCTTTCATTACAAGTGCGAGTTGTACACTTTTATGTGTGCACAAGCCATTGTTTTAATACAAAATTAGTTTTCTTTTAAGAAAATACTCCCCCTCAAATAATGAAAGTTATTTGAGAGATAGTCTTCTTGAGCAGAATATTGATTCGTATTTAAGAAATACTTTTTAAAAATTCGTGAGAAGATTCTGCTCAAGGTTTTAGAAAACATAATCAAGTATTATACAACCAAGAATGCTTGAATGTTAAAACTCTTTTACTGTTGAAAGTTGTTTGAGACCCAGAGTCTCTCTTTTGAGTTTTAAAATCTGAAGAAGAAGATTTCCATCTAAATTTGAACCTCATGGGTTCTTTTTGAAGATTTGTTTCTGTGATGAATGGAAAACTTCCGGTATTAGGGATGCCCAAATCAGAGTCATTCTTTTATCGTAGCCAAAGCATTCCAGATTTTGAAAATTAGAAAAATTTAGAACAACTTTGCTTTGGTCCTTACACTTGCTTTACCGGGGTAAAACGAGAGTGTAGAGTTTGGAAAAATTTGTTTCTCACCATTTTGAATCCTTTTACCAGTTTTAGCCTTTTAATACATTTAACCCTTTGCCCTCAAAGTATGTTCCGTGAGAAACATTTTGACAATTGTTGAAGTTTTGAATTTCAATGGGATGACATGTACTTGCACACAGAGAAAATATATCAGGCATAAACAAGTATGCGGATGAATCAAAAACTCATTCAAAATCTTTGAAAAATGCTCAGAATTCTCAAATTTACGCATAAGATCACAGATTAATTCATTTTTTCACTCGAAATTTCCCAATTATTATCATGGTTTAGAGTTATGATTTGAGACTTTGCACGCATGTTAGCATCAAAATACAAGAATATTGTACAAACAAACGCCCTAGTAGTAGCAGCAAAGACATCGACATCTTAAACCCTAAATCACTTGATTTCAAACCTATGTTGTATCTAATCGTGCAAACACACCAATCGAGCATTCTTTAGTGTTCTCTAAGGGTATATGAAATGATTAATTAGACTAAAGACATAAAAGAAAATGCCCCTATCGATAATTACTTGAACCCTAGTTTCTGATTATGCCTTTTTGACTGTTGAAAACATTTGAAAAATTTAGGGAATGATTAGATAACAACAATGAAGAAATTAGAAACTCACAATCGAAAAGAAATCGAGGATAAAAAATTGTTAATCTGATTATGTGTGAAACTTTTGAGAACATTTGTGAAAACATTGATGCGAGCCTGTTTTATTTTTTTTCATGCAATGTCCTTTTATCTAAGTTTAAGACTTTTGTGAACTTTACTCATTAAAGGTTAACTACTTTTCCATTTGAAGTCTAAACATGGTTAAATTGGAATCCTTGCCGAAAAGAAAAAAAGAATGACTTTTTAATCTGAATGATGAAGAAACATTTTATCCTTGAAGAATAATGATTAGGTGTGCAAACTTCATGATTTTGTGAAAAATTTTCTCCCCCTCAAAACATGTTCCATTTTGACAATGTAAAGCAAAATATGTTTTAATGTAGGAACATAGTTTTGAAGATTAGAAGTTTGTACACAGAGAAAGAAGATTCTTTTTGCAGTTTTTGTATTTACTTTATGATAGAATATTTACAAAAAGAGTTTGATGTTTGACTCTCTTAGTTTTTAAAAAATTTTTGCAAATCATATGGAGTCAAACACCGCATACCAATATGGTGAACTAAATCAACAAACCTTGATGGAGGTAATGCCTTTGTAAACAAGTCCGCCAATTGGTACCCTAATTCAATTGTACCCTTCTCAACATGCTCCTTTATGAAATGGTAGCGGAGAGCAATTTGTATGGCCTTGGAATGATGAATGGTGTTGCACGAGATTGCAAAAGCACACTTTGAGTCGTAGTACATTGAGATCTAATCAAATACATAGCCGTAGTCCGTGAGCTAAGTTCTCATCCAAATGACGTGGGCATAGAAAGCAGACATGGCTACATACTAAGCTTTTGTTGATGACAGTGATGCACAATCCTACTTCATTGACTGTATCCCTTTGTAACTAAACAAGATTTGTTGCGAATCACTGTGCCTTCAGCGTCCAGCTTGTTTTTCCAAATCCATTTAATTCCAATGATGTATCGAAGGGTGAAGTTGATAAGTATCTCACAAGTGAGCAGGACCCAAATTGCGTGTAGATGACTCAGCAATGTCGGGGACAGGTTGAGCATTACCAAATGGGTTAATGAATGGTTCTGGATCATGCTCTACGGGTTGTGGAACTGATAAAGGTATGGAATCTCCAGCTGATTGTCGTGAGTTGGACCCGGTTTGTTTTGTTGTTGTAGGTGATATGACTAGAGAACCGTCTCTTCCAACAATAGTTGTTGTTTGTTGAGGTGTATCAGGTACTTGATGTTGATCAAGCTGTGCAGCGGAATTTGGTGTGGCCTCAGATTTAAATGCAGTTGGTTGTCTAACCACTGATTGTTTTATGTTTCTTTGAGAAGGTGGTTTCCCCAAGATTGTTGGTTTGCAAACTTAGTATCCACACTCTGGCCAGTCAGTCTTCTTAATTGTAGGACCGATAATATTAGTGATTCATGTGGTTCGGGGGGTCGGGGAAGCTCAAAGTAAAGATAAGACATGGTATTATTAGAAAAGAAGAAAGGGAAGATGTGTGTGTATTTTAGAGAGAAGAAGGAAAAACACACACACACCTATGATACAAATGAGACATCCACCCTTCCTAGTTGCAACTAGGAAGGTATTTATACAAAGAATACAAGGTAATCTATACACTAATGGCAAGACTAGTCCTTGTAGATAAAGACTAATGCAATTCCCGAATATAACAAAACTTTAAGGCTAACAATCTCTCCCCAAAGTGATGTTATATAGGAATTGCTTACAATGTTCCCTACAAGTAAAGTTAAATACAAAACATAGGTGCAGCAGTTCCGAGAGTGGTCTCTAAACTTCATTGCTTCATTCAGCTTCCTGAATCTTCTCAGCTGCCATCTCTTACTTATAGAAGAACAATGTGAGCAAATCTAATTAGGGATTAAGTATGACTAATCACTCTCCCCTAATTAGTGCTCTCCCCCAAACTGACAACCTTTCTGATGAATGCCCTGAATATGAAGAAGTCTTTTGATAATTAAATGCAAACCGTCTTTAGTCTTCTAACACGCAGCGGAAAATGTAGAACAGACTGTAGACTTGACCTTCTTCAAGATTGTCAATTCAAAGGAATAGAATATCAACATCTTCATCTCACCAAATGCATTCCAGTTATCTTGCATATGAAAAATCAGCCCGTAACGTACACATGAAATGATAACACCAAAGTAACAAGTTGAAGCACTGATCATCTTGAATTTGTTGCCCGAAATTGGTGAAAGTGGATAAGGTAGAAGTACGTAGAAATAGTTGAGAAAACAAGGATATAGAATCAACCAATCTCCAACAAAAATCATTTCATAAATCATTAAACCCGATCACGTGAACTTGTTGTGCGTCCTCGATGTACACATTTCTCTCCCCTGATGGCTACGATTTATCGGAATCAGCATAATAATGTGTACGTAAATCACTAACTGGAAGCACTTTATCATAAATCATGTCAGCTCGTGAGAAGATGTCGTTAAACCCAATCTACTAACAATACCATTTGAAATTGTCTAACTCTTTACCAACCCCCTGTATCAAACAACGGCTCTTTGTAGTAACCACATATGAAGATAACCCGATATGACGAACTTGAGAATGAAGTAAAATCCCCCAAACTTGTGACTTAAGCTTGTACTATCCTTGTGACTAAGAACGGTTTACCTTATACCCCTAAAGAAGTGTAATAAGCACAATCCTTCTTGACATATCCTCAACTACATGAGACACTGAGCACTACAACGTAACTCCTTAAAGTGATAGCAACTTTGTGATTATAGAGAGAAAGAATCACAAAAGTAACTAGATATCCAAGTCTTCGTCAACATTAATATATGCCCAATCAAGTCATCTTCGCGGAAGGGAAGAAAGAAAGAAGACGAAATAAGTGCACGCGCCCGTCAAACGTTACTTCAAACCCAAATAAATAATAAAGAATCATCCCCGTAGTCACATTTGATAAGCATTAAAAACTTTAGCCGTACAATATGTATCCCTGTGAAAATTGTAATACCAAAAATACCACTAATTATCCCAAATACTATCAAAAATTTATATCCTAAAAACTTAATTTCGGAATAAAACTTTTGATATTCCATTAAGCGTGTATCATTGCAGCCCAATTCGAATTAGTTTCCAATCCATGGTTCATAAGCCCAATTGAAAAGTTTACCCAATCCACTAGTAAATAACCTAAAAACTCTCACACTTAACCCTAAAAACACATATCAAAATATGCGCCCCCATCACTTATCTCTCCCACCAAACGCATCTTTTTCAGGAAACACAAGCAGGCATCTTCAAATCGAATCATCTCAATCCAATCTCAAAACAAATCGATTAAAGCCAATACTCATCAAATCTCAACACATCCCCATCATCACAACCGATTAACAAACACCTCCTTGTTTCCTTTCTGCCATGAACCGTGCACAAATAAACACTCTTTTGTTCTCTTACGGCCGAAGAATATGTACTACGAATAGTAACTATTTTGACAGCAAGATCTTTTACAAAATGGGTCTCAGGTAGGTGCTTGTTGTGGTTTTTCATTTTTGCACTTTAACCGAACCAAAGAATAAGGAATAACATAATTGTTATTTTCTTTATCTTTCTGATTTCGGATATTTAATTGAAGCTTAGTCTTCAAACAATGATCTATGATGAGGAAGGTTCACTTAAAAATCTTTAAAAGATAAAAAATGAACCGATCTGAGATTGATTTTCGCTTTTTCGATTAGTTTATTTGATGTTGGATGGTGAGGTGAAGTTGTATGTTGACAGATGTGTTAATTAGAGATGGGAATAGGTAGTAGTGATGTAGTTTATGAAGTTGTTGGATGTTATAAGTTAAGCGCAGAGGTGTATGAGGTTTTTTCGAGATACATGGCTTCATTTTCAGTCAATTTTCTTTTCGTGAAATTGCAATAGACTGATGATGGAATAACTGAAGTCAACTTTAGAGTCTGATATTATGTTTATGGTCAACGTGGTCATTCTGCTTCATCTTTTTTTTTGAAACTTATCATTTTGTAACAATTTCAAAACTTTCTTTACAACAAAGTCTGATATTTATCGAGAACATGATTTTCGAGAACGTGATTTTCGAGAACGTGAATGTTGAGAACCTGATTTATCGTGAACATGTTTTATCGAGAACGTGTTTTCGATAAATAGGGTATTGTCTTCTCGAAAACAGCATGTGTTCTCAAAAATAAGTACATATCGAGAACTTTTTATACAAGAAATTCCGACCAGATTCCGGCGACCATTTTGCAGATTCCGATGAGCTTCATATGAGTTTTGAGACCATGTATATAGACCAATATTCACGGATGGTTCAAAAAGTCACAAAGGTGATGTATATCACATAAAACTGTTGTCGTGATAAGTGGCCACACGAAATAGATTAGTGAAACTTTTACGAGAAAGTTTATGACTTTTTTTTTGACCAAAAAGGATACATTGAAACTGTTTACCATAAAAGATAAGAAAAAAAATTTCTCGGATAAAAAAAAATACGGACAAAAACAGCTTCAAATATGATTCGAATCCACACAAATCAATTAAATAACAACACCGTAGCTCTGATACCACTTGTTAGGTCACAATTTATGTAAACACAAGTATAAGGATGATAGAAATAAGATGAGAGTGAGAGATGGTTGATTAAGACAATATGAGAAATAGAAATGAAAGAGTTTTCTTAGAATTATGAATTAACCAACAAGTTAACTAGTTACATATGACTAGTATATATAGGGAAGGAGTAGGGCAACACTCCCTTCCTCCCTATCTAGTAAAACGAGATGGGCTTAAGGCCCATGGGCTTGCTACATAAGCCTTAAGATTAAATAAACATACAAACCTTAGCAACCTATTACAAGTAAATGACCGAGACTTGATAAATAGTAAAACTTTGATCCCAACAGTTTTAGAACTCATGGGAGTGAATAGGATAGGTTTTGATGCCTTAGTCAAGTGTCTCAGTTAAACTGCTATTGTAAGCAATTTCCAATTTTTTGGCATTCAATGTTCATGCACTTACCTTGTTGCTCATTTCACTTCATTCATGCTTATTTAATGTTAAGATAAGTTTAGAGTTCAGGTTTAAGGTTTAAATTGTAGGTTTGCTTAACAAAAACTTCAAAACAGGTTCTAAAGGGAGTGTTTGGTTCTGCATGTAATCCTGTGTTACTGTTTATCTTGGTGGTTGTTTCTTGCTTAGATATAGTTCATTAGGTCATTTTAGCTCATCCATGTCTTAAAAACCATAGGTTATAGTTAGAAAAGTCAAAATCTCTTTTTAATTATCATCATAGCTAACTGTTTAGGTTTAGGGGTGGCATAACCACCATTTAGGCTTAGAACTTGTTAATGTAGCTTATTTTGGTCTTATTATACCTTAAAACATCAAAACAACTCAGTAAATTAGGATCAAATTCCACCAAAGTCAAAGTTCATAAAAAACTTAAAAAGTCAAATTCTCACTTTTGTGCAGAAAACCCAAAATGGCATGATTTATTGTGAATTTTGTGTTTAGATTCAACCTTTGAGCTTTCTACATGTTATAATCTATCAGCTAGGCTTTTGGTTTCCACTATTTTCTTATTTCTTAGAATTTTATTTAAAGCTTATTTGTTTGCTCAAAGTGACTAGCAGGGCAAGGGCTTGCCCTGCTCCACAACTCTGACCAAACAAACCCTTTTTAGTAGTTCATAGCTTGTTCCTCTGTGGGCCTCATGGTATACTTATCGACTTTTTGGGAAGCCAATAAGCCCAACCTTTAGGTTCCTGGCTTATTTCTTGCTTATGAGCTTATTTGCATGGGCTGCTAGGTCCATGTAAGTTGTCCATTTCTGAGTGTATGCTGAGAACTCAGCTTTTAGGCCAATATTCCATACCCTCCCCTGGATTCAATAGTGGGTCCCAGAGGGTGAAACCTAGTTTTTTAGAAAGCCAATAAGCTCAGCTTATTGGCTCAACTTTTTGTTTGGGTTTCCAGGTTCCCTAGTGGGCCCCACAGGCCTACAAAGTAGCCTATTTGATCCTGTTTCAGAATCAGCTTTTAGGAGTTGCTTATTTGCTTATCCCAACTTATCCCTTGTGCTTTTTCTGTTATGTTTGCTTATTCCAAGTGCAAATAATTTACTTTCAGCTTATTTCATCATTGTGGGCCCTCTGTAGCTTATTTTTAAGCTTCTTTAAATTTGTTTTTGTAAAAGTTATTTGGTTTTAGTGTTAAAATAGTATTGTAAAAGAAAAATCCAGAAAAACCAATTTTTGTCAAGTAACTTGCAATTTTATATTTTTCTTAATTTGCTTTTATCTTTAGGTATTTTCAGTAATTTTTCCAAATTCTTACATTGTCATTTAGTAATTATTAGATTTAACATTATTTTTATTAATTATTAATTAAAAATTAAGTATTAAAAAGCATAATTAGTTTTTATAAAGTAATACATAGTTTTTATATTTTTCCTAGATTTTAAATGTTAAAAAACATTTTTACAAATTTTTCTAGAATTTCTACTGTTCATATTCTAATTTTAATAATTTAATTAGTTTAATTAGTAATTAATTAATATTTAGTTTAATAGTAAATAGTCTAAACATAATTTTTAGAAACATTTTATAATTTTTTAGGATTCCTAAGATGGTTAGTTAGATTTATAAATTTTTCTATAATTTTCTATTCACTTTTTGTATTATTATTAATTTAAAAATAGTTTAAATAGTTTAATTAATATAATTAGTAATTAATTAATATAAAATCCACAAAATGACAAAAAGACATATTTTTAATTTTAAAATTTATTTTTAGTTATTTTATAATTTTAGAAATTTAGTTTTCATTTTTCTAGTATTAAAATAATATTCTATTGCATTTAACTTATTTAAATATTAATAATTAATATTAAATAGTATTTAAATTAATATTAAATAATTACTTAGTGTAAAAAATCATTTTCTTTTTCTAAAAATTTCTTTCATCCCTAGGTTTGTAAAAATGTCATTTTCACCCCCTGAGGGTTTTCAGATTTTAGTTTTCACTTTTTATTTTGTACGTTTACGTTATTTTAAATGTAAACGTACGCGTTTTTAGATTTTAAACATTTTTAAGTATCTAACTTTCACGTAACCATTTTTATAGCTTATTTAAGCTATTTCTTCTTATATTCCTTAGTTTAATCCATCTCAAAACCCCTTTCTGTCCAAATTCACCCGATCACAAACCCGTTTGAATACAATCCACACCTCGTCGGGACATAACGACCCGAGGAAACCACTATACTTCCACAGAGATTGACTCTAAGGATTTTGACTAATTTGACCACTCACTTGGTTGACTTTAGTTGACTGCTTTTGCCGCAATCAAATTTTGGCGCCGCTGCCGGGGAGGTTGTGCGCGTTATTCTAAACGGTTTGCAGATTAGTGAATCTGGATGTACGCTCATTGTATATTTACCCATCCTTGTTCATATTTTTTTATTATTATTATTATATAAATACAAAAAGGTTCCTGAAAACATTTTAAAATCAGTTTTCAACGAACACAAAAACCCAAAAAAGTTTTTCTTTCTTATTTGTACAAAATGTTTTCCAAAAACTCCAAAAATATTCACTTTTACCCTCTCACTTCTTTGATTCTTCATCCCTACCCCTCTATGAACCTTTGATTCTTTCCTATGTCGTATCCACACCATTTTGGTTGCCAATGGTGTGGTGGTCCTCATAATGGTAGAAATTGTCCCGGCTGTAGCATGGTAGAGTCAGGAGATGGGTCTGTCTATAACCAAGCTCCCTATCCTTACCAAGACACATCCAATTCATTCTACCAGCCGCCACATCATTAGATACCGACATATCTGTGTGAATTTTTTGGAGGTCCTCACCAAGGAGTTGAGTGTCAATCCGGAATCACGTTTGTCTATGAACAGTTTTCCGGTGATGCTCAGAACTTTGTTTATGACCAATATCCATACGATTCACCAAACCAGACTCAACAGTTTTACTGTTGTGAGTACTATGGAGGTCCACACTCTAGCTCGGATTGTCAAACACGGAATCCATTTCCTTGTAACAATTACGACTATTCGTTTTCAAACCCACCTCCACAGTACCAAATAATCCAAGCAACTCCTCATGATACTGAGCAAGACCTTTTACTAAAGGCTCTTGAGATATTGAAAGAACTTAAGGAGGAGTTGGTTACTACATCGTTTCAAGACTCTCGTGAGAAATCTATGGCAGAATTACTTGCTGAAGAACGAGAGGCTAGAAACAAAAAGAGTATGGAGGAATTACTTGTCAAAGAACAAGCAGCTATAACATTTGCCAAATTTCGTAAAGCTGCTCTTCTCGATTGTGATGATGATAGTGATAATAAAGATACCTTTAATATTGATGAGGCGAAAAATGATCTGTTTTTAGGGGGTCATTTAAGCCCGAATCCGAATTTATGTGATCAAATACTGCCCTAAATCGTTGCTTTTGTGATTTTAGGTGTTTGGAGAGTGAATTCTGGAAAAGAAGCCATTTTGGACGTTTTTGGAGCATAAAAGTGAAGAAAACGGCAAAGTACCAAATTTCCATGCTGAAGATACAAGGTGACGGCGTCAAGAGTAATATCTTGACGGTGTCAGACATGAAGATTAAAATACCGAAGGTGGTGACGGTGTCAAACGCCTTCATGACGGCGTCAAAGTGGCAAGAATAAAATACCGTGGTCGGTGACGGCGTCACATAGGCCGTCATAAGTAGATCAAGGCCGTCCGAGGAAGTATATGGCGGAGAGGTGACGGCGTCACATGTAACTCTTGACGCCGTCAACCTACTTTTCCTATATATAGTTTTCTAGTTTTTTCATTAAAAGAGAGAGAAGTTTTGGTGAAACCCTAAAGACGATTTTGGTGTATCCTTTACAGGTTTTTCAAGGGTTCCAAACCCTTGAGACCTTGCATTGTAATTGAGATAAGTGTTCCTCCAATTCAATCAATATGTCTATGTGTTGGTTGTTTATATCTTGTTCTTGTCTCAATTCTACTATGCTAGGCTAGATCTCTTTTGTGTTTGCTTAGATCTAATGAAACCTAGATGTTGATTATGTGTTGATTACTTGTCTATTCTTGTTTTGGATGAATGATATTATATGTTAGGCTTAAGAAAACTGGCAGATCTCCAAATGGTAACATGCTTGAACGTCTTAAGAAACATGAACCGAGGCGTACTAGGTCTTTATTGGTTGTATTTAATGCATGAGCCACTGTTTACAATCCCTATAGTTGTGCTGGGTCATGGTGTAGGAGGAGATAAGAGCTCATAGAGTTGGGGAGTTATGTATGCCACCCCACGAATGGTATTAAGGAATACAATCCGTCATCCATACAAGTGTAACAAGTAATTAACGTGTAAAAGATATCTAGGGAGTAGTGAAGTCTAAGTAAACACAATTTCTCCAACCACTGCTCAAAACCTTAGTATAATTTAGTTTAATTTCATTTTTAGTATTTTATTTTAATTATATAATAGATTTGGGCTAGTTGAATAGCAACTAATTCCGCCCACTCTTCCAAAACCCGAGATTTTACTTGCTTTCATAAAAATATAAAAATACAAAAATAATCATCTCTCACCTTTAGAACTATTAATTAGGTTTTCTAATCCTAGCGACACTATTCCTAAGCTGAACGATCAATCCCCCGGTACTTGTCACTATACTATACTACAACGATCAGGTACACTGCCTGGTGGGGGTTGTAAGCTTCTCGAGATCCCTCGAGAGGTAAAGCAAGGTGCGATTCCCACGCATCAAGTTTTTGGCGCCGCAGCCCGGGGAATAGTTATTGTCTAGGTTAGAATTTCTTTTTATTAGGTCTACTTGCTAGATTCCTTTCTAGTAAGATTTTATTTTTATTTTCTAGGTTTTCTTTAGTCTATCTTTTTCTTTGTGTGTTTGTTCGTAATTTCCATCGACTCTTCCGTTCACCATTATGGAGTACGTGAATCCACCATACCACCAACCACAAAGGCCATTCTACCCTATTGACATCTCGAATTTCAAACAATATCGAGATGAACCCATATATGATGCATGGACTCGTTTTAAAATTTTACTTCGAAAATTCCCTCATCATAGTTTCTCTTTAGCATCCCTAACCAAAACCTTTTACTATCGTGTCAGCCGATGTGACCAAATGTGCATTGATGATTTTGTCAATGGGGGCCCTAGGGAATTAAGTGATGAAGAAGCATGGGATACCATAGAAAATTGTGCCCAATATTATTATAGAGTAGACAACCCAACAAACAACATTACAAATCAATCAAAAACAAGTTTGAAGGAGCAAACAGGAAGCTTGTCTGGGGATGATTACTCAGGGATACCTGTGTGGATGTCACCTAAAGCCATAGCACAAAACAAACACATAGGTGACCTTGATGTGATGGAGGATGTAGCCGAACATGATCACATTGATCAAAAAGACCCAGGTTTTATGATCGATGATGATGAATCTCAAGAAACAGATGATGAATCTTTTGGGCAATTTGTATATAGTAGTCATAATATTGAGGATGATCCTTATGATTCGGATATAGAAGTTGAGATGCCTAAAGAAGCACTTGAGATACTTGGGAAAATGTTAGGGTTAGATTATAATAAAAGACATGTTGAGGATATTGGTGATCCTGACACAAGGAATGATGAAGTAGAAAATCTAAGCCCACCAAGTACCCCACAAGTCCTAGCATCATATGAGGCACACACACCGCCCGTGACTTATTCGGATGAAGTAGAAGAGACTATAGGAACCCCAATTGAGGTAGAACCCTTGGACCAAACACAACTAGAGGATATAGGTTTGAATACTTATAATGTAACCTTACTCTTAGTTCTAGGGAAGTTCCTAGTTTTGATGAACCGGAGCCTCAACCAAAACCGTTACCCAATCTTCCATCCTTGGATGAAAATTTAGGAATTGAAATAGGTTCCGATCCACCCATCAAACCATATAGTCCGGGTAGTCTTAGGACAAAGGTATTGGACTCTAAGCCTTGTAAAGAGGAAGCCAATATAGGAGTGGAAAATGACCTTACACGCTTACATCACCCATTTATGATTGATCACAAGAAACATTATGGGTTTAAACCAGGTTTATTAGGTCAAGATGGATTCCCAACTAGTAATCTCTTGAAGTTGATTGAAAATGATCCCTTTCTAGGAGAAAATCTTAATCCACCCATTAACCCGATTGAATTAGGTAAGGTTATGATGATAGGAGCACACCCCTTTGAGCATATAATTCATCCACCACTCTTTCCTCACGAGGCATATTTCCACCCTAAGGGTGTGTATCGTTACTTTCACCCGCACTTAATCCTAAGTGTAGGGAAAACCTCTCCTATTTCCATTAAATAAGGGTAGAGTCAGGCTCGTGACTCGAACAAAAACAAGCGCTTCTTGGGAGGCAACCCATGTTTTGTGTGATTTTAATTGTTTGATTGTTATTTGCTTCCGTATGCATGCTTTATTTTTATTGTTGGTTGATCATGTTTCTCAATTAAAATGTGGAAATACTTTACTTTTTTGTTTGGCCTAGTCTTAACTTCAACCTAAAGGTATTTTTGCAAAAGATAAGTGTAAGGGAAAACCCCAAATATGTTTTTAAGAAACAAACCGATCATGATTCTCCACAATATTTAATGAACATGTATATTCGTATTTGTTAGAGTCAAATGCTTGTATTGAGTCATAATGAAGTTTTGCAAGATTTTCCAGGAAGTAGGACAAAGTTTTTCCAGAAATTTTCCGGAAACTTAACATAAGAATTTCTGCAGGTCCATTCTGACGGCGTCAGAGTATTGCTCTTGACGGCGTCAGTAGTTAAAATCTGGAAATTTTACCGGTTTTGTTTTTCTAACGGAGTCTTATGGTTTTTGTGAATCATTAAGTTTTATAATCTCCAGGAAATCTGCAAACTTCATTCCACAAGCATTATATCTTACTTTGTTTTCTAGGATTTAGTAACTTATATAGGATGCCGCCGATTTTACGCGAGGTTGCCTTGTCTATTGTTGTCAGGATTTGCAGGTTATTTATGACAAGAAGATGATTTATATTCTGGAAGGGAAGCTTTGATTGTTCGTTTTCTTGGAGGAAGATTTAACCTGGCCAACCTATAATCCATACCGAGCGAATCAGGGGAGTATTTGATTTCATTCTCTTTACCTCTTAACTTTTACATTCTTTACTTGAACATTGGGGACAATGTTCATCCTAAGTGTAAGGGGAGGGTAAAAAGATGATACCTTACATATGCACTTTCGCTTGAGTTTGTTTTGTTTGATAGTAGATGTGTAATAAAACTATGAGAAATACTTGTTAGTGTAATTTTAGCGCCAAATTTAAAATTTTTTACAACATTTAGGAGTGAAACTTTAGCCATAGCAAGCGTCTCATGGATAGGAGATTGTATGACTAGCACATAACCGTATATTCAGAAAAATTTTCCACCCAAAAATGTGAGGTTCGCCTTTAGATTTGATAGGGAAAGCATTTACTATTAGTGCTTATGAGTGTACCGGTAGCATTTAGATTCTAGAACTTGCGTTAGTGATGCATCCCGAGACCGCGAGTGAGACTACATTCGTGTGGTAGGATTGACTACATGATAAGAGGCATTAGGATCACCCTTGTGTTAAACCCGTATTATAATTACTTGACCATTTAAGTCATATTACTTGGCTAGTTAAGTCAACTAATTTTTCCCACACCCTTTGCGTTGTACTCATTTTTAGTACACGAAAACCCCTAGTACACCCCTCCGAGCCTATCTTTTCGTTTCTAACTTTAAGCATCTTACTTAAAGGAAGAATTTGTTACACCCCACTTAAATGTACACCCAAATCTCCTTAGCCTTCCGTGTATGCGCTCATTTTTAGTGCATTATTGTTATTTGTTAAACCCTAAGTTAACTTTCTAATTGATTACATGGTTGCTAAGTCGAGTCATATCATTGTACATTTTGTTTTGGGACTATTGGGACTCATGGGTAAGTACTTATTTTATGGAGTAATGGGGAAGAACATCATTTATTACCCCCATATGTACGTTAATCTTAAAAGTGCTCCAAGTGTTTTGATTTTCTTAATTCGAGTCATTAGATTAGTTAATTGTAAAGTATGTAAAGATTCAAGTGTAAGGGGAACGTTTATACCCCTATGATGTATTATTTTGGATGGTAGGGTAAGAGTGTATGAAATAAAAAAAAAAAAAAAAAAAAAAAAGAGAAAAGAAAAAAAAAAACATACGGACTACCATCCCGTTTTTATTCTATGTTTATTTTATGTTTTTGTTATTTTTCATTTATTAGCTTAAGTCGAGTCTAGTCTTGGCTTAGCAACGCCATCTTGTACATGTAATTAACCAAGTTTGTTAACTCGCCACCAGTAAAATTTCCTTTATCCAACAAAACCGTGTAATTCATATCCCTATACCTAACGTTACAACCCTTTAAAAGACCTCTTTGATAGTTCATCCTAGGTGCTTACGCCATGTGGTGGAGGTTTGATCCTTTCCCAAGCCTATGGTAATCTATTTTGCTATGACAGGTAGTGAGAGATATCTTCCATTTCCATAATGTTATATTACTTTATTACACCCGAGAGATGTGAGTATCTAAACACTATTTGTGAGGTGCTTGTGTATGACCTCCGTGCTTGTCTATTGGTCTTTAGTGGAACGATTATTTGTTGTAATTACTTTTATATTAGTGTTAAATGACCCCTAACTTGTCTTTCAAGTAGAATAAAAGCGCATTTGCTTGAGGACAAGCAAATCTCAAGTGTAAGGGTATATGATGAGGCGAAAAATGATCCGTTTTTAGGGGGTCATTTAAGCCCGAATCCGAATTTATGTGATCAAATATTGCCCTAAATCGTTCCTTTTGTGATTTTAGGTGTTTGGAGAGTGAATTCTGGAAAAGAAGCCATTTTGGACGTTTTTGGAGCATAAAAGTGAAGAAAACGGCAAAGTACCAAGTTTCCATGCTGAAGATACAAGGTGACGGCGTCAAGAGTAATATCTTGACGGCGTCAGACATGAAGATTAAAATACCGAAGTGGTGACGGCGTCAAACGCCTTCATGACGGCGTCAAAGTGGCAAGAATAAAATACCGTGGTCGGTGACGGCGTCACATAGGCCGTCATAAGTAGATCAAGGCCGTCCGAGGAAGTATATGGCGGCGAGGTGACGGCGTCACATGTAACTCTTGACGCCGTCAGCCTACTTTTCCTATATATAGTTTTCTAGTTTTTTCATTAAAAGAGAGAGAAGTTTTGGTGAAACCCTAAAGACGATTTTGGTGTATCCTTTACAGGTTTTTCAAGGGTTCCAAACCCTTGAGACCTTGCATTGTAATTGAGATAAGTGTTCCTCCAATTCAATCAATATGTCTATGTGTTGGTTGTTTATATCTTGTTCTTGTCTCAATTCTACTATGCTAGGCTAGATCTCTTTTGTGTTTGCTTAGATCTAATGAAACCTAGATGTTGATTATGTGTTGATTACTTGTCTATTCTTGTTTTGGATGAATGATATTATATGTTAGGCTTAAGAAAACTGGCAGATCTCCAAATGGTAACATGCTTGAACGTCTTAAGAAACATGAACCGAGGCGTACTAGGTCTTTATTGGTTGTATTTAATGCATGAGCCACTGTTTACAATCCCTATAGTTGTGCTGGGTCATGGTGTAGGAGGAGATAAGAGCTCATAGAGTTGGGGAGTTATGTATGCCACCCCACGAATGGTATTAAGGAATACAATCCGTCATCCATACAAGTGTAACAAGTAATTAACGTGTAAAAGATATCTAGGGAGTAGTGAAGTCTAAGTAAACACAATTTCTCCAACCACTGCTCACAACCTTAGTATAATTTAGTTTAATTTCATTTTTAGTATTTTATTTTAATTATATAATAGATTTGGGTTAGTTGAATAGCAACTAATTCTGCCCACTCTTCCAAAACCCGAGATTTTACTTGCTTTCATAAAAATATAAAAATACAAAAATAATCATCTCTCACCTTTAGAACTATTAATTAGGTTTTCTAATCCTAGCGACACTATTCCTAAGCTGAACGATCAATCCTCCGGTACTTGTCACTATACTATACTACAACGATCAGGTACACTGCCTGGTGGGGGTTGTAAGCTTCTCGAGATCCCTCGAGAGGTAAAGCAAGGTGTGATTCCCACACATCAGATATCCTTCAATTTTATAAGGGTTCGTCAGATTCATCATTTGTGATTCCTTCCATGGAAAATCAGGGAGAAAATAATGTGACGGAGAAATTACTAGCAGAAGATCAAATGGAATTCATACAATCCATGAATGCTAGCTCCTCTCAACTCCCTCAGTCTGATATCACACCCGAAGTTCACACTCACTCTCTGAACATGAGGGACGAGCATTTTAGCACTGTTCCTGAAAAGGAATCGGACGAATTCATAAAGTCTAGTGTTGAGAACCTTGTCATAATCCCAAGAGAGTCACAGGGAGCTTTTGATCATATGTGTGATTTACCTTCCCCTCTTGAGTGTCCAAAAGATCAATTTGAGACTTTCTCCGATTGTAGCAAAGATTGTGCATCTTATGGAGACATCGTGTATGTTGAGGCATCAGTTCCACATTCTGATGCTGATCATCTTCTTGAGGAGTTCGCCGATGAACTCACTCACATTAATCCACTTCCAACAGGAAGTGATGATGATCTCTTTGACTTTGAAGCCGATCTAGGAGAAATTAAAATCATGTTTCGTCACTCGGTTCTGATCCCAACAGTCCAATAGAGAATGATAATAACTTTGTTCCCGAAGCATTACAAACTACTCTCACCAATCATCTGTTTGAATTCGAATCTAAATTCACTTTGATTTATGATAATCCAATCTTTGGTATTCAGAATGAGGATAGTGATGAGTCCACAATGGAACAAGAGTTCACAGATTCACACCATGTGAATGATTCTCTTCATGAGGAGTTCTCCGGTGAACTTACTCATATCATGACTCCTCCGGAGTATGATAGCCCGGGGGAGATGCACTCAATCATGAGGATTTGCAAATTCTCACCCTCCCACCCGGGATGTTTTCAAACCCAATGAGCTTAACCCTTGAAATCCAAATTCAGGCAACTGAGCCTGATCTCGAGGAAGAAGATCTTATCATGATTTTCTTTCTTTTCTTCGCCTACCTGGTGACTTCCTCTCTTCTTCAGTCATTCGGGAGTGAAGATACCATCTTTGACCCCGGCATTTCCATGTATCATTCTTTTGAGCCGAGTACTTATTTCATCGGTGTGGAACTTTCACGTGCTTCAAATGTTTGTCCAAACATCTTGAATGAAAGTCCGATGGAGATTGTCTCTTCCACACCTTGCTTCACCAAGAACAAATGAATTTGGGGTCGAGTCAAGCTAGCGACTCGGTAAACAAAAACAGTAGCATGCTTATAGGGTTTTCACCCTAAGTGTGGGGGAGTGCCCCTGCTGTGTTACTATGTATATATATAAATAAATAAAACAAAGTGAAAAAATAGTGTTTCCACAGCTTGTAATGTTGCCCTTTTACGTTTAAAGAGTTGGCATAATAGCCGGGACTTTGAATATTGAGGACAATATTCAATTCTAAGTGTGTGGGGGAAATTCTAGCGAATTTTATCACATTTTACATTCTAGTACCCCCGTTTTTGGCAAAAATTTTAAATTTTTTTTCACTTGAGTTTCAAAATTTTTGTGGTTATCAGTCCGCCATGTCTAAACGACAAAAGGATTGGCTAATCCAGGAGCAAACGGCTCTTGGTAAAGATATATCAAATCTGTTGATGGCTGACAATTTGCCCAAAATTGTATGGTATTCGACTCGCCATATCCTAAAAAGTAAAAGAGTTGGTTAGCCCGCAAGATTATGGCTTGTGGTAAAGGCAATGGAAAAACCATAATTGGTAATCAGCTCACCATGATGTTGACTATGTCCATCAAGAGTTGGCTAGTCCAGAAGCAAACGGCTTATGGTAAAGACAAATCAAATCCGTTGAAAGCTAGTGGTTTGCTCAAAATCACATGGTTATCAGTGTACCATGGTTCTTCTTGAACTGAAACATTTGGCTACTCCAGAAGTAATGGCTTTTGGTAAAGAGATTAAAATCCATTAAATTTTCAAGACATTTTATTGCTAGGGACTAGCAATAGTTTAGTGTGGGGGATTGATGAGTGCTCAAACACTCATCATTTTTGGTCAATTTGAACTATAAAAACATACAAAAACACTCAGAAATGCATCAAAATACTGAAAATATTCCAAAATTGTATTTTATATGATTTAGATGCAAAATGAGTAAAAACAGATGAAAAACGTACAAAGTTTGCATAATTGGCAGTTTCAGTCCCCCAACTTTCAAAAATTGGCAAAAATAGTCCCTGAGCACTTATTTTAAAAGAAAAGTCACCAAAGGTTCTTTTGAAATCATAAGTTGTCATATTTAGTCCTTTGGTGAATAATTTCAAAAGTTTTGAGAAATTTGCAATTTAGTCCCTAGAGTTTCAAAATTGACAGATTTGGTCCCTGTTGGGAATTTTTGGATGAAAAATCATTTTTGGGTCCTTGGGAAATCACAAGTTGGCAAATATGGTCCTTGGGTAAAAAGTTTAAGGAAAATACAATTTTGGTCCTTCAACTTTAAGTCTTAGCAAGTTTGGTCCCCGGATGTCAAATTTTATAGGACCGAAAAGTAATGATTTTTATGTGATTCGGGAGGTCTAGGTTGATCAAAGTATATGAATTCCATGTTTGGTTCTAGAGAGATAAAGTAGAGAGAGGGTGAAGAAAATGATATGATTAATATGAAATAGTAAGGTTACACACTTTTTCACACCCCTCATGGATAGTCATGAGGGGTATTTATAGGCTCATTACAACATTACTTTGCCTAGTGTACAATAGTAGTCCCTGCGGGTACTACATGTTACTAATCTAGTCCAACTCACGTGTGTAACGTTATCTTTATAAAAAAGCGAGGCTAACAATCTCCCTCCAAGATATCGTCACACGTGTATGGTTACAATGAGACCTATAAATACATAAACAATGTAAATTACAACAATAGTAAACTATGTTGACGTTGTTGAAGCGCAGAGTCTCTGTAATCTAGATACTGAGGCAGACTTGAAGTTCTCTCTTCCGACGATCTCAGCGTATGATCTTTGACACTGACGACAAAGGTCTTTGTAGCTCTTAACTTCAACTGTAATGGTCTAGTTAGGTTATTACTCCCTCCTAACTAGTGAGCCTTTATTATTTTCCCTGCTCCCTCCTGAACCAACAACTCTCTTTTCATCACGCAGCGGATAAAGTAGATTAAAAAGTGTAGGCACATGGTTGTCGTTCAGGGAGCATCATGACAATATACCCCACATAGTATTGCACAGAAGGTTGGTAATACGCTCCGATGTACATATCATTAGTACTTCTTCGGTTCTAGTGTAAGCACAGTTCCCTCGAACAACCAACGTACTAGAGATGAAACACTACTTCTTTTGGCATGTTCTTCTCCCTCCTGATGGTTGCGATTTGTCGAAATCATCATACTATTTTGTGTACATGCCATAATTACCCGTACTTTACACTTCTGATGCAATATAGATAGACCGTGTAAGCATAATTTGTGAGTATATGTCGCAAAAATATACTCTCAATACTATTCTCTCAAATCAACCTTTAAACAAACCTCCTTGTAATTCACCGGCTACTAGTAATGACCACATATGGAGATAACCCGATATCTGCCCTAAGGTTGAACATATGGAGGGCTATTTCTTTTCACCCTTTTCTTTACTTTGGTTCCATATAACGCTTAGTTTTTCCCATACTTCCTTCAAAAGTGTACACAAAACTCTCAAAGTGTTAACCAAAATATTTGATTATCACAAACACTTTGAGAGATTTTCGTTCAAAGGTGTACACAAAGTGCACATGTGAAGGGGGAGCCCTTCAAAAGTGTACACAAAACTCTCAAAGTGTTACCCAAAATATTTGATTATCACAAACACTTTGAGAGATTTTCATTCAAAGGTTTCTTGGCTACTGTCGGAGTTATAAGGTGATTAAGATAGGAATAACCGTCTTATGTTCCGCCAGAGCCGGAGGGATCTACCCAAGGACATCTCCCATAGTTAGAATTAGAAGTGCTTAGGTATGATACGAAAAAAGGAGAAAAGAATGAAAGGGAAAGAAGGAGTTGAAGAATTAAAAAGAAAAGTAAAGAAAAGGGTGAAAAGAAATAACACAAGTATGCGTAAGAAACAAAGAAAGAAGCAAAAAGAAGCAAAATAACACCTTAACCCCATGTTAAATCCAAGAAAAGGGTGAAAAGAAATAACACAAGTATGCGTAAGAAAAGTAAGCCCTCCATATTGTAAAATAAAACACTTAGTTTTTCCCTTCTTTACTTTGTTTCTTACGCATACTTGTTAGGTCACCATTTTGTAAACACAAGTATGAGAAATGAGATGAGAATGAGAGATGGTTGATTATAAGATTATGAAGATTGTAAGAACAAGAGTTTCATTAAGATATTCAAATAACCAACAAACATAATGTTTACATGAGCTTAGTATTTATAAGGGAGGAGTAGGGCATCACTCCCTTCCTCCCTCTTACATCATAACGTGGGCTTACAAGGCCCATGGACTAGATTACTTAAGCCTAGTAACATTAACATAGTGAAATGAATAACTAAGCAACCTATTACAAAAGGTAATGACCGAGACTTGACTAAAATACAAAAGTATGATCCCAACAATCTCCCCTTAAGGGTCGGTCATCACGGTTGCTTGACGTCTTAATCTTTGTCGTTGACTTGTGATATGTAAAACTCTAGACGTCATCAAAATGGTTGAATGATAAATGCACTTTGTTCTATGTCTTTGTTCTTTGGTGATGCTGTAGTGATTGTGTTATGAAGTAGTCTGGCATTCGTCACTCCTGCGTCTGTGGCGGTTGTCCGCCATTCCAACATACTCATACATCTTCGGACTTATAGTTTCACGTGCACAAGGTTCCTCTAAGATCTTTAGTCTTTATACTTTGGAGATTCTTCTTATTGGCATAGAATCTTTCATTGAACTTTGTGGTGCATAAGATCTTTGGGGGGAGCTGTCATTTGCATCAAGATGTATGTATGAGCATGTTGGAATCTACCATCGTGGAAGTGAGGTACCTGCGAGTCAACAGTTAGCAATAAATAACCGGTACTTACAGATAAGGAATTAGAGCTCATCAACAGCATATTGTGAAGACTCCTTCTAATCCTTATCCAGGCCGTTTCCATATCAGATACTCCCGAAGGAGCTTACGAGACCTACTAAGTAGCTCAATGACTGGGTGAGTCGCTAGGGATCACTCCACGACTGTAGACCGCTATGGAACCACCGCAAACACTAAGCGTAACCCTTGTGGGGCTACCGAAGTGACCTGCTGTCAGGGCTGCTTGATGTTGACCCTGGCAGGAGTTTCCATTCAATCATTGAGAAATATATAAGTACTCCTCTCATAAACATTCTCGGCAGATTGCTAAGATCTGCGAAGGACTCGATAATTTACAGCTGGTGTCCATTGATGTAGAACACCAGTTGTAGAAATACTAAGTGTTCCTAAGAGATCTTTGATATATCCCAAGGCTCTAGACTCTATAAGTGCACACTTAGGTTTCCTATACGGAGACTAGGGAAGGGTCTCCTACTTCAATATCAACCATCTCTAAGAGATAGGTCGATAGATTACACTGGTTCCCCGTGAGAATGAAAGAAGTTCTTTTAAGAGAACTTGAGTGGTTAAGAAGGTTTTAGTGCATTGCGTCACTGGGTCCATGACGACTGTATCTTCAATACCGGTGTCGCCTTAGCAACAACCAGTAGCATATGAGTTGAACCCGGTGTCTGCCCTAAGGTTGAACATATAGAGGGCTATTTCTTTTCACCCTTAGCATATGAGTTGAACCCGGTGTCTGCCCTAAGGTTGAACATATGGAGGGCTATTTCTTTTCACCCTTTTCTTTACTTTTCTTTTTAATTCTTCAACTCCTTCTTTCCCTTTCATTCTTTTCTCCTTTTTTCGTATCATACCTAAGGACTTCTAATTCTAACTATGGGAGATGTCCTTGGGTAGATCCCTCAAGCTCTGGCGGATCATAGGACGGTTATTCCTATCTTAATCACCTTATAACTCCGACAGTAGCTAAGAAACCTTTGAATGAAAATCTCTCAAAGTCTTTGTGTTAATCAAATATTTTGGTTAACACTTTGAGAGTTTTGTGTACACTTTTGAAGGGCTCCCCCTTCACATGTGCTCATGAGTATTTAATAAATTTGCACATGCGAGAGGAGCAACCATTTTGAATTGATCCACTTTCAGTGAACATGACCGATTCGAGACACGCTTACATCACTAGTTAAACTAGCTTGAAGTTATTACCCGGTCTGGTCATGTCCACAGAAAGTTTCTCGAGACGGTACTTTTCTACTAAGACAAATCCTTTTCGAGACACGCTTATGTGGTTAGTTAAAGGGATACATTGTCAGCTTTTAGGTGACAACTAGCTCCAGTAACTAACTTGATGTTATTACCCGTCGAGGATAAGTCTTTTCGATATTACTAACTTTTATTGTCTCGTCAATTCCTGGGTCATTTCTGAGTCTAGCTCGCACATGATACAACTTTTAGCCCTTTTGGCTACTTATATTTTAATCACTTTTTCATTTTCTCCCCCTCAAAAATTGCACATGACATGGTGTTTTTGACAATCTTTTAGATTAAGATATGTCTTTTTAAGTCTTATGGGGAGATTTACCAAGAACTTTTGATTTAGAACAAAGTATTTTGTTTTTGACAAGTGCTCCCCCTCAACAAGTGATTAGGTCTTATTGTGGTGAAATACTTGTCCTTTTGAGCAGAATTATGAAAATTCATAAACATATGATTAATTCTACTCAAAAGTAAGAAGCCTTCGCTCCTTATATTAGGATTGAGGCACTGATGCGTACCTCAGGGTCCTTTCTTTACAAGTTCGGGTTGTGCACTGTAATGTGTGCACAAGCCATTGTTTTAATACAAAATTAGTTTTCTTTTAACAAAAAACTCCCCCTCAAATAATGAAGTTTATTCGAGAGATAGTCTTCTTGAGCAGAATATTGAATCGTATTTATGAAATACTTTGTGAAAAATTCATGAGATGATTCTGCTCAAGGTTTTAGACAACACAATCAAGTATTATACAACAAAGAATGCTAGAATTTAAAAAAAAAAAAAAAAAAAAAAAAAAAAAAAAAGAAAAAAAAAAAAAAAAAAAAAAAAACTCTTTTATTGTTGAAAGTTGTTTGAGACCCGGAGTCTCTCTTTTGAGTTTTAAAATCTTGAAGAAGAAGATTTCCATTTAAAGTTGAACCTCATGGGTTCTTTTTGAAGATTTGTTTTTGTGATGAATGGAAAACTTCAGGTATTTGGGATGCCCAAATCAGAGTCATTCTTTAATCGTAGCCAAAGCACTCCAGATTATGAAAAATTTGAAAAATTTAGGACAACTTTGCTTTGGTCTTCACACTTGCTTTACCGGTGTAAAACAATAGTGTAGAGTTTGGAAAAATTTGTTTCTCACCATTTTGGATCCATTTACCAGTTTAGCCTTTAAACTCATTTTGCCCTTTGACCTCAAAATATGTTCCATAAGAAACATTTTGTCGAATGTTGAAATTTTGACTTTCAATGGGATGACATGTACTTGCACACAGAGAAAATGCATCAGGCACAAACAAGTATACAGATGAATCAAGAAACTCATTCTAAATCTACCAAAATGCTCAGAATTCTCTAATTAACACACAAGATCACAAATTAACTCATCCTATCACTCGAGATTTTCCAATTATGATAATGGTTAGGGGTTATGATTAGAGACATTGCACGCATTTTAGCATCATAATGCATGAATATTGTACAAATTAAACATCCTAGTAGCAGCAAAGACATCAAAATCTTAAACCCTAAATCACTTGATTTCAAACCTATGTTGTTTCTAATTGTGCAAACACACCAATCGAGCATACTTTAGGGTTCTCTAAAGCTATATGAAATAATAGATTAGACTAAACACGTAAAAAAGAAATGCCCCGATCAGTAATTACATTAACCTTAGTTTCTGATTATGCATTTTTGACCATTGAAAACACTTGAAACATTTAGGGAATGATTAGACAACAACAGTGAGGAAATTAGAAACTCACAATTATGGAGATAATTGAGGAAAAAATCGTTAGTATGATTCGTTGAGGTTTTAATCATGTGTGCAACTTTTGAGAACATGTGTGAAAACATTGATTAGAGCCTGTTTTATTTTCCTTGCAAGGTCCTTTTACCTAAGTTTAAGACTTTTGTGAACTTTACTCATTAAAAGGTTAATTACTTTTCCATTTGAAGTCCAAACTAGATTAATTTGGGATCGTTGCAGAAAAAATTCCTTTTCTCCCCCTCGAATTAGCATATAGTTTGTGAAACCTTTTTGCACTTTTAATTCGAGAGATCGTAGAACCTTTTTGAAAATGAGTTTAAATCCGAATGATGAAGAAACATTTTATCCTTGATGAATAAAAAATGAGGTGTCCAATCTTCGTGATATTGTGAAAAGTTTTCTCCCCCTCAAAACATGTTCCATTTTGATAGAGAAAAACAAAATTTGTTTAAATGGAGGAACATAGTTTTGAAGATTTGAAGTTTGTACACAAAGAAAGAAGATTCTTTTTGTAGAAAAAATATTTACAGAAAGACTTTGATGTTTGACTCTTCTTAGGTTTTAAGAAAATTTTGCAAATCATCTGGAGTCAAACATCACATACCATTTTGGTGAATTAAATTAACAAACCTTGATGGAGGTAATGTCTTTGTAAACAAGTCCGCCATTTGGTATTCAGTACCCACAAACTCTAATTCAATTGTACCCTTCTCAACATGCTCCTTTATGAAAAGGTAGCGGAGAGCAATTTGTATGGCCTTGGAATGATGAATGGTGTTGCACGAGATTGCAATAGCACACTTTGAGTCGCAGTACATTGAGATCTAGTCAAATACATAGCCGTAGTCCGTGAGCTAAGTTCTCATCCAAATGACTTGAGCACAGAAAGCAGACATGGCTACATACTAAGCTTTTGTTGATGACAGTGATGTACAATCCTGCTTCATTGACTGTATCCCTTTGTAACTAAACAAGATTTGTTGCGAATCACTATGCTTTATGCGTCCAACTTGTTTTCCAAATCCATTTAAGTCCAATGACGTGTCGAAGGGTGATGTTGGTAGAACATATGCATATTAGACGGATCCAAATTTCGAGAAGACGACTCTATTATATCAGGAATGGTTTGAGTCGGTGCAAATGGATTGAAGAAAGTATTTTCGTCATAATCTGCAGGTTATGGTACTGATTGTAGTAATGGATTTTCAGCTGATTGTCTGGAGTTGGAAGCGGTTTGTCCTGCTGTTGTTGGAGATTCACTTGGAGGACCGTCTTTCTCAATAGTGGTTGTTGAATATTCTCTGGGTGTGCAGCGGAGATTGGTGATACCTCTTGAGGACGGTTTTCAATTGAATCATCAAACAGTTGAGCAAACAGGGTTTCCAATTCCTTGCGAGAGAGTGACAATGTTTCAGCCGAAGAGTCCGGAAAGTTAAGACGGTTTGTTTCGGGTCCTAAGCTGTTTTGCTCAGAAGCCATTTGTATGAGTTCATCAAAATTAGCGTGAATGGTTTCTTGAATTTCTCTTGTTCGACGATTCCATATCCGAAAACCTTTAGATTTTCACAGTATCTAACGAACACTCCAATGTCAGCCTTTGCTTTAAGTTTACCTAAATCATCACGATCATTTTTCGGATAACAAAGTGCTCCGAATACATGAAAGTAATCGATGTTCGGTTTTCTTTTGCGAACAATTTGATAAGGTGTTTTGCGATGGCGTTTTGTGATCATGCAACGGTTTTGGGTATAACATGCGGTTGAAACAGCTTCCGCCCACAAGTAATCTGGTAATTGAGCATTAATCAACATAGTTCTAGCAGCTTCCACTAACGTCCTGTTGTGTCTTTCAACAACTCCATTCTGTTCTGGGCTTCTAGGAATAGATGTTTGATGTTCAATTCCCACTTTCTCAAAATATGACCGAAGTGTCTGATTCTTAAATTCAGTTCCATTGTCAGTTCTTACTATTCGTACTGTGTTGCGTAACTGAACTTGAATTTTAGTGAGAAAGGTGATGATCATTGAAGGAGCTTGATCTTTACTTCGTAAAAAATAAACCCAAGTCCATCTGGAGTAATCATCCACAATTACTAGAATGTAGCGTTTACCGTTGATACTTTGAACACGTATCGGTCCACACAAATCCATATGTAGGAATTGTAAAACATGATTCGTACTGTGCTCAGGTTTTGAAGGAAAATGAGCCCGAGTACTTTTTCCTTGTTCACAGGCTGAACGTAAGTGATCTTTGGTAAAACGGAATCTTGGAAATCCATCAACAAGTTTGTGACGAGCAAGGTCAGTCATAGTTTTGAAATTCAAGTGCGAAAGACGTTTGTGCCATAACCAGGATTTAGTCGATTCCGCTTTGGAGAGAAGACATATCGGAGATGTTGCAATCATATCTCACATTGATATTGTATAAAGATTAGAACCACGTGAGCCAGACATTAGATCGTTTCCTTGTAAGTCACGAACGAAACAAGTTTTCTCACGAAATGCAACTTCTAGATCCCCATCACAAAATTGACCAACAGAGAAAAGGTTGTGTCCAAGGCCTTCCACATAGTAAACACGACTGATTTCAATGTTCCCACTGACATTGTCACCATATCCCATGATTAAAGCGTAATGATCATTCCCGAATCTGACAGTACCAATGAACTTTGAGACAAAGTTGTGTAACAGTTTGAGATTGCCTGTCATATGTCGGGTGCATCCGCTATCAACAATCCAGAGAACAATCTGTACCACCTGCATCACAAGAAGAAGACACGGATGGAACAGAAGTACGGGAGGAACCCAAGGAAAGTGCGGGTTCTTGTTGGTTAGAAGCACATGTATTCAACAATTTAGGAATCCATTTAAAGTCTGGTTTGTGTTGTAACCAACGTTGCCAATTCCAACTAGTTCGTGCTTTCTTAATGGTGAATTCACTAGTAGTTGGCTTATTCCTAGATTTATTCTCGGCACTTATGTGGGTAACTTCAACTTCATTAGAAACCGTAGAAGGCGGCTTTCCTAAGTTAGACTTAGAGGCAGTAGTGGGCCTAGAAGGAATGCGTGTCCTACGTTTCTTATGACGATTAAAAAGAGAATTAGCTATCCATTTTGTATGATCACTAGATGATACGTTTTTACGACAAAACACACTAGATGCATTAATATTCAAAACATTCAAAGGTTCATCATTCGTTACATTTAGATTTTGATTACAATTTGCCAGATTAGAATCTAAATCTGATGCAACATGAGTTTTATTCAAATTCCTAAGTTGATCTTCTACTTCTTGAGCTTCTAGTGGTCCTCTTTTACGTTGCCAGAGCCTATTCTTCTTTTTACTTTTTCGCTTGGGTCTGCTAACGCTATTAGTGGAGACTAGTCCTGTAGAAGTGGAGTTATCAACATTAGTATTTTGAACAACATTTCCTTTAGCAGTTTTGTCTAATTGATACATTCCTGGTGCTATCACCGTAGTGTCAACCATCTTTCCTTTTTGAAGTAGCTTAATTTTCTCTTTCAAATAAATGATGATGTGATTATTATCCTGAATTTCAGACTCAAGTAAACCATTGCAATATTTGATGTCATCGCGGTTTTGTTGCCATTCGGCGTTTTCAATTTTTAAACCCGCAATTTCCTTCTCGTATTTGAGACACAGACTTTTTAAAGACTCGTTGTTTTTGCAAAGCTGACAAGAGTTTGAAACATTTTGACTTTGAAGTTTCAATTCCATTTCAATACTTTGAGCTTGACACCATTCATGCCTTTGTTTGAGTTGACAAATTTCTGTTGAAAATTGTTTTGTCACATCATCATTCTTAGTTCTCAGCTTGTCATTATCATGTTTAAGTGTCTCGATTTCCACATTCAACAAGTTATTATCAACACAAAGATCATCCATAAGCATAGAAGTACCAGATTTATAGAGATCATTCATGATAACAGACAAAATATCAGCATTGAGAACTTGTTCCAAGAGTCGATCAGCATCATTCTTTAAAATTCTATTTTTTTGCTTCTGAACCAAAATCTCATTTTCAGTAGAGTTGAAAACGTTTATCATATTTTTGACCTCGTTTTGAAGTTCCTGATCCCAACGTGTAGCACAAAGACAGAGGTGTTTGACAATTGGCAACATTTGTTTTTGAAAAATATCTATGTTTTCTCGCTCGTAAGCGGATTGAAAAGTTTCAATTTTAATTTCAGAATTACGTTCAATTGTTTCCTCCAAAATTTCGATGTCTTACATAAAAGTTTTGAAATAATTTAAGACACGACAACTTTTTGGTAAAGGTGTAAGTTCACCGGATGATGGTAAAGGACCATTTATTTGTGCTACAGTTTGGACGGGGGCCGCATTAGAGGATGAAACATATGACTCAGTGACATACCATGATTTCTCAGGTAATTCCTTTTGAGGAACAAAAGATTTAGAAATATGAGGAGCTTGTGAATAATCATATGGTGTCCAATATTGAACATAACTCATTTTAGATCGACTCTCTTCTTCAAGTTCTTCCTCTTCCTCAGTATCAAAAACAACAGCACGCATAATCGTATTATCAAGCAAATGGTCCATACTGTAAATTTTAGGAATTTCTTTGAATGCCATGTGAAGAAACATTGATTTGAAATCGCCAAGTGTAAATCCTTTATCGGGTCTCGGTTTTAAAGTAAATTTCTGAATTGTTGTGACAGAGTTCCCGTGTTTGTAAACAATATTACGAAATTCTTTGAGTTGTTTTTCAAGATCAACAATCTCACCGAGTAAGTCATCTATATACTTCCTTTTTCGTATTTTATGTTCACAAAAATCCTTTTTACAACTTGACAATGCTATTTCTGTTTTTGAAAGTACTGTTTGAAGACGTTCAACTTGCATTTTCAGTTCACACTTTTCACTTTCGAGTTTCGAAATCAACTTTCCATTTGACTCAATTAAATCTTGCATTTTGTGTTGAAGATCTTGTTTTTTGTTGTAAGAATCTTGAAAAGCTTTTTCAAAACTTTTTGCATGTTTAATCTTGTCTTCCTGATTTGAAAGTTGAATTTTATAACACTCAATATCTCTTGCAAGTGACACATTTGTTTCTTTTAAACGTTTGTTTTTCTCGTTGCATTTTATGATTTGCAATTGTTGTGCATTCAGTTGTTTAGATAACAATATGAGGTCAGGGTCTGGATCAAATGATGGTTCATGTTGTTCTATATGATCATGTTTATCATTCTCAATAGGATCATCAAATGAAACAACTGTGTCATCATCAAATATGACAACTGTGCTTATTTGTTCATCTGTTTGAGAAGATGAAGATGAGTTAGATGGAACAACTTGCGCCATATCTGATTCAGAAGCAGAAGGTGAGGCTATTTCATGTATTAGGCATGCTTTTTGGTCATGTACCTGAGACAAGCCGTCAGTGTCATACATTGGACCTGAAACATTAAACTGAAGTTCCTGCATGTTGGCCATAAGCATCACAGCTGCATTGGCTTCCAGATCTTCCATGTCATCATCATTGTTCACATTTGCCATGAAGTTGTTATCCTGTTCAGGGAAATGTCCATCTTTTTCATCTTGAAGAGCCATGAGTAATGCCTGCTTGTGAAACTTACTACCCCGAGTTCTCGGTTTGGGACATGCTGTCGCTATATGACCTTGTTCATTACAATTATAGCACCACACTGCATTCCCTGAGTTGGAGTTCCTAGTTGCAACTGGTTCAATCCTTTGCTGAGAAGATCCTGAGTTGTTCCTGAACCCTCCAGTGTTATTAAACCTCTGACCATTCCCAAAATTTCCTGAAGAACTTCCTGAACCAGATCGACCATAGTTACTATTCTGAATTTCCACTCTTCCATCGTTGATAATAGCTTGATTCCTTGTGTTAGAAGATGAACGTTGACGGTTGTTTTTTTTTGTTGGAGAATTTGCTGAAAGCACGAGCAATAAGAGCAAGTCCCTGATTCAACGTATTAAAGTCATCATCGTCATCTTCATTGGAGTTGGAGTAATACACTGCATCATTGTTGTTTAATGGAACAAGTTGAGTAGAAGTATTCTGTTGAGGTGAATCATAAGGGACCATTTGGTTCGAGGTAGAAGATTGGGGATAACTGAAGTAGTTTTGCTCTTGAACATATGCATGATTAGACATAGGTGGTGGAGCATAGGGAGATTGAGCTACGAGTGCCAAAGAATTTGGTGTTGGTGATGGTGAGTATCCTCCTCGAAGAGCTCTATCTTTTTCCACTTCAGGTTCATGGTGTTTCAGAAAATCATACAACAAACCATATGGTGCATCATGAAGATTTTTGGTTTGACGAACAAATGTCACATATTTATGCCAATCCGGGCCAAGACTACCAATGAATTTGGAGTTCACTGCGATCCTTGGTACTGTGATTTTGTGACATTCCAGATCATTGACCACATTTGTGAAACAATGATAGTAGGATTCAAGTGACTCTCCTGGTTCAATTGTGATGTCAGTGTATTCCATGTAGAGTTTGGATTCCATATCATCTTTGTTCAATTGAGTGCCTTCCATAAGGAGATGAACATGTTCCCACATAGCTTTGGCTGTTTTCTGAGCATCGACACTTCGATAAATTGGATTAGGTATACCTTGAAGTATATAAGCCATTGCATACTCATCAGCTTCACGATGTAATTTCTGTTCTTCTGTGAGTTGAGATTCTGGAAGAGGTCTATCACCAGGAGGACGTGGGGATCAGCAGTTGGATCACCAATTTCAAATCTTGTTGGCCACTCAAATGGTCCTTCAAGTATCACTTGTTTCAAGAATTTCCCATGAGGTTTCTTTAGTTCAAGAAATCGAATCGACTTGACCATTGAACATAGTTCCCAGGTGTTAGCATTGGAGGTGTTTCAAGTGATCCTGCCTCATGTCTGGATTGTTGAGTTGTAATAACTTCACACATTCTATCAAACCAGTGAGGTTGTTTGGAGGAATACTGATTGTTTTGTTGTGACATTTGATATGGTTGTTGTTGAGGAATGATTTGATGTTGTTGCATCATGAGATATTGTGTTTGTGGATTAAATGGTTGTTGATGAAATTGTGATTGTGAAGGTTGTTGATATGATTGTTGCTGATGGTATTGTTGTTGCTGATACTGCTGATGTTGTTGCTGAGGATTAAAGAAGTAGTAATGTGGTGGTTGAGACATCTTTGAACACTTGTGTAGTAATGGATCTTTGTAGAAGATTGAAATGCACGTTCCTTTGGTTAAGTTCAAAATCCCTGGGGTAAGTTGAATTCTTACGCGTAACAATAATCTTACGCGTAAACTTTAAGGTTTTGCGTAAAGAGTAATTTATGCGTAAACAATGAGTTTATGCGTAAGTTTCCTATTTACGCGTGAGCTTTGGCTTATGCGTAAGTTTAGACTTATGCGTAAGGTTAAACAACCAAACAAATCTTTCAAACTTATCCAAGCTTGAAAGATATCCGAAGTCGAAGTATTCCACTAACTTATCCAAGCTAGGGAAGTACTGAGTCACTGTAACACAAGGAGAAGACCTTTGATGAAACTTAAGCGTAGATTCTGGCAACTTACGCGTAAGATTCACTCTTATGCGTAGGATTGATCTTTTGCGTAGAAAAGGAAACTTCTACGTAGGACTTAGGCGTAGGAAATAGACTTATGCGTAGGATTTAGGCGTAGACTTCCAAGTTAAGCGTAGAAACAGGGTTTTGACTCTAGTTACGCGTAGGAAAAGGGTTTTGACCAAATCTTATGCGTAGAAGGGACAAAAAGTACTGTAGACAGCTTTTTAATCGTACTGTTCACGTAACTTACGCGTAAGGAGGTCAGAAACTTGAAAAATCTCAAATTTTTGAAGAAAAATGCTTAGAAATAAGGTACTTTTGATCAAATAACTTCACCAATACTTAGAAAACACTAACTATTGAAGATTTTGAGTAGAAAGAACATTAAAAATCAAAACTTTATGCAAAATCTAAGCTTCTAAACACTATATTAACCTTAAAACTTATCCAAGCTTCAAGATTTGAGTGTAAGAAACAAAGAAAGAAGCAAAAAGAAGCAAAATAACACCTTAACCCCACGTTAAATCCAAGAAACACACTTCAATCTCTATTAGACGAATGATACCACTTGTAGGATCGTGTTTTAGATTGATTATTGTGATTCGGGAGGTCGAGTAATATGAAAGAGAATGAACTCCATGGTTAGAGAGAGAGAGAGTAGAGAGAGAAGGGAAAAACTAAGTGTTTTATTTTGCTTACACAAGTATTCACTTCCATGGAGGGTGAGACTCTTTGTGTAATTCACCTTTCATTATCAGTAAAACACTTAGTTTTTCCCAAAAAAAAAAAGAAAAAAAAAATTATGCTTCCATATAATGCTTGCATGGGTTAATTAAAAAAAAACTTGTAGGATCGTGGTTTTGATTGATTATTGTGATTCAGGAGGTCGAGTAATATGAAAGTGAATGAACTCCATGGTTAGAGAGAGAGAGTAGAGAGAGAAGGGAAAAACTAAGTGTTTTATTGATAATGAAAGGTAAATTACACAAAGAGTCTCACCCCTCCATGGAAGTATGGAGGGGGTATAAATAGGTCAACAAACACACAACTTAACAATAATGACGCTTCTAGTCCTTGTGGTTTGGCTAAATGGGATAACAAATGTAATCCCGATAATGTCGTTCCATTTACGTGTTGGGATTATAAACTTTGATCCCAACAATCTTCCCCCAATGGGGCGACATAAGGGATTACTTACAACATTTCCTACAAGGACAAATAAGAATAAAGAAAGGTCTTCATAAGCTCTTCAAATTGCTGAGGATGGTGACAGTTGACGCTCTTGTCTTCATCTTGTACCTCGGCTTGAGAACTTTTTTTTTTCTTCACTTGTAGGCAAATGATGTAATATGCATGAAATGGATTAACTTCCCCCTAATTCATGTTGCATGTCTTTAGCGGCTTCTTCGTACACTTCTTTTTGGCGAAGTTTCTGAATCAGCTTCCCCCCAAACTGACAACCGTCTTCAGCAGATTTGAAACTTTGATGTAGTCCACATGTCTTCTAACTATTGAAGTTTTGAGTACGCAGTGGAATTTGTAGATGACACCGTAAACCACACCAAGCAAATCTGACTAGTTACTTTATCATAGTTATGCTCAACGCGGAAGCTCCGTTCGGGGGTAACATGCAAAAAAAATTAGCAAGATCTTCTCACATATGCAGGCTACTTCACACTTAACAACCCGCGAGAGTTGAAACGATTACACCAAAATCACAAAACTTAACCACTGATCATCTCTGCGGACGTCTCTGAGGGAGTAGTAAAATTGTAAGCTCGATCACGTGAGTCTATTATGCATCCTTGATGTCCACATTTCTTCCCCCTAATTGCAGATCCTCGTGGAAAATGAGTGTTTTCGCAAAGAAGTCAAGAAAAGTCAAAGAAAGCAAAGAACACCCACTCTCTCTTCCCCCATGATGTCTTCGCGGAATCGGAAGCATACACACTATGTTTACGATGGAAACGGAGGCAGCGTAACCCCATGTGTCTAATTAACCGAATATGTGTGAAGTATCATTAATAGCCCGTGAGAATCAACTGCTGATAAACATCTCTACTCTTTTATACTCCTCTCAACTAACTCGTTACCGACCCCATTATCATTCTGACGGCTTTTTGTAGTGACTACTGATGGAGAAAAACCCAATATGACGAACTTGAGACTGAAGTAAAATAACCCGAACTTGTGACTTAAGCTTGCACTATTGTCTGACTAAGAACCAATACTGAGAATTTCAATAAAGGTTGAATCATATACCCATCCAACCATCCTTAATTGTATATGAACTTCTCTCAAATTATCCACATCTTTTGGTGACACTTGAGCACTACAACGTAACTCCTTTAAAGTGATAGCTATACACTATGAGCACAACAACGTAACTCCTTACATCAGGTATAACTAGACAACTCAAGTCTTGTCATTCGTACGGATAGAAGCTCGAACAAGGATCTCGAAGAATCATGCATCCAACCAACCCCGATATCTTCAGATACTAAGTACACGCGCCCGTGATATCCCACTTCAACCTCAAATAAATAATAAAGAATAAACTCCGTAGTCACATCTTGCGGTTATGTGCTCAAAAACTAGCCATATTGACGTTTGAAGTGAATCTTGATAATGGTTCCCGATCTTGTCAAAAACGTATCCCCGTGAAAATTTATAACGTTGTTATTACGAGCCTCAAAAATAAACATTAACCAACCAATATCAAAAATTAGTCCAAACATTCAACACAACCAATAAAATTCGTGGTCCACCTTTTTCATTAAATATGTTTGGCCCAATTAATGGTAAACAATTAACAGCCCATAAATAATAAACACCAAATCAGTCCAGCTCGTGGAATACACTCGTCCAACACAAGTTGTGTCATTAGTCATTACTAAACCTAATAACTCACAACAACAAGATATACGCCTACCACAGCCTCAGTTATAACTATTTCACAAACCTAACCTCCTCACACACTTGTTTTTTCTCCGCCCCCATCACACAAACTCTCTCACCAAACTCATCCATCTAGATCTAAACACTTGTTTTGCAGTCAAACCCACCAACATAACTCCTTACATACATATCCCATAACAATAATAATAACAAAGAAGCCCAATGACACCTGGAGCAATAATAACCCACGAAAGACGAAATGATTTTGACTTTCAATATCTTGATTTAACATCACGGGTAGGTTGTGTTCTTTCATATTAATCATTTTGTCTTTCATTCGAAAGAAAGAAAGGTTATAGCAGTACTTGTCATAATACTTTCTGCATAACTTTCGTATATTAAAAACTGAAGGTGAGGTTGTAATAGATCAATGAAGGGTTGAGTTCAAGCACCTACGATCTTTACAAATTTGTGACTATTCGAACGATTTTCTTGAACCAAAAAATCAGAGATCTTTTTGTTTAAAGTTTTTTCTTAACGTAAACAAGTTCATGGTTGTGATAGATGGTAGGCTACGGATCTGATTTTTGTGGTTGGTTTGGCTGTCGTCTCGTGACTCATTTGACATCAGTAATGTTTTTAATTTTGTTTACATTTAGTGATGACTGATGATGTATTAGAACTGAAGTCAAAGAGAGTTTGGTAAAGGTTGTGGTCAAAAGTCTTAATATCAGCTTCATCTTTATTTCTGTGTGGTTGCTTTACGCATAACTTTTTTTCTTTAGACCAGTTTACGCATAACTTTATGAGTAGATTTGTAGAAATCTTTTGCGTAGAAATCTTACGCGTAGAAAACTTTTGCGTAGAAATCTTATGCGTAAACGTATCTTTTGCGTAAACCTTATCTTTTGCGTAAGACTTACGCGTAAGAAAAGGGTTTTACGCCTAAGTTGAACCTTACGCATAACTTGTCCAAGTTATGCGTAGAAAAAACTGAAGATATGCGTAGACATAGGGTTTTCTGCATAAACTTGAGCGTAAACAGATTTCCGGCGTACTTTTCCGATCATCTTTTCCGGCTTTTTTTTTTTTTTTTTTTTTTTTTTTTTTTTTTTTTTTTGGAAAAACTAAGTGTTTTATCTATACTACATACTAATGTATTTAGGACTTCTAAATGAGGAAGTCTTAAAAATTTTAAGACACAAAACATTTCTTTTATAGGAAATAATTGTCTTTACTTTTGCTATAAAAAATTTATCATAAAAATTCAGCTATTATGTGAACACGTTTGGTTCCTGGAAATTAAATACAAGTCTATTGACTTGTAACGGCCCAAGACTTGTAACAGCCCCATTTACTTGCACCTTCATTAGTAACAGCCATCCAATATTAATATCGATCAAATTAAGATTCACAACACGGGATATAGAAAACCCCCCAAATAAACCATATCAAACCATTTCATTTTTACGGAGTATATCTCTCCCTCTCTCAAAGACCTAGAATAACACACTCTTCTGCTAGATAACAACCGCCGCGTCTGCAATACCACCACTTGACATGATCTAGGTGGTCTTCTCGGGTTGTTTTGGATTAGGTGGTTTTGGCTGGCGGTTTTGGTTTCAACCCGAACTGGATTGTTTCTTCATGATATGTGATGGTAGCTTCGTGGTTTGATTATTTTTGCAAGATCTAACGTTAGATCTATAAAACCTCACACCACCGAACACACAAAAACACACACCCACTAACCTATCATCTCTATCCTTTCATACACACTAAACAACCCTTCACTGCCACCATCTTCTGAAATCGCCACATAGCCGTTACAACATGTGTGTTCGACTTTTGTTTGGTGGTTTTGGTTGGTAGGTTAGGCAGTGTTGTCGGCTGTAAATGTGTGTCGCGTGTGGTTTAGATGGTTTAGCTGATTGTGTAGACAAGATATTTGTAATTTGTTGCTATATATATGTTGTTTTGGTATGCAGGTTTTTGTTATATTTTGTGTTATATCTAAAGGTCTTTGACCTTTTTTGATAGATTTGGAGGTTCATCTTTTTTAAAACCGATATGTTGTTATAATGGTTGTTTCACTACCACCATATATCTGGTAGGTTGTGGCTTTAGTAACCACGATGCTCTGTTTGAGGTGCTAATTTGAGGCCGAATGTGTATTTGCACGCCTAGGCTATGGTGTGGTTTTTGTTGGATGTAATTATTTCTGAGCTAACACGCTATGGATCTAAGCATGTTTAGCTTTATTTAGATATATAATGTATGAACTTTTTTGAGTTTAATAATGGTTTATAAGTCTAATAATGTACTTTGAGCTTTATAACCATTGTCGTCATAATTTTAACAAAGACCCAGATCGAAGTTGTGACATGTCTAGCATTCGCTATGGTATTTTCTGATTGTTGAGTTTAATTGATATTGGATTTCGTAATTTGATTTTTTGTTTAGTTATTTAAATGAAAATATTTCGTCAATATGAACTCTTCTCCGTAACATGTGAAGGCGTTTAAAAATTGTTTAATTGTGACTATGACTTATCAATTGAGGAACAAGTTTGCACTGCAAATTACTTGGACTATAGGACTACCTCTTGGTTAAGAACATGACATTTCAATCAACTGGGCATTAAGTTGACAGCTGATGTTTGGACTTTGGATAGACTAGCCAATAAAAGGAAACATATATTGGATGAAATTTCAAAAGCCAGTTACACTAATCGGTAATGGTCAATAAATTTTAAGTTTTGGTGCATTACTTTGTATATGTAAGTTACATGGAAACTCAAAAAAGGGTTCCAAAATACTCCCTATATGAAGCAAACATAACTCACACTATAAACTATCGCGAAATGACAAGCCAAACTATAACTGATGAACTATTTGAATGCCACTATGATGGTTTGTTTAAACACACAACAAAGGCGGGCACACATACACAAATGAAAGTTACTTCTGATTCATACATACATCTATTAATACTACAATATTAACCGTTTACTATGTAGTAAAACATAAAACAATTCCATAAGAAAATATACTCTCACACACATATCGACTCTATCGAATTTTGTTGAAAACTATACAATTTCGCCAATATGCAACTATGCAGTTAGAAAAATAGTTATTCGAAAAAGATTCCCTAACAATGCAAACACAATTTTTCGGAAAAAAATCATTCGCCACATAAATTTTGTCAAAATTAAACACCTACAATTAGTGTAACTAATAATAACCCAATACATGAAAAATACAACTAATAAAACAAATGATGAAAGTTACTAACTAATGTGGTTATCATTTATTCTACATGAGACAAATTACAAACCAACCATATTACAATAAGTTATTTTAATCAAAACGTAATGACATTTTAACTACCTTAATATTTTAAGTGTAATGACCATATGTTTTATACTTTTCCCTTTTTCGTTGTTTATGTCATCTTTCTCATCTTCATGCTTTCTTTTTAAACAACGCCTCTTGTTACATTTATTATTTTATAAAACAATTGTTGAGTACTTACTAAGTCCATGATACTATCCGCATTCGTCATGAAAAACATATAATCAGAAAATAGTAGTCGCGAGAAATCTTAGTTACAGGGTACCCGCCGCCGCAACGCGCGGGTACCCTGCTAGTTGATAATGAAAGGTGAATTATACAAAGAGTCTCACCCCTCCATGGAAGTATGGAGGGGTATATAAAGCCTAACACAAGTTAAACTATTGCAATATTACATAACTAGTCCATGTGTTTTGGCTTAACAAGATAGCTAATGTAATCCCGTAAATGTCGTTCCATTTACGTGTTGGGATTATAAACTTTGATCCCAACAATCTTCCCCCAATGGGGCGACATAAGGGATTACTTACAACATTTCCTGCAAGTACAAATAAGAATAAAGACAGGTCTTCATAGGCTCTTCAAAATTGCTGAGGATGGTGACAGTTGACGCTCTTTGTCTTCATCTTGTACCTCGGCTTGAAAAACTTTATCTTCACTTGTAGGCAAATGATGTAATATGCATGAAATGGATTAACTTCCCCCCAATTCATGCTGCATGTCTTTAGCGGCTTCTTTGTACACTTCTTTTTGGCGAAGTTTCTGAATCAGCTTCCCCCAAACTAACAACCGTCTTCTGCAGATTCGAAACTTTGATGTAGTCCACATGTCTTCTAACTATTGAAGTTTTTGAGTACGCATCAGAATTTGTAGATGACATCACAAACCACACTAAGCAAATCTGACTAGTCACTTAATCACAGTTATGCTCAACGCGGAAGCTCCTTTCGGGGGTAACATGCAAGAAATCAGCAAGATCTTCTCACATATACAGGCTACTTCACATTTCACAACCCGCAAGAGTTGAAACGATTACACCAAAATCACAAAATTGAACCACTGATCATCTCTGCGGACGTCACTCCGGTAGTAATAAAATTGTAAGCTCGATCATGTGAGTCTATTATGCGTCCTTGATGTGCACATTTCTTCCCCCTAAATGCAGATCCTCATGGAAAATGAGTGTTTTCGCAAAGAAATCAAGAAAAGTCAAAGAAGCAGAAGAACACCCACTCTCTCTTCCCCCGCAATGTCTTCGCGGAATCGGAAGCATACACACTATGTTTACGATGGAAACGGAGGCAACGTAACCCCATATGTCCAATCAACCGATTATGTGTGAAGTATCATAAATAGCCCGTGAGATTCAACTGCTAATAAACAACTCTACTCTTTTATACTCCTCTCAACTAACACTTTACCGACCCCATTATCATTCTGACGGCTTTTTGTAGTGACTACTGATGGAGAAAACTCAATATGACGAACTTGAGACTAAAGTAAAATAATCCAAACTTGTGACTTAAACTTGCACTAATGTATGACAAAGAGCAGTGTAGAGAGTTCGCACCAGTTCGAATCCCTAAGTACTCTATATTCATCAACCAACCAACCATCAAGTATAAGACGTACATCACCTCTTGACTATCCACAACTTCATGTGACACTGAGCACTACAACGTAACTCCTTAAAGTGATAGTTATTTTGTGGTAATAGAAAGAAAGAATCAAAAAAATAACTAGATATCCAAGTCTTCATCATTTTAAAGGTTAAAAGCTCGAACAAGGATCTCGAAGAATCATGCATCCAGCCAACCCCGATATCTTCAGATACTAAGTACACTCACCCGTGAAATTCCACTTCAACCTCAAATAAATAATAAATAATTAACCCTGTAGTCACATCTTGCAGTTAAATGCTCAATTCTAGCCTTTTGACGGTTTAAAGAATTTTGATAATGGTTCCCTATCTTGTAAAAAAAATGTATCCGTATCGCCGTGAAAATTTGTAATACCAACATACCTCTCCTTTACCAAAATTTATCCAAAAATAAAATAAAAAAAAATTAAAATTCTGATAAAATTTTGATAGTCCAGTTTATGCTTAAGTATCACTGCAGTCCAACCATATCATAATCCAATCCAAATCACATTAAGTATGATCAGTCCATGAATCTCACTTGTCAGCCCAGTGATTTCGGTTCTAGCCCATTTTAATATTACGTATGATATAGCAGTGTAGCCCAACAAATGAAGTAACCAAATTTATAAGTCCAATCCAAATGAAAGAAAATACCAAGTCCATGTCTGATCCGATCCACATACCACAGGAATAAAACCCGGTATAGGTTATCATAAAAAAACCTTACACATTACACACGGTATTTTATTATTTGACCGAACCCTAACACGCAGATATCATTTTTATTCCGCCTCCATCTTATCATAACCACTCACCAAACTTTTCTCTCACCCATCACATATACAGATATACTTAACTTATTATCTCACAAATCTCATCTTAAATTTCACAAACACAATCTCAAATAAAATTATGCCCCACGTTTCCTTGTTATCAATATCAAATTAAATCACAAATAAGTCCGCCCCCTTCTAACTGTTTGCTCTCACCTTTACCAATCGATTCAAGCTCATCTCCATCTTCATCTTATTAATTTCATTAAACAAATCGTATATAAAACACAATAAATTAAACATCATCCCCAACCGGACTTATGTCAACAGTTGCAGTACAAAAACCGAATCAAGATGCATCATAAGGGCGTCAAGATCTATAGAAGGGTCACGGTAGGTTGAATGTTTAATTGTTTTGCTATAGATTGATGATGAGTTGGTTTTGATGTTTAAAGATCGATAAGATCTTTACATCCATACGAGGTGCAAGTCAAAAGCAGGCTGAGATCTTTTGAATTTAACTTTTATGTTTGAGTTGTGTTGAAATATGAGAAAGAGGTTGGGTTTAAATTCAGATGAGGAGTCGTTTGGTGGTGAATGGGCTGGTTTTAATTGGCAGTGGTTCTTGTGACTTATGATGTCAAAACTGAGGTCAAAGAGTTGGTATAATGGTTTGTGGTCAATGGTCTTCTGCTTCATCTTTATTCTTATACTGTTTTGGACACTTTACGCATAATGTTTTGCGTAGACCAGATCTTACGCGTAACTTTATGTGTAGACTTGTAGAAATCTTATGCGTAGGTAAATTTATGTGTAGACAAGACTTACGTGTAAACTTTAACTTTTGTGTAGACATGTGTGTTTTGCGTAAAACTTACGCGTAAGACAAGGGTTTTACGCCTTAGTTGAACCTTACGTATAACTTGTCCAAGTTATGCGTAGAAATTTGTAGTTTCGCGTAGAAAGAGGGTTTTGACCCTTTGACCACTTTCCGGCATCCTTTCCGTTTAGATTCCGACCATTATTTAGACCTTGGATATCACGGGTACGGAACAAAGTCATAAAGAATGATATATTACATAAACCAGTTTACGAGGTGCATAGATGACCACAAAAAAAAGGTTAATGTTGATGACAGTGAAAGATTATTGACTTTATATATTTTGACCACTTTTTGAAGTAATAAAACTTCTAACCCAGAAAAATGTAATAACAATTAAAGAAAATGGTATACAGCTTCAAAAAAACAGATTCGAACCTCACAAAAAATACAATTTTGACAAGATAACACCACAATAAATCAACCAAAAACTAAAACCAAGGCTCTGATACCACTTGTAGGATCGTGTTTTAGATTAATTATTGTGATTCGGGAGGTCGAGTAATATGAAATTGAATGAACTCCATGGTTAGAGAGAGAGAGTAGAGAGAGAAGGGAAAAACTAAGTGTTTTATTGATAATGAAAGGTAAATTACACAAAGAGTCTCACCCCTCCATGGAAGTATGGAGGGGTATAAATAGGTTAACAAATACACAACTTAACAATAATGACGCTTCTAGTCCTTGTGGTTTGGCTAAATGGGACAATAAATGTAATCCCGATAATGTCGTTCCATTTACGTGTTGGGATTATAAACTTTGATCCCAACAAATTTTGTAAAATTCACTTTCATGGTCCTTGGGTTAATGAAAGATGGGAATTTTAGTACTTGTGAACATTTGGGAAAATTTCAGTTTCAGCCCCCAGGTTTGCAGAAAATACATGAATGGTCCTTGTAATAATAATTTCTACAACAAAAGGGGTCCAAAGTATTACAACCCACTCAAACCAAGTCAAACCCCAACCCCCACTCCACTATTCACCTTCCCCTACCCCTTGAGTACCCGTTCCATGTCTCCCCCCTCCTACCACTTTTTCACCAACCTCACCACTTCAATTAATATCCACACCAACTTAAACCAACCCCCTCCTCATTTATTACACCCACCAAACCCACTCAAAACTGCTTATACCCGTTTTCCCGCCAATATGGAATTCAAAGGCTGAGATGGACTGGAGGCCATCCAACAGCTAAAAAAGAAGTGGGATAGTCAAGGAATACCTCCAAGGCCTATTTAAGTCAAGAAAAAGAGAAGATGACGTATTAGTCAGAGTAATATAGTTGTAGTGTAGTTTAGACCGTCGTTGTAATTTACTTTAGCTTTTAATATATCAATTCCAATCTTAAAATGTAATTTCACTCATTATTATAAATTAAAGTTGTTTTATTCATTCAATTAAGCTTTAAATCCAGAATTCAGTTTTTACTTGAAATATTCAAAATCCCATTTTCACTAAAAAGTTGTTAAAAAGGCTTGTTCACTGTTTCATTAAGTCACTATAAGTTAGTATAACTTATTTGAACCTTAATCTTTCAGTGTTGCTTATTTTCATTCAAAAACTAAAAAATCCAAAAATAGTTGAAAAAGAAGATTCAAAACAAAGATAAAAAAGAAGGGCAGAAGGAGCATGGAGCTAGGTAGCTATGGAAGGTCTTGGTTTTAGAACTCATGGGAGTGAATAGGATAGGTTTTGATGCCTTGGTCAACTGTCTCAGTGAAACTGCTATTGTAAGCAATTTCTAATTTTTGGAATTCAATGTTCATACACTTACCTTGTTGCTCATTTCAGTTCATTCATGCTTATTTAATGTTAAGATAAGTTTAGAGTTCAGGTTTAAGGTTTAAATTGTAGGTTTACTTAACAAAAACTTCAAAACAGGTTCTAAAGGGAGTGTTTGGTTCTGCACGTAATCCTGTGTTCCCGTTTATCTTGGTTGTTGTTTCTTGCTTACATATAGTTCATTAGGTCATTTTAGCTCATCCATGTCTTAAAAACCATAGGTTATAGTTAGAAAAGTCAAAATCTCTTTTTAATTATCATAACAATTAACTGTTTAGGTTTAGGGGTGGCATAACCACCATTTAGGCTTAGAACTTGTTAATGTAGCTTATATTGGTCTTATTATACCTTAAAACATCAAAAAACTCAGTAAATTAGGATCAAATTCCACCAAAGTCAAAGTTCATAAAAAACTTAAAAAGTCAAATTCTCACTTTTGTGCAGAAAACCCAAAATGGCATGATTTATTGTGAATTTTGTGTTTAGATTCAACCTTTGAGCTTTCTACATGTTATAATCTATCAGCTAGGCTTTTGGTTTCCACTATTTTCTTATTTCTTAGAATTTTATTTAAAGCTTATTTGTTGGCTCAAAGTGACTAGCAAGGCAAGGGCTTGCCCTGCTCCACAACTCTGACCAAACAGACCCTTTTTAGTAGTTCATAGCTTGTTCCTCTGTGGGCCACATGGTATGCTTTTTGGCTTTTTGGGAAGCCAATAAGCCCAACCTTTAGGTTCCTGGTTTATTTCTTGCTTATGAGCTTATTTGCATGGGCTACTAGGTCTATGTAAGTTGTCCATTTTTTAGTATGTGCTGAGAATTCAGCTTTTAGGCCAATATTCCATACCCTCCCCTGGATTCAATAGTGGGTCCCAGAGGGTGAAACCTAGTTTTTTAAAAAGCCAATAAGCTCATCTTATTGGCTCAACTTTTTGTTTGGGCTTCCAGGTTCCCTAGTGGGCCCACAGGCCTGCAAAGTAGCCTATTTGATCCTGTTTCAAAATCAGCTTTTAGGAGTTGCTTATTTGCTCATCCCAACTTATCCCTTGTACTTTTCCTTGGCTAGTCAAACTGCCATAGTTTTTAAGCCCCATTCAGCTTATTTTTAAGATTCTTTAAATTTTTTTTTTGTAAAATTTGTTTGGTTTTAGAGTTAAAATAGTATTGTAAAAGAAAAATCCAGAAAAACCAATTTAATTATAAGTGATAGTTTCTATTTAATTTTATTTACCTTTTTAATTTTCCTTTTTAGATTTTTATTAAGTAACTTGCAATTTTATATTTTTCTTAATTTCCTTTTATCTTTAGGTATTTTCAGTAATTTTTCCAAATTTTTATATTGTCATTTAGTAATTATTAGATTTAACATTAGTTTTATTAATTATTAATTAATAATTAAGTATTAAAAAGCATAATTAGTTTTTATAAAGTAATACCTAGTTTTTATATTTTTCCTAGCTTTTATATGTTATAAAACATTTTTACAAATTTTTCTAGAATTTCTACTATTCATATTCTAATTTGTATAATTTAATTAGTTTAATTAGTAATTAATTAATATTTAGTTTAATAATTAGTAAAATAGTCTAAAGATAATTTTAAGAAACTTTTTATAATTTTTTAGGATTCCTGAGATGGTTAATTAGATTTATAAATTTTTCTATAATTTTCTAATCACTTTTAGTATTATTAGTAATTTAAAAATAGTTTAAATAGTTTAATTAATATAATTAGTAATTAATTAATATAAAATCCACAAAAAGACAAAATGACATTTTTTCATTTTAAAATTTGTTTTAAGTTATTTTATAATTTTAGAAATTTAGTTTTCATTTTTCTATTTTTAAAATAATATTCTATTGCATTTAAGTTATATAAATATTAATAATTAGTATTAAATAGTATTTAAATTAATATTAAATAATTAATTAGTGTAAAAAATCATTTTCTTTTTCTAAAAATTTTCTTTCATCGCTAGGTTTGTAAAAAAGTCATTTTCACCCCCTGAGGGTTTTCAGATTCCAGTTTTCACTTTTTATTTTGTACGTTTACGTTATTTTAAATGTAAACGTACGCGTTTTTAGATTTTAAACGTTTTTAAGTATCTAACTTTCACGTAACCATTTTTATAGCTTATTTAAGCTATTTCTTCTTATATTCCTTAGTTTAATCCATCTTAAAACCCCTTTCTGTCCAAATTCACCCGATCACAAACCCGTTTGAATACAATCCACACCTCGTCGGGACATAACGACCCGGGGAAACCACTATACTTCCACGAAGATTGACTCTAAGGAGTTTGACTAAGTTGACCACTCACTTAGTTTACTTTAGTTGGCTGCTTTTGCCTCAATCAGCAATCATAGTAAGAACCTTTAACTGTTGCTTTAAATGCTCAGAAGGAAGATCATAATCATTCTTGAACTCATTATGTTTATCTCCTTCAGGCTTATATCTGCTTTCTTCTTCTGCTTTTCTCTTCTTTTGAGTAAAGGATTTATGAACAACACCTTTTCTTTTACCACCTTGACTAGAAGAAGTTTTCTTGTCTGCATCAAGCTTCTTAACAACATCTACCTCTTGTACATGCTCTGCTTCAATAACTTTGTCAGGAACCAACTTCTTTTTCATTTGAGCAAAATGTTCTAAATCTTCAGCACAACCCATAGGATAGAAGGTATCAATTTCTTTTCTAGCTTGTTGATTCAAATTAAAAACCTCTTGATCAGACTTAGGCTTCAACTGTACCAATTTCCACCCCTTCATATTCTTTAGGTATCTTTCTTGCTCTCTGCTTTGTTGCAATGGTGTTGGACCCCTAAGAATTTTCTTCTTCCTTCTAGCAGCAGCATCCTCTTTTCTTTTCTTTTCTGAGAACTCTCTCATCCATGTTTGAACATCAAAAGTTGGAACTTCTTGTTCTTCAATTTTAACCAACTTGGAGAGTTCTATGTCAGCATCTATTCTTATCTTTTCCTCCATCCATTCCTGATACCTCTTCAAATCTTTAGTTTCTTTTTCCACCATTTCCTTTTCTTCCTGAATCAACTGTTGCTCTTCCTGATCAATCAGCTCTTGTTCTTTCATTGCAATAATTAAATCATGTTCAATTTGTAGTTCTTTGGGCCAAAAATGAAAAGGTATTTAAGAGTAATCAATCCCCTTATGCATTATCTTTGGATCTTCAACCAGCTTGCCCTTTCCCTTATCAGTAGAAGATGATGAAGCAACCTTCTTTTGTTGAGCAGCAGGTTCTCTGATTACAACTCCTTTTTGAGGTATTCTTGGTGTAGATGATGTGATTATAGATGTTGGTTTTGTGGTAGTGGTTGAATTAGTTGTGATGTATGTTGTGAAGATGATTCAGATGGAACCTCTGTTGTCTTCTTACTTAACAAAACCATAGCCTCAGCAGCAGCTTTGTCACTAGACCCAGCAGTAGAGTCTTGTGAAGCAGGATCAGAAAAATCCTTAGCAGTAGAATTGTGTGCAGCAGCAGAGTCATCAATTTTGTTAGTAATAGCAGCATCATTCACTTCTTTTGCCACAGAATCACCCATTGTCATCAATGCTTCACCCATCAACCCTGTTGCCTTCACTAATTGCTCAAGCCCCAAAGTTTTGAGTTTCTCCACCAATTTTTCTTGAGCAGCAGCCACTTCTTCCATTACAACCTCATTACCCAACTTATCAGCAATCACAAAGCTATCCATATCTTGAGGACTTTCCACCTCCATATCATCAATCACTGGAACCTCCCCTGAAACTACTCTAACATCCACATCTTGAGCACTGTCAACCTTCATCAAATTTGCCTCCCCTGAACCCATTACATCGTCCTGATCCTCATTCCACCCCTGTTTGGAAGCATCCTCTTCCAAAGGAATAGAGTGTTCAGGAGAACTCACAACTTGAGAAGTGCTCACTTTCTTCAATCTTCTAAAGGAGGTTGAAGATCTTGATTTTCTTAAGTTCTTGATCTTCTTTTGCAATCTTTTAATCTTTCTGGCTTGTCCATCAACAATAGTAGAAAGACTAAGAACTTTCTCCTCCAATGTATCACACTTCAGCTCCAAATTGGTACAAGTAACCGTTAATTTCTTAATGAGTTGCATGCTAGTCTCATCATTTCGACCTGTTTGACATGGTCCGAGAGGTGAATCACTGACATTGTCATCATGTACAATATTATCCATCAATTCATTTGTCACTGTTCTGTCCTCATCACTTCGACCTGTATTACCTGGTCCAAGAGGTAAATCTTTGGACGTAAACTCAGCGTCAAACCTAGTTTGATCATCTGAGCCCCCTGTATTTGCCAGTTGGCTAGGGTTACCATATTTGGAATTAGATTCAACAGAACCCTCTTCTCTAGATGTTGCCATGGTTTGGGTCTTAATGACGTTATCACTGTCCTGCTCTGCTGCTAAGCTAGAAGCAGTAGTGACAGACCTCTCCAACATGTCCCCTGCATCACCTAGGACAGCCTCATCTGGTACAAACATACTAACATCATCCTGAGGTAGCTGAGTGTCTTTTTTGCTTTCTTACGGGTGTAGAGTATTTTGGGTTGAGTGACAGATACGGTAAAATTGGGTGTGTGATGGGAATCAGTTGGAGTTCCTGATTCTTCACCCAGAATGTTTTGCACAATTTGCACCATATAAGGTGTAAGAGCTTTATGTGTGTCTGAAAAACCTTTTCCATTTTTAATTAAGAAAGTAAACATTTTTGGAACCAACTTAGGAGCATCATAAGTGGCAGCATGTGATCTGACTTTGGAAATTTGTTTTTCTACAAAGAGCTGGAAAAACCTTGGATAAAGTAAATAAGAACCAGACTCTTTGACACTTTTTGCAATCCCCTCCAAAATCATATTTGAAAAATTAAATGGATGACCTTTGCTTAGACATACCATAGCAGAAGCAATAGTAGCACTAAACTCATTCCACCCAGAATTTTTAGAACTCAAACAATGAAGGAGATTGTGTACCAAAAATTTGTATGCCGTCCCTCATATCCCAAATCATTTAATCCCTAAAAAATGGTAGAATTAGCAAGACACGTGGTCTCTGTTTCATCATCTAAGAGAAGAATTTCTCTTATAGAAGATTCAGTTACACTTACGTACTGACCATCTACCATGGCTTTAACATATTTTCCCCATTCCTAGTTTTGACTTTAGTGGTAAGCCAAAACTGTTTGATGTAGGAAACATATATAGTAGGATTCACACTTAATGCATACCTAAGAGAAGTAGCATTTAAGAATTTTGCCATGTCTGTGAAACCTTCAAGAACCAGGTCTTCATCCAATAGAGCAACATTATTGTGATTTTCTGCCCAGGTACGTGTACAATCCATGAATTAGGTTATTGAGGAATTTGGGGATCTTTGACTTTGAGAGTAATAGAGTGTTAGGGTTTGTGAAAACATCAATTTGGAACGCGTAAACACAAATTGTGGATGTCAATTAGGTTTTAAATTTGATGTGAAGAAGTTACACATTCCACCCTCACACTTACAATCGTAGTAGCACAACCAGAGTATCAACAAAACTAGCAACAGAATGAAACAACTAGCAGCAGATTGATTTTGGTCAGCAGCAGAGTTGACTAAGCAAACTTGGTCAAAAAGTCAAACTATCTTCAACAATAAATGCACGAGATACGCCTTGATCTCTATAAAAAAGAACTAATCTTCCCCTAAATTAGCACACGCAAACCCTAATTACTTTCCAAAATGCCAATCAACCAAATCAAATCACAATAACAATGAAATCCACTCCCGAAATAATCAACATATCCTCTGATTCATCCTCCGATGATGAAGCACCACTCCCCACCTATGTACCACCATTCCGTCCTCCTCACAATGGATGTAGGACAAAGGAGCAAGCACGGAAGAGAAAACACGATCTTCTAGTGTTTAAGGATCTTTTGAACTTGAATCAGACCCCAAGCACATCCTGGGGTAAAGAAGTTATGCCCCCCAAATTTCCATCTTCATCAGAATCATCAGAAGACCCAGCCTGGATCCCCATCAGACCTCCATCTCCAATGGAACTTGTTTCCCCTTTTCTTTGCACCTCTTCAGATGAGGATGAGCCTCAGAACAATCCTCCTGCTACTCCTGAAAGACCACAATCATCAAGGCCAAGGCCAGCATCCAGAACAAGAATGTCAAACCCTCCTCTGCCTAAAGAAAGAGAAGTGGTACTTGGGCTTCCATGCCCTAGGCATTGATGTAGTTGTAGGTTGTTGTCTTTTGATTTCATCTGTTTATGTAGCAGTCTTTTGTTTACTTGGGAAGTGATTTGTCTTTGAAACTCTTTAGTTTGTATTAGTTTGGCTTGAGTGAATGATGAATGATCCAGTTATGTCTTGAATATTTGCATTCTTTGTGAAGTAACAGCAACAATCATCATTTATAACTTTTTCCTGCAAAATGTTAGGCCAAACACCACAAAACATACCAACACATGTTGCAAATGTACTAGAAATATGTAGCAGTAGAGTCATATAGCAGCAGAGTACATTCCAACTTAAGAACATGCTTCTTAAGAAGCAGCAGAAACAGATTAACAAGCAGCACATCATCTTTACACAACTTTACAAAAACATAAGAGGATAAGTTTTTCAAAGATTGATCATACCAATGTTTGCAATTAAAAATTGAAACCTTCCCACATCAAAGTGTTTAGTGAGTAGATAAGCAACATTGTTGTCAGTATGAATCTTAACAATTTGAATTAACTTCTTTTCATAACAATCTCTTATAAAATGATGTCTTATCTCAATATGTTTTGTTTTGGAATGAAAAACAACATTTTTAATTATGCAAAGGGTTCTGTTGTTATCAATATGAATTTTGGTGTTCATGAAATTGTACCCATAATCCAGCAGTTGATTTTGCATCCAAAGCACTTGTCCACAGCAACTTGAAGCAGCCACATACTCAGCTTTAGTTGTAGAATTTGCAACCACTGTTTGTTTCTTGCATTGCCATGACACCAATCTGTTTCCAAGAAATTGACAACCCCCCGTTGTAGACTTTCTATCCAAGCAAGCTCTAGCATAGTCACTATCTGAGTATGCTACCAAATCAAAAGGTGAATCCTCAGGATACCAGAGGCCCAATTTTGGTTGATGCCTTATATACCTAAAAATTATCTTCACTGCATTGAGATGTGATTCTTAGGGACATACTTGGAATCTTGCATAGGCACATACAGCAAACATAATATCAGGCCTTGAAGCTGTAAGGTACATCAATGAACCAATCATTGATCTGTACAAGTGAACATCTACTTCTTTTCCATGTTCATCCTTCAACAATGGTTTGTTGGATTCCATGGTTGTCTTTGCAGGCTTAGCATCTTCAAATCCAAACCTTCAAAATGTCATTAACATACTTATCCTGACTAATAAATATGCCATCATCCTACTGTATAACTTGCAGACCTAAGAAGAAGGTGAGTTCCCCATTGAACTCATAGAAAACTTATCCTTCATAAGCTTCTCAAAATCAACACACATAGCTTTGTTTATAGAACCAAAGATGATGTCATCAACATAGATTTGAACCAGCAAAATATCATCCTTTTGTCTTTTGAGAAACAAAGTCTTGTCAATCTTTCCTCTACTAAACCCATAATCTAGCAAATATGTTGACAAGGTATCACAGCAAGTTCTGGGAGCTTGATGTAAACAATACATTGCTCTATTCACCTTGTAAACTTTGTCAGGATAATCAGGGTCTTCAAAACCAGGTGGTTGAGACACATAAACTTCTTCTGTAATGGTCCCATATAGAAAAGCACTTTTTACATCCATCTAATACACCACAAAATCTTTGTATGAAGCACAAGCCAAGAATAGTCTAACGGCTTCTATTCTTGCCACTGGTGCAAATACTTCATCATAGTCAAGTCCTTCTTGTTGTGTGTATCCTTGTGCTACTAACCTTGCTTTATTTCTGATGACTATGCCCCTTTCATCTCTTTTACATCGAAAAACCCATTTAGTGCCAATCACTCTTTTCCCATTTGGCAAGTCAACCAAAGTCCATACTTCTTGTAGTTTTAATTGCAGAAGCTCATCTTGCATTGCTTCCACCCAACTTGTTTCTTGTAAGGATTTGTAAGTGTTCTTGGGTTCAATTTGAGACAGAAAACAGGCAAACAAGAAATTTTTTAGATCTTTGTGACTGTTTCTTTGATGCAGAGATCTGCAAAGAAACTTTGATGTTGAAGATCTTTCAGCTCTTTAGTCATTTTTCTTGTTTAAACAGATGATGTTGGATCACTATGAATATGTTCTTTTGGATGATCCTTGCGAACTCTTGTAGTAGTAGTGGGACTAACAGGAATGTTGACTTCCAAATTAGTAATGTCTGCATCAACTCCAAATAATTTACCATCAAGAGCCTCATCATCTGTATCATAGTAAATAATTTCTAGAGGAGGTATATTTGGATCATCAGGATAGTTTGGATCAGCAAAAGATCTATCATGAGTGTCCAAAGAAGGAAACTTTGGTGAAGAAGCAGAGTTAGTAGGCTTGGCAGCAGAATTAGTTGAAGCAATAGTTGCTTGTTTTAGCCTAGCAGTAGGTTCTTCTGAGTCAGCAGTAGAGTCTTCTGGCCTTGTAGGAGAGACATCAACAACCACTTTGGGAGCTTCATTTGTTACTTTTCTTGCATCAATATGTATTTCAATACCTTCTTCAGTTTCCTTAGGTTTTTTTTTAGTAACAACATCTTCTTGTGAACTTTGATCTTTCTGAAAGGGTAGTAAAGTTGGACCAATCTTCAATTTCTCAACCAAAACAAAATCTTCCTGTGGTTTGTTAGTGTCAATACTAGCAATAACTGGTACATAATTCATTATTTTTGCTAGAATATCAACATTAAACAACCATTCTGGTCCCTTCCCTTCAGCATTAGATGTGTTCTCACTAAACTTGATATGCAAATTCTCCTCTACATGTTTGGTTCTCTTATTGTATACCCTGAAAGCTTTACTATTCACAGAGTAACCAACCAAGTATCCTTCATCAGTTTTTTCTTCAAACTTGCCTAATTGATCATTAGTGTTCAAAATGGTAACAGGACATCCAAATGTTTTAAGAAAGTCAATCATTGGTTTCTTTCCATGAAATAGCTCATATGGAGTCTTGTTGTGAGGCTTAACTACCTTACTTCTATTTTGCACAAAACATGCAGTGTTCACAGCTTCAGCCCAAAAAGGTATAGGTAGTTTAGAGTCAGATAACATTGTTCTTGCAGCCTCAATCAGTTTCATGTTTCTTCTCTCTACAACACCATTCTGTTGTGGAGTTCTTGCAACACTATACTGTCTTAGAATTCCCTTTCCCACACAGAATTGATTCATCAAACTATTCTTGAACTCAGTACCATTGTCACATCTGATTATTTTCACTTTGTGGTTGTGCAACTTTTCAACTCTGGTAATGAATGCCTTGAGTATCTCTAGGGTCTCATCTTTAGTGGCAAGAAAGAACACCCAAGTAAACCTGCTAAAGTCATCTGTGACAACTAGGCAATATGACTTCTTGTTCAAGCTCTTCACAAAAACAGGCCCAAATAAATCCATGTGAAGTAAATGTAAAGGCTCAGTAATTGTGTTCACTGTCTTGGACTTGAATGAAACTCTGTGTTGTTTACCCTTTTGACAAGCAACACAAGTCTCACAATTTTCAAACACCTTTGTAGGCATTCCTCTCACAAGATTTCCTTTCACCAGCTTGTTCATTGTCTCATAGTTCAGATGTCCAAGTCTTCTATGCCATAATTTGGACTCATCAATAGTGGCCTTTGTAATTAGACAAGTTAAAGCTCTTTTGGGAATAATGTTCTTAATATGGTCACTATATATATTTTCATTTCTAGGGACTCTTAATAGCATAAATTTATCATCTGGCAACTGAAAATAAGGAGAAAGGATCATACATTCATTGTCAATAAAAAGAATAAAGTTCCTTTTGTCACACATTTGTGAGACACTAAAGAGGTTAAACTTAAGCCCTTTCACAAGAAACACCTTCTCAAAGTCCAAATTTCCAGTTCTCAAAGTTCCTCTACCAATAATCTTTCCACCTTTTGGATCATTCCCAAAAGCAACATAACCACCTTCAAAAGCCTCAAAGTCTTCAAGTTGAGACTCATCTCCTGTCATATGTCTAGACCATCCACTATCAACTATAACCATATCTTTTAGATCATCCAGTAGATTACCCTGCACATGAAAATAGAGAAATTAATTTCTCTTGGGGACCCAAGCCATTACTGACTTGGATCTGCCTTGTGCATCAACATAATTAAATTTCTTTAAATCACTTGATGCACTGCTGTTTTTGGAAACATTGTTTGAAACAGATGATTTTGGTTTCAAAACCCAGCAAGCTGAGGCCTTAACCGCATAAAAATGATTTCCAACAACTGTATTTGATAAAACTTTCGGCCCAGAAGTAGAAAGTTTTGCACTAGCAGTAGATTGCTTACTAGCAGCAGAATGCTTACTAGCAGCAGAGTGCTTACTAGTAGTAGAGCCAGCAACAGAACCAGTTGTGGTTTTAAAAGCACCATTTGATTTAGGAGCATAAATAGATCTAGTTGCACCAGATCTCAACAACACAGCTCTTGGAATCATATTTTTGTTAGGATGAGGGTAAGTATTTCTAGAAACATATTTATGATTCACCCTTGAGTATTGATTCCAAACAGGCTTTTTGTGGTCATTACAACTATTAATCAAATGTTCAAAACTACCACACTTATAACAATCCTTTTTCTTTAATTGAAACTCACTACCTAATTTGTTTGAAACTAGGTTATTAAAGTTTCTCTGATTTCCCTTAGGCTTATTATAGAATCCATTCAATTGACCTCTAGGAACCTCATTATATTCTACCATTTTTCTATAGATGCCCTTACCTAGCACAGGTCTCACAAACTTAACCTGTTCAATTTTAGGTTCAACTTTTGTAGGAATTTCTTCCTTTTTCACACTTTGTTCTAGTTCAACATGTTCCTGTTCTTCATCACTATCTGAATACCAGTCTTCAATAATAGGAGCCTCAGGAAATTTTCTACCCTCAACCTTAGGTGTTTTTAAGACACTCGTACTTGATTTACCTACAGGTTTTTCAATATCTAGCTCACTAACGAAAGACAATTCTTTTCTTGGTGGAGCATAGGCACTCTTAATAGGAGGAGCAACCTCATTGTAGCCTATTCCACTTCCTTTCCTCATCAAGGTACTCTCAATAGATTTATTAACCAAATCAGAAGCATATTGTTGTTTATTTACTCTTACTATATGTTTATCCTTATCAGCAAGAGCTGCATCTCTATCTTTTTCTGCTTCTTCTAATTTATTCTTAAGAAATTCAATTTCACTGTTTTTCTTAAAAATCTCAACATCCTGTTGGTTAATTTTATCTACGTATTCTAGCTCACACTGTTTGAGATATTCTAATCTTCTTTCAACATTTTGAATACCTACTTTGTAACCTAAGTTATCAAGTTTTAGGTGTTCAACTTCTCTAATTAGACTCTCATTCCTAGACTTAAGTTCTTCTACAGTGTCAGCACATGATTTAAAAGAACACACAGATAGATCAGAATCATTGGATACCTCAGAGTCAGTGATGAGGTGAAAAATGAACCGTTTTTAGGGGGTCATTTAAGCCCGGATTTGAATTTATTTGATCAAATATTGCCCTAAGTCGTTCCTTTTGTCATTTTAGGTACTTTTGGAGTGAATTTTGGAAAAAGAAGCATTTTGGATGTTTTTGGAGCATAAAAGTGAAGAAAACGGCAAAGTCTTAATTTTCCTTGCTGGGAACAGTACCTAACGGTGTCAAGAGGCTTCATGTGACGGCGACAAGAGTAAAACAAGAGGTGGAAGTGGTGATTGTCCAGAGAAAACGTGACGGCGTCACGTATGGCCGTCATGGTTCAAGATATGGTGACGGCCCAGAGTAATATTACATATGACGGCATCAAATATGGATCTAGACAATCCGATCTCATTATGGGCGGCGAGTTGACGGCGTCAGAAATTCCTTCTTGACGCCACCACCCTGTAAAATCTATATATAGTTTTGCAATTTTCATTCATTAATGAGGAACAAGTAGGGTGTAACTTTGGAGAAACCCTAGCACGAATTTTACTGCTTTTTCAAGGGTTTTTACCCTTTGAACCTTTTATGTCAATTTGAGATAAGTACTCTTTCAATTCATTCAATATGTCTATGTGTTGTTTGAATATATCTTACACTTGTCTTGAATTTAACATGATAGGCTAGATCTCTTGTGTGTTTGCTTAGATGTAGTGAAACCTAGATGTTAATTATGGGTTGGTTGTTTGTTTATAGTTGTTACGGATGAATGATTTCGATGTTAGGCTTAAGAAAACTGGCAGACTTCCAATGGTGACATGCTTGAACGTCTTAAGAAACATGAACCAATGCGTACTAGGTTATTATGGTTGTATTTAATGCATGAGCGAATTCTAATGATCCCATGTTAGGAGCTTCTTTGCCGGCTCGACATAGGAGTGAAGTAGGAGCTTATAGAGTTTGGGAAGTACGTACGCCACCCCACGAATGGTATTAAGTAATATGACCCGTCATCCATGCAATTGTAACAAACTATCAACCTGTAAAAGATATCTAGGGAGTAATGAAATCTAAATAAACACAACTCTCCCTATTATTGTTCACACCACTAGTTTAATTAGATTTATTTTCATTTATGTTATTTTATTTTGATTGCATAGTTGTTGGGTTAGTTGACTAGCAACTAATTCCGCCCACTCTTCCAAAAACCGAGATTTTTAATTGCTTTCATAAAAATATAAAAATACAAAAATAATCTTCTCTTACCTCTAGACCTAGTTTTTAGGTTTTCTAATCCTAGCGACACTATTCCTGAGTCGAACGATCAATACCCCGGTACTTGTCACTATACTATACTACAACGATTAGGTACACTGCCTGGTGGGGGTTGTAAGCTTCTCGAGATCCCTCGAGAGGTAAAGCCTGGTGCGATTCCCACGTATCAAGTTTTTGGTGCCGCAGCCCGGGGAATAGTTATTGTCTAGGTTAGGATTTCTTTTTATTAGGTCTATTTGCTAGATTCCTTTCTAGTAATATTTTATTTTTATTTTTAGGTTCTCTTTAGTCTATCTTATTTCTTCGTGTCTTTGTTCGTAATATTTACCATCCGACATCATGGAAGGTACTCCCGTCCTAGCCACCAAGGCTATCGAAACACCATTGAGCTCACCCAAGGAGCCAATGTGTCCCTCTTGCGATCCGACACCATCCGGTTGGTGCAAAGCGGATGTGTATTCCATGGACTTCGTTCCGAAGATCCTAATCAACATCTCAAGGATTTCCTTAAAATCGTAGATTCTATAGACCTTGATGTTACAAGCGTTGCCCTTAGACTTTATCCAAACCTATAAACTTAGCATAAAAGTTTATAAAACACATAAAATAACTAACGTAATAACTAAATAATGCAACCTATAACAAAATTCAATGACCAACACTTGAAATAATAAAGTCTATTCCCAACAATCACCCCCTAAGTGTTGGTCATGAAAGGTTGCTCGACGTCGTCATCTTCTATACTTTGACTTTGTAGTTGACGTCCTCAAAAATAGTTAGCAACATCTTTCATCGTTCTTTGTACTTCGTTCTCTGTTGATGTAATGGTGACCATGTTATGAAGTTGTCTGCCGATCGTCACTTCTGTGTCTGTGGTGGTTGTTCGCCATTCCAACATGCTCATACATCTTAGGACTTTAACTTTCAAAAGCATGAAGTTCCTTTTCATACATTTTGATTTTTAGTCTTTATACTATGTAGATTCTTCTTTTTGGCGTAGAATCTTTCTTTGAACTTTGTGGCGCTTAGATCATTGGGGGAGCTTTCATTTGCTTCAAGATGTATGTATGACATGCTGGAATCTACCATCATGGAGGTGATGTACCTGCAGCTAAACAGTTAGCAATAATCAACCGGTACTTACAGATAAGGAATTAGAGCTTGTCAATAGAATATTGTGAAGACTCCTTCTAATCCTTATCCAGGCTGTTCCCATATCAGATACTCCCGAAGGAGCTTACGAGACCTACTAAGTAGCTCAATGACTGGTTGAGTCGCTGGGGATCACTCCACGACTGTAGACCGCTAAAGAACCACCGTGAACGCTAAGCGTAACCCTTGTGGGGTTACCGAAGTGACCTGCTGTCAGGGCTATTTGATGTTGAACCTGGCAGGAATTTCCATTCAATCATTGAGAAATACATTTGTAATTCTCTCATAAACGTTCTCGGTAGATTGCTAAGATCTGCGAAGGACTCGATAATTCACAACTGGTGCCCATTGATGTATAACACCAGTTGTAGTAATCCTAAGTGTTCCTAAGAGATCTTTGATGTATCTCATGGCTCTAGACTCGATAAGTGCTCACTTAGGTTTCCTATGCGGAGACTAGGGAGGGGACTCCTACTTCAATATCAACCATCTCTAAGAGATAAGTCGATAGATTACACTGGTTCCCTGTGAGAATGAAACAAGCTCTTTTAAGAGAACTTGAGTGGTTAAGAAGGTTTAGGGCATTGCGTCACTGGGTCCATGACGACTTTATCTTCAATACCGGTGTTGCGTTAGCAACAACCAGTAGCATATGAATTGAACCCGGTGTCTGCCCTAAGGTTGAACATATGGAGGGCTATTTCTTTTCACTCTTTTCTTTACTTATCTTTTTAATTCTTCAACTCCTTCTTTCCCCTTTCATTCTTTTCTCCTTTTTTTCGTATCATACATAAGGCCTTCTAAATCTAACTATTGGAGATGTCCTTGGGTAGATCACTCCGGCTCTGGCGGATCATAGGACGGTTTTCCCTATCTTAATCACCTTATAACTCCATGATTATCCGACAATAGCCAAGAAACCTTTGAAAATCTCTCAAAGTGTTTGTTATCATCAAACGTTTTGTTTAACACTTTGAGAGTTTTATGTTAACTTTTGAAGGGCTCCCCCTTCACATGTGCTCACAAGTATTAAATAAATTAGCACATGCGGGAGGAGCAAGCACTTTTAGAATTGATCCACTTTCAGTGAACAAGACCGATTCGAGACACGCTTACATCACTAGTTAGACTAGCTTGAAGTTATTACCCGGCCTGGTCAAATCCACAGAAAGTTTCTCGAAACGGTACATTTCTACTTAGACAAATCCTTTTCGAGACACGCTTACGTAGCTAGTTAAAGAGTTTCATTGTCAGTTTTTAGGTGACAACTAGCTCTAGTAACTAACTTGATGTTATTACCCGTCGAGGATAAGTCTTTTCAAGATTACTAACTTTTATGTTTTGTCAATTCTTGGGTAAATCTGAGTCTAGCTCGCATGAGATTTTGACTTTTAATCAACTTTGAACTTTCATATTTTAATCACATTCACTCTTTCACCCCCTCAAAAATAGCGTATAAGATGATACTTTTGACAATCTTTTGATTAAGATCTGCCTTTTGAGTCTTATGGGGAAATATCAACAAGAACCTTTTTGTTATTCAAACGATGAATTTTTCAAGTGCTCCCCCTCAACAAGTGAATACTCATTGAGGTGAAATACTTGTCTTTTGAGCAGAGTTATGAAAATCAGAAAATGTTTGATTAACTCTACTCAAAAGTAAGAAGCCTTCGCTCCTTATATTAGGATTGAGGCACTGATGCGTACCTTAGGGTCCTTTCATTACAAGTGCGGGTTGTACACTGTTATGTGTGCACAAACCATAAAAACATGATTTTGACAAAGCATTTTGATTTCAAAATACTCCCCCTCAAAATGAGCATGTGTTTTGACATTTTTAAACTTTGGAGCAAATTGGGGAGTAAAGGTTTGAAAAATCTTGAGCAAAATTTTGAAAAGTTTTGAAAAATCTTTTGAAAAATTTTGAATAAATTTTGCTCAAGATTAAGAAGTTTTAGATAAACTTTGCGTGAGAACTTGCTTCTTGTTTTTAGGATAAGTGCACGTTTGTTTTTAAGAAATGTTTTAGCAAGGCACTTTCCTTTCTTTGAAAACCGAGTTGTACACTGAAATATGTGCACAAGTCGTTGTTTTAACACAAAATTATTTTTCTCTAAACAAAATACTCCCCCTCAAATAATGAAATTTATTCAAGAGATAGTCTTCTTGAGTTGAATTTAGAATCGTATTAAAGAAATACTTTTTGAAAAATTCGAGAGATGATTCTGCTCAAGGTTTTAGAAAACATAATCAAGTATTATACAACAAAGAATGCTTGAAATTCAAAACTCTTTTACTGTTGAAAGTTGTTTGAGACTCAGAGTCTCTCTTTTGAGTTTTAAAAAATCTGAAAAAGATATCCATCAAAAGTTGAACCTCATGGGTTCTTTTTGAAGTTTTGATTTTGTGATGGATGGAAAACTTCGGGTGTTTGGTATGTTCAAATCAAAGACATTCTTTTATAGAAACCAAAGCATTCTAGATTTTGAAAATTTGAAAGGTTTTGAATGACTTTGCTTTGGTCTCCACACTTGCTTTATGATTTTGTGAAAGTTTTCTCCCCCTCAAAACATGTTCCATTTTGACAATGTAAAGCAAAATTTGTTTTAATGGAGGAACATAGTTTTGAAGATTTGAAGTTTTTTACACAAAGAAAGAAGATTCTAAAATATTTCAAGAAAAGAGTTAGATGTTTGACTCACTTGGTTTTAAGAAAATTTTGCATCTGGAGTCAAACATCGCATACCAATATGGTGAAATAAATCAACAAACCTTGATGGAGGGAATGCCTTTGTAAACAAGTCTGCCAACTGGTATTCAGTACCATCAAGATCTAATTCAATTATACCCTTCTCGACATGCTCTTAGATGAAATGGTAGTGGAGAGCAATTTGTTGGGCTTTGGAATGATGAAAGGTGTTGCATGAGATTGCAAAAGCACACTTTGGGTCGCAGTACATTGAGATCTAGTCAAATACATAGCCGTAGTCCGTGAGCTCAGTTCTCATCCAAATGACGTGAGCACAGAAAGAAGACATGGCTACACACTAAGCTTTAGTTGATGGCAGTGATGTACAATCCTGCTTCATTGACAGTATCCCTTTGTAACTAAACAAGATTTGTTGCGAATCATTGTGCCTTCTGCGTCCAACTTGTTTTTCCAAATCCATTTAATTCCACTAATGTTTTGAAGGGTGATGTTGGTAGAACATATGAATATTAGACGGATCTAAATTGCGAGAAGACAACTCTACTATATCAGAAATGGTTGGAGTCAGTGCAAATGGATTGAATAACGTATTTCCGTCATAATCTACAGGTTGTGGTACTGATTGGATCTTCAGCTGATTGTCTAGAGTTGGAAGCGGTTAGTCCTACTGTTGTTGGAGATGCAATTGGAGGACCGTCTTTATCAACAGTTGTTGTTGTTTGTTGAGGTGAGTCAGGTACATGAATATTTGCAGGTTGTGCAGCGGAAATTGGTGAGACCTCAGAAGAACGGTATTCAATCGTATCATCAAACAGTGGGGCAAACAGGGTTTCCAAATTCTTTGCGGTTAAGAGGCAATGGTTCAGCCGAAGAGTCCGAAAAGTTAAGACAATTGGATTCGGGTTCTAAGCTGTTTTGCTCAGAAGCCATTGCTGAAGTGCTTTTAAACGGTTGATTGCGGGTCCTAAGCTGTTGTGCTCAGAAGCCATTGCTTTAAGCGCGGGTCCGAAACTGATTTGTTCCGAAGCCATTGTCATTAAGCTCAGGTCCGAAACTGAGTTGTTCCGAAGCCATTGTTGTTGAATCTGTAAAGAAAGAAAGAAGAGACAAAACAGAGAACATGGATCCCCAAGTGTAATTGGGTTCCGAATGTTAGAAGCATAAAGATGTAGTGTCAATTATCTTCTTGACACTCGAACACACAATTCCTATGGTTTTCATTCTTGTCTCAGAGGTAGATGTTGTGGAGATCACATTAGTTGTGGTGCAATTGTCTAAAATCTTTCCTGTAGGAATCCACCTAAGACCAATCGTTTTGAAAATTCTACCCGTGGGTACCCACCTAGTGTTACATCTAGGAGATGTTTTCTTTTTAGATGCAGTGGGAGCATCACTTGGTTGAGAAAACCTACGTCCTATATTGATCCACTTCTTAGGTTTCTGACTTGTGACTTTTGGTTCAACGGGTTTATTTGTCTTAGTCGATTGAGCCTTTTCAAGTGAATTTCCTTTTTGAAGATATTTTAAAGCACAGACATCATGATTATTTACGCAACTACTCTTAGATGCTATCCAATTCCTATTAGGTTGTTGAGAACTCCTAGGTATTGGTTTGCTACTACTAGCCGTATTTTGAACTACAGCGGAAGGCATCACAATAGGTTTTGAACCTAGAATTCCATCCTTTTGAGGTAGCGCCTTTTTCCTAGCCTTTTCTAGATCATAGTTCTTGTACATGTCATATTTTCCATAAGAATCTTTACTTTTAATGCTCGTATTAGACACTGTTTTTGAACTAATCCTAGATGAACCAGGTATAATCATGTGTTGAGATTTAGCAGACACAGATGCATTTCCCTTTGGCCAAGAATGTGGAGTGACTGGTTTTGTCAAATTGTTTTTCTCAACAACTTGGGAGGCAAACCGAGGTTTTGAAAATTTAGGTCGTTCAGATTTAAATGTAGTTGATTGTCTAACCAAAGATTGTTTTTTGTTTGTTTGAGAAGGCGGTTTCCCCAAGATTGATGGTTTTGCAAACTTAGTATCCACACTCTTGCCAGTCAGTCTTCTTAATTTGTTTTGCAATGCAGCATGTGCAAACACCTTTGCTTGAATTTGACCTTTTAAAAGCTCATTTTCTTTAACTAATGTATCCACACGTTTACTTAGTTCATTCAAAACTTGACCATTGTTACCCGAAGTTAAAGATTCATTTTGCAATTTAAGTTCAAGCGAGATGCAATGTGCCTCTAGTTTTGAAAAATCTTTATGAAACTGGACAATGGTCTTAGGAAACATGAACCGATGTGTACTAGGTTTTATTGGTTGTATTTAATGCATGAGTAAATTCTAATGATCCCATGCTAGGAGCTTCTTAGCCGGCTCGACATAGGAGTGAAGTAGGCACTCATAGGATTGGGGAGTTAAGTACGCCACCCCATGAATGGTATTAAGGAATAACATAAAGATTATTATTATTAAGTATTGTGTATGGAAACCACATGGTAGAAAATTCATTCTCCAGGATGGAACATTGAAAGTTGTTCAAATTGAACATGTTGAAACATTCTATGAGTGTGACATGGATTTTACTCCTAACCCAATGGAACCAAATTCAAAACGGTTTCCAAATACAAAATCTTCTGTTCTTCGCAGGTTGTCGAAATATGTCTTTGGATCGTCGACTCGGGTTGCTCCAAGCACATGACCGGGAATTTAAAGCTGCTGATCAATTTCATTTGGAAATTCATGGGAACTGTACGCTTTGGAAATGATCATGTAGCAGCTATCCTGGGTTTTGGAGATCTTCAGTTTGGGAATTTTTTGATCACTCGAGTTTACTACGTCGAAGGATTGGGACATAACTTGTTTTCAGTTGGGCAGTTTTGTGATGCAGATTTAGAAGTTGCATTCAGGAGAAACACGGTTTTTATTAGAAATTTGGTTAGTGATGATCTCTTAACTGGTAATCGTGGTACAAACTTGTATGCTATCGACATCAACCAAATGGCTTCTACATCACCAATTTGTCTTATGACAAGGGCAACCGAAACTAAGTCCTGGCTGTGGCATAGAAGGTTATCCCATCTCAATTTCAACAACATCAACAAGTTAGCCAAAGACAACATCGTCACCAGAATTCCTAAGTTCAAATACACCAAGGAACACCTATGTCCATCATGCGAACAAGGAAAAAGTAAAAGAGCATCATATAAACCCAAAACCGTACCTAGTTCGGAAGCAAGGTTACATATGTTGCATATGGATTTATGTGGCCCAATGAGAGTTGAAAGCATTAATGGGAAGAAGTATATTCTTGTTATTGTTGATGATTATTCAAGATATACCTGGGTAAAGTTTTTGAGATCAAAAGACGAAGCACCAAGCATCATCATCATCTTTCTGAAGCGTATTCAAGTTCTACTTCAAGCTCCAGTAAGGATTATAAGAACAGACAATGGCACAGAATTTAAAAACCAGGAGTTAAGAACTTACCTCGAAGATGTTGGAATTACACATCAAACATCAGTTGTTAGAACTCTACAGCAGAATGGGGTAGTTGAAAGAAGAAACAGAACTCGTGTGGAAGCTGCTCGCACAATGCTAATTTATTCTAGTGCACCACTATTCTTATGGGCTGATGCTGTTGCCACTGCTTGTTTTACTCAAAACCGATCCCTAATCCATCCAAGATTCAATAAAACCCCGTATGAGCTTGTGAATAACCGGAAACCTGACATCTCTTACCTTCACGTGTTTGGCGCTTTGTGCTATCCGACGAACGACAGAGAAGATCTAGGAAAGTTGAAAGCTAAGGGTGATATTGGAATCTTCATTGGATATTCTGAAAACTCGAGGGCATTCAGGGTGTATAATAGAAGAACGAAAAAGGTAATGGAGACGATGAATGTGAAGTTTGACGAGATTTCACAAATGGCTTCTGAGAGATACGCTCTAGAACCCGCGCTTAATCCAATGGCTTCTAATCAAACCAGATTAGGACCCGCACCAAACAGTCAGACTTTTGGATACATCAGTTCAGGACTCGTGCCTAATGGAGCTCATTCAACAAACACGGACAAACCTTCAGAACAAGAACTGGAAAATTTCTTCGAGTTAATGTTTGATGAATATTATGGTGGAACTTCGACAAATGCATCTCAACAACATTCCGCTGCACCCGCTTACAACCATCAACCACCACCACCACCACTGGATGCATCTACAACAATCGAAGTTGAAGCACCAACTACCTCAACATCATCTACATCTACTCATGCCACTCCAGTACTTGATACTGAACTACCAAGAGTTGATGAGCAAAATCAAAACACAAATTTTCAAGAAGAACCAACAAATAATTCAAACGATGGTGCGTTAGAAGAAGGAGAAAAAGTATTTGAAAATCCGTTTGCAACAGACTCTGCTGAATCTTCTTCAAGGTTACAAGAACCGTCTAACACACATACGTTAAACCCAAGGTACCCTTCTACGTTTCAATGGACAAAAGACCATCCAATAGAACAAGTTATTGGTGAACCAAAGAACATTCGGGAAGCAATGGCAGAAAACCCTTGGATTGAAGCGATGTAGGCGGAACTTCTTCAATACCTGTTACATGATAGTTGGGAACTTGTTGAACGACCACTTGATAAACGAGTTCTTGATCTCAAGTGGTTGTGGAAGAACAAACTGGATGAGGAAATGACTGTAATTTGTAACAAAGCTCGTCTCGTGGCTAAAGGATATCCACAAGAAGAAGGGATAGATTTCGAAGAATCATTCGCGCCTGTAGCTAGACTTGAAGCAGTCCGGATTTTCTTAGCCTATGCAGCTCACAAAAACATCACAGTCTATCAGATGGACATTAAGACAGCTTTCTTAAATGGAACTCTGAAAGAAGAAGTGTATGTCAGTCAGCGAGAGGGATTCATCGACAAAGATCATCCAGACTACGTCTACAAGCTTAAGAAAGCCATCTATGGTTTAAAACAAGCTCCAAGAGCGTGGTATGACGAACTATCATCTTTCTTGCTAAAAAACAATTTCACAAAAGGAACGGTTGATGACACCTTGTTTATCAAAAAATTCAAAGATGACATTTTGATCGTTCAAATTTACGTGGACGACATAATTTTTGGATCAACCAATCCTAACCATTCAAAACATTTTGAAAATCTCATGAAAAGCAAATTTGAAATGTCCATGATGGGGGAACTAAAATTCTTTCTTGGTTTACAAATACATCAATCCCCTCGTGGTATTTTTATCAATCAAGCTAAATATACAATAGAGATTTTGAAAAAACAAGGAATGGAAAATTGTGATTCTGTTGGTACTCCAATGGTCACTTCACCAAAAATTGATGCTGATTTGTTTGGGAAACCCATCGATCCGAAGAAATAGCGGAGCATGATCGGTTCTCTCATGTACTTAACTGCTAGTCGACCTGATATTCTATTTGCTGTTTGTTTGTTAGCACAGTTTCAGGCAAAGCCTACCGAACTTTACCTCAAAGAGGTTAAAAGGATCTTTCGGTACCTACGAAGAACCATTAACATGGGACTTTGGTATCCGAAGGATTCGGGGTTTAATCTAACAGCATTTTCAGATGCAGACCATGCCGGTGATCAAGTTACAGCAAAGAGTACATCAGGTGGAGCACAATTTTTGGGTGAAAAGCTAGTAAGCTGGTCGTCAAAGAAACAGGATTGTACTGCGCTATCAACAGCCGAAGCCGAGTATGTGTCTCTATCTGCGTGTTGTGCCCAAGTTCTTTGGATGAGGACACAGCTCACAGATTATGGCTTTACTTTTGACAGAATACCTATGTATTGTGACTCAAAAAGTGTCATAGCCATCTCGTGCAATCCCGTACATCACTCTAAGACGAAGCATATCAAAGTCCGCTACTATTTCATCAAAGAACACGTGGAAGAGGGTACTGTTGAATTATTTTTTGTTAAGACTGATTACCAACTCGCCGATCTATTTACTAAAGCCCTTCCAAAAGAAAGGTTTGACTATTTAGTTCGACAAATTGGCATGCGAAGCCTAACTACTGAGGAGCTAGAACGTCTTCTCGAATCTTCTTGAAAAAAGTTTTCAAAATCGCTTCGCTGTAAATATTTTTGAAAAAAAAACAAAATACAAAATTTGAAAAACCAACAAAAACAAAATACAAAAATATAAAATTTTCAAAACAAAAATACAAAAACAATATAAAATCAAAAAATCCAAAAATATTCTTCTCACGACATGTCTCTCGTATAAATCAATATTCTGTACGTTTCTATAAATGTCATTCAAAAATGACACGGACATGTATAGATGCTTGAACGGGAGTTCTTTAAAATGTTTTTCTAAAACATGTCGTTTCTCAAAAGTTTCTTCACAATGGCTTTCGTATACTTCAGTACGAAACCCGGGATTAAACGATGACTTCTGATTATTTTCAAATCAAGGACTAGTATTTTCAAGGACGAAATCTTTTTCAAAAAGTTCGAGTCTAAACAAACGAAAAGGATTTCAAACATAAACTCGTTTTCAAACATATTTCTTGAAGCACTTTTTAAAGATTGTTCAAAAGATTTTTCATAATCTCTCAAAATTAGTGCTCAAGATAACTCCCTCAAAACCCTTAATTGATTTTAAAGTGTGCTATCATTAAGGGGGAGTACAAAAACAAAATTGTTCCGAATTCATGCAAAATGAAATCTGTCTATCTCTCCAAAAAGCTCTTTATTAATCAGTTGATATCAAAAATATCACGATATGCTATTTTTGAGGGGGAGAAGACATGATTAAAATGTGATCAAAGATGTTTAAAGCTTGTGACTGAATCTCAAAAGAGCTAGACTCAGAAAGTACCAATGAATTGACGAAACTTAATATGTCAGTAATCGAAAAGACTTGTCCTGGACGGGTAATACTTTCAAGCTAGTCTAACTAGTGATGTAAGCGTGTCTCGAATAGGACTTGTCTGAATAGAATGTACCGTATCGAGAGACATTCTTTGGACTTGACCAGGACGGGTAATAACTTCAAGCTAGTCTAACTAGTGATGTAAGCGTGTCTCGAATCGGTCATGTTCACTGAAAGTGGATCAATTCAAAAAGTGCAAACTCCTCACGCATGTGCAAATTTTTAAAAAAATTCATGAGCACATGTGAAGGGGGAGACCTTCAAAAGAAACAAAAACTCTCAAAGTGTCAACAAAAATGTGTTTATATTCATAAACACTTTGAGAGATTTTCAATCAAAGGTTTCATGGCAATTATAGGATTCATGGAGTTATAAGGTGACTAAGGTTAGGGAAAATCGTCCTATGATCCGCCAGAGCCGGAGGGATCTACCCAAGGACAATTCCAATAGATTAGAATTAGAAGTCCTTAGGTATGATTGAAAAAAGGAGAAAATGAGAAAGGAGAAAGAAGGGGTTGAAGAATTAAAAAGAAAAGTTATGAAAAAGGGTGAAAAGAAATAGCCCTCCATATGTTCAACCTTAGGGCAGACACCGGGTTCAATTCATATGCTACTGGTTGTTACTAAGGTGACACCGGTATTGAAGATAAAGACGTCATGGACCTAGTGACGCACTGCACTAAACCTTCTAGCCACTCAAGTTCTCTTAAAAGAGCTTGTTTCATTCTCACGGGGAACCGGCATAATCTATCGACTTGTCTCTTAGAGATGGTTGATATTGAAGCAGGAGACCTCTCCCTAATCTCCGCATAGGAAACTAAATGTGCACTTATCGAGTCTAGAGCCCCGAGATTCATCAAAAGATCTCATAGGAACACATGATATTTCTACACTGGTTGTTCATCATTAAGGACACCAGATGTAAACCTAAGAGTCTTTCGCAGATCCTAGCAATCTGCCGAGAACGTTTATGAGAGAATTTACTTAAGTAGTTTCTCTATGATTGAACGGAAATTCCTGCCAGGGTCAACATCAAGCAGCCCTGACAGCAGGTCACTTCGGTAATTCTTTATGGGTTACGCTTAGTGTTCGCGGTGGTTTCAAACGGTCTACAGTCGTGGAGTGATCCCCAGCGACTCACCCAGTCATTGAGCTACTTAGTAGGTCTCGTAAGCTCTTTCGGGAGTATCTGATATGGGAACGACCATGGTAAGGGTTAGAAGGAGTCTTCACACTATGCTGTTGACGATCTCTAATTCCTTATCTGTAAGTACCAGTTGTTTATTGCTAACTGTTTACCTGCAGCTATACATCATCTCCATGGCGAAAGATTCCACATGCTCATACATGCATCACAAAGTCAAAGGAAAGTTCTCACAAAGATCAAAGGATAGCAACAGTCAAAGAAAGATTCTACGCCATAAAGAAGAATCTACAAAGTAAAGTGACAAAGATCAAAGTGAAAGAACAGAAACAACAAATGCATGTATGACAAAGACTTAAGACGTATGAGCATGTTGGAATGGCAGACAACCACCACAAACACAGAAGTGACGAAAGGCAGATGACATCATCGGATCACTTCAACAACAATGAAGCATGATGAATTGGAACTATGATTCATCTAGTGATTCTTAAAGACATCAAGAGCTATGAATGATAAAGTTTAAGACAAAGATGATGACGTCGCGCAACCTCAATGACCAACACTTAGGGGGAGATTGTTAGGATCATATTTTATTTATAAAAAGTGTCGGTCATTAACGTGTAGTTATAGGTTGCTTTAGAATATCATTATGATGAAGTTTAGGCTTAGTATTCATGTTTTGTGAAAGTCTAAGGGCCATTAGTGTAATAATGTATAAGATAGATGATGCCCTAGACTTCAAGTATAAATACTCTTGTAAACCTCATTTGAGAGGTTGGTTCTCTTAGGTAATTACATTGTCTTTCATTTACACACTAGGAGATCCCATCCACTCTCTCTCTCTACTTACTTTCTCTCTCTAGGTTTAAGCTTGAATCATATGTGAAATAGGTTGTTCTACGGTCCTACAAGACCAAATAGGTGACGCCGTCACCTCGCCGCCAAAACAATCCTCGGACTGCCTAGATCTACATTTGACGCCGTCAAGAACATTGTATTCCAGGCCGTCACGACTTTAACTCTTGACGCCCTACCTTCATGACGCCGTCAAAACTCTTCTGGGTCGTCATGGACTTTTACTCTTGACGCCATCAGGAAACTCCTCTTGACGCCGTCATGCACTGTTCCTAGCATGGAAAATTAAGACTTTGGCGTTTTCTTCACTTTTATGCTCCAAAAACGTCCGAACTGCTTCCTTTTCCAGATTTCACTCCCAAAGTACCTAAAATCACAAAAGGAACGATTTAGGGCAATATTTCATCAAATAAATTCGGATTTGGGCTTTAATGACCTCCTAAAAACGGATCATTTTTCGCCTCATCATATACCCTTACACTTGAGATTTGCTTGTCCTCAAGCAAATGCGCTTTTATTCTACTCAAAAGACAAGTTAGGGGTCATTTAACACTAATATAAAAGTAATTACAACAAATAATCATTCCACTAAAGACCAATAAACAAGCACGGAGGTCATACACAAGCACCTCACAAATAGTGTTTAGATACTCACATCTCTCGGGTGTAATAAAGTGTAAAATACAATATGGAAACGGAAGATATCTCTCACTACCTGTCATAGCAAAATAGATTACCATAGGCTTGGGAAAGGATCAAACCTCCACCACATGGCGTAAGCACCTAGGATAAACTATCAAAGAGGTCTTTTAAAGGGTTGTAACGTTAGGTGTAGGGATATGAAATACACGGTTTTGTTGGATAAAGGAAGTTTTACTGGTGGCGAGCTAACAATCTTGGTTAATTACATGTATAATATGGCGTTGCTAAGCCAAGACTAGACATGACTTACGCTAATAAATGAAAAATAACAAAAAACATAAAATGAGCATAGAATAAAAATGGATGGTAGTCCGTATGTTTTTTCTCTTTTTCCTTTTTTCTATTTTTTTTTTCTCTTTTTTTTTTCTTTTTTATTTATTTTTTTTTCGATTTTTTTTCTTTCATACACTCTTACCCTACCATCCAAAATAATACATCATAGGGGATGAGAATTCCCCTTACACTTGAATCTTTACATACTTTACAATAAACTAAACTAATGACTCGAATTAAGAAAATCAAAACACTTGGAGCACTTTTAAGATTAACGTACATATGAGGGTAATAAATGATGTTCTTCCCCATTACTCCATAAAATAAGTACTTACCCATGAGTCCCAATCGTCCCAAAACAATATGTACAAGGATATGACTCGACTTAGCAACCATGTAATCAATTAGAAAGTTAACTTAGGGTTTAACAAATAACAATAATGCACTAAAAATGAGCGCATACACGGAAGGGTAAGGCGATTTGGTTGTACATTTAAGTGGGGTGTAACAAATTCTTCTTTTAAGTAAAATGCTTAAAGTTAGAAACGAAAAGATAGGCTCGGAGGGGTGTACTAGGGGTTTCTTGTACTAAAAATGAGTACAACGCTAAGGGTGTGGGAAAAATTAGTTGACTTAACTAGCCAAGTAATATGACTAAAATGGTCAAGTAATTATAATACGGGTTTAACACAAGGGTAATCCTAATGCCTCTTATCATGTAGTAAATCCTACCACACGAATGTAGTCTCACTAGCGGTCTCGGGATGCATCACTAACGCAAGTTCTAGAATCTAAATGCTACCGGTACACTCATAAGCACTAATAATGAATGCTTTTCCTATCAAATCTAAAGGCGAACCTCACATTTTTGGGTGGAAAATTTTTCTGAATATACGGTTATGTGCTAGTCATACAATCTCCTATCCATGAGACGCTTGCTATGGCTAAAGTTTCACTCCTAAATATTGTAAAAAATTTTAAATTTGGCGCTAAAATTGCACTAACAAGTATTTCTCATAGTTTTATTACACATCTACCATCAAACAAAACAAACTCAAGCGAAAGTGCATATGTAAGGTATCATCTTTTTACCCTCCCCTTACACTTAAGATGAACATTGTCCCCAATGTTCAAGTAAAGAATGTAAAAGTGAAATAAGTAAAAAGAATGAAATCAAATACTCCCCTGATTCGCTCGGTATGGATAATAAGGTGGTCAGGTTAAATCTTCCTCCAAGAAAATGAACAATCAAAGCTTCCCTTCCAGAATATAAATCATCTTCTTGTCATACATAACCTGTAAAACCTGACAAAATAGACAAGACAACCTCGCGTAAAATCGGCGGCATCCTATATAAGTTTCTAAATCCTAGAAAACAAGATAAGATATAATGCTTGTGGAATGAAGTTTGCAGATCTCCTGGAGATTATAAAACTTAATAATTCACAAAAACCATAAGACTCCGTTAGAAAAACAAAACCGGTAAAATTTCCAGATTTTAACTCCTGACGCCGTCAAGGGTAAACCCCTGACGCCATCAGAATTGACCTGCAGAAATCCTTATGTTAAGTTTCCGGAAAATTTCTGGAAAAACTTGGTCCTACTTCCTGGAAAATCCTGCAAAACTTCATTATGACTCAATACAAGCATTTGACTCTAACAAATACGAATATACATGCTCATTTAATATTGTGGAGAATCATGATCGGTTTGTTTCTTAAAAACATATTTGGGGTTTCCCCTTACACTTATCTTTTGCAAAAATACTTCTAGGTGGAGTTAAGACTAGGCCAAAACAACAAAGTAAAGTATTTCCACTATTAAGTTTAGAAACATGATCTACCAATAATAAAAATAAAGCATGCATACGGAAGCAAATAATAATCAAACAAATAAAATCACACAAATAATAACACACGAAATGAATAATGTCACCATGAGCACCATTAATTATTTCAAAACAAACGTAAACATGCAAGTAAATTGTTCAAGGCCAACAAAGGCCGTATCCTAAGCTATTACAGTACCAAATGTTTCAAAGTACACAACCATCAATAAATAGTTCAAAGACAACGGAGATCAAGAGGAGTCACCGGGGAGGAGGACCAAAGCGGTAGTCATAGCCAGGAGGGAGGTGTCCGGTGTACCGGTAGGGAGGGTAGTTAGTCTCTCGGCCTGGGAAAGGGTCAATCTGCAGGTGAGGCTCAAGCTAATCTCGGGTGGAGAGGTGCTGCATCTGGCAGATGGTATGATCGTACATCCAATCAAAGCGCTAGTCAGTGGTGGTTCGCCATGCATCCATCTGACCTATCCAGGCACCCTGGTGTGCCTGCCAGTCTCCCCGACTCATGTGTTGGTAGTAGTCAGCCGTCCCCTCCTCATATCCCTGGAACTGGTGCTGCTGGGGGTCTACCTCATCATCAGCATCCTCCTGAATATCTGGTCCCCCTTCCTCATACCAAGTATAGGTCCCATTCCTCTCAGGCATCACAATGCTCATCTGCCTAAGGGATTTAGCCCTCACTACCCTACAGTTCCCGCAGTCGTTCAAGTACCCTATGATCTGAGGAGTAAGAAGACCATAGGAACGAGCCAACCGGGTCACGAACATCCCCCCATACACCTTGTCGATATCCCTCTCACCCACACTGGTCCTCAAATAACTGGCCACCCAAAATGGGATGTTGCAGTAGACATCCACAGAAAAGATGGTGTACAAGTAGAACAGGTCTGAAGCAGTGACATGGTGAGTGGTGCCATGACGTCCTGACAGGCTGTATGAGATGCACCTGTGGACTAGCCTAGCTATGGGGTCCCTGATGGATGCTGCCCCGGTAGTCGAGGTGTAAACCCCGTTCCCTATGGTCGGCCAAAAAGTGATACACCTCATCTCACTTCTCTGAGTCTCTCCATGTAACAACCTCTGCATAAAAGTCCCATCAACCTCCTCTCTAGTATACAACCCAATCCTCCAACCAAACTCAGCCACTGAACATGACCGCAACTCTCCCCCTAGCCTAAAATACACAGTGGTGCCCCCCATATCTGTCCTAGCCTCAGCCTGATCAAAACGGAAGGTCGCAAAGAACTCCCTCACTAACTCACTATATACTGTCTCTCTAATCCTAAACAACCTCTCCCACTGTGGACCCGCAAACCCATCTGTGTGGATCCTCCCTAAAAACGCAGCCTCTAACCCATTGGCTCTTAGAAAATCCCAGTCAACCACAGCCCCAACATCAATATGGTGGTTACACAACTCCGCATACTTGGTGTTAGCACCAACATTGTCAAACTCGCTCCAACTATGGACTAATTCTCCATAATTGACCCTTTGAGATCTAGAGGAACTGCCCTTATGTTGACGAGATCTTTTGCTCATTTTCCTGGAAAAAGGTGGAGTGAACGGAAACGATCAGAACGAGAATTTTAATGAACTTTATGCAGTCAGACACATCTGACGCCGTCAAGAGTAATCCTGACGCCGTCAGATGGATCAGAATCCAAATCATGCAAATGCGAGGGAAAAATCAATTTTCAAACTCTTAACCCATTACCCAAATGCTCCTTTAATCAGAAAACATGGGTGGGGGGTCGAAGAATCCGTGGCATGAGTGGCTTTCCCTAATCTAATGCATAATTCGAGTGAGATAACATAATCAACGGGTAACCCCCATGTTACAAATCACCAAATGGATGGCATTACGATTTGTTAATAATGGGTCAAGAGTGGGGTTTCGGGCGAAAGGGGTTTTCCAAATTGATGGGTCCTAAGGACAATTGATCGAAAAAGGATGAAGAAAACTTACTTACCATGTGGATTGGATGCGGAAGACGTCGAATTGGATGGTGGAGAATCGGAGTAGCAGCAGCAACTTGGGTGAGATATGTGGGGTATGGGTTGAAAGTGATTGGTTTTGGGTTAATGTTGCTGATCCATCGAGCTGACGGCGTCAAGAGTTAAATCTGACGCCGTCAGATGCCCGTGTAAGGTGAGAATTGGAGTAGTTCATGTTTAGTCCCTGCACTTCGCGTGAATAGCTAAACATTAGTAAAACCCATGAGTAGCCATTCCGTTAACGAGGTCCACCAGGGTCGACCGTCTCATTACTGTCACGGAAAGAGGTGAGGTTGTAGAAGGGATTGGATGACGTTTTGGCTAAGTCGAACCCTGTGCACGGGTCATTGGTGTGAAAGGAGAGATGTTGTTCCTTAGAGGGTTTCAAATTAATGGTGTTTTTGAGGTGCGACCTCTTTACACCGGGTTTAAAACCAAAAGAACGTTTTTTGGATGAGTTCGGGAATGTAGTTCGCAAACATCCAACGAAAATGTTATGGATTTGCGAACTTTTCTCTGCATGGGGGTGCTCATGAAAATGGGGGGTAGTTAATGGTAAAGCACTTGGGGAAAATTTCCCGCTATCCTCTTGGTCAAACACCAAAGGGGTTGACACCTCGAAGACTTTTTCAATTTTTTTAGGTACGGAATTTTCTTTGATCTTTTCTTTGACCCTTGATATGAATTGGTCTGCGAAATTCATAAAGGCTTTATGAGTGATTTCCATGCGTGCCTCTAGGTGCTGGATTTGTGTTTCCTGATTATTCATGAAGGTTACCATTATCCCTTCGAATTCCTCTTGTTGTGAGCGTTCAGGAAAATTCTGGTTGATAACCGTATTCCTACGTGGATTATGATTCCACACGGGTTCAGCATCAAGTTCCTCAATACTGATCAATTCTTTTACCTGCTTCTCGATGCTTCCTAACAACTGTTCTTGGGTGGCACATGCATAGTCAAGTTTTACCTTTCTTGGGGGCATCGGGTCCTCCCATCCTTCCTCTTCGTATTGTGCCAACCCCTCAAGAACTTTCCAGCACTCGTCAACGCTAAGTCTATTTAGCTTACCCTTGGTTGTGTAATCAATGGCTCTCCTTGTTTGATAGTCAACCTTATCGTAAAAGATTTGGATCGGGAGCCACGGTTCAATGCCATGATGAGGGACTTTTCGGAGTAGGTCTTTATATCGAATCCATGCTTCATAAAAGGTTTCATTTTGACGTTGTCGGAACATCAAGATGTCGTTTCTAAGCTTAGTAGTTCTCCCCGGTGGGAAAAATTGAGCAAGGAAACGAGTGGTGAGATCATCCCATGTGGTGATGGATCCCGCGGGTAAACGCTCAAGCCATTGACTAGCTTGATCCCGTAGAGAGAATTGGAATAGGCGTAAATGGGTAGTCTCTCTAGTTTCAACATCTAGGTCTATGGAATCTACGATTTTGAGAAAGTCCTTAAGATGTTGGTTTGGATCTTCGGAACGAAGTCCATGGAATGCACATCCGCTTTGCACCAACCGGATGGTGTCGGATCGCAAGGGGGTCACATTGGCTCCGGTGAGCTCAATGGTGTTTCGGTAGCCTTGGTGGCTAGGTCGGGAATACTCTCCTAAGGTTCGGGGCCTAAGGGGTTCTAGTGGTGTAGCCTCTCGTAATTTTCCCAACGGTTAGTAAATACTTACAAATTATTACGTTATTTAAATACCCACTTTTGCGTGTAAATTTTTTTTTTTTTTATATATTTGACTTGATATATAAATCACAACAGTAAATTTTGATTTATCTTTTGCTTAGAAACGTTGCTTGCACACAAACCTAGATAGTCTAAATTATCGCGAATATATATATATATATATTAAACTTTTATATTTTTTTTATATACGTTTCGTATATTTAAGGTACAATATTTATATATTCCCGGAGCCTACGAAAATTCCCGAGATCACTCATTAATATTATTTGATCGTAACCCGACTCTCAAAACACACCAGGTGGGCCCCATTGACTCATTGGGCCTTAAACCCAACTAACAAACCAAACGGACCCTTTTATATAATTGTTTTTCTTTTCTGCTGGGCCAGACGAAACCCCAAGCCCAACAGGCTTATAAGCCCAAACGAACCCCCTTTATTTTTTTTTCTTCTTTTCTTTCTTCTTTGGCAGCCTCGACACACCCACAAAACGTTCTCAATTCATTCGAATTCGACACACAACCCTATCAAATTTTTACATGTCTCAATTAACAACCTAGCAAGGATCTAGGAATGATAAAGTTTTTTAAATAACTCGCTCGTTTGATACACTAAAATCAGCCAAAGTAAACTACCAAAATCTTGTGTGTATAAAACTCAAAACGTGTCAATGTCTTTCTAACAACCTTACAACTTCACCAATAGCAACCATTCGAACACTATACATCCTAGAAGATGTCACGAAGGAACAGGAAAGTGATAGACATTCCTTTTGTCCATTAGTTCTCGATTGGGCATAGTTTGAGGTGCCACACCTTGGAAACGAGCCAACACACAAACACTTGTGACCCTTTGTACTTATCCTCACCTTCCAAACTCACTATATAACCTCACCATGCAATCTCAGTTCCTTTCACAAACACATACGTACCAAATAACTATCATACGTGAAGTGTAGCCATCGAGTTGGGACAAGAAGTTTGGAACGAGTACGAGGCATAGAAGTGATCCAAGGAGGAACCAAATAGCTCGTTGCGAACCTTGCTAGGAGTGAACCATTGTACCAATGATCCTTTGATCCAACTCGAACCATACGTACCATTATCCCCACCTTTTGAGGTGAAGTAAGCAAACTCGAAACACTATAAACATTTTCTATTTCTAGTAATATTAGTTTTACACGTTTACTTTTATCTTTTATTTCGTAAATATTAAAACGTAACATATACATTTTATCTATCGTACTCTATTTTAACCATGCTAGAAATTAAGAGACATAATGAATTTGAACTAATATTATCATACATGTAATAAATATAACACGTTCCTAATGTCACTTGACCCTTTCGTATAAATGGAAAACATTTAGAATATTTCTAAGTGTTGGAAAACAGTTTCAATATTGATTTTCGTACAAACACTTTGCCTCGTTATTTCTTAATATACGAACGTAACATATTATTATTTTTGGAGACACTAATTATTTAGTACACTAGTAAACAAAATATAAGAAGTTTCGAATCTAAAAACATTGTGTTCTTATTGAAATCGACATGTTTTGTGACCTCTTGGACAACTCGAATAAAATCTCAACACTTAGAATTTTTCTAAGTGTTGAGCAGTTTCAACATATGAAGTTTGCTCGATCACTTTGGTCTCGTAAATGAATAATTTGACACATGATATGTTCTTTTTAAAACTCGACCTCATTAACAGCTTATTAGACAATCACAAGACACATTTTATTCGACCTAATAAGTTTGCTTAGACCTTGTACTCGACCTATTTTGTAGCGACAAAAACTCAGTTTTTATAAAACAATATAAGTCAAAACGTGGGCTTATCTCAAGCCCACTAAGCCAACGTGATACACTGGGCCTGGGAGCCCAACTCCAGTGTTTTTGGCATCCAAAAATAAGCCCAAGTCAGGGCCCAAACCTTTCATAAGCCCATTGGATCACAAAACGTTAACGGGCCTTTAAATAGACTCGTTAAGGCCCAATTTAGAAAATAAGTGAAAAATAAGCTAATAAGCTGTTGTAATAAACTTATTTGAATGTCCTGAGCTTATTTAAGAAGTCAAAATGTTGAACTTTTAATTTGGTGAAATTTGGACTAACTTTGCAAAATTTCTTAAACCGAGGGACTAAAATTGTCAAAATGGTAAACTATGGGTAGAAACTGTCAAAACCGAAAACTTTGAGTTCTAAACTGTTAAAAATGATATTTGGAGTTGAAAAATGTAAATATTGATGCTTTTGGACCTAAAATGTAAATTATATATATATTTTGGACTAACGGTGTAAAATATATATCGTTAGGGTTAAAAATATAAATTTTGGAAACTTAAAGGAATTTTCAGTAAATATTATTTTATAAAAATAATATTAACCTTTTACATATATAAACATATAATTAAACTAATACTTATATAAACATAAACTTATATATATATACGATATATATTCGTAATTATAATTAAACGATATAACGATACATTATTTATTTCTTGTAAAACGATACGTTTATTTTATTTCCGTTATAAAAACTAACTTTATATCAATCATCAATCATTTTTTTTACTTACAAGTTATATGTATATATAACTTTGTTTTTGAACTTTAAACATTTAAACGAACACGAGTTTTAATAACAAACTGAATGACTAATATTCGCGATAAAACCAGATTTAGACTATCAACTGTTATCTTTTAGGTTGTGTTGTGTGAAGCCGTTTCCTTGCTTTGTTGAGACTACGATACCACTGTACTACTAAGGTGATTTCATAGCCCACTCTTTAACTATTTTCCCGTGGGGAGATACATGCTTAAAACTCGATCACAAGTCTTTTATACCGGGTATTGAAATACCGTCAGGCCAATGTTATTTGCTTAAGTTACTATTGTCAGAAGTCCCTCGATCATGAACCTTAATCACTTGAAGGGTGAACGTAAATAATTGTGGATAGTACTATTAGTGATTGACAATCCTCGTTTGGTTGTTGAAGAAAACACCAGGCGCACTTTATTGTTCTTATAAATAGGTCATTGACAAATACCTATCTTTGGGGGCCTATTACTTACCATCATAATTCATATTTATGATTGGCTGTTAATCGTTGAGTATCATGAGCTTAAGGCAATAACAAGAACATTTTTTTTTTATCATATTGATTGTATGTGATTACAATACATTCTTAACTTGTGATTCAAACTCTTAAACTCAAACCTATGAATATCACTCAACTTTATGTTGACTTTAGCATGTTTATCTCAGGTAACTAAACAAGACGGATCTGGATGGCACGGAGTGGGCAAAAGCATGACAAGAACCATAATAAACTACTTATTTTCCTTCAGAATAAAACACGTTCTTAACTTAATAATGTCTTGTATCTCAGATATTTGGTATTTTGAAATAAATTAAACTTTAATACTTCACTTTGTGTTGTCTACTATAATTGTGACAAAGATCCTTGAAGTAATACCCCGAAAGTCTTCCGCTGTTATTAACGACTTTTGGGGGTGTTACAGATTGGTACTCAGAGCCACGGTTATAGAGAACCAGATGTTTTTAAACATTGGACTATAACTACACTTTAACTGGACCATTTTTACAAAATACCACTTCATGCCCTCCGTGCCTACATTCCAACATCTGGTAGAAAAGTTACTTCTCATTATTTCTTACTTATATAACTTGATATATGCTTACATGTTATGATTATGCTAATAACTATGTTTACTAATCGGGATTATTACAGTACCATGTCTTCCAAACCCAACTTCAGTGTTTTGTTATCGGATTCGGAAACTGAGAGCTCTACACCTATTGTACCAACTCTTGCTCCAATGACTGTGTCACCTACAACAGACAAGAATAAGGAAAGTCAGCAATCCTTTACTTCACCTCAAGCATCATCTGGTCCAATCAGACGCAGTAAGCAAACTTCTCCATTCCAGCCTTATGAACCAGCCATTGCTGGAAAAGCTCTTTCATATGCTGAAGAAAAAGACATCTGGGATGATACTAAATGGAAAAAGGAAATTGCTCCAACTGCAGAACTAGTGATACTACCTAGTATATTTTATCAGCAGACTACTACTGTACCAGTAACAATCAACAGTCCACCACCTGTGAAAACTCCCAGTGCTCCTCTGCCTTATCAACCAAGGAATTACCAGATTCGTCCTACCTCCTCAGATCCTTACTATTATGCAAGAACCAACCATAAGACTCGTAAGCGGGTCAATGCTCGCAAATGGTCATTTCTACTACCAATCCTTAAGTATTGGAGATCTCAAGAAGGTACTCCCACCAACAGAGAACTTGGTGAAAGATCATCATTTGCTGCATCCAAGATCCTTTCAGTCACTGGAGAACCCATTCACCATACCATACCACTCTTGGCAGCTAGGTTAGTAAGACATGAAGACAGGTTAGACGCCATAGCCACCTTGGTGAACAACATCCCTAATGAACTGATAGAAGTCATGTCAGCTGAGGTAGAACAACTTGTGATAGGACACCTAGAGATGGGAACCATGATGGAACAACTAAGTACCCAATTCGGTGAAGCTATGGAATTCATCGGATTACTTTGCTCTGCTAACACCGTAAACAAGGACATCATGTGTGACATCGATCAAGCTCTCGACACCACAAGAGCCCAAGTCATGTCTCTGCGACGTGCACAACAAGAAACACAAGCTAGGGAGAGAGACCGAGACCAAATCATAGAAACCATGGCCGCCAAAATTCAGGAACTAGAACGTCGTCTTGATGATAACCAAGGAAAACCCTAGAATGCCATAGATTGTCGACGTAGCCTCACCCACATCACAGTAATAACTTGTATTTGAATGTCCTAGAAATATGTCAACAAGAATAAATAAGTGATGTAAACTCAAAACGACAATCTAATCAATGATGTTATGTTTGCTTTATTTTCATAAGTGTTATGATATCGTATATTGCATCGTGATATATGTGACACTATTATAACTTTGAACCTATTGATGTTACTAAATAGTCTAACACAAGATGGTTATTATGAAAATTCTGAAAAATATAATCTCAATTTTTAGGAATATGGCACCTAAGAGAACCGCGACCACTACCTCAGCAGCAACCATGACCCCGGAAGAAATCCAACAAGCAATCACCAATGGAATCAATGCAGCCTTAGCCGAACAAGCAAATGCTAACGCACAACCGGCAAGAAATGTTGCTCCCGCACCTCGCCAATGTACCTATAAAGACTTTATGGCTTGTCAGCCGACTTACTTCATGGGTACTGAAGGGATAACTAAACTCGCCCATTGGTTCGAGAGATGCGAAACGGTATTCCAAAGGAGTGGATGCTCAGAAAACAACAGGGTCACATTTGCCACAGGAACCTTAATGGATGACGCTTTGTCATGGTGGACCGCTACAACTCAAACTTTAGGTACAGAAGCAGCGTACCGACTCTCCTGGACGGAATTCAAAGCCAAGATCCTAAAGAAGTACGTCAATTTTTAGGTCTTGCAGGTTACTACCGGAGATTTATTGAAGGTTTCTCTAAGATCTTAAAACCATTGACCAAGTTGACCCAAAAGAACGAAAAGTACGTCTGGGGATAAGAAGCAGAATCAGCCTTCCAACTGTTAAAACAAAAGCTTTGTGAAGCTCCAATACTAGCATTGCCCGAAGGAAGCAAAGATTTCGTGCTATATTGTGACGCTTCGTACCATGGTTTAGGTGCAGTTTTGATACAACGGGATAAGGTAATAGCTTATGCCTCACGTCAACTGAAGAAACATGAGGAAAATTACACAACCCATGATCTAGAACTAGGAGCAATAGTATTCGCTCTCAAGTTATGGAGACACTATCTATACGGCACTAAGTGTATCATGTTTACAGATCACAAAAGTCTCCAACACATCCTAGATCAAAAGGATTTAAACATGAGACAACGCCGTTGGTTAGAATTGCTTAGTGATTATGATTGTGAAATCCGTTATCACCCAGGAAAGGCTAATGTAGTAGCAGATGCATTAAGCCGGAAAGAAAGACTAAAACCTCTCAGGGTTAGATCGTTAGGCATGACTATTTGTTCACCCCTTCCAACACAAATCATTATCGCCCAGAGCGAAGCTCTCAAGAAAGAAAATCGACCAATTGAAAAGATTTTTGGTATGCCGGAAAACGAAAACGGATTTGTGAAAAGATCAAATGGAATGCTTTGTTTCAAGGAAAGAAGCTGGATTCCTCTCTTCGGAGGTATTCGTGACCTTATCATGCATGAGTCTCACAAATCAAAATACTCCATTCACCCAGGTTCCGACAAGATGTACCAAGATCTTAAGAAACTATATTGGTGGCCGAATATGAAAGCCGACATCGCTGAGTACGTCAGTAAATGTCTAACATGTTCAAGAGTAAAAGCAGAATACCAGAAACCCTCCGGATTACTCACTCAACCTGAACTCCCCATGTGGAAATGGGAACGTATTACAATGGACTTCATCACCAAACTTCCCAAAACCTCTACTGGCTACGATACGATATGGGTTGTCGTTGATCGTCTCACCAAGTCAGCTCATTTCCTACCAATCAAAGAAACTGATGAAATGAACACACTTGCTCAGATATATCTGAAAGAAATTGTGTCATGACATGGAGTGCCGATTTCTATTATATCAGATCGTGACAGTCGTTTCATGTCTCATTTTTGGAAATCATTGCAAAAAGCTTTAGGAACAAAGCTGGATATGAGCACAACTTATCACCCACAAACCGATGGTCAAAGTGAGAGAACTATACAAACCTTAGAAGATATGCTACGCGCTTGTGTCATAGACTTCGGAAAAGGTTAGGACAAACACTTACCATTGGCAGAATTCTCATACAACAACAGTTATCATACCAGTATCAAGGCAGCACCATTCGAAGTACTTTACGGTAGAAAGTGTAGATCACCCGTTTGCTGGGCAGAAGTCGGAGAAATACAACTCACAGGACCGGATCTAGTTCATGAGACAACCGAGAAAATCATCAAAATCAAACAACGTTTACAAACCGCTAGAGACCGACAGAAAAGTTACGCCGACCTAAAAAGAAAACCCATGGATTTTCAGATCGGAGATAAAGTTATGTTAAAAGTATCACCATGGAAAGGAATGATACGATTCGGAAAGAGGGGAAAGTTAAACCCAAGATACATCGGTCCATTCAAAATCCTAGAAAGAATTGGACCCATGGCATATAAACTTGAACTACCCGAGGAACTTAGTAGAATTCACAACACTTTTCATGTGTCAAACCTCAAGAAGTGTTTATCCGATGAATCTTTGGTCATTCCATTGAAAGAATTACAACTTGATGACAAACTCGTTTTTACCGAGGAACCAGTAGAAATCATGGATAGAGAAGTCAAACAACTGAAACAAAACCGTATCCCTATCATAAAAGTTCGTTGGAACTCTAAACGAGGACCAGAGTATACTTGGGAACGCGAGGACCAGTTTCGCACCAAGTACCCACACCTCTTCTAGACACCCTTGGCAACCCTCCTAAACTCGAATTCCGGGACGGAATTCACTGTAAGATGTATGTACTGTAGCCTCTCGTAATTTTCCCAATGGTTAGTAAATACTTACAAATTATTACGTTATTTAAATACCCACTTTTGCGTGTAATTTTTTTTTTTATATATTTGACTTGATATATAAATCACAACAGTAAATTTTGATTTATCTTTTGCTTAGAAACGTTGCTTGCACACAAACCTAGATAGTCTAAATTATCGCGAATATATATATATATTAAACTTTTATATTTTTTTATATACGTTTCGTATATTTAAGGTACAATATTTATATATTCCTGGAGCCTACGAAAATTCCCGAGATCACTCATTAATATTATTTGATCATAACCCGACTCTCAAAACACACCAGGTGGGCCCCATTGACTCATTGGGCCTTAAACCCAACTAACAAACCAAACGGACCCTTTTATATAATTGTTTTTCTTTTCTGCTGGGCCAGACGAAACCCCAAGCCCAACAGGCTTATAAGCCCAAACGAACCCCCTTTATTTTTTTTTTCTTCTTTTCTTTCTTCTTTGGCAGCCTCGACACACCCACAAAACGTTCTCAATTCATTCGAATTCGACACACAACCCTATCAAATTTTTACATGTCTCAATTAACAACCTAGCAAGGATCTAGGAATGATAAAGTTTATTAAATAACTCGCTCGTTTGATACACTAAAATCAGCCAAAGTAAACTACCAAAATCTTGTGTGTATAAAACTCAAAACGTGTCAATGTCTTTCTAACAACCTTACAACTTCACCAATAGCAACCATTCGAACACTATACATCCTAGAAGATGTCACGAAGGAACAGGAAAGTGATAGACATTCCTTTTGTCCATTAGTTCTCGATTGGGCATAGTTTGAGGTGCCACACCTTGGAAACGAGCCAACACACAAACACTTGTGACCCTTTGTACTTATCCTCACCTTCCAAACTCACTATATAACCTCACCATGCAATCTCAGTTCCTTTCACAAACACATACGTACCAAATAACTATCATACGTGAAGTGTAGCCATCGAGTTGGGACAAGAAGTTTGGAACGAGTACGAGGCATAGAAGTGATCCAAGGAGGAACCAAATAGCTCGTTGCGAACCTTGCTAGGAGTGAACCATTGTACCAATGATCCTTTGATCCAACTCGAACCATACGTACCATTATCCCCACCTTTTGAGGTGAAGTAAGCAAACTCGAAACACTATAAACATTTTCTATTTCTAGTAATATTAGTTTTACACATTTACTTTTATCTTTTATTTCGTAAATATTAAAACGTAACATATACATTTTATCTATCGTACTCTATTTTAACCATGCTAGAAATTAAGAGACATAATGAATTTGAACTAATATTATCATACATGTAATAAATATAACACGTTCCTAATGTCACTTGACCCTTTCGTATAAATGGAAAACACTTAGAATATTTCTAAGTGTTGGAAAACAGTTTCAATATTGATTTTCGTACAAACACTTTGCCTCGTTATTTCTTAATATACGAACGTAACATATTATTATTTTTGGAGACACTAATTATTTAGTACACTAGTAAACAAAATATAAGAAGTTTCGAATCTAAAAACATTGTGTTCTTATTGAAATCGACATGTTTTGTGACCTCTTGGACAACTCGAATAAAATCTCAACACTTAGAATTTTTCTAAGTGTTGAGCAGTTTCAACATATGAAGTTTGTTCGATCACTTTGGTCTCGTAAATGAATAATTTGACACATGATATGTTCTTTTTAAAACTTGACCTCATTAACAGCTTATTAGACAATCACAAGACACATTTTATTCGACCTAATAAGTTTGCTTAGACCTTGTACTCGACCTATTTTGTAGCGACAAAAACTCAGTTTTTATAAAACAATATAAGTCAAAATGTGGGCTTATCTCAAGCCCACTAAGCCAACGTGATACACTGGGCCTGGGAGCCCAACTCCAGTGTTTTTGGAATCCAAAAATAAGCCCAAGTCAGGGCCCAAACCTTTCATAAGCCCATTGGATCACAAAACATTAACGGCCCTTTAAATAGACTCGTTAAGGCCCAATTTAGAAAATAAGTGAAAAATAAGCTAATAAGCTGTTGTAATAAACTTATTTGAATGTCCTGAGCTTATTTAAGAAGTCAAAATGTTGAACTTTTAATTTGGTGAAATTTGGACTAACTTTGCAAAATTTCTTAAACCGAGGGACTAAAATTGTCAAAATGGTAAACTATGGGTAGAAACTGTCAAAACAGAAAACTTTGAGTTCTAAACTGTTAAAAATGATATTTGGAGTTGAAAAATGTAAATATTGATGCTTTTGGACCTAAAATGTAAATTATATATATATATTTTGGACTAACGGTGTAAAATATATATCGTTAGGGTTAAAAATGTAAATTTTGGAAACTTAATGGAATTTTCAGTAAATATTATTTTATAAAAATAATATTAACCTTTTACATATATAAACATATAATTAAACTAATACTTATATAAACATAAACTTATATATATATATACGATATATATTCGTAATTATAATTAAACGATATAACGATACATTATTTATTTCTTGTAAAACGATACGTTTATTTTATTTCCGTTATAAAAACTAACTTTATATCAATCATCAATCATTTTTTTACTTACAAGTTATATATATATATAACTTTGTTTTTGAACTTTAAACATTTAAACGAACACGAGTTTTAATAACAAACTGAATGACTAATATTCGCGATAAAACCAGATTTAGACTATCAACTGAAACTTGCATTATCTTTTAGGTTGTGTTGTGTGAAGCCGTTTCCTTGCTTTGTTGAGACTACGATACCACTGTACTACTAAGGTGATTTCATAGCCCACTCTTTAACTATTTTCCCATGGGGAGATACATGCTTAAAACTCGATCACAAGTCTTTTATACCGGGTATTGAAATACCGTCAGGCCAATGTTATTTGCTTAAGTTACTATTGTCAGAAGTCCCTCGATCATGAACCTTAATCACTTGAAGGGTGAACGTAAATAATTGTGGATAATACTATTAGTGATTGACAATCCTCGTTTGGTTGTTGAAGAAAACACCAGGCGCACTTTATTGTTCTTATAAATAGGTCATTGACAAATACCTATCTTTGGGGGCCTATTACTTACCATCATAATTCATATTTATGATTGGCTTTTAATCGTTGAGTATCATGAGCTTAAGGCAATAACAAGAACATTTATTTTTTTTTTATCATATTGATTGTATGTGATTACAATACATTCTTAACTTGTGATTCAAACTCTTAAACTCAAACCTATGAATATCACTCAACTTTATGTTGACTTTAGCATGTTTATCTCAGGTAACTAAACAAGACGGATCTGGATGGCACGGAGTGGGCAAAAGCATGACAAGAACCATAATAAACTACTTATTTTCCTTCAGAATAAAACACGTTCTTAACTTAATAATGTCTTGTATCTCAGATATTTGGTATTTTGAAATAAATTAAACTTTAATACTTCACTTTGTGTTGTCTACTATAATTGTGACAAATATCCTTGAAGTAATACCCCGAAAGTCTTCCGCTGACATGTTAAGTCTTCCGCTGTTATTAACGACTTTTGGGGGTGTTACAAGTGGTGGGTTTTGTTGTGGTGGGATGACGGGTTCAAAGATGTTACCACCTTCCATGATGTCGGATGGTAAAGAGTTACGAACAAAGGCACGAAGAAATAAGATAGACTAAAGAAAACCTAAAAATAAAAAATAAAATCTTACTAGAAAGGAATCTAGCAAGTAGACCTAATAAAAAGAAATTCTAACCTAGACAATAACTATTCCCCGGGCTGCGGCACCAAAAACTTGATGCGTGGGAATCGCAACAGGCTTTACCTCTCGAGGGATCTCGAGAACCTTACAACCCCCACCAAGCAGTGTACCTGAACGTTGTAGTATAGTATAGTGACAAGTACCGGGGGATTGATCGTTCAGCTTAGGAATAGTGTCGCTAGGATTAGAAAGCCTAAATACTAGTTCTAAAGGTGAGGGATGATTATTTTTGTGTTTTTATGATTTATAGAAAACAAATTAAAATCTCGGGTTTTGGAAGAGTGGGCGGAATTAGTTGCTATTCAACTAACCCAATACTAAGATGCAATCAAAATAAAATACTAGAAATGAAAATAAACTAATTTATACTAAAGTTGTGAGCAGTAATTGGAGAAAATGTGTTTACTTAGATTTCACTACTCCCTAGATATCTTTTACACGTTAATTACTTGTTATAATTGCATGGATGACGGATCGTATTCCTTAATACCATTCATGGGGTGGCACACATAACTCCCCAATTCTATGAGGTCTTATCTCCTCCTACACCATGCCTAGCACAACTATAGGGATTGTAAACAGTGGCTCATGCATTAAATACAACCAATAAAGACCTAGTGCGCGTTGGTTCATGTTTCTTAAGACGTTCAAGCATGTTACCTGATGAGTGTCTAAATACTCATCATTTTATACCAATCTGAGCTGCCAAAACATCCAAAAACACTCAAATATGCATCATAATACTTAAAATATCTTAGAAGTGTGTTTTATATGTTTCAAATGCAAAATATGCAAAAACAAATGAAAAATGTACAAAGTTTGCATAATTGGCAGTTTCAGTCCCTCAAGTTTCAGAAATTGGCAAAACTAGTCCCTGGTTATTCTAAAAACATGAAAAAATCACCAAAGGTCCTTTTTAATCATAAAGTTACATATTTAGTCCTTTGGTGCAAAGTTTCACAAAATTACAAGTTTAGTCCCTGTACTTTGGAAATTGACAGAAATGGTCCCTGGGATGTTAAAAACTTTGAGAAATTCAATTTTTGTCCTTGTACTAATAATCTTTTGCAGGAATGGCCCTTGGGTGAAAAGTTTGGAGAAATTGCAAAAAGGCCCCTCAACTTTGCAAGTTTGGCAAAAATAGTCCCCGGTATTTAAAAAAATGAAAAACATCAAAAATACCCTTGTACTATTCATCCTTGTCAAATCTGGTCCCTGTGAGAACTTTGGTTAACTTACAAAACCAGCCCTTCATCTTTGCTTAAATTACATAATTGGTCCTTGTGTTAATATTACCAAACCGGACCCTTTATATTCATTAAACCCAAAACCAAAACCAAATCCAAACAAGAAACAAAGCCCACCCTACCCTTTTTATTTACCCAAGCCCAGCCCAACACCAAAACCAAACCACCCTTAATATTAGACCAGGTTTGACCCTGGTCAAACCCACCCTTCTTCCCTCTCATATCCCTCACACCACACAGACTCACAAACCACCCCTCCACCTCACCGGTTTCACTTCCACCTTGCTCCCCACTCATCCTATCCACTACCCTCCACCTCCACAACATTCCAAAACCCCTAATACCCTCTCCACGCAACCATAGTTGTCCCTTGGACTTTTGGCGCCAAAAAGACTTTTAAACGGCTTGGATTGAATTGACCAAATCAATGGCTCACAGATGGTGGGAAATATCAAGGTGGGTCCCACAAACCCTGGAAGTGTCTTTAAAAGAGAAAAGAAGCCAGAAGGAATTATTATTAGTTTAGAGTTAGTATAATTTAGTCGTAGGTAATATAAACTTCAATTTTAGTTATAATTTCAATCAAAAACAGCTTGTACTCAGTAATTTCATGTATTTTAATCTTTAATTCAAGTCAATTTCAAGTTTCAGCTTGTATCTCAGTTTATGCAGTTTCCTTAAATTTCAAAAATCTCATATAGTCTGTTTGTTGTTTGTAGTTGTTATTGTGGCTTCTCTTAGCTTATATAAGCCTTGACAAAGCTTATTAATCTTTTAGAAACTATAAACTAGCAATACTTAGTGAAAAAGAAAAATACTAAAAAAATTGCAAGAAAATCAAAAATAAATCAAAAGTTTGTGAAGAAGAAAGATTGGATCAAGGAGCAGGATATATTTGGATGATCTTGGTATTAGAGCCTTATGGGAGGCATTAGGAAGTGATTATTGACCCTGATTCCATGGTTCTCAGCCTTTACCATTTGTAAGTCAATAGTTTGATTTTTACACTTAGCTTTTCTTGTTATTAGTAATTACATTTTATTGCTTAAATAGCTTTAAATATAGTTAATCAGTTGGTTAAGATCAGTAGTTGGAAATTTTTAGGTCTAATCCTAGTTGAGTTAGTATAAACTTTCTGTAAGGGGGTGTTTGGCTCAGTTTGATATTAAGTGTGTTTGATGTTATTAGTTGTTTAGGATAGTTTAAACATACTACTTTAGGTTATATTAGGTTATAATAGTCTTAAAAATCAGGTTTCAAACAACAGAAAGTCAAAATCATGTTGTATTTACCTACACAGTTAACTGTGTAGGAATTTGGTATCCATAAGCTCATAATCTAATCATAAGTTGGTAATTTAGCTTAAAGTAATCTTATATTAGCTTAATACATCACAAATAGTAAGTAAGGGTCACTAGAATTTCATATAAGTCAAAGTTTAGGTTTTATAGAAAAAGTCAAATTGTTCACATCTCTGATTTTATCAAATCTTGGGAGAATTGTTTAGAATTTAGGAATAGGTTTTAGAACCTGAAACTTGTTCCTAGTGATAGTCTTCCAGCTTGTCTTTAAGTTCCCACCTAGTTTGTATTTTTAGCATTTTTTTATCTGGGCCCCACTCACCCTCTAAGTCAGCTGCAGGGCAAGGTATTGCCCTATGCATCAGACCCAGTCCTACACCACCAACTTTGGTGGTGTTTTGTGACCACCACAGTGGGCCCCACCTTTCATACTTAGGTTCTTACAACCCCCCTCCTAGTAGACTCTTAGGATTGACCTTTTGTTTGACCTGAAACCCAGTGGACCCCACCTAGAATAAGTCCTCAAGTCCCCATTCTGAGTTCAAACTAAGTTTTGGATTAGCTTAATCTGGCTTATCAGCTTATCTACTGAGCTTATTTGACCAATTTGAGCTTTGACAAGTCCAATCAACTTATTAGAACCAGATTCATCCATAGTGGGTCCCACATAAGCTCATTTGAGCTTATTTCCCATTTCAGTCAACAAAAGTCAACTGTGGTAGCATTAAGCTTCCACAATGCTTATTAATAAGCTATAAAATAATTATTTTTACAAAAGTTGTTTATTTTTAAGTATAAGATAGTTTTGTAAAAGAAAAATCCAGAAAAGATAAAATAAAAATAAGTGATAGTTTCTATTTAATATAATTTAATTTTAATTTTCATTTTTACATTTTTATTAAGTAATTTGTATTTTTATATTTTTATTAATTTCCTTTTAGGTTAAAGTAATTTTGATAATTTTATTAGATTTTTATTTTGTAATTTAGTATTTATTAGAATTAAAAATAGTTTAGTTAATAATTAATCAATAAATAAGTTTTAAATAACACAATTAATTTTTCTAAGGCAACACCTAGTTTTTATATTTTTCCTAGCTTTTATAAGTCATAAAATAGTTTATAATTTTTTTCATAATTTTCTAAGTTGATTTAGTATTATTAGTAATTCAAAATAGTTTAATTAGTTTAATTAATATAAATAGTTTTTAATTAATAGAAAATTCATAAAAAGACAAAAATATTTATTTTTATTTTTTATACTTTCTTCAAGTTCATTTTTAAGTTTAGAAATTATTTTTACAAGTTTTTAGTTTAATTTGTAGTATTTATAATTTTTAGTTTTAATTAAATTAGTTTTAATTAAATAGTTAAAATAGTTTTTAATTAAATAATTAATAATAAATAATAAAATAATCTAAAAAATAGTTTTATTTTTAATTAAATTTTATTTTAAGTTTAAGTTTATAGAATTTTCGTTTTCAACCCCTGTAGTTTATTTTTCTTAAAACTCACCTTTTTCTCAGCACGCAATCGCGTCTGATTTTAAATTGGTGTACGTTTATACGTTTTAGATATCTAGGTTTTACGTAATCATTCTAATAGTTTATTTAAGTTATAAAAACTTAGTATAATCACACACACACACACTTATACCTTTCCTGTTCACATTCACTGATCACAGATTCCTTTTTAATAAAACATCGCACACCTCGTTGGGACATTACGACCCGGGGAAACACTGTATTCCACGGAAGCATTTGCCTTAAGCTGTTTGACTTGTTAACCATTACTTGGTTGATATCTGACCGTTTGAGGCGAATCAAAATTTGGCGCTGCTGCCGGGGAGGTTGTGCGCTTATTTTAAACGATTTTGCGTATTAGTGATTCTGAATATACATCCATTGTATATTTACCATCTTTTATCTATATTTTTATAAATCAAAACACAAAAATATTCACCTTTACACCCCTACCTATTTGATTCTTCATTTCTCACCCCTAAACCCTTTGATTCTTTCTATGTCTTATTCTCACCCTCTTGTCTGTCAAGGGTGTGGTAGTTCTTATAATGGTGGTAATTGCCCCAGTTGTGGCATGGTGGAGTCAGGAAACGGGTCTGTCTATAACCAGAATCCCTATTCCTACCCTGACATGACTGATTCATTCCACCAACTTCCACACCATGAGACTCATCAGTTCAACTGTTGTGAGTATTGTGGTGGTTCACACTACAGTTCTGATTGTCAAACTAGGAATCAGTTTGTCTATGAACAGGTTCCTAATAATAATTATGACTTAAACACATACGACTCACAGCCACATCAGTTCAACTGTTGTGAGTACTGTGGAGGTCCTCACTTTAGCTCTGATTGTCAAACAAGGAATCCATTTCCTTGTAACAATTACGACTATTCGTTTCAAGACCCACCTCCACAGTACCAAATGAACCAAGCAACTCCTCATGAAACTCAGCAAGACCTTTGTCTAGAGGTTCTTGAGAAACTTAAAAACATTAAGGAGGAGTTAGCTAATATGTCGTTTCACAATGCACCAAGTTTTTCTTATGTACATTGTGGGGGTCCTCATGATGATTACGAATGTCAACCGTATTATAAACCTGAACATTGTTCTAGTTCTGATACATCCGGTTTTGACACATCCACACCCCCACAGTCTCCACTCATTCCATATTCTCGTGATAAATCTATCACGGAATTACTTGCTGAAGAACATGCTGCTAGAGACAAAAGAAGCATGGAAGAATTACTAGTCTTAGAACAAGCAGCTATAACACGTACCAAATTTCAAAATGCTGCTCTTCCCGATGAAGATGATGAAAGTGATGATACCTCATCAAGTTCATCTGTTGAGACTTCTTCCATGGATATACAGGGAGAAAAGAATATAACTGAAACACTAGCAGTAGAAAAAATGGAACTTGTAGAATCCATGTATGCTAGTCCTTCTCAGCTCCCTGAGTCTACTGTTATCATACCCGAGGTTCCCACTCACTCTCTGAGCATGGGGAACGAGCATCTTGACACTGTTCCTAATAAGGAATCTGACGAATTCATAAAGTCTAGTGTTGAGGACCTTGTCCCAATCCCAAGTGAGTCATAGGGAATTCTTGATCTTATGTGTGATATTCCTTCCACCCCTGATAATTCAAATGAACAAATTAAGAATGTCTCTAATTCCAGTGATGATTGTATATCTTATGGAGACATTGAGTATGTTGAGGCATCACTGCCTCAGTCTGATATTGATCCTCTTCTTGAGGATTTCACAGAGGAACTCACTCACATCATTCCACTTCTATCTGGAAGTAATGATGATCTCTTTGACTTCGAAGCCGATCTGGAAGAGATGGAAAGTCTCTTACATAATGATCCTTCACTCAGTTCTTATCCCAACAGTCCAGTAGAGAATGTTAATCACATTGTTCCTGAAGCATTCAAAACTACTATCACCAATCCTCTATTTGAATTCACCTTGATTTCTGATAACCCATTATTTGGTACTCAGATTAAGGATAGTGATGAGTCCACAACGGTACATGAGTTCACATATTTACATCTTGTGAATGATTCTCTTTACGAGGAGTTCTCCTTTGAACTCACTCATATCATATCTCACCTGGAGTATGATACTTTCTATTTTGATCTAGATATACCCATAATATGTCTTGATCAAACGAGCTTAAAAGAGGAAATTCATGAAACAATGAATTCTCCTATTGAAGATGAGGAGTTAATCATGATTTTCATCATGACTTTCTTTCTTTTCTTCATATATTCTGTCCACTATCCTGTTCTTCATTCTTTCGGGAATGAGGACACTATCTTTGACCCCGACATTCTCATTTATAAATTATGAGCCGGGTGTCATTATATCTCATCGGTGTGGAACTTTCACGTGCTCAAATGTTTATCCAAATATCTTGAATGAAAGTCCGATGTAGATTGTTCCTTCCACATCATGCTTCCCCATGGACAAATAAATTCGGGGTCGAGTCAAAGCTAGCGACTCGGTAAATAAAAACAGTAGCGTTTACTTAGGGTTTTCACCCTAAGTGTGGGGGAAATACTAACCCACAGGATGTATATATGTAAATATCTCTAAAAAAAAAAAAATTGTAAATATAGTGATAGCTTCTATTTAAGAAGTTTTATCTTAAAAAATATATGTATGTATATACACATAAAATAATGGCTAGTAATATTTCCTTCTTACGTTCTAAGTTCGGTTTAACACCCGGTACTTTGAATATTGAGGACAATATTCAGTTCTAAGTGTGGGGGGAGATTCGTTATTCTAACGAATTTAAACACATGTTCCATCAAGAAGCCCCATTTTAGCCCAAATTTTAAAATTTTTTCTCACTTAGAACGCAATAAATGGTTATCAGTCCGCCATGTATAACCCACATAAGGATTGGCTAATCTAGGAGCAAACGGTTCTTGGTAAAGATAACTCAAACCCGTTTATGGCTTGCAATTTGCCAAAAATTGTGTAACAATTCACAATTTCAGGTTAATTACCATTCCCGGAAAATTTCACTATTCACTTTTACTATTCATTTTTTTTCCCGAAACTTTCCCGAAAGTTGATTTTTATTTGATTTTATCGAGTGATAAATCATTTCCATGGCAAATTAAAAATTTGACATTCATAAGCTCATTTTCGTGAAAGTTATTAAGGAATTACACGGAATTACACGTTTTAGGGTAAAACGTCAATCAGAAATTCTACGCACAACGAAATTCAACCCCGTCAGGTGACCCCACATCGGAAAAATGTTTGACACACTCATGATTTATTTGAGAATTAATCGTGACTGAGAAAAACATGACCAAAAACTTCCCAGCAGGTCACCCATGCCTATACTACTCTCGCATGAGCACGCTTAACCATTTGGGCGATTAACCGTGAGACCACAAAACGCATTTCTAAGAAGATTTGAGTTTTCAAATTATTAGAAAAAGTCAACATATTCTTTCCCTCCTCCATTGACCAAAAATGATCCCTTGATGTTATAAGTCATTTCGTGATTTTTAGGCTTACGGTTTGATGTCTAAAAGACATTTAATACCAACCGACACTAGACTGAGCCCAGTCTAGACATTATAAGTCATTTTAAATCATTTTTATAACATTAGAAAAGTAACATTTTACTTTTCTCAATTTTACGTAATATTCAGCGTTTTACGCGAATTACGCATTTTAGACCCGTGTTTCCAGTTTTTAGCAGGGTTTTACACCCAAATGGAACCTACCACTCATTTTATATTTTATTATGGAACATATGGACATGTTTATCAAAACTTTCAAATTCCATAATTTTACGACACCCGGTTTTACGTTTTGAGGCTTAATCATTTACGATTGGCATTTCCCGGAGTCAAAACTAACTAGATATCTTGGATAATATCATCCAAAAGCCAACCCTTGCTCTCCAAGTCCATATGAACCGCCATAGGGGGGGGGGGGTTTCACACTAGGTGGCTTGATCTCAAGCTTAATGGCCTTAGATTTCATCCATGTGTTCACCTTGGCCTCCAAGGTTGGACTAGTCAACATTTGTAACCTCCTTAAGACCCTATAAAAGCCCCCCATCCCCTCCTTTGGCCGGCCATCAAACCACACCACAACCCTCTCATCTTTGCTTGATTTCCTTCTAGTTTCATGCAAGATTCAAGTGCTAGTTCAAGGTAGAAACCCTAGATAGGTTATCATTCATCAAACACTTCCATAACCTCATATACTTGGTGATTTCTCTTGAGTTTAAATCCACTCATTTCACCTAAACCTTCATCATCCATCTTTCAAGAATACCAAGGGTAGAAAGATTGCATGAAGTGAAAAAGGGTTGGAGCAAGTCTATCAAAGTCCTATCCTTACATGTTAACTTCCTTTCATCTTTGAAAGCCAAAAGTTGTGAGCCAAACCCTAACTTGATTCTTGTTAAATAATCATGTTCATGTTATTTACATATTATTTGTGCTATATATTGTCTTGTTATCATGTCCATGATGTATAAAAATGACCAAAACAAGTTATTGTTATTGATTGTTACAACAAGTTACTAAAACAAGTAAACTAGTGACTTTCTTGGTAAGACCTGATCAAAATGGTAAAAATATGATGTTGGATCATTACATATTACAGTAGAGGACTTAACAAGGAAACCATAGCAATTTGAACCACCCAAAACGAGTATACGAGTCAAAAGTTACGCCCATTTGAAATTACCAAGATTTCCGGCAAAACTGCCAAATAGCTTCCTGATCAAATTTGGGTTTTGAAAGTCCCACTTCTGGTCCGATTCATCAAAAAGTTAAAACACGAAAGTTGTCCGAAACGACGTTTTCGTTCAGGAACAAAGAAGCTCGAGCCCTAAAAACGCTTTCCGAGTGATAAAATTCTTCAAATTCTAAACAGCCCATTTTTAGGCGAAAGTCACTAGATTATGGTTATACTTTGAAAGGAACAAGAGGTCTTATGACCTATAATCAAGACCACAAACATGACTAGAACCAAGGTTGAGTCTCATGACCTTGGAACAAGGACCAAAGGTCATGGCTAGGCCATGACGAAATGACCATAACAACTTACATAGGCGTAAACATGAAACAATGAGTTAGGCGATAACTTGAACAAGCAATTTGGATCTACTTCACTTAAAAGGAAACCATGAGATTTTACCAAGAGAACATGGTCATTTAAGGCTTATGAAGCTACCCCTAATAACAATCTTCATGTACAAATAAACTTTCCTAAGTTTATTCAAATATCGGACATGTAACCTTTCGGATCAAAACTTATATCTATATATTTCATCAACTACTACAATAGTAGGGAGCCTCATGTGAGGAGTTCATTATGTAAGCCGTCGAGTTGAGTTGTGGATTTACGAGTTAAAGTGTCCTGGCTCCTCGAACGCTTACTAACATGACTTCTGAATTATGTCGGCCCGAACGGTAATGAACGATATACAAAACATACATGTTTCATGAATCATTTCTTTCAAAGACTTACATTATACATCATACCACATCATGGACTAAATGCAAGATATATATATAGGCACTACTTCATATTCTTTACTCCGATCCTAAGTCGCGACATTCTATTATAGGTTGCTCGTAGAAACCTTCACGATTCGACCGTTACATTCATTACTTGCTATCTTACTTAAGGTGAGTTCATAGCCCCACTTTCCATTACTTAATTGTTTTACAATTCCTTGGGGGGAATACATGCTATCTCTAAAATCGAACACAATGCTTTCTACTGTATGTTATTCGACTATGTTTTATTATCACTAAGTAACATCCTTGCCAAACCAAGATCCCTTAGTATGAACCATTTAATCACTTGCGAGGGTTACTTGCAAGTGAGCGCGAATATTGTGAATAGGCCTATTGGGATTGACGAATCCCATTTGTTTTGATTAGTTCAAACAAATGCATTAATATTTGAGACATTAGGTATGACGGCAAAGTACCTACCGGGATAAATCTGCCAATCGATATTGGTACACGTTAACGTTTTGGTTTCATAAGCTTAGTGTATAATACATTTTATGGGCGTATAATAACGTAGCCTACCTGTTTTGTTTTCCAAACATTGGTGTGAGTCTACAGCTCACACTACGATTATTGTGTTCAAACGATTTACCTACAAACACTACGATTATGGTGTTCAAACGATTTAACTACCAACACATTGTGTTCAAACGATTTAACAAACTCTATGAATATCACTCAACCTTTGTGTTGACCTCTCAAGCATGTATTTCAGGTTCATGACGATCAAGGATGGCACGGAAGGACACGGATACTCAAGAGGGCTATAAATTTTATTATCATTCAAAACTCATTTATTATACATTGTAAACATGGAACCAATTGGGACCTCATTTTGAAATCTCTGATATTTATATAATTTGAATGATACACCTTTTAAAACGACTCAATTGGAGTTCGTTTTCTATTATTGTGACTATTGTGCCGTCGAGTAACACCCAGTTTGAATTCCGCTGCATCCATGAATTGGGGGTGTTACAGATTGGTATCAGAGCCATGGTTATAGAGAAACGGGTCTAAGTGAGACCTAAACTATAACTACAATCACAAGCAAAAACATTTTTATAGCCTTCCACTCTCCGTGTCTTCCATCCTCCAGACGATTATGAACTTAGTAAGCATGTTATGATACACAAACATATTGGTATATTCATATATACCCATTTTGAGCATTTCCCCGAAGACATTTTTATGCTACACAAACATAATTGCATATTGATATATGTACCCTAAACATAATTGAGCATTTCCCCGTAAGCATTTTATGCTACATGAACACATATAAGTATATTGATATATACACACTAGGCATTTTATGCTACATGAATACATATAAGTATATTGATATATACACACTAGGCATTTTATGCTACATGAACACATATAAGTATATTGATATATACTAGGCATTTTATGCTACATGAACACATATTTGTATATTGATATATACACACTAGGCATTTTATGCTACATGAACATATTAGTATATTGATATATAAACTCGGTTTATTTTCAATCATTTATCTAAACAATGGACTAAACATATCTGTGTATGCCTATTCTAAGGCATTTCGACACAGCCACACTCTCCCAATCATGTTCCTACTCCAACATTATATGTCCAAGACATTGTAACTGATTGCAATGGTCTCATTCATTTTCCAAGACATTGTGAGATACAATGGTCTCATTCATTTTTCAAGACATTGTGAGATACAAATGGTCTCATTCATTTTCCAAGTCATTGTATGATACAATGGTCTTAATCATTTCTCAAATGATTTGAGTCACACAATGACTAACCTACTTCCTAGACATTGTGAATTACACAATGGTCTAACCTACTTCCGAGACATTGTGTTTTGTGCAAATGGTCTCTAAAATTATTCCATCACATCATCAATATCATTTCTTATGATATCAAAAACCCGTCACAATCTATCGATTTCAAAACAAGAAATATGAGATTTCTAAAGGACAAACTAATCCATCATCGACAAAAGCTGAACTTTCTATACATTCATCAAAGTTTTCTTATGAAAGCTTCATTATTAAAAGTTCGGGATCCTGGCCAAGTATGTTCTATTTTAGAACTACTTAAAACTTCCTTTCCATACGTACCTACCCTTACTATCTTCTATGCTATGGAATATGAAAACATACGTTACAAGTCTTGTATGGACGGGACTTGCAACTTAAGGGTTTGACATCGCCTTTGTTTAGTGAACAGTTTCCCGAAAGCAACGGACATATCAAAAGTATACCTAGTTTAGGTATTTGAAAATTTTATCGAACCTTGGCTAAATATAGACTAGTCACCTATATTTAACCTAGGGACAGTGGAATATAGTCTGACTAACTATATTCGACTTAGAATTTTCAAATACTGAGAGTAGTTGTACTAGGGTTATGTTTAGGTTGGTTTCCTACATGAAAACGATAAACCACCAGAATACATTAAAACAATCTAAAGACACGATAGTGCCTTACCACTCAGCAAGATCTTAACACCTTATTTGTATGATCTAAATTCATTCTTGAAAATTTTCATTTATGAGATAATCCGAACGACTATCTTGGGATAGTTATCAATTCTTCTCTTCATCCCGTGGAAGTACCATCCTGTTTAGGATACCATTCCGTCATAAACTTTTAAAAATCTCTTAAGATTTTTAAAGCAAACTCAACATCGATACCTAAGAGTATTAATGTTAAGCATACACTACACACTTTTGTTCATTAACATATCACATCATTATCTTCACAACCGTTACAAACACAAGCTCATTAACAGATCTTGATGCACTTTTAAAGCTCAAATCATCCTTAGTTACACCACAAGCACCCTTACCAGCTTTACAAGATTGAATATTCATCTTGGAACACCAGTATCATCTCGTAATACCCTACCTTGTAACTCACCGGCTAAGTATGAATGTTGTGTCGGGAATTCTTGAGTAGGATGATTTATAATGTCCTTATTTGAATGGATTGGGATGCCTTTTCAGTTAAATAAAGAAATTATAAATCATCGAACCATACGTTTATATTCCTTTAGTTACATTGTTTGGGATGCCTCTCTATGTAAATAAAGAATTATAAACAAGTGGGCTTAATTATATCCGAAATAACATAAGTATGAAGTCAACCTACATTACATTGCTCGGGTATGGCTTGATACCTACATTACATTGCTCGGGTATGGCTTGATACCTACATTACATTGCTCGGGTATGGCATGATACCTACATTTTATTCGCCACAAGAAATCCTATCTTTTCACCGACATCGCTTCAAACCATGACATAAACACTAGGTACAACAACCGATTACCTACTAGGCTATGATTGCAACGACTATCCCAATTTCCATTAGTACGAGGTTTACACTTTGGTTTTCATAATGATAGTGCAATAACAAACAAACTCGTTGCGAGGCCATGTAACCATATGCATGTGCAGTCGTACCAAACTCATTACGGGGCCATGTAGCCATATGCATGGGCAGCCGTACAATTCAAACAGGACTTGGTCCAACCGCATGTTCAACGCTTATTCCATGATTCGATTCTTATATCCATTTCCATTTATTGGATTCCTATGTAAATTGCTATTGTTGTTCAACTGTTATATCAATTGCTGTTGATACTTGACAACTATTTCAATTTCCATTTTGATATTTAACTATATCAAGTTCTATTTGATATTCAACTACTATATCGATTCCTATTAATATTCGACTGCTATATCAATTTCCTTTGATATTCGACTATTACCATACCTTTCCTGCATAAAAGGAAGCCTCATCCTACACCATACACTGAAATGACAAATCAAATTACATTACCGGAAATCCCAGACTTTGGTCCTCATAAGTAACCACACATCTTTATCGACACCACTCCAACATATGACACACATAGAACTTCGGGACGAAGTTCCCCGTAAGGGGTAGAGACTGTAACAATTCACAATTTCAGGTTAATTACCATTCCCGGAAAATTTCACTATTCACTTTTACTATTCATTTTTTTTCCCGAAACTTTCCCGAAAGTTGATTTTTATTTGATTTTATCGAGTGATAAATCATTTCCATGGCAAATTAAAAATTTGACATTCATAAGCTCATTTTCGTGAAAGTTATTAAGGAATTACACGGAATTACACGTTTTAGGGTAAAACGTCAATCAGAAATTCTACGCACAACGAAATTCAACCCCGTCAGGTGACCCCACATCGGAAAAATGTTTGACACACTCATGATTTATTTGAGAATTAATCGTGACTGAGAAAAACATGACCAAAAACTTCCCAGCAGGTCACCCATGCCTATACTACTCTCGCATGAGCACGCTTAACCATTTGGGCGATTAACCGTGAGACCACAAAACGCGTTTCTAAGAAGATTTGAGTTTTCAAATTATTAGAAAAAGTCAACATATTCTTTCCCTCCTCCATTGACCAAAAATGATCCCTTGATGTTATAAGTCATTTCGTGATTTTTAGGCTTACGGTTTGATGTCTAAAAGACATTTAATACCAACCGAAACTAGACTGAGCCCAGTCTAGACATTATAAGTCATTTTAAATCATTTTTATAACATTAGAAAAGTAACATTTTACTTTTCTCAATTTTACGCAATATTCAGCGTTTTACGCGAATTACGCATTTTAGACCCGTGTTTCCAGTTTTTAGCAGGGTTTTACACCCAAATGGAACCTACCACTCATTTTATATTTTATTATGGAACATATGGACATGTTTATCAAAACTTTCAAATTCCATAATTTTACGACACCCGGTTTTACGTTTTGAGGCTTAATCATTTACGATTGGCATTTCCCGGAGTCAAAACTAACTAGATATCTTGGATAATATCATCCAAAAGCCAACCCTTGCTCTCCAAGTCCATATGAACCGCCATAGGGGGGGGGGTTTCACACTAGGTGGCTTGATCTCAAGCTTAATGGCCTTAGATTTCATCCATGTGTTCACCTTGGCCTCCAAGGTTGGACTAGTCAACATTTGTAACCTCCTTAAGACCCTATAAAAGCCCCCCATCCCCTCCTTTGGCCGGCCATCAAACCACACCACAACCCTCTCATCTTTGCTTGATTTCCTTCTAGTTTCATGCAATATTCAAGTGCTAGTTCAAGGTAGAAACCCTAGATAGGTTATCATTCATCAAACACTTCCATAACCTCATATACTTGGTGATTTCTCTTGAGTTTAAATCCACTCATTTCACCTAAACCTTCATCATCCATCTTTCAAGAATACCAAGGGTAGAAAGATTGCATGAAGTGAAAAAGGGTTGGAGCAAGTCTATCAAAGTCCTATCCTTACATGTTAACTTCCTTTCATCTTTGAAAGCCAAAAGTTGTGAGCCAAACCCTAACTTGATTCTTGTTAAATAATCATGTTCATGTTATTTACATATTATTTGTGCTATATATTGTCTTGTTATCATGTCCACGATGTATAAAAATGACCAAAACAAGTTATTGTTATTGATTGTTACAACAAGTTACTAAAACAAGTAAACTAGTGACTTTCTTGGTAAGACCTGATCAAAATGGTAAAAATATGATGTTGGATCATTACATATTACAGTAGAGGACTTAACAAGGAAACCATAGCAATTTGAACCACCCAAAATGAGTATACGAGTCAAAAGTTACGCCCATTTGAAATTACCAAGATTTCCGGCAAAACTGCCAAATAGCTTCCTGATCAAATTTGGGTTTTGAAAGTCCTACTTCTGGTCCGATTCATCAAAAAGTTAAAACACGAAAGTTGTCCGAAACGACGTTTTCGTTCAGGAATAAAGAAGCTCGAGCCCTAAAAACGCTTTCCGAGTGATAAAATTCTTCAAATTCTAAACAGCCCATTTTTAGGCGAAAGTCACTAGATTATGGTTATACTTTGAAAGGAACAAGAGGTCTTATGACCTATAATCAAGACCACAAACATGACTAGAACCAAGGTTGAGTCTCATGACCTTGGAACAAGGACCAAAGGTCATGGCTAGGCCATGACGAAATGACCATAACAACTTACATAGGCGTAAACATGAAACAATGAGTTAGGCGATAACTTGAACAAGCAATTTGGATCTACTTCACTTAAAAGGAAACCATGAGATTTTACCAAGAGAACATGGTCATTTAAGGCTTATGAAGCTACCCCTAATAACAATCTTCATGTACAAATAAACTTTCCTAAGTTTATTCAAATATCGGACATGTAACCTTTCGGATCAAAACTTATATCTATATATTTCATCAACTACTACAATAGTAGGGAGCCTCATGTGAGGAGTTCATTATGTAAGCCGTCGAGTTGAGTTGTGGATTTACGAGTTAAAGTGTCCTGGCTCCTCGAACGCTTACTAACATGACTTCTGAATTATGTCGGCCCGAACGGTAGTGAACGATATACAAAACATACATGTTTCATGAATCATTTCTTTCAAAGACTTACATTATACATCATACCACATCATGGACTAAATGCAAGATATATATATAGGCACTACTTCATATTCTTTACTCCGATCCTAAGTCGCGACATTCTATTATAGGTTGCTCGTAGAAACCTTCACGATTCGACCGTTACATTCATTACTTGCTATCTTACTTAAGGTGAGTTCATAGCCCCACTTTCCATTACTTAATTGTTTTACAATTCCTTGGGGGGAATACATGCTATCTCTAAAATCGAACACAATGCTTTCTACTGTATGTTATTCGACTATGTTTTATTATCACTAAGTAACATCCTTGCCAAACCAAGATCCCTTAGTATGAACCATTTAATCACTTGCGAGGGTTACTTGCAAGTGAGCGCGAATATTGTGAATAGGCCTATTGGGATTGACGAATCCCATTTGTTTTGATTAGTTCAAACAAATGCATTAATATTTGAGACATTAGGTATGACGGCAAAGTACCTACCGGGATAAATCTGCCAATCGATATTGGTACACGTTAACGTTTTGGTTTCATAAGCTTAGTGTATAATACATTTTATGGGCGTATAATAACGTAGCCTACCTGTTTTGTTTTCCAAACATTGGTGTGAGTCTACAGCTCACACTACGATTATTGTGTTCAAACGATTTACCTACAAACACTACGATTATGGTGTTCAAACGATTTAACTACCAACACATTGTGTTCAAACGATTTAACAAACTCTATGAATATCACTCAACCTTTGTGTTGACCTCTCAAGCATGTATTTCAGGTTCATGACGATCAAGGATGGCACGGAAGGACACGGATACTCAAGAGGGCTATAAATTTTATTATCATTCAAAACTCATTTATTATACATTGTAAACATGGAACCAATTGGGACCTCATTTTGAAATCTCTGATATTTATATAATTTGAATGATACACCTTTTAAAACGACTCAATTGGAGTTCGTTTTCTATTATTGTGACTATTGTGCCGTCGAGTAACACCCAGTTTGAATTCCGCTGCATCCATGAATTGGGGGTGTTACAAATTGTATGGTTCCTCAACTCCCCATCATCCTCAAAAGATAATGAGTTGGCTAGCCCGCAAGATTATGGCTTGTGGTAAAGGCCGTGGAAAAACCATAATTGGTAATCATCTCACCAAGATGTTGACTATTCCATCAAGAGTTGGCTAGTCCAGAAGCAACCGGCTTTTGGTAAAGACTAATCAAATCCGTTGACAGCTGGTGGTTTCCTCAAAATCACACGGTTATCAGGTGTGCCACAGTTCTTACACCTGGCTACTCTAGAAGTGATGGCTTTTGGTAAAGAGTTTTTCAAATCCATTAAGTTTTTCTCAAAAGATTGCTAGGGACTAGCAATAGTTTAGTGTGGGGGATTGATGAGTGTCTAAATACTCATCATTTTATACTAATCTGAGCTGCCAAAACATCCAAAAACACTCAAATATGCATCATAATACTTAAAATATCTTAGAAGTGTGTTTTATATGTTTCAAATGCAAAATATGCAAAAACAGATGAAAAACGTACAAAGTTTGCATAATTGGCAGTTTCAGTCCCTCAAGTTTCATAAATTGGAAAAACTAGTCCCTGGTCACTCAAAACTTGTTCAAATATCATTTTAGGTCCTTGGGATTCATAAGTTGTTAGGAAAAGTCCTTTGAAGTTAAAAATCATAAATTTACAACTCTGGTCCCTCAACTTTGAAAAGTGTCAAAATCAGTCCCTGGGTTATTTAAAATGGAAAAATATTAAATATAACCCTTGTACTATTATATAATGGCATAATTGATCCTTTGTGTTAACTGTTGGATATTTACAGGTTTGGCCCTTCAATTATCAGAAAATTACAAGTTAGGTCCCTGAAGTTTGGGAATTGACAGAAAAGGTCCCCGGGTGGTTTTAAATGGAAATATTTCATTTAAAGTCCTTTGATTTATCACATATGGCAAGATTAGCCCTTGTAGTATATTTGGAAACTTGCCAAAAACAGCCCTCAACTTTGCACTAATTACAAAAATAGTCCTTGTGTGAAATAAAACCAAACCGGACCTTATGCTTTATAATAAAACCCAAAACCTAATCCAACCCAAGTTACACACCAAGCCCACCCTTCCTTTTTCTTGGCCCAACTTCACCAGCCCAGTCCACCTTTTAATAATAAACGGGGTCAAACACCCCGGTCAAACACCACTTCTCCCATACCACCTTCCCTCCCAAACCATACCACCACCACCGCTGCTACCAAAACCACCTTCCACCTCAACCCCCAGCTGGCCAACCACTCTCCCACTAGCTCTCCTCCACCTCCACAACTGTCCAAACCCTTAAAACCCGTACTTGGTCCCCAAGTTAACATGGTTGACAAATTGGCGCCAAAAAGCCAATTTAAACGGCTTGGATTGCTCAGACACAATTAATGGCTAGGAATTGGTGGGAAAGGTCAAGGTGGGTCCCACAAACTCAGAAAAGGGCTACAAAAGAGAAAAGAAGCAGAGATGATAAAGTATTAGTGTAGTTTTTAGAATAAAGTAGTCGTAGGTAGTATAATTTGCTCATTCAGTTGTAATTTCCATCAAAAACACTTGTATTCAGTTAAGCTTGTGTATTTCAATCCTTAGTTAAAGTTAATTTCAAGTTTCAGTTGAATATCTCACTTTATGCATTTTCAAGTTTGATCAAAAATCTCAAAAGCTCTACTGTAGGACCTTAGATATACCAACTTTATCACAAATATAGAAGATTAGAAGAAGAAAGATGGTGACTTGGTGAGAGTATATGGATTGTATATGTGTAACTAGAGAGATGGAAAAATGAGAGAATATTATTAAGAAACACACACAAATACACACACAAGCACACACAAGCACACACCTCAAATGAGCCTTTGAGGTGTTTAAATAGTTCATAACATGAGATGCCCTATGGGCTTTCTATGGGCTTGGGCTTGGACTTGGTTACTTGGTTGGATAACTAGGCTTATGAAACATAGCACATAACATATTAGCTTGCCAAGTCCAAGGCCCAATGACTAAACTATTACTAATCTTAACAAACGACACAAAGTTACAATATGAGAATGACCATCACTTCATAATACATATTTTTAATGCTAACAATCTCCCCCTAAGGGGTGGTCATTCGAATGATGCTCCACGTGAGTGGGTCTTCCATGTTCTTTGTCTTTAACTTTGTGTGTCATTGTAGAATAGTCTTTAGTCTTTGTTCCTTCATGCTTTGTGATCTTTGATAACTGATTTTTCATCGTTCTTTGTTCCTTTGTGATGTGGAGTTATCTGCCATTCGTCACTTCTGCGTCTGTAGTGGTTGTTTGCCATTCCAACATGCTCATACATCTTTGGATTTTGATATTCATATGCACGTAGTTCCCTTTCTTACACTTTGATCTTTAGTCTTTATATTTTGTAGATTCTTCTTTTTGGCGTAGAATCTTCCTTTGAACTTTGTGTTGAATAGATCTTTGAGGGAGCTTTCTTTAACTTCCAGATGTATGTATGAGCATGTGGAATCTGTCGCCATGGAGATGAAGTGTCCCTGCATATAAACAATTAGCAATAAAACAACCGGTACTTACAGATAAGAATTAGAGATCGTCAACAGCATAGTGTGAAGACTCCTTCTAACCCTTACCAAGGCCGTTCCCATGTCAGATACTCTCAAGAGAGCTTACAAGACCTACTTAGTAGCTCAATGACTGGGTGAGTCGCTGGGGATCACTCCACGACTATAGATCGTTTGAAACCATCATGAACACTAAGCGTAACCCATAAAGAATTACCGAAGTGACCTGCTGTCAGGGCTGCTTGATGTTGACCCTGGCAGGAATTTCCATTCAATCATTGAGAATCACAAAAGTGAATCCTCTCATAAATGTTTTGGCAGATTGCTAAGATCTGCGTAGGACTCTAAAGTTTACATCTGGCGTCCTTAATGTTGAACAACCAGTGTAGAAATGTCATGTGTTCCTATGAGATCTTTTGATGAATCTCGGGGCTCTAGACTCGATAAGTGCACTTTTGGTTTCCTATGCGGAGATTAGGGAGAGGTCTCCTGCTTCAATATCAACCATCTCAAAGAGACAGATCGATAGATTACACCGGTTCCCCGTGAGAATGAAACAAGCTCTTTTAAGAGAACTTGAGTGGTTAAGAAGGTTTAGTGCAGTGCGTCACTGGGTCCATGACGTCTTTGTCTTCAATACCTGTGTCACCTTAGTAACAACCAGTAGCATATGATTTGAACCCGGTGTCTGCCCTAAGGTTGAACATTTGGAGGGCTATTTCTTTTCACCCTTTTTCATAACTTTTTCTTTTTAATTCTTCAACCCCTTCTTTCTCCTTTCTCATTTTCTCCTTTTTTCAATCATACCTAAGGACTTCTAATTCTAATCTATTGGAATTGTCCTTGGGTAGATCCCTCCGGCTCTGGCGGATCATAGGACGGTTTTTCCTAACCTTAGTCACTTTATAACTCCATGACTTTCCTATAATTGCCATGAAACCATTTGTGAAAATCTCTCAAAGTGTTTATGATAATAAAACACATTTTGTTACCACTTTGAGAGTTTTGCAATTTTGAAGGACTCCCCCTTCACATGTGCTCATGAATATTTAAGAAATTTGCACATGCGAGAGGAGTTTGCACTTTTGAATTGATCCACTTTCAATAAACATGACCGATTCGAGACACGCTTACATCACTAGTTAGACTAGCTTGAAATTATTACCCGTCCTGGTCAAGTCCAAAGAAAGTCTCTCGATACGGTACACTCTACTCAGACAAGTCCTATTCGAGACACGCTTACATCACTAGTTAGACTAGATTGAAATTATTACCCGTCCAGGACAAGTCTTTTCGATTAATGACATTTTAAGCTTCGTCAATTCCTTGGTACTTACTGAGTCGAGCTCTTTTGAGATTCAGTTACAAACTTTAAACATCTTTGATCACATTTTGATCATGTCTTCTCCCCCTCAAAAATAGCATAGCGTGATATTTTTCATATCAACTGATTTAGAAAAAGCTTTTGGAGAGATAGACAGATTCTGCATGAATTCGGAACATTTTGTTTTTATGAAATACTCCCCCTTAATGATAGCATATTTAAACTTTCTTAAGGGTTTTGAGGGAGTTATCTTGAGCACTAATTTTGAGAGATTTTGAGAAATCTTTTTGAACAATCTTGAAAAAGTGCTCAAGAATTCCTTTTTGGAAACGAGTTTTTGTTTGAAATCTTTTTCGTTTCTTTAGACTCGAACTTTTTGAAAAAGAGTTCGTCATTGAACGTACGAGTCCTTGATTTGAAAATAATCAGAAGTCATCGTTTAAGTACGGGTTTCGTACTGAAGTATACGAAAGCCATTGTGAAGAAAGTTTTGAGAAACGACATGTTTTAGGAAAACATAAAAAAGAACTCCCGCTCAAGCATCTGTACATGTCCGTATCATTGTTGAATGACATTTCTAGAAACGTACAGAATATTGATTTATATGAGAGACATGTCGTGAGAAGAGTATTTTTGGATTTTATATTGTTTTTGTATTTTGAAATTTTATATTTTTGTATTTTGTTTTTGTTGGTTTTTCAAATTTTGTATTTTGTTTTTCAAAAATATTTACAGCGAAGCGATTTTGAAAATATTTTTCAAGGAGATTCGAGAAGACGTTCTAGCTCCACAGGAGTTAGGCTTCGCATGCCAATTCGTCGAACTAAATAGTCAAACCGTTCTTTTGGAAGGGCTTTAGTAAAAAGATCGGCGAGTTGGTAGTCAGTCTTAACGAAAAATAATTCAACAGTACCCTCTTCCACATGTTCTTTGATGAAATGGTAGCGGACTTTGATATGCTTCGTCTTAGAGTGATGTACGGGATTGCACGAGATGGCTATGGCACTCTTTGAGTCACAATACATAGGTATTCTGTCAAAAGTAAAGCCATAATCTGTGAGCTGTGTCCTCATCCATAGAACTTGGGCACAACACGCAGATAGAGACACATACTCGGCTTCGGCGGTTGATAGCGCAGTACAATCCTGTTTCTTTGAAGACCAGCTTACTAGCTTTTCACCTAAAAATTGTGCTCCACCTGATGTACTCTTTGCTGTAACTTGATCACCAGCATGGTCTGCATCTGAAAATGCTGTTAGATTAAACTCCGAATCCTTCGGATACCAAAGTCCCATGTTAATGGTGCTTCGTAGGTACCGAAAGATCCGTTTAACCTCTTTGAGGTGAAGTTCGGTAGGCTTTGCCTGAAACCTTGCTAATAAACATACAGCAAATTGAATATCGGGGCGGCTAGCAGTTAGGTACATGAGAGAACCGATCATGCTCCGATATTTCTTCGGATCGATAGGTTTCCCATACAAATCAGCACCTATTTTTGGTGAAGTGACCATTGGTGTACCAACAGAATCACAATTTTCCATTCCATGTTTTTTCAAAATCTCTATCGTATATTTAGCTTGATTGATAAAAATACCACGAGGGGATTGATGGATTTGTAAACCCAGAAAGAATTTTAGTTCCCCCATCATGGACATTTCAAATTTACTTTTCATGAGATTTTCAAAATGTTTTGAATGATTCGGATTAGTGGACCCAAAGATAATGTCGTCCACGTAAATCTGAACAATCAAAATGTCATCTTTGAATTTTTTGATAAACAAGGTGTCATCAACTGTTCCTTTGGTGAAATTGTTATTGAGTAAGAAAGATGATAGTTCGTCATACCACGCTCTTGGAGCTTGTTTTAAACCATAAATGGCCTTTTTAAGCTTGTAGACGTAGTCTGGATGTTCCTTATCAACGAATCCTTCTGGCTGACTCACATACACTTCTTCTTTCAGAGTTCCATTCAAGAAAGCGGTCTTGATGTCCATCTGATAGACTGTGATGTTTTTGTGAGCTGCATAGGCTAAGAAAATCCGGACTGCTTCAAGTCTAGCTACTGGCGTGAATGATTCTTTGAAATCTATCCCTTCTTCTTGTGGATATCCTTTAGCCACGAGATGAGCTTTGTTGCGAATTACAGTCATTTCCTCATCCAGTTTTTTCTTCCACAACCACTTGAGATCAAGAACACGTTTATCAAGTGGTCGTTCAACAAGTTCCCAACTATCATGTAACAGGTATTGAAGAAATTCCTCCTGCCTCGCTTCAATCCATGGGTTTTCTGCCATTGCTTCCCGAATGTTCTTTGGTACTTTGGTGCTTATTGAGCAAATGTAAATGCACAATTCGAGATCGGTAGCAAGTTGTCTCCTTGTCTGAACTGGCTTTGAAGGTTCACCAATAATATGTTCTATTGGATGGTCTTTTGTCCATTGAAACGTAGAAGGGTACCTTTGGTTGAACGAATGTGTGTTAGATGGTTCTTGTAACCTTGAAGAAGATTCAGCAGAGTCTGTTGCAAACGGGTTTTCAAATACTTCTTCTTCTTCTTCTTCTAGCTCAACATCGTTTGAATTATTTGTAGGTTCTTCTTGAAGATTTGTGTTTTGGTTTTGCTCATCAACGTTTGGTAGAACAGTTTCAAGTACTGGAGTTGCTTGAGTAGATGTAGATGATGTTGATGTAGTTGGTGCTTCAGCTTCGATTGTGGTAGATGCATCCTGTGGTGATGGTGGTGGTTGATGGTTGTGAGCGGGTGCAGCGGAATGTTGTTGAGATGCATTAGTCGAAGTTCCACCATAATATTCATCAAACATTAACTCGAAGAAATTTTCCAGTTCTTGTTCTGAAGGTTTATCCGTGTTTGTTGACTGAGCTCCTTGAGGCACGAGTCCTGAACTGATGTGTCCAGAAGTCTGCATGTTTGGTGCGGGTCCTAATCCATTTTGATTAGAAGCCATCGGATTAAGCGCGGGTTCTAGAGCGTATCTCTCAGAAGCCATTTGTGAAATCTCGTCAAACTTCACATTCATCGTCTCCATTATCTTTTTCGTCCTTCTATTATACACCCTGAATGCCCTTGAGTTTTCTGAATATCCAATGAAGATTCCAATATCACCCTTAGCTTTTAACTTTCCTAGATCTTCTCTATCATTCGTCGGATAGCACAAAGCGCCAAATACGTGAAGATAAGAGATGTCAGGTTTACGGTTGTTCACTAGCTCATATGGGGTTTTATTGAATCTCGGATGGACTAGGGATCGGTTTTGAGTAAAACAAGCAGTGGCTACAGCATCAGCCCATAAGAATAGAGGTGCACAAGAAAAAATCAGCATTGTGCGAGCAGCTTCCATAAGAGTTCTATTTCTTCTTTCAACTACCCCATTCTGCTGTGGAGTTCTAACAACTGATGTTTGATGTGTGATTCCAACATCTTCAAGGTAAGTTCTTAACTCCCGGTTTGTAAATTCTGTGCCATTGTCTGTTCTTATAATCCTTACTGGAGCTTGAAGTAGAACTTGAATACGCTTCAGAAAGGTGATGATGATGCCTGGTGCTTCGTCTTTTGATCTCAAAAACTTTACCCAAGTATATCTTGAGTAATCATCAACAATAACAAGAATATACTTCTTCCCATTAATGCTTTCAACTCTCATTGGGCCACATAAGTCCATGTGCAACATATGTAACCTTGCTTCCGAACTATGTACGGTTTTGGGTTTATATGATGCTCTTTTACTTTTTCCTTGTTCGCATGATGGACATAGGTGTTCCTTGGTGTATTTGAACTTAGGAAGTCCAGTGACGATGTTGTCTTTGGCTAACTTGTTGATGGTGTCGAAATTGAGATGGGATAATCTTCTATGCCACAGCCAGGACTTAGTTTCGGTTGCCCTTGTCATAAGACAAATTGGTGATGTAGAAGCCATTTGGTTGATGTTGATAGCATACAAGTTTGTACCACGATTACCAGTTAAGAGATCATCACCAACCAAATTTCTAATAAAAACCGTGTTTCTCCTGAATGCAACTTCTAAATCTGCATCACAAAACTGCCCAACTGAAAACAAATTATGTCCCAATCCTTCGACGTAGTAAACTCGAGTGATCAAAAAATTCCCAAACTGAAGATCTCCAAAACCCAGGATAGCTGCTACATGATCATTTCCAAAGCGTACAGTTCCCATGAATTTCCAAATGAAATTGATCAGCAGCTTTAAATTCCCGGTCATGTGCTTGGAGCAACCCGAGTCGACGATCCAAAGACATATTTCGACAACCTGCGAAGAACAGAAGATTTTGTATTTGGAAACCGTTTTGAATTTGGTTCCATTGGGTTAGGAGTAAAATCCATATCACACTCATAGAATGTTTCAACATGTTCAATTTGAACAACTTTCAATGTTCCATCCTGGAGAATGAATTTTCTACCCGTTGGTTTCCATACACAATACTTAAGATAGTTCCTAGGCATTTGGCTACTAGTGGTAGACCTAAAGCATGCAACTAATCTTTCAATAGATCTAGATCTAGCCCTAGTTCCTTTCGGAACTTTCTTCTGTTCAGGCATAACATTCACATTCTTAGAAACACATTCATCATGAACACAATTAATTAAACATTTCTTGCATATCAAACAAACAGAGTCATTACCTGCATTAGAACCAGTACTCTCGACATTACATTCAGATGAAACATGTCTCTTATTAAAAAGCGATAAATTCCTAGGGTGTTCTTCTACTTTATTGTTGCTACTACTCGTAGAGGCAGGCGAGACTCTATTGTTCCTTGCATTGCTCCTAGGCTGTAGTCTGCTGCTCCTAGAGGTGCTTTCCAATCCTGTAGAAGTTGAGGCACACACATTAGGATTTATATTGTTGTCCTTTTTAGCATCACTAGACTCTTTAGAATTATCCTTTTTGCCCTCATAAGTCTTAGATGTGGAGGCAAACGCATTAGTGGGACTAATCCTAAAAAGGCCAGGTGCTATCACTTAGGGGTGTTGATCGGTTCGGTTTTCGGTTATTCGATTAATTCGGTTCGGTTAATTCGGTTAAAAAATTTTTTAGGGTCAAACCGTGAACCAAACCAAAACAAATTCAAATTCGGTTTTTGGTTCGGTTTGGTTAAATTCTAGTTCGGTTTGGTTCGGTTCGGTTCGGTTTTCGGTTTAACCAAATTAAACACTTTATTTAAAAAAAAGAAAAATGTACAAATATATTTTGCCAAAAAAGTTATTTCAAACATAAAAAGTATTTTTTAATATTAGGATAGAATTTTTTTGTTATTTATATATAAATATAAATATAAATATAAATATAAATATAAATATCTATATAACGTTTTATTGATCTTTTTATATATATAAATATATAAAAAATATATAAATTTATATGAATTCGGTTTTCGGTTCGGTTTTCGGTTTTGATTACCAAAACCATATCCAAACCGAGAACCGAATTAAAAGTTCGGTTTGGTTCGGTTTTGGCAAATTCGGTTCGGTTATAAGTTCGATTCGGTTATTTTCGGTTCGGTTCGGTTTTGGTTTTCGATTTATTCGGATATTTCGGTTTTTCTGCTCACCCCTACTATCACTTTTGGTGTTTCGACAACCGCTTTTCCTTTATCAACAATCTTTTCATTTTCACTTTTCTTGGGCGAGGGTGTTAGAGTGACTGGTTTTGTCAAATCCTTCTTCTCATCGACTTTTGGAGCAAACCTTGAAATTGACATTTTTGGTTTTTGAACCGTGTTTGAAACATTTGGTTTCTCCGAAGTCGACGGTTTTGCAAACTTAGTTTCCTCACCCTTCCCTTTTTGACTTTCAAGCTGAGCCCTCAAAAGATCATTTTGCTCTTTCATTTTCTTTAATTAACGCTCATACGACAGTTTTTCATATTTGCATTCTACGCTTTTTCGATCAAGTTGTTTAAAATATGTCACATTTTCTTTTTCAAGCTTAATAAGAGCATTTTCATATTTTGAAACAATTTCGGAGGTCTCAGCTCTCAATCTTTCATCGTCATGAACAGAATATGTTTGTAAAATGATGGACATAATATCAGTAGACAGAACTGCTTCGAAGAGAGAATCATTTAGGTTTTCCAAAACATTAATTTGCTCAAAAGATTCATTTGCCTTCTTTATCAGGGACTTGTGATCCGTGACGAAGTCAGCTGTTTCTTTCAAAAATGCTTGTTCAAAATGAATTACTCGAGCATGGATGTTATTAATTTGAGGAGCAAATTCATTGTCGAGAATCTTTTTAAGCTGTAAATGAACCGTGGAATTCCAGTTGATCTCATTAAGTCTCGTTTTAGATTCTAAAGTCGTTTTAAGTTGCCCAATTCTGGTTTTAAGATCATGTGCAGCACTTGTGTTAAAAGTGTTGTTTGAGGAAATCTGTTCCATGTTAGAAATCGATTTGGAAGCAACTACTTTTTTAGAAAACATTTTTGAGAATGGTCGTTTTATGGAAAACACAGATGGTTCTTTTTCTGGAACAAAAGTAATTCCTGAAAGTTTGTTCAATTTGTTGTAATCAATGGGTTTCAAATCCTTTTGTTTCATTTTAGAAATGCTCTCTTCGACATGTTCTATCGTTTGCACAGAATCCCAAACGACGGGAGGATCATGTTTGGTGTAAAAAACACTACCATTATACAAGACGTTCTGTTCTTCCTGAGCTTTCTTGAGATTACAAGGATTGGTGTTACCAAGAGCCATTTTGTGTTTCGTATGGTGTAACACCCCCAAAATACCGCAGCGGAAGACTGTGTCACTGAGGGTGCTACTTCATAATACAAAGTACAAGGTATAGAAAACGAACTCTAAATGAGACGTTTTGAAAAGTTACCATTCGATTAATAAATTCTGAGTTACAAACATGAGATTCCAAAGTATGATACATAAATGTATACAAAATGTTTTGAATGGTAAATTATAAAAGCGTAAGTCTTCAGAATATGCAGCTTGACTCTAAGTTCCACGCACTAGCTATCGCCTTACTAACCTGAGATAAACATGCTAAAGTGTCAACACAATGGTTGGTGAGTTCATAGAGTTTGTCTTAAAACAGTTGAAAAAGCCTTAAAGAATGATCACACAGCAAAGGCATCGTGAATCCACTCAGTTACAAGTCCCGCCATAAGAGACTTGTAACCTGTGTGTTCACAACCCACTGCTACAATATAGTATAATAAAGACATGTATAAGTTCATCAAGATAATTAAGCAATTAGTAGTGAGTCTCTACTTCATCTCCGAAGACCTCACTTTGGGAGCCAATTCCCAAGGACAACTGGGAGCCACTTCCCAAAGAAAACTGGGAGCCACTTCCCAAAGATATAAGTTTACTGGGAGCCACTTCCCAAAGATATAAGTTTACTGGGAGCCACTTCCCAAAGATAAAAGACAGTCATGTATGTATGAAATCAAGTATAATGCCATCAAGTATAAGACAATCAAGTATAAAACAATCAAGTATAAATGTTTTGAGTATTTGTACAAGTAAGCAAGTAGTTGAGCATGTATCCCCCCAAGAGTTAAAACAAGTACGAAAAGAGTAGGGGCTATGACTCACCTTAAGCTTATGTAATGAGAAATGAAAGTGGTAGTCGAATCGCGAAAGTCTCTAAGAGCAGCCTATAATAGAACGTTGCGACTTAGGTTTGGAGTAACGTCTAAGAATACGAAGAATTGCCTATATATATCTTGCATAATGTTCATGATGTAGTACTTAGTATATAGTGTAAGTCGTTGAATATAAGTGGTCTATGAAACATGTATAGGTTGTAAATCTCTTACTACCGTTCGGGCCGACATAATTCAGAAGTCATGGAGTAAACGTTCGAGGAGCCAGGACACTTTAATTCGTAAATCCACAACTCGTCTCGATGGCTTACTTAATGAACTCCTCACATGAGGCTCCCTACTATTGTAGTATTTGATAACATATATATAAGTTTTGATCTTTAAAAGTTATATGGTCTTTAGCCGTGGCTTTGCCGTGACTTTGGTCATGTTACCATGGTCTTAAGACTCAACCTTGGCTTTAGCCATGGTTGTGGTCTTGGCTTTAGGTCATTAGACCTCTTGGTCTCATCTAATTATAACAATTATATAGTTACTTTGGTCTAAAAATGGGTTGTTAAGAATTTGAAGAAAATTATCACTCAGAAAGCATTTTCAGGTCTCGAGCTTCTTTGTTCCTGAACGAAAACGGCGTTCCAGACAACTTTCGTGTTTTAACTTTTTGATGAATCGGACCAGAAGTGGGACTTTCAAATTGGCAGAATGCAAACAGTAAGGTATTGGCAGTTTCGGCGTTTTGGTGTCGCTAACTTCTTATGGTCATAACTTTTGACTCGTGTACTCGTTTTGGGTGATTCAAATTGCTATGTTTTCCTTTTGAAGTCCTTTATAACAGTAAGTAAGTGTCAAGTATCATAGTTATACTATTTTGGTCGTGGTTCTCCATAAAAATCACTAGTTTGCTTGTTTACTTGTCATAAGTTAACATATGTATACCAATACTCGTTTTATCCATTTTTAAACATCATGAACACAATACAAAGACCATATATAGCATGAATGAAACATAATAAGCATGAAAATGATATTGAGCAAGAAAGTGTATAAGGGTTTGCTTACAACTTTTGGCTTTCTAAAGAAAGGAAGTCAAGTATGAACTAGGACACTAAACCTATGCTTGTAAACCCTTTACCATAACTCTTGTAACCCTTGCTAGCCTTGATCTAACCCTTGTGAAAACCATTTAACTTCAGCCCTAGTAACCTTGTGTAGCTCCTAAATCAACCATGGAATCACCAAACAAATTTGAGAACTAGGTAGAGAATACTAAGACATTGAACTTTGTAGTGTAACTTGTATATTGAAGATCAAAGGATCATGGTGCTAGGATATAGTAGTGTGGCGTTTTTATTGATGAGAAAGGATGGAATGAGCTCTCTATTTATAGCATGAATGAGGAGGTTAGGAAGCTTACTAGGAAAGTGCTAAAACTTGGAGACAAAGTTGTAATTAAATATGATCTAATGGCTAAAGTCATGAGATGATGCCACAAGTGTGAATGCCCCCCCTAGTGGCGGTTCATGAAGTTGGAGAACAAGGTGTGGACTTTTGATGGTATTATCCTAAGTATGTAGCTAGTTTTGACTCCGTAAATCGCTAACCGTAAATGATTAAGCCTCAAAACGTAAAACCGGGTATCGTAAAAATATGAAATTTGAAAGTATTGTTAAACATGTCAATATAGTCCATAATAAAATATAAAATGAGTGGTAGGTTCTATCGGGTGCTAAAACCCTGCTAAAAACTGGAAACACGGGTCTAAAACGCGTAATTCGCGTAAAACGCTGAACTGAAAAACGTAAAATTCCAAAACTTTTGGAATTGTCCTAAAATGAGAGAAAATCATATTTCTATTGTTTATAATGTTTTATGGATATATTGGGATGCTGGAAGGACGTTTAAACCTAAAAGTAAATCTCGGACACGGCTTTGTGATTTTTGCAGAAATGATCCGACGAGCGTCAAACTCTCGGATTATCGTTAAAATAGTTTAACTTACGAGAATATGAAATAAAAATTTTTGAGATGAATAGTGAAAAGTGAATAGTAAAAAGTGAATAGTAAAAGTGAATAGTAGAATTTTCGGGAATAAAAGTTAACCTGAAATTGCGAATTGTTACATATGGTAAATCGGATTAGTTTGATTTGAAATCATTTTCATTGTTTGACTTGACTGACCCGACTTAACCACTAATTCTTCTAGATGTGCAATCTTGTGTTCTGACTCTACGATTTCTTCCAAAAGTTTATCTTCTTTCTTTGCAAAGTCCTTTTTCAACTCATCCCTTTCTTTTTCAAGATTGGTGTAACCTGTTTCTTGTTTTGAAAGTTGGTTTGTTAATTCAGAAATTTCTTGTTTTAAAGAGTTAATGGTTTTTGTTGAACTTATTTCAAGATTAGCAAACTTGGTTTTCCATTCCCTATCTTCAACAAGTAACTTCTTATAACCAATTTCAAATTCTGACTCGCGTTCTTTGTGAATTTGAAAACTTTTTGCATTTTCCTTGTATCTCTCAAGCTCATTGGTCAATTTCTCATTTGCGGCCTTAACATCGCGATTGACCTTTTTCACTTTCTCGATTTCAATACCACAATTATTTAATAATGATTCAAATAAAGCACGTGTTTCCTCATCATTCTCAGCATGCTGTAAAACGAAGCCTCCATTATGATTCACATCTGGAGTTGCTGAAGAAGTATTGCTACTACTTGGCGTGTCCAGGTATGTATCATAAGTGGGTGCTTGCTTCTCAGAATGTTGTTCCTCATGAGGAGACATATCAAATATATCATTATTATGACATGTGTTGAAATTTGATACCTCAGATGGTGCACTGGTGTCATAAACAGGAAGTGTGTCAGAATCCGTGTCATACTTAGCTTCCTGAAGATTCGCCATGAATATGCAGTTCGCATCGATATCCTCTCTGTCTACCATTTCATCCATAAGAGCCATAAAATCATGTTCCTCTGCTTTCAACTGAAACCCTGCCTTCTCTTTTTGTGCCAACAGAACTGCTTTCTGCAAATACTCTAGATCTTTCTTGTTCGGCTTAGTAGGACAGTTCCTTGCCATATGACCTACTCCTTGGCAGTTGAAACACTTTACCGGATTACCCTGATTCACATTTCCATAATTCCCAACAACTGGAGCTGCTACATTCCTATTCTGATTACCCATTGCCTGATTACCAACATTCTGACCCCTCTGATTTCCAACATGCTGACCCATCTGATTCCCTGCATACTGACCTGCATTTTGCATATTCTAATTACCCATGTTAATTCCAGTAGCATATCCTTGCTGATTCCCATAAACTCCAACCATGTGGCCTCCATTGCCCATATTGAAACTCGGCTGAGCGATCTGCCTGTTGCGAGTATTCGATGAAATCCTTTGGTTGTTGTTTGTTGGTGTAGAATAACGTCCTTGGAATGCTTTTGTCAGAAAAGCAAACGCTTGGGTCAAGGCTGCAGTAGCTTCATCATTGTCAGTGAATTCTGGTTCTTGGAAATGTGGGTATTGCTGTTGTGGAATAACATATTGTTGCTGTGGGTAGAATTGTTGTTGGTAGATCGGTGTTGGTTGTTGAATGTAGGATGGTTGCAAGTAGTTGTGAGTGGAAGATGATGATGGTTTTTGTTGTGTGTTCACTGGTATAGATGTTGGTGTATCAGCCATTAATGCTAGAGGATCATGCTTTTTAGCTAGTAATTCAGCTCTTACTTCATTAGCTTCATCTTGATTTTGCTTCAAGAAGTCATACACTTGATCATAAGTAACTTCATGCAAATTCTTTGTCTGATAAACAATAGTGACATATCTTCCCCATTCTGGTTGTAACTCATTCAGAAAAATGGTGTTGTTAGCAATATTTGTCTGACTGAGGTTGTGTCTTGATAAATCATTCATGATCTTACAGAATCTGTGGTAGTACGTCTCTATAGATTCACCAGGAATTGAAGTAAACTTGCGAAGTTCCTTAAGCAGTTGTGTTTCCATTTCCTGTTTCCCGATGTCTGTCCCATACATTAACCTCTTGACTCTTTCCCAGACTGCATGAGCACTTACTTCACTGTCAACAGTAGCATAAATGGTTTCAGGTAAACCAAGAACGACATAATGAAATGCCTGATCATCAGCTTCAATTTGTTTTCTGTCTTCCACAGGCCCTTATAAATCAAAAAGTTACATAATTAGTCCTTTGGTGAAAAGTTTCACAAAATGTCAAGTTTAGTCCCTGAACTTTGAAAATTGTCAAAAATGGTCCCTGGGATATGAAAAACTTTGAGAAAAACAAATTTTGTCCTTGCACTAACCTTCTATGACAGGATTGGTCCTTGGTGGAAAGTTTGGTGATATTTACACAAAAGGTCCCTGAAGTTTGAAAGTTTGACGGTTTCAGTCTCTAGTGAAAAATAAATTGAAAAATCACCAAAGGACCTTCTACTATTCATCATATGGCATTTCATACCCTTGGAAACAAATTTAGAAAATGCCATATCCACACCCTCAACTTTCCCAAAATTACACAAATGGTCCTTGTGAAATGAAAACCAAATCCGGACCATAAATAGTAACCAAAACCACACCACTAAATCCAATCCATTCTTTGGGCCCAAAACAAAACTAGTCCACATCCAAGCCCAGTCCACCCCCATCTTTGACCCGGGTCCAACTTTGACCTCGGTCAAAATACCACCAAACCACCCATTCCACTTTTTCCCTCCCAATACCACCACCACCACACAGTCCACCATACCACCTGGTTTTGCCACCACCACCCCCCACTTGCAGCTCAATCATCACCATCCCACCCCCCCTACACCTACCCCTCACCTCAGCATTTAATGCTCCTCCCCAATACACGTTGTCAGAGGCAATTTGAAGAAACAAGTTTTGGCGCCAAAGCTACGTGTAAGCTTTTCATTGGACCAAAGTTATCAAATGATGGTGGGAATTGGTCAGAGATGCTCATGGAACCCTAATTTTCAGCTATAAAAGGAAGAGTGAGCAAGATAAAGAGATAGTAGTTTATTTTTAGTTAAAATGTGTCGAATTTAAATTTCCAAGCAAATTAGTGCTAAATTTCCTAATTCAAGTATTGTACTAGTGTTAGCATTGTAATGTGAACCTTTTTAATTAATAAAATTTCAAAGTTCAAGTTTAGTTTTCATATTTGCAGTTTACTCATTTTTCTAAGAATTCGAATTGCTTAAGAGTTAATGGTGTGTGGGATTATGGATTGAATTTAGGCTCATATAAGCTCCCTAAAGCTTAGTCAAGCTTGTAGAGACCCTAAAATCCAGAATCAATAGAAAATAATCAAAAAAAAGCAAAAAAGTCAATATTGGTCAAACTGTCTTGTTCATGACTTGTTTTCAGGTACTGAGAAGGAATGGTGAGCAAGATTTGAGCTGGATATTGCCTATCTAAAGATAGGCTTCAAAGGAAAACCTCTTGTTCATGCTAGAGGTGCTCAGTAAGCTTTTGCTCATTTCCATTTTCCTCTTAAAAGTTCAGTTTCTAATTTCCTTGTTTGTATCTGAGATTTTGTGCTTGCATTGTGTTCTTGATTGTTATTTTAGTAGTTTTTAGTTTAATCATCATAGTTTGTTTGTTAGAATCTATATTTACTTAATAATTTAACTTTAACTGTCAAAACTTAGCTTTAGAGTAAAACTTGTGCTATTATAGTGATAATCTGTTTTCTAGTACTTAAACAAGCTCACTCAGTCATAATTAGTAGGTTGGAATCAATAATTTGAACCATAGTCACCAATTGCTTTGAAAATCTTTAACAGATAAATAATAAGGTGTGTTTGGTTTAAGAGATTGCTTGGTGTTCCATTGGTTACTTGTTGTCATTGTTAGTTTATACATGTTCCATTAGTTATTATTAGGTTACTTTAACCATAAAACTCAGTAGGTTGTAGTTAAAAAGTCAAATTCATGATTTAATCTGATAAGGAGTTGTTAATTTAGCTTTTAGTAAACTTATATTAGCTTAAAACATCATAATCAGTAGTATAGATCACTTAGAATCTCACCAAAGTCAAAATTCCAAGTTCTAGTCAAAAGTCAAAAACTGCATTCTCAGGTTTTTACCAAAATCCCAAGTTGAATATTGAGCTGTGTAATGGATATTAAGTCTTGAAATTTTGTGTGATTAAAGTCTACTAGCTGATCTATAAGCTTGAATTTTTGCTTAATTTCTTTGGAAGCCTAAGTGGGTCCCACAGACCCTCAAAGTGACTTGCAGGGCAAAAGTGTGCCCTGCTCACCCAGACACCCAGTCACCACCATCACTTTGGTGGTGTTTTTTGACCACCTCAGTGGACCCCAGACCCCATAGTTGGGTTTTTACAACCCTCCTCCCACCAGAGTCTCACCTTTGACCATTTGTTTGACCCTTAGCCTAGTGGACCCCACATGCAATTGCTCACAAAGTTTGTCCCAGTCTGTGTATATTTTCAAAGTGCAAAGTGCTTATTTTAGCTTATTCAGCTTATTTGTGTTGCTTACTAGTTGTATCTGGCTTATTTGAGTGTATTTAGCTTATGTGTATCTGATTTCACCATTGTGGACCCCACCCAAGGCCATTTGACCCAGATTGACCAAACAGTCAACCAAAGTCAACTGTATAAGTTAAGGGGGTGTCACAACTTATTTATAAGCTAATTTTCAAAGTGTCTTCATAAAAGTTTGTCTTTTTAAGGTATTAAGTAGTTCTGTAAAAGAAAAAATCAAAAAAATCAAAGTTAAAGTAAGTGATAGTTTCTATTTAATTCTAGTTAATTTTAATTTTAATTTTTATATTTTAATTAAGTCACTAGTGTTTTTATATTTTTATTAAATACCTTATATAGTAAAGTAATTTTGATAATTTTTTCAGATTTTTATTTTGTCATTTAGTGTTAATTAGATTTAATTTTAATTTTCTTTATTATTAATTAATATCAAATATTAAATAGCTTAACTAGTTTTTATAAGGTTAAATCTAGTTTTTATAATTTTCCTAGTTCTAATATAGTATAATAAGTTTTTAGAAAATAAATTTTGATATTCTACTGTTCATTTTCTATTTTTCTTATTTTATTTGTTTAAAATAGACTTAAGTTAATTAATAGGTAAATAATTAGTTGTTTAATCTTAAAACATAATTTTTAGAGTTTTTATAATTTTTCAGGATTCCAGTGATGGTTAAGTAATTTTATAAATTTTCTCTTAATTTTCCAAGTTAATTTAGTATTAATATAAATTAAAAGTAGTTTAATTAGTTTAATTAAGTTAAATAGTTTTTAATTAATAACAAAACCACAAAAAGACAAAAATATTATTTTTAATTTTTTATACTTTCTTCAAGTTCTAATTTAGGTTTAGAAAATATTTTTATTAATTTTTAGTTTAATTTAAATCATTTGTCATTTTTAGTTTATTTAAATTAGATTTTAATTTAGATTTTAAATAGTTTAATTAATTAAATAATAGTTTAATATTATTTTAATCACTTTTATAATTTCTTTTTCATTTTTAATTTTAAGTTTTGAAAAGTGTCAAAAGCACCCCCTGTAGTTTGATAATTACCAAAAACCCACTTTTCCAATCCGATACGTGATCTTAATTGTGAATTTGTGCATATATCTGGTATCTGATTATTTTGAATATTATATCTGTGCACCAATACCAAAATAACAGTATCAAAATCAATTTCATATCATCTGGGCTACTGTCCTCAGTCCCACTCACTCATAAACGATTCCAAAAGCACCATTTCAATCTCGCTGGGACTTTAACGACCCGGGAAAACACTACACTATCACCGGAGTATTGATCCTAGGCTATCTTTGACTTGTTGACCTTGGTCAATAATAATCTGACGGTTCAGGCTCAATCAAGATACAATTTAATCCATTTTAGTTTCAAAATTGTATTGAATAGGGGGAAAATCACCAAAGGTAATAACATGCCAAAGATCAAGATCTTTTGATTTCACATAAGTTTCGAATCTATTTTTCCAATAAAGAAAACCATCATTTTCAAATAGTGGTGGTCTTTGCATAGATTGCCCTTCTAAATATTTTTTAGATTCCATAGATCGTTTCAAGTTTTAAAATACAGTTTATTTTAAAAATCTTGTTTAACGTAGCTCTGATGCCAATTGTGGAAAACTAGAAGGGGGTTGAATAGTTTTACATCTTTTTAATTTTTTATGAAAACTTAGTTGTACAAAACAAAACTTCGTTTCTAGTTTATGTGAGATCAATACTTGTATACTTATAAGTACTTATATCTACACAAGTAAATAATAACAATATGGATGAGTATGACTTATAAGAACTTAAACCTACGCAAGTAAACAATAACAATATAGACAAGTATTTTTACGTCCCTTTTTATTTATGAAAACTTAGTTCAGTTTTAAAGCATTGTTAACTCTTAAAACTTTGATTCGATCTTATGTGAACTCAAGTCTTGAACAATATGAACAACTATGTCTAGGTATGAAAAATAATAACGATGTAAGCTAAATATGTAAATTCAACACATGCATAATATAGACAATTATAGCTATATACGAGATGTAAGTAAGTAAGCTAAGTAATAAGTTAGAGTTGGAAAGATCTAACCGCGAGACAAAGGATTTATAGTGGTTCGGCTACAAGGACACCTTCCTTGCCCTACTCCACTTCCCGAGTCACCTACTCGAGAGTTTTCTTCACTATGTCAACAAGCTCCCTTATGGCGGAGAAAACCTTACACAACTTTTGCTTACACCAATTAACGACACTAAGCTAAATGTCGGGTTCTAATTGTAGTTAGAACCAATCTCACACCACTACACAACTTAGCATGACTTCTACACAACTTGTACACTCCACAACTACTACACACCTTCACTACTTCACTACTTCTTGCTCTTCACAACTCTACTTCTTCTTCACTACTTCTACTCATAACTAACACACCTAGATCTATCTATTACAAGCACTACACAACTTTACAATTGATATATACAAACTACACAACTAATCTTCAATACTTCTTGATTTGAAATGGAAGGAGTATTCTTCTCTTGCAATTTGAATGATGAGGGAATGAAAAGATTGGATCACTTGAAACAAGGATTAATAATCTTATGATCAAAGGGTTTTAGAAGGATGTTTAGAGAGAATTGGATCTGAAAATTTTTGTGCAAAAAGGTGGTAAAAATACTAGGTTTGAGGTGGTATTTATAGGGAAAATTTTCTGACAAAATCTGACAGGGGAGCGTGGCCGGCCCCTTTAATTGTGTGTCGGCCCTCTTAAAATTAAGGGGGCCGCCGGTTATAATTAATGGGGCCGCCCAGACGAAACCTGCAGATTTCTTGTCTTTTTCTGGGGAAATTTTTATTTAGTGAAACATTAACTGATTTTGGTTAAAAATTTGAATTCATATATTTATTATGAATTAAACATTTTCCTTTAATTACCAAAAGTGTTTTTCTAAATATATAAAATATTTATACCATTTTATATAATTTGTATTTATTAAATAAACCTTTATTTGATCATAAAATGTATTAGGCAATTGTTTATTCATACCTTAAGTGATTTAATTGGATGTAATGATATTTTGTCACTAAATACTTGTTTATGTAATGATTTTATGTTTAATGATTTTACATTTTGAGATCGTCAAAACGTAGAGATATTGAAAAATATTTACAAAGTTGTTACGCATTATTTATATCAACAACAATTATAGTGAAGATGATCAAAACTACCTCATATGTAACAAGGTTAGTTGTTGAACACAAAGTTACTACCAAATTATCTAGATTTAACATGATTCCAACTCCTTTTGTTGCCCCTTGGAGTTGTTGACCTGCTTCTGTACATCTCAGCATATCTAGTAGTAGGCCTAGTATAATTAGCTTGTGTTCTAGGCTTCTCTTTGACAACTTCAGGAATATTCTTTTTAACTTCCACTTGAACACACTAAGGAACACTAGTTTTAGACTCAACATTCATATTTTCATCTTTAAGAGATGAGTCACTAGCACTATCAAATGTGTCAACCTCAACCTTAACCCTTTCAATAGCAACTTCTTTAACAAATTTTGGGCCATAGGTCATGGTTGGTTCCTGGAACTCTTCTAACCCTATTTGTGCTAAGTCAATACCAGGAGGTGATGGAACACCTCTTAGGGGTGGTGGAACTGATTTATATCCTACTCCTGATTTGGCTTTGTTTACAACTTGGGCCTCCCAAATTTTGTCAATGCACTTAGATTGATGATCTAGTGTATTACAAGTTATCTGTATGTTTTCATTGGCCTTTTTAACCTTCTCTAAATCTTCCCTAAGAGCCTCATTCACATCAATTTTATAATCTAAGTCTCTTTTTAAAACAACAATATCATCATTGAACTTAGATGCATTTGTTCTATAGTGCTCTAATTGTGCTTCTAAAATAGCAAGACCTCTTTTATGATTTGCTAGGTTATAATTAGTTTGATTTAACTCTAACAATTGTTCATCATATTGTTCTTTAAGTTTCTCATAATCTTTTAAAGCCTTACAGGTTTTAGAACAAGCATTATTAATTTGTACCTCAGAGTCAGAAAAAGCCATAAGTGCAAGCTCAGTAGCAATCATTGCAGACTCCGAACCTTCTTCTTCATCCTCAGCCATATAGCTCCAATCATAGCTCACTCCATCAATGGCTAAAAGCACCTTTGGTTCTTCAGTTGTAGGCTCTTTCTTCTTGTCTTGCTTATACCAAGTTGACCTGTTATCAAGCTTCTTTGGTTTCCTGCATTCTCTGGCAAAGTGCCCCTTCTTATGACAGTTGTAACACTCCACCTTCTTCTTATCAAAACCTACAGTTTCATTTCCATTAATGATGATCTTCCTACTAGTCTTCTTCCAGAACTTCTTTGCCTTTAAGCTGAGCAATGCAACTTGCCATTTAATGTCCATCTCTTTCATGTCACCCTCATCAATTTGATGCAAGTCTTCATGTGTCAGAATTGAACCATTCATTTGACTTGAAAGAAAGGCATAAAAAGTAGAATCTCCAAGACCTGCAACCTGCCTTTTTGAACTAGCAGTAGAAACTCCTCCACTGCCAGTGGAAACAACAATGTTAGCATCATCATCATCACTATCACTTTCTTCATCTGAACTATCATCAACAGATGATGATATAAGTGCTAAGTTCCCTGATCCTAAACTTAGTTTGCCAGCCTTCTTCAACCTCTGTTCAATAACTTTAAAGTTATTGTACAAATCATTAAGCTTCATTTTTTCCAGTTCTGGCTTGTCTTCCCACACAACAACATTTGTACCAAACTCAGAGGGTAAACTACTTAAGAACTTTAAATTGAGGGCTTCCCTTTCCACCTCAATTCCAAACACTGTGACTTGAGTAACAATCTTTTGAAGCATTGTGAAGATGCTGTCAATTGATTCATTACTTGTTGAACCAAAGTTTTCATAAGTCTATTTCAACAAGGTCCTTTGTGTCTTCTTGGTGGAATCATTACCACCAAAAACATTGCAGATCTCCTCAAATAAGGTCTGTGTAGTCTTGTACTTGATGAAAGCTAAAATTTGATCCCTAGGAAGGGTCATCAATAGCAAGCCTCTGGCCTTCAGATCATTCTTCATCTGAAGTCTTTCATCATTTGTGACTGGTCCATTGTTAATCTTTTGTACTACCTTGCCATCAATAGTTTCTGAGTTAGTACCAGGTTTAAAGGAATTGCCAAACATAATGATCTCCCAAAGTGCATAGTCTTGCACCATAAAGAATTGTTCGAATATTAGCCTCCACATCTTATAGTCATTCAACTTAAGCTTAGGAAGCTTAGCAGCAATGTTGGATTGACTGGTCTCTGTCTCCATTGAATCTTCTGAGTGTACTTGGGGTCTTCTAAATAAAAGTATCAAAGCCTAGCTCTGATACCACTTGAGGAGTTTGTTAGACTCCATGGATCGTTTTGAGCACTAGGGTTAAACAATAACAATGATTAATAACATGATACGCAGCGGAATAAACAAACATCATTATTATTGAAACAAGGTTTCTACGTCATCATCTTTAACAATACTATTATAAACCCGAGGTGTCCGTTGTAGGAACTTGACGCCTAGACACATACAAACACACTTTTAATAGTCAACTATATCTGTCACAACTCGTAATTTTAGGTGCTTTTTCAAATGTCGAAATTTCATATTCATCTCGGAAAGTTACTATTCATCATTTACTATTCACCGATCACTATTCATCATTTTACTATTTATCGTTTTCAGAGTCGGTTTGAGATTCTGACAAGTGTTTCAAAATTTCACTATTTACAAAACACTATTCATTTTCGGAGGGAAAACACTATTCACTTTCATCACTCATTTCATCGTAAATTTAGTTTATGGGTATTTAATTCGCTTAACCGGATTGGTTTAGCTGTGAATTCATGCATCATCAGTAGGGACACGTCATATAGACTGGAGTAGTCTACATATCATCAATAACATCATCAGCACATTAGATCATGCACGGATACGCATTATTTCCATTTACGTATGCTTAATTTGTAATTAACGTTACCACTCAGTTTTTACTACTAAAGTATACCCAATACTCCCGACTATGATCCTAACATATTTTCACACTCATTATAATAATATAAAAATTATATTATTAGTTTACCTGGTGTTTTCAAATCAATTGCTACATTTTACGGTCGGAGCTTATAACTCCGTCGGTTTGCGATATTTCAACCCGATAATTATTTTAACACCCGATTCTCATCAGGAATGTGATTTCATAATTTTTACAACTTTGTCATATTTTATTTCAACTCATCACGATTTATTTTTAGTTAACTCGGTACCCGATAACACCTAATGGATACACAAACCAACTAGACAAGATATTTATTTAGCCAAGCTTCCCACATACTCTTTGTTTTCCTCACATGTGCTGCCCCCCCCCCCCCCCCAATCTCAATGATACTTCAACTTGATCAAATATTTACCATTCTGCCATTGCTTTAGATATTTGTTTCAAAGCTTCATGTATACACTTCATTATTTCACAAATAAACTAGCAACTTTCTCTCATCTTCATCTCCTTCATATGGTTCGGCCATCAACAACAATCAAGGAAGAATCCATCAATTTTTCAAGATTAAAGTGTTTATCAAGCCCTAGTAATGATCTAGTTAGGGTTTTGAAATAAAAACCACAAAGATTAAATGGGTTTTCATCACCAACTCTTGATAATCATCACAAGTAAGTTACTAGTTATTTTTATACTCTTTCAAACTATTACATGATGTATTTTCAAGTTATATTAGCAAAACATATAAGTATTTATGTTTCATACCACTTTTGAAGTATTTTTCTAATTATATGAGTATATATAGAGCCTATGATTATTCCCATGAAACCCACCAAAGTTGGTGATGTTTAGGAACCTATGACACCCTAAGAAGGTGTATGGTAGGTTAAGAGTTGTTCTGAAGTTGATTGGAGTGGATTTGAACAAGTATTAAACTAGAAAATCTATTTTTCTCACTATTAGAAAAGTTGCTGTCCATTTTTGTATAATACAGAAAACTCAAGGGTTTCCGGGTAACATTGGGCTAGAGATTCAGAAAGTATTTTCAAAAACAAAGCTTTGGGTGAAAGAACAGATTAAAACGAGTTTATAACGAAGGAGATATGTTAAAAACAAGTTTAACGACGAAAAACTATTTTCTGAAAAATATACTTGCTATCCCACGATTTTCAAGGGCACACCTGAGGTGTAAAACTTGATCTAGCCATCCCGACTTATCAAAAATATATTAATACGTTGTCCCACGATTCCGGGGATATAAAGAACATAGAAAAAGAGCTTATAACGAAAAAGATACAAGTGTTTGAAATCCGACGATATATATATATTTCCATCAGCACTTCTATTATAATTTTTCCGCTAAACTGTCTTTGCGAGACACCACTTTCTCGGCTGTTTTTCTCCATGATCAGTATGGTTTGAGGCCGAGCCGTCTTTATATGAAATCAAGATCTTCCAGCAAGCTTTTCAAATCAATTGACTGGTCATCGAATAGACTTATAACGAATAAATTACAGCCTCATCTTTTTTACCTGAAAATCCTTTCAAAGTTATTATTTTGACAGCTTTTACTATAATAGAATTTTTCTATGTGTTAAACATAATATTTTCAAGTAACAACAATGAGAGTCGATTTTCTCATCGATCAAGACCTGTATAGCCAAAAGTTAAATGACACGACTTCTAGATATTGTTACAAGGTTTTCAAAAATGCCGAGTTTCATCACTAACCCTTAACGTACAACATTTCGCGACTTGTTTTGCGAGGCCATTTTGGGCATATTTTCAAGTAATGAAAATGTTATTTTTGCGACGAAAACCTTATATTTGCCGATAGAACAACAAACAAGGATCGTGGAGTACCGTTTCAACATATTTACATGAAATGTGTTTATTAACTTAATGAGACGTCAAAAATGTATTTTTCGACGATAAACGTTATTTTCAACTTTCATGAGTGGTATCGATAACATACGTATTTGAATGTGTAGCGTCATTTCATTTCTTACATTAGATCATATCATTCATATTAGGTTGCAGTTAGAGATCGTGCCTCATTTCGTGTATCCACATTTGTCATCTTAGCTATCGCACCAGGTGAGTCATAGCCCCTTCTCTTTTAACTGTTTTATCAACTCTTTGGGGGAGAATACATGCTCACTTTTACGTGATTGCAATACTTGTTTTACTTGAACATGCTACTTGCTTACTTAAACACCAATTGCCTTACTCAATGTTTGTGGTTTACTCAAATGCCTTATGTGTTTACATGTTACATAATTCCTTATCTTCCCATTGACACTTGTGTTCAAAAACGTAGTATTATGGCTTCCACTTCATTGTCATCATTATTTATATAGCATCATTGTCATAATTGTTTATATAGCGGATTTTGCTACACTTATCCTGAATTTAGATACAAGTATTACTTTTGTTCACATAAACCAAATCATATTTGGCAGTGGGTTGTAAACACACAGGTTGCAAGTCTTGTATGGGCGGGACTTGGAACTGAGTGGATTTACGATGCCTTTGCTGGAAAATCTTCATTCAAAGGTTTTACATTACATCCTTTTCACTAAACTCTATGAACTCACCAACCTCGTGTTGACACTTTAGCATGTATTTTCAGGTATTAGGCAATGGCACGCTACTGGAGGTTTTGGCATGGCATGGTCATAGAAGACTCTGAAATTCATTTGGGGACCGTTTTAAACTATGTTAAGGGCTTACTTCCGCACTACTTTTAACAATGTAAATTCAACACTTTTGGTCAAACGATTTTATTCGAAGTGATTGAAGTAAAAACCATTTTGTACTTGTGTTGTGGTACCAATTGAGTTACACCTCAGCTACATGTAAGCTTCCGCTAGACCCGATTTTGGGGGTGTGACAACGTCTTTTCTTTGTGCACACCAAACCTAATGACCCATGTCCTCTTTATATACTAGAGGATAGGGTTTACAAAATATTACGAAGGACTATATTGTAAAAACTTCTTTGTAAAGCAAGTCCCTTGTATTTTGCATTGTCTTCATTCTTGACTTGTAGTTTTGTATTTATCAACTCAACTATAAAACCCAACAGTTGATTTGTGAAAAATCTTTCTCTGGACTTTACGATCAATGTTTTTCTTAAATTGATGTTGGTGCGTGCTTTTAATTAGAGGCCATTTCAAATGAAGTGATGGGGATTATTCTTAATTATTTTGAATCAAGATACAAAATAAAATGGTTTGGTGAATTTGAGGTAATGAATGGAAACTTATTTTTGAATTAAGATTGAAATGTTATTATTGACTGATTATGTAGATTATTTTGAGGTGATATGAATGAAATTGATTGGTATGTTAAAAGTACGGAATGAAGGTGAAGCAAGGAGGAGTGTAGGAGGAGCGTGTTTTAGGATGGCTGCTAATTAAATTATGACACACTTGGCATTCTTTTTACATGTTGGGGGTTTCCACCTAATTCTTTCATGCCAAGTGGCATATGTGACTTGGCAAGTTCCTCTATTATATATGTTGGGAGATATATAGGGTATGGTTATAATAAAAAGGATGTTATAATAAAAAGGATAGGAAGGAATCCTAGCCATTAGGTCAAATTTGACCAGATTTTAGCAAATGAAAAGTTAAGGTGACATACATGTAAATAAGCGAAATTTTAGTGGCAAATTTGTTATAGTGTATTTTACATACAAAACCCAACCTGTCGTCTATTTTTAGGTAAAAGGTTAAAAGACTCGACAAATAGTATTACTCCAAAAAATGTTTAAGAACAAAGGATATGGGTGAATCCCATATCTCAACCTGTTACATAGGCAAAAAACTTACATAACAAGATACTTCCTATTTTCAAAACAAGAAAATAAACCACTACTAAAATGATAACATAAGATGCCGACAAAATTAAAATTACTTCCTAAGACCTTGGAGCTTGATGCCATACATGTCATTAAAAGCATCCAAATTCCCTTGAAGATCATAAACCTCTTTCGCATAGTCATCGTAATCATAGCCATCATAGTCTTCTTCATGCTCGTGACCAACACCAAATAGATTAACAAACTTGTCAAAAGTATTCACAACCTCCTCTCCATAACTATCGGAATCAACGATCTCTCCTACCTTAGAAAATAGGTTAACCCTATTAGTAGAAGATGTAGACGGAGAAAAAGGATGACTAGCCTTAGAAACCCTAACCTGCTCATTCTCTTTCAGATCACTCACAAGGGGTTCTTGTGATGCATTACAAGTCTTTAAAGACACATCCTCTTTAGCTTCCATTGTACTACCAGACTGCACATCCTTATTCACTTCCTTAGTAGGAATACCAATGTCATAAGTATCATCCATATTAAGAGTATCAAACTGATTAGACATAGCAATATTTGTTCCATTTGTACTAGCCACATTAGCAGCCTTCTTCTTAGTGACATCTAGTTTCTTGGGTTCAGGAGGAGGCTTTTTGGTTTGATATTGGAAGTGCTTACCCATAACAAGTATAGTATACCCGTAGTAGTTGGACCACCATTCTTACCCTTCTTCTGATTATTAACTCTTTGAAACCCATCATAAACACTCTTTGTAGGCTAAATAGGAGGAAGAACAGATTTAGGACACTCAACAACCCTAAAACTCTCTCTAGGTGTGGCGCTTTCCAGCCGCTACCCCTATTATTTTTCAACTTAATACTTATCCTAAATCGCCTCTCTACCTCTTAATAAGTGTTTTTAACCTTGTTAACTGGCATGCAATCGGTTTAGGTGGTATGTTATTCTGGGTAGCGGTCAGATGGTTTGCTTTCTCTTATTTTAATCGCTATGCTGTTGGTGTTACTGATCAAGGTAAGCCCTAAGTTCGATGGTGTGTTATATTATCTGATCGTGATTATAAAAGTTAACCTATATTAGGGTTTGTTTTGTCGATTGATAGTTCTATATCAGATATGAATGTTTGATACATGGGTTTTTAGAGAGTTGTAAGTCAAGTTTTTGGGTAATCCTGTTCAAAAACCCTTGTCCTACCCTCACAGATCTGTATTCAATATGCTGGTCTCGTGATCATCATTGGTGGATGTTAGGGTTTGTAGATTGGTAAAACCCTATTATGAGTCTATGGTAGTTTCTGTTCATGCTGCTTATGCTGATGATGCACAAAATTGTACCACAGTTTTAGTGCGGCAAACATTGATCATATGGTCGTTGAGGTTGGATGGAGGTGTCGATGTTAATTTCTTATTTCCCTTCATGTGTCTTGGGAGCTGCAAAAATCGGATTCTATGGTGTCAACATCATATGGTTGATACTATAATTGGTTCATATAGGTACACCTTTAAGGTGTATATTGGGTGACCGGGATAAAGAAAAGTGCTCACTGGGAGACAACCCGGATTTATCATTTACTGTTTTTCTGTGTCGAGTCTATTAGATCTATAGTAGATGTGGCGCATCTCATCCTATAGATGCGGCGTATCAATTGAACAGATCATATCTTTTATTTTCTACATTTTATTTTTTTATTCAGATTTTAAAACATTCTGTCAGTTTAGGGCTGAGCATCGGGTCGGAACCGACCCGAATCGAGAAAACCGAAAACCAAAATTCATGAAAAAACGGAACCGACGGGCCGTCGGTTCGGTTCGGTTCGGGTTTGTCGGTCCATGTGTATTTTGGCATGTTTTTGTCGGTTTTGGGCCGAACCGGACCGAACCGAACCGACCCGAAACCAAAATTCATGAAAAACCGGAATCGAAACCAAACCGATGGGCCGTCGGTCAGGTTCAGTTTTTGTCGGTTCAGTCGGTTTCTTCGGTCCGGTTCGGTTTTGAACCTGCTGCGCTCAGCCCTATGTCAGTTTATTTAATACAGCGCATCCCTGTTTAAGGATGCGACGCATCTGATTCTCTGATTCGTACTTATTCCAGGCTCCATACGGCGCATCCAATCTAATGGATGCGGCGTAATGGATGCGCCGTATTGACTGACCTGATGATTTCCAAACTTTTTAATTATGGTGGTTCTGGTATTCGTCTTTGTATGTTAATTCGATTGGCTGCTATGATTGTTGCCACAATTTGGAAGTTGGTTATGATATGGTGTTGATCACTATTACATGGGAAGTAGGACCTATTTCTCCATAGGTGCTTGTAACAATGGCTTTGTCTTATTGTCGATGCATTGTTATTTATTTATTCGTAGTCTTTTGTGGCTATTGGGATGTTGTATGTAAGTTTTTCATATACATGCATTTGTATACTCCATAGGAATGCTGTTATTATCGATTTGCTGGATCAATTGGAGTAATATCATCATTATGATGGTGGTGATTTAAGTTGGAGAGTTATGGTAATTACACCTAAGGTGAGGGTTGTGCTAAGGCATGTGGTAAGTGCTCGTGTAAGTTCAAGGTTCTATGTCGACGTCAAATGTGCATTATGGATTAATCTATACATTTTGGTTTAAATACTAGGGTGGTGATGTTTGGATCGTATGGATTTTGATTTTCAGTTCTATGATGACTATGGTTTTCAGAAACAAGCATTTACTTGTTCATTCTTATATCCGCATGTATAGTCATTGTAGGTTGTAAGTTTATTATGTAAGTTATAAGAATGGCATGTCATTCTTATATAGTGGTTGCATGTAAGTGTCCTAAGGGACTGATATGAGGGAAGTCACCCTCATCCTTTGTACTTCAATGTTTTTTTGTGTAATGAATTTTACCAGGATGAAAAATCCCTTTTACCCAAAAAATAAAATAAAAATAGGACACTCAACCTGAGTATGACCAAAGATCTTACACGTATCATATCTAGGTGGTTTCCACTTGTATTCAACCCGAACCTTTTCAATATTCAATCCCGACCCGTCAAGTAAGGGTATTTCAACAGTTAGGCTGTCCCTAGAACCTCGTCCACCTTAACATCAATTAAGCACCTAGCAAAACTACTGCGGCCCCATGATGTCTTGCACATTTGACTAGTATAAGTATCTAACATTTTCGACGTACCAATCAATGTAGCAAGAAGACTAAGACCGCCATCAAAGAACATAACAAAAGGAACATCAAGGAATTTAAGACACACCGAAATGTTGGTCAAATCCTCTTTAAGTAATTTAGTGTTCAAGGTCCATGGTTTAAGAATAACCTGTCATCTATCTCGATACATTTTTGGATCTCACATTCCCTCTCAAACACACTTTCTCACACTAGAAATTCATACACAGTTGTCTCTAATCAAATCATTACTACATCTTCTCATCATAATCACGATCTAATAACGATCGTAATCATGATCTAATCGAGTCATAATCGTTAAAAATTCTAATCAAGATCTAAGACAAATCTACCGCATCTTAAACGACCTCGTAAGTTGATTTATGAATCCTAATTTAGTTACTCCATATTTGTGTTGATTTTGGTTTGCTAAATGTTTTTTCTTTTTATTTTTTTATTTATTTATTTTTTTTTTATCAAACGGACTTGAGATGGTTTCGCCAAATACCATCTTTTTTTTCTAATTTATGTTTTCTTCAAGATCTAGAACAAAATGTAGAAAAAATTAAATAAAAAACGTGTTTAGAAAGTTGCATACAAGGTGTTTGATAAAATGTCTCAACTAGACTTTATAACTGTGATGCGCTAAATTTACATTGTGATGCAGTTGTTTTTAATGGTAATGTAGTTGTATTTCATATTATAATGCAGTAGCTTTTTATTTTGACTGTGATGTGGTAGGTTATTTGTGTTTGTATGTTTTATGTGTGTAAACTTGTTTTTATGCTTGATTGTATGCCTGATGCACCGGAATCTGAACTAAGATGCGGTAGGTGTTTAGTTGTCACTTGTAAGGATGAAGTGGCTAAGCGTAAATGTTTTATGTGTTTAAATGTGTTTGTCTGCTTGGTTGTATGTGCGATGCACTAGAAAATGAAATGAGATGTGGTAAGTATTTAGTTGTCATGTGTAAGGATGAAATAGGCTAAGCTTAGGTTGTTTTATGTGTGTAAATGTGTTTGTATGCTTGGTTTCATATGTGATGTACTTGAATTTGAACTGTCATGCAGTAAGTGTTCAGCCTTCATGTATAAGTATGAATTAGGTTAAGCGTAAGTTGTTTTACTTGCGTAAATGTGTTTGTATGTTTGATTATTTATACGATGCACTTGAGTTTGAGCTGTGATGCAATAGATGTTCAGTTTTCGCGTATAAGCATGAATTAGGTTAAGCATAGGTTGCGTTATGTGCATAAATGTGTTTGCATGTTTGGTTCTTTGTCAAATGCACTTGAATTTGAACTGTGATGCAATAAATGTTTAGTCTCCGCGTGTAAGTATTAGTTAGGTTAAGCGTAGGTTACATTACGTTCGCAAATGTGTTTCTATGTTTAATTGTTTGTCTCATGCACATGAATATGAAGATAGATTCACAATGAAGATAGTTTATTCTACTTCATGACAATTTATTTGTTACTGTATCACAATTTAGTTTCTACTGCATCACTATTAATTTTCTACTGCATCACAGTTTATCTTTATCTTAACGTAAAGTGATATTGTTTTTAAGAGAAAAGGCATGGAATTGAAGAGGGTAATTTTTGAATGCCATTATCCTGAAGTTCCGAAGTTCTAACATATAATAAAGTCAGACATAATGATGAGTTGTTTAAAAAGATTACTGGATGCATATTGAAGATCACTGAATGATTAATGTGGAGATTATTGAACAACTTTAGTTATAATAGTTTGGATGTTTAAAATATTTTGTAATGCTTTTGATTAGTGATTGTTTAATATTAACTTTACTTTACTATTTATTGATAAGTGTTTGTTTAGTACTAAGTACTTTTGATTATTGTAGATTATTGATTGATTAAAAATACTATATTATAAATTGTGATGCATTAAATCATAAACGGCGATGCACTAATTTTGCGTTATACCTAGTGCATCACAATTTATATACGTAGTTCATCAAAGTGTATAAACACGGTGCATCACAGTGTGTAAAATCATTTAAATATTAGAAACTTTTAAATTATAACCGAATCAAACTATTAATAGTAATGCAGTAACACAAACAATATGATGCATTATAAATGACACTGTGCTGCACTAATAACAAATACTTGTACTGAAGTAACAAGAACACTGTGATGCATTGGAAATAACAACGTGTTGCACTAATATATATAATAGTGATGCAGTAAACAAACGTTGTGATGCACTGAGAATAACTCTTTGAGGCAGTAACATATAACAGTAATGATATCTCATAAAACTAAGATAATGTTGCATTGATGATTAGTATGAAATACTATTATTTACAACTGAATGAATGCTATGTAAGGAATGCTGGCAATTGATATTTGGTACAGAATGTATCAACACCATACTTATCGGTAAAAAACATAAAAAATTTAGAAACAAAAATATCCATAGAAAGCTCATTTGCCGGTAGATTCTCTCAGCCCAGATCTTTTAGGCGAATCTTGTTGCTTGGGTTTTTCAGATGTTGGAAATGTCTTGCTAGTCCACACAATATTGCATACATGTCTTTTTAATATGTCTTATTACAGATTGCAAGCCCAACCTGTAAAAACAGATTATTGTGAGTGTAAAAATCAACTTGTAAATTTACACACATAAAACATCATATGTTTAACCTATTTCATCCTTATACGCTGTAATTGAAAACCTACTGCATCTCAGTTGAAATTCCAGTGCATCACACATGCAACCAAGCATACAATCAAATTTACGCGGATAAGAAACACAATGCCTAGCCTATTTCATCCTTATACACACAAATTGAACAGTTACTGCATCTCAGTTCATTATCTAACGCATTGCATATACACCTAAGCAGACAAGCACATTTACACACATAATGCAACCTATGCTTAGCCGATTTCAACCTTACATGAAAAAACCTTAAAACTCCTCTCTTGTGTGGGTGATTTCTGGCAGCCATGGCAGACCCTCCTAACCTTTCATGATCGATCAACTCCTCATCCTTGATGCTTGATTCTTATCCCTATCTCGTTATTCTATTGCTTTGACCATTTGATTAATTCACTTCTAATAATAATTAGGGTCTAAGATTTATCTTTTCTTGGGTCGAGTATTCTTGAGGGTCTGCCATTGGTGTTGTGGTAAGGGATGATCAGTTATGGGTTAACCCTTTTGTTCAATCTTTTTACCCTTTTGTAAGGTTGCGACTTTCGCTAAGGTGTCATATAATCAATCCTGCAATACATTATCCATATATCCCTATTGATATTACGCGTACCTGGTGCGCGTTTGATGGTGCTTATCGCTACAAATCCCTTTTAGGGTTTGTCTATTTTCAATTTCAAGTAACCCTTATAGAGTTTATCAGTTTAGTCCATGTTCCAAACCGGATTTATGTTTATGGTTTGTGGGTTAAGAGAGGTGCATGTTCATGGTTATTATGGTTTTCTGCTCAAAACCCTAGTTCGTGATTGTCTGTCCAGGTCTGATCGTTTGTCCTGGTTTGTATGTTAGGGTTTATGTAACACTATTTGGTGATTATTAACTCGTAATCTTATCAGACCTGGTGGTGATGTTCTTTAAAGATCTGCTGCCGACATTTACATTGTGTGGTCTATTTTTGGATAGTTGATTAATTATAGGGACGTTAGGGTTTTTTGGGTAACCCTATTTCTTCGCTACAGTTAAGATCCGATTGGTGTTGTATGGTCATGCTATTGCGGATCATTTCATTACTGGATCGTTGCTGCTATTGCTGGATTGTTGTGCAGATCGTATTGTGGTTGAAATTTTGGATTTGTAAAACCCTATGTTTTGTCTATGGAAGGGTTTGTTCGCCTTGGATTTCATTCAGATCCTATTTACATGTGGCTGCTGAAGGTATATAAAATTGTGCCATAGTGGTTATTACCATTATGATGGGGTTGTGTTACAGCTTCAATGAATGCTGCGGTTTGGTTACATTTAGTGACTAATGTGGTATTGTAAATTAGGGTTTTTTCACATTGGTTTCATTCTAATTCGTTGCTTGTGATTGCCGATGTTGCTCTGAATCGTACCATAGTTTTTTGTGTGGCAAACATTAATCGTTTCTTGGGTTTGGAGTTTTCTTTATAATTCTTCATGAGATCATAGGAGCTACGGATCTGTATGTACGATGGTTCAATCAGATTCTATGGTGTGGACATCTTATCACATGGATGACACTATGATTGGTTCGTTATGTAAGATAGGGTCAGTCAACCCTATGTTTCGTCTATGACTGATCAATATACACTGAGTTTCATTCTTAGCTAGAGCTTCAGTCGTTTGGAACTTGTAGCAGATGAGGTGTAAAACCCTAAAATCTAAAACTTGTGAAATTCCTACTTTACCCCTCTAACTTTGAATCAATAAGAACATTATAAATCAAAAACCTAAGTTACTAATATCCTAAATCATTTATAAGACTACTAAACTTTACCCTATAACCTAAATAACTAAATTACCTAACTTTAAATACAAAATCTATAATCTAGTCTCAATGCACACGCCAACAAGTCTCTTATCAGCCGAATTTTGTCACAACGCAATTACGTAACTTTTGGGCTTCGAATAATTGAAAGATAATAAAAGACTTAGTGTAAAACCCTAAAATCCGTTTTCCTAATTTCTATGGAATTTGAATTTTACCCTAAATATTATGACTATTAATACGAGATTAAAACTTTATTATATGTATTAATAGATAATAGATTTTTTTTAAATTATAACTTACCTATTTGTGTGCTAAGCCTATACACGACTGTTTCTTGTGTTATTTGTCCATCATACATTTTCTTTTGTCCCAATCTTTCACAATATTACACGACATACAATCATAAACATTATACTTACCATAAATTTTTACACAAGTAGGATATAAGAACAAATCAGTATTTGTCATATCTATTCTCTTTTGTCAAGCCTTATATCACTCGTGAATCACTTATGTGATTGATACGATCCCCATTTGTTTCCAATATTACCAAACACGTTTTCTCTCCTAATAACATATACGTATCTTCTCCACTTTTCTTTACCGATCCTATAATAATAAACACACAAACATAAAAACTAAAAACCCCAAACTAAATAAACTGCAGCTACCTAGTTTTTTCTACCATTTTTGTTCGATCAATGGCGTGCCAAGGGAGGTCATGTGTGGTGTTGATCGTGTTGGGTTCCTGTTCGACAAAGGAGGCGTGAACGTGGGTGTTGTTTGCCTTGAATTCGGTTTGATTTTGGTCATGTGGTGCCTCATTTCTCTTAATTCGATCACAAGAAGATTGTTTTGGGTTCGACATGGTTGGCTTCCTTGATTTCCTTTCTGTTTGCTATTCGACTCCAAGGTACCACATACACTACAAGGATAGGGAGAACAGGCGACAACCAGTTTCCCGTCGACACAATGTCGACGGCATAAGGCAGAAAACGACAAAAAAAACGCTTGACCGAGCCCCACTGCGTTGAATTTTTCATACACATATTTTCCCGTCGACATGTCGACGGGAAAATATCAACATACTTTTTTAGCCTCAATAATTCACTAAAGTTGGGCGCGAAATTTACCCACTAATATTTTCCCGTCGACATGTCGACGGGAATATATTAATCACGATTTTTTCCACAATTAACATGTGATTAAAGGTAATAAATTTTTGTTTTGCGATTTCCGTCGACATGTCGACGGGAATTTATTACTAAATTATAAATATTTTTAATAAACGGATAAAATATTGGGTGGGATTTTTCCCGCGTTCTTTTTCCCGTCGACATCTCGACGGGAATATCTCCCCAAAAATTCACCCTATATATATCCTCAAAAATACATTCCCGTCTCATTTTTTACCTATATACATTCTCACAAAATCATTTCCGTCTCATTTTACACATCTCACAAATAAGTCAACCGTCAATTCTTACAAGACACACATGACTTGGCGTGGTTGCACAGCTGAAGAGGAGTACTCAAAAATCTTGTCACACGAGCTCCTCTTTAATGAAGTTATGTTAACATTTGGTCATGCAGTTTATGAAGAATATGGTTCTTTTAAGGAGGCTGAACCGTGGTTGAGAGACAAGATTATCAAATGGTGTAGGAAAAAGTCGTACTACAAAGAGTACATGGAAGAGTTAGATGCTGCTGAAGCTCAAGTTGTTGCTGTTGGAGGTGACGACGAAGCTGAAAGTACGTTGGAAACCAAACTTGATAATATGGGAAATAGGGTCACAAATCTTTAAGCTACATTTGCACATATCAAGGAAATGAGAGCAAGGAAGGGAAAAGATGGTTCGAGTTCGAGTAAAGCGGGAAGTAGCTGCAAAAAAAAAAATAAACGGGTTGTTTCGTTTGATATGTTCTTTTGGTTGTCGAGTTGTTTAGTTTGAGTTGTTTCGTTTGGTTGTCCAGTTGTTTAGTTTGAGTTGTTTCCTTTGGTTGTCTAGTTGTTTAGTTTGAGTTGTTTCCTTTGGTTGTCGAGTTGTTTAGTTTGGTTGTCAAGTTGTTTAGTTTGATTCTGTATGAAAATGCATGTGGTTGAGAACTCTTGCTTGTTTTAAATAAACAGTTTGCCTTTGTGTTTGATAATTATTGTTCCTTCAGTTCTATTATTTATAGGTACGAATTTTATTAAACAACAACAATATAATCAACAACAACAACATCAAACAACATCAACAACAACAACAAACAACATCAACAACAACAACAATAACAACATTTTATTAAACAACAACAATAACATCAACAACAGCAGCAAACAAAATCAACAACAACAGCAACAACAACAACAACAACAACAACAGTACTACATATGAAATTTATCCATGTCACCTAAAAGGTCACGGAGTATTGCATCCGACTGACATGCGTGGTCGTGGTTGGGATACGTTGCCATGTCAAGTTTTGCCTCCAGCATCCTTAATTTTGTCTTTAGCACCTGTTTTTGTGCCTCCAGCACCTGTTTTTGTGCCTCCAGCATGTTTATTCTAAGATTTTTTTCATGACAGTTTGAGCACCTTGTTTGAGCAGATCCAGAACCGCTTGATGTTGAAGCTCCCATAGAACCGGTCATCATTTTGGCGAGTCGTTCCTCCTTCCATAAAAAAAAAATCACATCCATGGTCTATTGTCCCAGGCTGTTAAAGAGTAAAAACTATTATTTTTAACAACTAACCAAATTATTTAGATAATACACAAAAAAGTATGTAATTGTTCACCTTCGATAAAGGACATGCATAGTATAGTTTACCACGGGAGTAAGATTTGCGCGATTCTCACAGAATCACGTCTCCTCGTCTACAAGGACAAGGAAAAGCTTCAAATTTTGTCATCTTCTTCACCATGATAACAGTGTGTGTTTGTGGTTGTGAGGTTGAGTGGTTGTGAGCGGTTGAATCGTGACCGGGGTGGCCCGATCTACAAGTTGAGGTGATAAAATGTGGTGGCCAGAAAAAGATTCCGGTGGCCGAAAACTGCTAGAGAGATAGAGAGAGAGATATATAGTGAGATGAGTGTGTGTGAGAGTTTTTATTAGTTAGATGAGTGTGTGTGTGTGTGTATGTGTGTGTTTACATTGTGAGGATAAGTTGTTAGGTAGGAAAAATTTGGTGGGAAATTCTGGCGCCATAGCATCTCATGTATCACCATTGCATCTCGACTCGTTTGTTTAACATCTCATGTATAACCATTGCATCTCGACTCGTTCGTTTAACATCTCATGTATAACCATTGCATCTCGACTCGTTCTTTTAACATCTCATGTATAACCATTGCATCTCGACTCGTTCGTTTAACATCTCATGTATAACCATTGCATCTCGACTCGTTCGTTTAACATCTCATGTATAACCATTGCATCTCGACTCGTTCGTTTAACATCTCATGTATAACCATTGCATCTCGAGTCGTTCGTTTAACATCTCGTGTACAACCATATTATCTCGCCTCGTTATTTATAAAACATTAGGTTAAGGATACAAGACTTGAATTTTGACCGGATGTGATCTCGAGGTTATCTAATGGTTTGGATTTAGTATTTTGTGATATTCTAATTATTATTTATTTTATATTTTAATAAATGATTTTTTTAATTATAATAATATAAGTTATTAATTTTAAATATATATGTTTTTTTAATTTTATAAAAGAATTTATAATAAATAAAGTTTTTTAATTATATAAATTTAGTTTATTAATTTTATAAAACTTATTTTATAATATTTTATAAAAGTATTTATAATAAATAAATTTTTTTAATTATATTAAAGTAATTTTATAAAAATTATTTTTTAATATTTTATAAAAGTATATATAATAAATAAAATTTTTAATTATAAAAGTTATTATCCCGTCGACATGTCAAAGGGAAAATAAGCGCCAAAATTTTCGTGAAATTTCAATACACCTCGCCAAACGCAAACGACAAAATTATTTAGTAGTCCCGTCGACATGTCGACGGGATTAGTAATCGTATAAAAAATTACTTTATATTCCCGTCGACATGTCGACGGGTATATAAAAGTATACACAAAACCAGATTTGGTCTCAATTATTGTCACATACTTAGAAAAAAAAATACTTTCGATCTACTCTTCCCCCCTCCCCCCCCCCCCCCCCCCCCCCCCGCCTGCGATTACCCCTCCACCACCACAACCAACACTCCTCTGCCACCACAGCATTACCCCTCCACCACCACGGCTCCTCCTCCACCTCCGACACTACACGAGCACCACTGTGCACCTCCTCCTCCAACCCTCAATTGTTTAATTCTTCCCCAACCCTTCACATGTTTAATTCTTCCCCTTCTTCCCCACCCTTTCTTTCTTGAACATTAAGTAGGTATTGTTTTGTATTAATTCTTTATTTTTTGATTTTTGATTTTTGTTATAGTTTTGTATTAATTTGTTTAATTTAAGTGTTAATTTTGTATTAATTTTGTTTTCTTTTATTTTTTTTTAATTTTTTTGTTTTTTTTTTATTTTTATTTTTTTTAATACAGCTGAGAGCTGAGAGCCGATCGAGATAGTAGCGAGAGCCGAGAGTGAGAGCTGAGAGCTGAGACATAGGTAATGTAGTCTCTTTTTTTATATTTTTAATAACTTTTGGTATGTCGACGACAACAGTTTTTTTTAAAGTTTTGAGATACAACATAAGTAATGTGCTCTCTTTTAATTTAGCCCGAGCCCGGGACCGCAACCCGAGACTACAGCCGGAGGTCACAGCCCGTGCCTGAGACCACAGCCGAGAGCCCGAGACCACAACCGGAGGTCACAGCCCGTGCCCGAGACCACAACCGAGACAATGTGTTGTTATTCTTTCGTATCCGTATTATTTTTTACATATCAGTATAGTATATTAGGTATGTTGGACTTTGGTAGTAGTTGTAGTTTTTCAGCCGAGACGGACTTTGGTAGTAGTTATAGTTTTCCAGCCGTATTAGTTTAGTTACTAGTTGTAAATATTGCGTTTGGTTAGTTGTTTGGTTGTGTTTAGTTAACTAGGATCCCTTAGCACACTAAGATTCATTTTAATATATTGGTTGATTGTAAGGTTTTGAAAAATATTATGGCTTATGTTTTGCGTTAGAATTTTTGCGGATTGATTATGTTTCGGCTTATATAACGGGCTTATGGCTTGTTTGGTTTTTGGCTTATGTTTCATAAGCTTAATTTTTATTGCTTGTTTTGAAACTTTTTAACTTACATAGTTTCAAAATAAGTCACAAAAAATAAGCTTATGAAACATAAGCCGAAAACCAAATAAGCCATAAGCCCGTAGATATATTGTTTGGTTTTCGGCTTATGTTTCATAATAGTTTCAAAAATAAGTCACAAAAATAATTTTCAAAATAACAAAATAGTTTTTACATAAACTTATATAAACAAAATAGTTTCAAAAATACGTCACAAAAAATAAGTTTGACATGATAAACTTATATAAACAAAATAAGTTTGACAACACAACCTGGGATGTCATTGTGGGAGAAGACGTTGATGATGTGATGCATGGCAACAACTCATCTAATCTCCAATTGTCTGCTAATTTGAATGATTTGGCATTTGAAACCTAAAATATCGATGGTCAATCAACGTTAGTTGAGGCACCACCACCAATCATTCATGTTGATGACGACGATGAATTTATTGATGATGAGGACGATGACCCTTATGATTTAGCAGACTATGATGCAAACAATTCTGATGATGAAGTTGAAGATGCGACTGATGCTATTTATGATAGTGATGTAGATGTAGCAGATTGATCTTAAATTGTAACTTGTAAAACGACACTTATTTGAATGAAATTGTTATGGATTGTTTATATGTGTATATTTATTTTGAATGTGTATGTATTTGAATGTGTGCATGCTTATGTTAATTTTTTCTCGAATTTCTATACGTTAATTCAACTTGTACTTTTACAGATGGCAGCAGTAGCACGTGGTCACAGTGGTGACGGTGCCAATTACCCACCATCCCCTTATCGTTCGATTACTAGCGGTCACCGTAGTGGTAAGAAACTTAAACTTGATAATTTGGATTTTGTTACTTGTTATTTTATAACGTTTTCACTCACTTCAATTGTAGGTTCGTCACAACAACCTCGACGAGGAGGTAGAGCGAGACAAGGTGGCGGCATGGGTGGAGGTCGGGATGGCGGCAGGGCACAGGTCCGTGAAGCCAACATGAACGTAGACCTCAGGAAAGCCGTGACTAGATCGGGCCCGCAATCGATCGAGTTCAAGTATCGTGATCAGAAGACATTTACTCATGTTGGGCCCCACCGCGCATGGTTCAGTAACTATGTTGGCGAGCTGGTTAGGTCCTTGCCGTTGCACTATCCCTCCTAGCATGACCTTGACGAAGCGACTCGACATGCCTTCATGAACCGACTCGGGGTCAGTTATTTTATTTTCCTTTTAATTATATCTCTATATTTAATTATTTGAATGTGTACATTTATTTAAATTTGTTTAATTGTGTATAATTGTTTAAATTTGTTTAATTATTTATATCTTTATGTTAATATTAACTATATTTGATTGCAGGAATTCTTCGACTTACAGACCCACATGCGCGATCCCAATTGGAGAACCATTGAGAAGGGCCTCAATGCGTATATTGCTAAGGTCTACTCCGACAACAAGGGCACGATGAAGAGGACTTACTTTACGGTGCCGGGTGGGCCAGCTAAAGTGGATGAGATACGAAGAAACCCTCCTCCGAACGTTGAGCCATCTCCGTGGGAGGACCATATCAAGTTTTACATGAATGAGAAGAACCTGAAGCATTCTGCTGTGAACAAGGAGAACCGAAAGAAGAACAAGGTGTACAGCCGCCACGGTTCCAACTCATTGGCCGCTATTCGCCACGACTATGTAAGACACATTTTATTTTTGTACAAGTATCTTATTTTTATAAAATTATTTAATTATAATTATATATTAATTAAAATTTTTAATTATATAAAAGTAAATAATTTTAATTTTATAAAAGTATTTAAGTTTAATTAAAATAAATATGGTGTTTGATTTGTCATTTTTAATTTGTTTCATCTTATATATATGCATGTGTATATACAGTTTTTGAACAGCAAGGACAAACAGTACCCATCACTCATCCAGAGCTTTTACGACGCACACTGCGACAATAATGGTATGTGGTTGCAAGATGAGGCTCGAGTTCAGTATGTAAGTATCTTTTTTTTTAATTTATTATTTATTTATTTATTTCCTCAAACACGCACTTTAATGATTCATTGAAACATAATCTTGTAATTAACCCGACATATATATATATATATATATATATATATATATATATATATATATATATATATATATATATATATATATATATATATATATATATATATATTCTCAATTTTTTTCTCAATTAAATAGGAAGAGATGGTTCGGCTGAGAGATCTGGGAGCGAATACGCCGGAAGGGGTGACGTACACGGAGGAGCAGATACTTGCTATGGTTTTGAAGGGCAAGCAGCGGGGAAACATCGCCGGACGGGGTAGGGTCGTACCCGGGCTGAAGAGGCCACTGTTACCATACACCTCGCCTCCACCTCTAGGTATGTTTGATGATATATTAATAATAGATTACTCGATCATGACTCAAATTAAGTATCGCAATAAATTTTTTTAAATTTTGATTATTTCATTTTCAGAAATGGCCAATATGGAGAAAAAGCTTGCTGAGGCCGAGAAGCAGAGCCGGGAAGATGCTGAAGAGCGTAAGGCCATGAATGCGAAGCTTGATTTGGTGACAGGTTTTATGTTGTCCAACCCGCTATGGCACCAGTATCTTAGTCAGGCAGGTTCTCAACACGTGGATGGCTCGGGCAGTGGCGGTGGAGGTAGTGGCTCAGCTGGAGGGAGCGGAGTCGCAGAGGCGAGGAGGATGGTTCTGGGGATTATGAGGGTTCTGGTGATGATCATGAGTGATTTGGGATGTAGAGGTACAAATTTGGGTATTTTGTGTTGTACTTATGCTTGAAACAAAATTTTGGCGACCCATATGTTAGTATTGTATAGTTTAACCTTTTGGCTACTTGAACGTCGGGGATATTGAAACATTTGTGGATATGGCAGCTAGGTTTAGATATTACCACACCCCGTTTTGTAGACTTTATATGTTTTTATGCATTTTGAGGGTGTTTAGCGATAATCTGCAAGTGTTTTAGCCGATGGCGAGTTATATGTTTAGGAAATGTTGATATTGAGTGGTTATAGGTGCTATTACAGGTTTTGGCTGTTACAGGTTTTGGTAAATTTTTTTCGGAAAATCCGGAAAAAATCTGGAAAATTGCTGGTTTTGCAGCCTGCTGTTAGCAGGATACCTTAATGATGCTGTCGACATGTCGACGGCAACGTTAACCAAAAATATTGATTATTTAATGTTACCGTCGACTTGTCGACGGCATTATTAAACAAAAAATATTCATTTTTTAGTTATACCGTCGACACATCGACGACAACATTAAATAATGAATATTTGTAGTTTTAAATTACCGTCGACATGTCGACGGCATTATATAAAACGTAATTATTATTTGTTAATCAAAACATTAATTAGTTATACGTTCCCGTCGACATGTCGACGGTAATAATTTGATGGACAACAAAATTGTTTGACTGGAAAATGATGTGGGACCCACAATGTCTACGGCGATTGTCGACGGGAACGCTGTTCCCGACAAAGCACAGCCGACATTTTGTTCCCGTCGACAGCCTAAAAATGTCGCCGGAAAAGGAGGCGATTGTACTAGTGATACCTTAGTCCTTTGTTCATCTCAAATTGATCTACTATGCGCCTATAAACATGTCACATGAATAAATATATAAATCAGATAAATGATGTTAGTTTTAACGGATAAAAATTAACGAATATGTCTGTACTCGAACTCGAGACTTCGGGATTGCACACTTTACGTATGAGTTTCAATTAATTAATAATTATTTTTTTAGTGACGAATAATTATTAAATTCATGAAATAAGCACTTAACGGTACCTTACGACCGTTAGACGAAAGTTAGAGTGAAAAAGAAGCCAAGAAGGATCTAGAACTCCTAGTTGGACTATTACTCGGCTGATCCCACATCGCCATGGGATAGGGAATGATTCAAGGTTATGATAGTATATATACATGGCCTCATGTATTCATTCAATCATTCCTTGGTTCATTTGCAAGCCAATTCACTTTCTTCTTCTCTTTTCTTTGAGCTATAGGCAATTCCTTTGAATCAATTAAGGCTCAACTAGTAGTGCTTGCTCATGAATTAAGAACCTAGCTTTTCTAATTGAAACGCTAATAGTACGTGTATTCGAGAACGAAGTGTTAGCATACTTTTGCTAACAAGGTGACTGCCCACTCGACTATCATATAGTCGATCCCCAATTAAACCTTAATTAGGGTTTATAGTTCTTGTTCCATTAATTTCTTATTCTTGCTAGAAATCAGAAAAGAGGTATGCATTTATTTAATATTCGGTTAATTTCAATTACATATATTTGATCTATTTCCGCTGTGTGCTTGATGTGTTTATATGTTTATATATTAGTTATGATTTTCATATATTCCAACAGTGGCATCAAGAGCCGTTAATACATTGTATTTAATTATCGAAACACATAAAATTGAATCGTTATGATTATTACATGCTTGGTGTTCTTATGTTTTTTAAATTTTTCATAAACCCTAGAATTTTATTTTTTTAATGTCAACTTTTATTTATATTTATATATATGTCGAATTTTTGGAAAAGAAAATTAGGGTTTTTGAATTTTGTTATAAAACTTGTAGAAACCCTAGGTTGCACATAATATTTATGTGTATAAAAATGGGTATTTCTGATATGCCGTTTTTGTTGCATTCCTTATTGGCATGATTATATGTTATAATATGTGCAATGTGGGCATCCATGACAAACCATGCATGTGTTGTCTTGGATTATGGTGACTTGGTTTTGTAGATTTCATGCTTATTATGCGATTTAATTATAATTGATATGTTTTAGTAAATATTATGACTATAAAGATTACTAAAATTTAATTAATTATAAAATTAGGGAAGACCCAATTAAAAATCGTGTAAATCAATTGTGTGTTTTAAATTGATTTAATTTGCATGTCCATTATTGTTGTTTTTGTTTATTTTATTTAAATTACTTTTGTTTTTATATGTTTAGTGACATGTGATGAGGCGAAAAATGAACCACTTTTAGGGGGTCATTTAAGCCCGGAATTGAATTTATTTGATCAAATATTACCCTAAATCGTTCCTTTTGTGATTTTAGGTACTTTGGGAGTGAATTCTGGAAAAGAAGTCATTTTGGACGTTTTTGGAGCATAAAAGTGAAGAAAACGGGAAAGTCTCAATTTTCCTTGCTGGAACAGTACCTGACGGCATCACCAAGGCCGTCACGTGTGTTGGTGACGGCCCAGAAACTTCATGAAGGCGTCACGTAGGCCGTCACGTGTAAATTGTCACAACTTGCGCGCGCGGTAGCTGACACCGTTTTGGCCATAAATTTTGCATACGAACTCGGATTTGAGCGATTCAAAAAAGAAAATGATCAGGACGAAAAGATCTACGATTTGGTGAAGACACCGTTTTGGCCATAAGGTTTGGCCTCTGCGCTGTGCGCCGTATCCGTCGAGCGTCCTTTTGTTCCTGGGGGAGTGTTCCCTTACTGATAAAGTCCATGATGGGTGTAATCCATGTGGGATTTTCTTCCTCTATCACTGTGGATACTTCCATCTCGGAGATGGATTTGTTTTTCAAGGTTTCCACCAATACCTGCTTTGACAGGTGTGCAAAGCTTGTGGATGCGATTTTACTAAGTGCATCTGCTTTTTTGTTTTCTCCTCGTGGAATTTGTTTGATGGAAAACTTGTCAAAATTCTTGATCAAGGATTTGGCTTTATCGAGGTATTGGATCATGTGTTCTTCTTGAGCCACATACTCGCCTAACACGTGGTTAGCTACTAATCGTGAATCCACATTAGCTTCTAGGTTGCATACACCCATTTGATTTGCTATGCGTAGTCCAGCCAATAATGCTTCATATTCTGCCTCATTGTTTGTGGCTATGAATTCAAAGCGTAGTGCGTAAGTATGCTTTGTTTCATCTGGGCTGGTAAGGACAAGACCTGCGCCGGATCCTTCTGCGCATGAGGATCCATCTATAAATAGAACCCATGGTTCTTGTAATGGCACTTCAATCTTTGGTGATGGAGTATCATCATCTGGCTTCTCGATAATAAAATCAGCCAATATCTGTCCTTTGATCGCGGTGCGCGCCCTATAGGAGATATTATGTTCACTCAATGATGCGTGGGAATCGCAACAGGTTTTACCTCTCGAGGGATCTCGAGAAGCTTACAACCCCCACCAGGCAGTGTACCTGATCGTTGTACTATAGTATAGTGACAAGTACCGGGGGATTGATCGTTCAGCTTAGGAATAGTGTCGCTAGAATTAGAAAGCCTAATTACTAGTTCTAGAGGTGAGGGATGATTATTTTTGTATTTTTATATTTTATGGAAAGCGAGTAAAATCTCGGGTTTTGGAAGAGTGGGCGGAATTAGTTGCTATTCAACTAACCCAAAACTAAGATATAATCAAAATAAAATACTAAAAATGAAAATAAACTAATTATATTAAGGTTGTGAGCAGTAATTGGAGAAATTGTGTTTACTTAGACTTCACTACTCCCTAGATATCTTTTACACGTTAATTACTTGTTATAATTGTATGGATGACGGATTGTATTCCTTAATACCATTCATGGGGTGGCATACATAACTCCCCAATTCTATGAGCTCTTATCTCCTCCTACACCATGACCCAGCACAACTATAGGGATTGTAAACAGTGGCTCATGCATTAAATACAACCAATAAAGACCTAGTACGCCTCGGTTCATGTTTCTTAAGACGTTCAAGCATGTTACCATTTGGAGATCTGCCAGTTTTCTTAAGCCTAACATATAAAATCATTATCCAAGACAAGAATAAACAAGTAATCAACACATAATCAATATCTAGGTTTCATTAGATCTAAGCAAACACAAAGGAGATCTAGCCTAGCATAATGGAATTGAGACAAGAACAAGATATAGACAACCAACACATAGACATATTGATTGAATTAGAAGAACACTTATCCCAATTACAATGCAAGGTATCAAGGGTTTGGAACCCTTGAAAAACCTGTAAAAGATGCACCAAATTCGTCATTAGGGTTTCACCAAAACTTCTCTCTTTTTTAATGTAAAAAACTAGAAAACTATATATAGGAAAACTGGGGTGACGGTGTCAAGAGCAATGGTGTGACGCCGTCATCTCGCCGCCAAATACTTCCTCGGACGGCCTTGATCTACTTATGACGGCCTATGTGACGCCGTCATCAACCACGGTATTTTATTCTTGGGACTCTGACGCCGTCAAGAGCAATTCTTGACGCCTTCATGCACTGTTCAAGCATAGAAATTTGAGACTTTGCCGTTTTCTTCACTTTTATGCTCCAAAAATGTCCGAAATGGCTTCTTTTCCAGAATTCACTCTCCAAGTACCTAAAATCACAAAAGGAACGATTTAGGGCAATATTTGATCAAATAAAGTTGGATTCGGGCTTAAATGACCCCCTAAAAACGGATCATTTTTCACCTCATCATATACCCTTACACTTGAGATTTGCTTGTCCTCAAGCAAATGCGCTTTTATTCTACTCAAAAGACAAGTTAGGGGTCATTTAACACTAATATAAAAGTAATTACAACAAATAATCGTTCCACTAAAGACCAATAGACAAGCACGGAGGTCATACACTAGCACCTCACAAATAGTGTTTAGATACTCACATCTCTCGGGTGTAATAAAGTAATATAACATTATGGAAATGGAAGATATCTCTCACTACCTGTCATAGCAAAATAGATTACCATAGGCTTGGGGAAGGATCAAACCTCCACCACATGGCGTAAGCACCTAGGATAAACTATCAAAGAGGTCTTTTAAAGGGTTGTAACGTTAGGTAAAGGGATATGAATTACACGGTTTTGTTGGATAAAGGAAGTTTTACTGGTGGCGAGTTAACAATCTTGGTTAATTACATGTACAAGATGGCGTTGCTAAGCCAAGACTAGACTCGACTTAAGCTAATAAATGAAAAATAACAAAAACATAAAATGAACATAGAATAAAAACGGATGGTAGTCCGTATGTTTTTTTCTCTTTTTCCTTTTTTCTATTTTTTTTTTCTTTTTTTTTCTTTTTCTTGATTTTTTCGATTTTTTTTTTTTTTTTTTTTTTTTTTTTTTTTTGCATACACTCTTACCCTACCATCCAAAATAATACATCATAGGGGTATGAACATTCCCCTTACACTTGAATCTTTACATACTTTACATTTAACTATTCTAATGACTCGAATTAAGAAAATCAAAACACTTGGAGCACTTTTAAGATTAACGTACATATGGGGGTAATGATATTATGTTCTTCCCCATTACTCCATAAAATAAGTACTTACCCATGAGTCCCAATCGTCCCAAAACAATATGTACAAGGATATGACTCGACTTAGCAACCATGTAATCAATTAGAAAGTTAACTTAGGGTTTAACAAATAACAATAATGCACTAAAAATGAGCGCAAACACGGAAGGCTAAGGCGATTTGGGTGTACATTTAAGTGGGGTGTAACAAATTCTTCCTTTAAGTAAAATGCTTAAAGTTAGAAACGAAAAGATAGGCTCGGAGGGGTGTACTAGGGGTATCGTGTACTAAAAATGAGTACAACGCTAAGGGTGTGGGAAAAATTAGTAGACTTAACTAGTCAAGTAATATGACTTAAATGGTCAAGTAATTATGATACGGGTTTAACACAAGGGTGATCCTAATGCCTCTTATCATGTAGTAAATCCTACCACACGAATGTAGTCTCACTAGCGGTCTCGGGATGCATCACTAACGCAAGTTCTAGAATCTAAATGCTACCGGTACACTCATAAGCACTAATAATGAATGCTTTTCCTATCAAATCTAAAGGCGAACCTCACATTTTTTGGTGGAAAATTTTTCTCAATATACGGTTATGTGCTAGTCATACAATCTCCTATCCATGAGACGCTTGCTATGGTTAAAGATTCACTCCTAAATGTTGTAAAAAATTTTAAATTTGGCGCTAAAATTACACTAACAAGTATTTCTAATAGTTTTATTACACATCTACTATTAAACAAGACAAACTCAAGCGAAAGTGCATATGTAAGGTATCATCTTTTTACCCTCCCCTTACACTTAAGATGAACATTGTCCCCAATATTCAAGTAAAGAGTGTAAAAGTGAAAAAGAAAAGAGAATGAAATCAAATACTCCCCTGATTCGCTCGGTATGGATTATAGGTTGGCCAGGTTAAATCTTCTTCCAAGAAAACGAACAATCAAAGCTTCCCTTCCAGAATATAAATCATCTCCTTGTCGAACATAACCTGTAAATCCTGACAAAAAGTAGACAAGACAACCTCACGTAAAATCAGCGGCATCCTATATAAGTTACTAAATCCTAGAAAACAAGGATATAATGCTTGTGTAATGAAGTTTGCAGATTTCCTGGAGATTATAAAACTTAATAATTCACAAAAACCATAAGATTCCGTTAGAAAAACAAAACCGGTAAAATTTCCAGATTTTAACTCCTGACACCGTCAAGAGTAAACCCCTGACGCCGTCAGAATGGACCTGCAGAAATTATTATGTTAAGTTTCCGGAAAAACTTCGTCCTACTTCCTGGAAAATCCTGCAAAACTTCATTATGACTCAATACAAGCATTTGACTCTAATGAATACGAATATACATGTTCATTTAATATTGTGGAGAATCATGATCGGTTTGTTTCTTAAAAACATATTTGGGGTTTCCCCTTACACTTATCTTTTGCAAAGATACTTTTAGGTTGGAGTTAAGACTGGGCCAAACAACATAGTAAAGTATTTCCACATTTTAATTTAGAAACATGATCAACCAATCAATAAAAATAAAACATGCATACGGAAGCAAATAACAATCAAACAAATAAAATCACACAAAACATGGGTTGTCTCCCAAGAAGCGCTTTTCTTTATTTACGAGTCTTGTAGCTAGACTCAAGGCTATGGGTTACTATGTGATTCCAACATTGGAAATGATATACCCCATGTAGTTATGATCATTACTGTTATGGTGGTAGTGCCTCAATCTGTCGATACTCGCAATCACCTTTCCACCTAAGTTGCTTCTCAAGTTAGCCATCCCATCTTGGCTCAATCCTTCGATCGTGAATGGCCCATACCACCAAGGACTTGGTTTATCGGGTGGAATTGTTGTTTCCAAGTGTCTCAAGAGTACCAAGTTCCCTTCCTCAAATGGTGTATGAATTTTTTCGTGTCGAGTATGTTCGAGTTCAACCTGAACCTTACTGCTTTTCCTCCTTTCATCCTTAGCTTTCTTATAGCTTTTGATTCTTGCCTCCCATGCAAGAATCTTATTCTGAACACGAATGGGTGTCGCGCCAATGTTGTTTTTAATCATTCTCCAACTCAAATTCTCATGCCCACTTCGCGGGGTCATGGGGAAGCTAATCTTTCTTTTTCCAGATTTAAGCTCAATCTTCCTGCCTTCATACTTAATGACAGCCCTAGCGGTGGTGAGGAATGGTGCCCCAAGGATTATTGGCATGCCTCCATCCCCTTTATCATCGATGATCATAAAATCAACGGGGTACATGAATCCAACGACATTAACTAACACATCTTCTGCGATTCCTAGGGGGTATACGTACGAGTGTCCAACAAGAGATAACCTAACACGAGTAGGTGCTGGCATTTTTGACGTTAGTTGGATGTAAATAGTTAGGGGCATAAGATTTACTTCCGATCCTTGGTCGGCGAAGGCACTAAGTTGTTTCAAGTCCCCAATACTTGTTGGTATTTCAAAGTTCCCACATGCCACCTGCTTAGTAGCCACTTTCTGTACCAGTAACCTCTCGAATACTGATCCTCCAGGAAGCGTATCATACTCATCTTCCTCTTCTTCCTCTTTCTCAGGAATCTGTTCGGAGGATTGGTTACGCCCATCACCCTTAATCCAATTTGTTATGGTGTTTTTGTTTATATCATGTTTCAGGTAGTAACTCAAGGGTCGGGATTCTGGTGGTTTTTCTAAGGTCTGTTCAGCAGGAGTTTCTACCTTCTCGTTATCTTTATGGACAATGATGATGGAGTTAACAAACTGGGTGGTGGGAGTGACGCTTTCTTTCCTTAGTAATATTCGTTCGGGGGTTCTCTGGTTGGCATACTCCTCCAATAGACTCAACACCTCATTCATTTTCTCCTGCATCTCCTCTTTTTGCATATAAACTGCTTCTTCGAATCTAGCAAGCCGATCTGAGTGAGTTGCCATATATTCTCTGATCCTAGCCTCAAACTCCGAGCTAAGTTCCTTGGGAGGGAAACAAGGTAGGGTGCACCTTTGAAAAGTCTCGACATGTTCTCTAGAAGGTGACTCAGATAATGGTGCCGAAGTTGGTCTTGAGACAGAATTGACAGTGGCTTGTCTAGGACTTAAAGGTCGCCTTTGCCTTTCCTCAAAATAGTCACATTTTACCTCAAGTTTGCATAGGAGTTCATCGGGGATTTCGGTGGTTCCTCCAGATGTCGAGACTGCATTGATGGCCGCTTCTATCGTATGTTTAAATTCCCATATCTCATGATTATCAACAGCGAGCTCTTCGATAATTGCCCAAGACTCCTCGGCGTTCTTATCACGCAAGTTACCTCCCGCGGCCCTGTCGATGGTGCGCTTAGTGTGATAGTCAACATGGTCGTAGAAAATCTGGACTAATAACCAAAGGTTTATGCCATGATGAGGGAGCTTGTGGAGGAGATCCTTAAAACGGGCCCAAGCCTCGTAGAAAGTTTCACCCCGCTGTTGCTCAAACATCAAAATGTCCCTTCTAAGCATTGCAGTCTTTTCTGGCGGAAAGAATTGGGTAAGGAAGCGATTGGCGAGATTGTCCCATGTGGTGATGGATCCCGCGGGTAAACGCTCAAGCCATTGATTAGCTTGATCCCATAGAGAGAATTGGAATAGGCGTAAACGGGTAGTCTCTCTAGTTTCAACACCTAAGTCTATAGAATCTACGATTTTGAGGAAGTCCTTAAGGTGTTGGTTTGGATCTTCGGAACGAAGTCCATGGAATGCACATCCGCTTTGCACCAACCGGATGGTGTCGGATCGCAAGGGGGTCACATTGGCTCCGGTGAGCTCAATGGTGTTTCGGTAGCCTTGGTGGCTAGGTCAGGAATACTCTCCTAAGGTTCGGGGCCTAAGGGGTTCTAGTGGTGGGTTTTGTTGTGGTGGGATGACGGGTTCAAAGATGTTACCACCTTCCATGATGTCGGATGGTAAAGAGTTACGAACAGAGGAACGAAAAAATAAGATAGACTAAAGAAGACCTAAAAAATAAAAATAAAAATCTTACTAGAAAGGAATCTAGCAAGTAGACCTAATAAAAATAAATCCTAACCTAGACAATAACTATTCCCCAGGCTGCGGCGCCAAAAACTTGATGCGTGGGAATCGCAACAGGTTATACCTCTCGAGGGATCTCGAGAAGCTTACAACCCCCACCAGGCAGTGTACCTGATCGTTGTAGTATAGTATAGTGACAAGTACCGAGGGATTGATCGTTCAGCTTAGGAATAGTGTCGCTAGGATTAGAAAGCCTAATTACTAGTTCTAGAGATGAGGGATGATTATTTTTGTATTTTTATATTTTATGGAAAGCAAGTAAAATCTCAGGATTTGGAAAAGTGGGCGGAATTAGTTGCTATTCAACTAACCCAAAACTAAGATATAATCAAAATAAAATACTAAAAATGAAAATAAACTAATTATACTAAGGTTGTGAGCAGTAATTGGAGAAATTGTGTTTACTTAGACTTTACTACTCCCTAGATATCTTTTACACGTTAATTACTTGTTATAATTGTATGGATGACGGATTGTATTCCTTAATACCATTCATGGGGTGGCATACATAACTCCCCAATTCTATGAGCTCTTATCTCCTCCTACACCATGACCCATCACAACTATAGGGATAGTAAACAGTGGCTCATGCATTAAATACAACCAATAAAGACCTAGTATGCCTCGGTTCATGTTTCTTAAGACGTTCAAGCATGTTACCATTTGGAGATCTGCCAGTTTTCTTAAGCCTAACATATAAAATCATTATCCAAGACAAGAATAAACAAGTAATCAACACATAATCAATATCTAGGTTTCATTAGATCTAAGCAAACACAAAGGAGATCTAGCCTAGCATAATGGAATTGAGACAAGAACAAGATATAGACAACCAACACATAGACATATTGATTGAATTAGAAGAACACTTATCCCAATTACAATGCAAGGTATCAAGGGTTTGGAACCCTTGAAAAACCTGTAAAAGATGCACCAAATTCGTCATTAGGGTTTCACCAAAACTTCTCTCTTTTTTAATGTATAAAACTAGAAAACTATATATAGGAAAACTGGGGTGACGGCGTCAAGAGCAATGGTGTGACGCCGTCATCTCGCCGCCAAATACTTCCTCGGACAGCCTTGATCTACTTATGACGGCCTATGTGACGCCGTCATCAACCACGGTATTTTATTCTTGGGACTCTGACGCCGTCAAGAGCAATTCTTGACGCCTTCATGCACTGTTCTAGCATAGAAATTTGAGACTTTGCCGTTTTCTTCACTTTTATGCTCCAAAAACGTCCGAAATGGCTTCTTTTCCAGAATTCACTCTCCAAGTACCTAAAATCACAAAAGGAACGATTTAGGGCAATATTTGATCAAATAAAGTTGGATTCGGGCTTAAATGACCCCCTAAAAATGGATCATTTTTCGCCTCATCACTCAATAACACACTCCACTTTTGAAGTCGCCCGGATACATCAGGTTTAGAGATAACCTGCTTGATGGGTTGGTCTGTAATTACAGCTATCGGATGCGCTTGGAAGTACCTGCGCAGCCTTTTAGCTCCGAATACTAGAGCCAGAACCAGTTTCTCCATGGCGGTGTAGTTAGTCTCCGTTTTCTTCAGGGCTTTGCTTACGAAGTATATAGGTGTTTGAACAGAATTTCTATCTGTCAATAGCACCGCGCTGACTGCTCCATAAGTTTCTGACGGATACATGATCAGTTCTTCCCCTTGTCGGGGTGCAACGAGCTTTAGTAGCTCTGCTAGGTTTTGCTTTAACTGTTGGAAAGCTTCTTCCGCTTCTGGGGTCCACCGAAAATCTCCCTTCTTTGTGCACTTCGTGAGTGTTTTAAAGAGAGGAAGTGATTTGTCCGCTGATTTGGACAAGAATCGGTTCAACCCGGCTAATTTGTCGTTTAGTGACTGGACCTCTTTCAGTGTGTGCGGTGAAGGTAGTTCGATGACCGCTCTTGTCTTATCTGGACAAGGTTTAATACCATCGGGTTCTATTAGATATCCAAGAAACATGCCTTCTGTTGCTCCAAAAGTGCACTTCTTAGGATTCAATTTCATGTTTATTCTTCCCAATGTTTTAAACGTCTCCTCTATGTCACACACCAATTCCTCTTCGGTATGGATTTTTATGACTAGGTCATCAACATAGACCTCCAAATTGCGGCCTATTTGCTTCTCAAACGCATTATCCACTAACCGTTGGTATGTAGCTCCTGCATTTTTTAAGCCAAAGGGCATTTTGGTGTAGCAATACACCCCTTAACTTGTATGAAAAGCTGTTTTTTCTTCATCCTCCTTGGCCATTTGAATTTGGTGATATCCTTTGTACGCATCTAGGAAGCATTTAAAGGGATACCCGCACAGGGATTCTACTTTCCAATCGATTTCTAGTAGTGGGTAGCAATCTTGTGGACATGCTTTGTTGAGATCGGTGAAGTCTACGCAAATTCTCCAGCTACCATCGCTTTTCTTGACCACGTTTTTTCTGGCGTATTGGAGGATATCCTTGTCGGATTTTGAGCTTATGTTCAGTAATGGCTCTTGGCACTTCGGTCATGTGTTTAGGTTCCCATGCAAAGATGTTTAGGTTCTTTTGCAATAATGCGCACACAGCTGCTCTGCCCTTGTCGGACAGTGATCCTCCAATTGATATCTCTTGGTCAGGATAATCTGGGTGGATTGCAACTTTCAAGTTTGTCACCTTAGTCGTGTGCTGTTCTGGAGCATGCGGAATTTCATCTGCCACTATGTTGCATTCTCTTGGAGATGCGGTAGTGTTGTAGAGGGTGACGATCCCTCCTTCCACTGGGAACTTGAGCATCCCATGTGCTGTGGATGAAACTGCGCGCATAGCTGATATCCCTGGTCTCCCAATGATGCCATTGTATGACGAAGGAGACCTAATCACCATGAAGTTCATTCAAGCCGTTGTAGAATGGTCTTCATTACCAATGGTCACAAGTATGCACAATTGCCCCATGGGCCAAATTTTTTCACCTGTGAATCCAGTTAGCGATGTCGTGGCCGGAATTAACTGGTTTTGTATCTCAGATTTTAGCCTTCTGAAGCATTGTTCATACATGATGTCCGCAGACGTTCCTCCATCTACATACATGCGGTGGATCTCATGACCTCCCGCCTGTATCTCGATGGTGAGTGGTTATATTACTGCGTTGTCCGCAGTGAGAGTGGGGAAAGAGATATGGTTTCCCTTGGAAAATCTTTGGCTGACTTTTTGTTTCGTATTTCGTTGCCATGATTGTATCATATATATCGTATCAGCCTTATTTTTTTGTATCTCCTTTTTGGCCCCATTCTTTTGTCTATCTTTTCCCTCTTTGATGTTTTTAACGAGGTGGTCCATCTTTCCTTCTCTTACTAATTTGTCAATTAGCTGACGTAGTTGGACGCACTCGTTAGTAGTATGACCCTTCTGTCCATGGTATTCGCAGTATCCTCCTCCGATGCGTTTTTCCTCTGGGGTTATCATGGGTGGAGGTTTTGGAAAATTTGCTCCCTCTGTCGCGAATATTTCCTTAGGGGTTTTGTGAGTGGGACGTACTTGTCGTTATCCCTTCCACTGCTTTGGTTGCGGTAATTCCTGTTGCGACTGCCACTTTGGTCATTGGATTGTCTCCTTGACTGTTCTTGTGGTTTGAAGGTTGAGTAACCTTTTTTGCTATCTGCCGCTGCTGCTTCCCCTTGAATGAAGGATCTGGTGCACTTTGTTAGCTCATCAAAGATTTGGGGTACTTTATCGTTTAGCTTCCGTATCAGTTCTGGGTTATTGATCCCGTTCATGAACCCTGAGATTTTTAGTATCTCGGGACATGCCTTGACTTGCATGCTTTCATCCTTGAAGCGCTCCATGTAAGCGCTTATGGATTCCCCTTGGCGCTGTTTCACTCTGGCTAGTTCTACAGGATTCTTTGCGCACTTCTTTCGTTGCGTGAAATTTAGGCGGAATGCTTTCTGCAGCTCTTCAAACCCATTTATGCTTCGTCGTGGAAGCTTGCTGAACCATGTTCGTGCATTCCCTACTATGGTAGAGTTGAACATATGGCACCACACAGGTTGTGGCCAGTTTTCAATAGAAGCTACTGACTCGAAAATTTTTAGATGATCATCAGGATCACCCGTGCCATCGTATGTTTTAACATTGGTGGGCATGCGCCTTCTCTTGTCATCTGAGAAGTCACTTATGCGTCGCGTAAATGCATCAACCTTTTGGCGATGCCAAGGAAGGGAAATATCCTCATCCTCGTCGTACCGGCGTCGGTTCTTAGATTTCCAATGTCTCGTCTCTCTATCCTCGTTGTCCGAGGAGCTGCTTGAGGGGGAGTTGTTTCTCCTATGGCGCTTGCGCCGTTTGTCCTCGGAGTCCGAATTTGAAGGACTTGTACTTGGGGAGTAGTGTTTCCCCAACCTATCTTGGATTCTTCTGCTTCCTGACCTTGAGGTGCTTACGCTTGGTGAACGTTGTCGTCCAAGCCTATCTTGTATCCTGCGGCTACCAAGCCTAGCGTGGACACTGGTGCGCCTCGCGTTGTCTTCGTAATCCTCCGAGTATTGTGAGTTGGATGCTGTACCAAGCCTATAATGGACGTTGGTGCGCCTCTCACTGTTTCTGCGCTCAGGGTGGCGCGGTGGAGATTTTTCTTGGTTAAAGTTTAGCCGATTTTGCGGGTTACGGCTTGACCTTTTCCTTGCCTCCTCTTGCATGAGATGAGTTAAAGTCTCATAATGTTGGGACACGAAATCGTTTAATGCCACTCCAGGTGCATCCTCTTCTACTGCAAGGATGTCTGTCTCCGCATGGGGTTCCCTCTCTTTATTAGGTGCTCCCGGTGACACAGTGTTGTCCACTATGGATGCCATCTGGTGGGAAGTGGTAAAGAGGGTGCGCTGAATGTCCTCAGCGCTTGAGACTACGGTAGTAGTTCGGGTTGTTCCCGAAGGCAATTCTACCGCGGTCGGGATTGGAGTTACGTTTGACTCACGATGACCAGGCGCACTGGTTGTTCCAGAGGTCGGCTTAGGAGTCGAGTCTTGATGCTTCTTCCTATGTGAATCATCACGTGTTTTCTCCAGCTGCAGAGTCCGCTGGTCTGACTTCTTGTTTTTCGGCATTCTGGTCTTGGGTTCTTAGTGTACGGTCCCACGGATGGCGCCACTTGTTGATACAAAAGTTGGGCTTACCTTGTTTGGACTCTTGCTCTCGTACCAATTCGAACTTTAGTGCTTGTGAAACCTGCGCACTAAGAAAGCAAGCAAAACCGTTAGGCTTATCGTGGGATTGTCTCCCACGATTAGACTCCGGCGTGAGAGTAAGTAATCGGTTTTAGGGTTTAGTTGAAGAGTTAAAGATTATGTCAATCGTACCTTTCAATGAGAATATGTGATTCTATATATAGGACGTAGGAACCGTGTAGGTATCTTGCTCCTTACTCTTCGCACTCGTGGTGCTTATCCGGGGTAAGGATATCTATCCCGTAAATAGAAGATCCTTATCCCTTAATTATGCGTACTAGTTGGGCTTTGAGCTTCGTGAGCCCAAGCCGTTGGTATTAATGGCCCAAGTCATTTGTCATGATTGCCCACGCGTGATGGATTTGGGCTTAGTAATGTTTATAATTTGGGCTCGTGGCCCAACTATAAGCTATACGTCATCATAGATATCAGTTCCGTTTTGGAGTTTCGAATCAATGTTGCATGAAATAATGAAACTGTATAACTTGTAGGTCGATCTACATTCTGTTTTATTCTTCGAATACGTATGATATTAAATCCGGTTATATGGGACGTAGATATGATGTATAAGAATACATTTAGAAACTGGTAATAAAACTCAAGTAAATAAAATATGGATTATTGCATGCATGGATTATATTTAGTTATATATCACTGGTAACGAAAGATCGCATATATTGATGCATAGTGCATGTAGCAAAAGATCTGTTGTTCGGTTCGAAATATACATTTGATTAAACTTGTAAATATGACCGACGTAGGTGTATGATATTTTCGAAATATTATGGCTAGGAGTTTGAACATGGACTTTTAATTCACTGCATATAAAGAACCAAGTAGGGACATTTAGATATACATATCAGATTTTAAATGCTTATTGAGACTGATGTGCCTTTAGGATCAAAATATGCGACGAATAAAATGGAAATTTACATAATAGTAGGAATAAATCATGGATTTAGTTTCGTTAAACGTGGGTCGAAATGGGAGTCGTGTGAGTACGCTCATGAGTGTTGAAATATATTTTGGTCGTCGCGGTCTAAATTAATGTCAAGAATGCGTTTAAATAAAATATGAAACGACGGGGTCTAAAAATTATCATTTTGATATAGTTATAGTATAAACCTTAAAATAACTTTATTTGACATTTTAAATATTAAATTTTCATAAGTTACATAATAGGCCCTAAAGTTTGCTATATTAACATTTTAAAACTTAAACTATAATAAGTTGGCATATTAGACCTTAAACTAATATATTGGTAATATTTAACCTTAAGTTTATTAAATGATCATTTGAAAACCTGAAGTATCAAGAATAATTAATATGTAAAGTTACTAATTCGGGAAAGTTGCTTAAGTTGGAAAGTCTACTAAAATGAGCAATCTGATTTAAAATAAGTTATTAATAATAAGCCGATCATTAATTCATGTAGATTCGCTGAAGAAGGAGTGACTTCCTATTCTTATATTATGGTTTCGTTGGCGGTTTAAGGTACATATATTCTGCCTTTATAGTAAAGGCCTTCTTTCTCTCATGACTCTTTACTTTTGATGTATGATTCTATCCCTTTTAAGCCATTGCTATGCTTCCCTTTGTCTGATTCGTATTTGAGTAACCCAGTTTTGTTATGATTTGCTTGATATTTGTTGCATGCTATAGTTCTTATTCTTATAGCATTCCTATGCCCTATTTGTTTCCCATTAATTGATTAATTTGTAGCCAGTGATAAGGAGTCCATGGCCTTACCACTGATGCACCAGTGGTATTGACACTATCTGTGGAGGTTGGTTTTTGTCCATAGCATTCCCTATTATGCTATAGCTATTCAGGCCTATATTTATTATTGTATATGTTTACTTAGCCTAGAGCTTTGTGCATATATATCTGTTTTGCAAGGAGCGTATGGATGCATCCTAGGTACTTAGTTTAGTATTATTTGGTGAATGTTTTGGTGTGTGTGCAATACACCCCTTTCACATTTGGTACAATGGAGGTCATGACTTCTATGTACAATTAGTATGTATATATATATATATATATATATATATATATATATATATATATATATATATATATATATATATTGTTGGGCATTCCTATTTGTTCTACATCTCTATGATTCTTATTATCTTGTCATATCTAATATGATTAACTTATGGTTGCTTTATTTCTTTTGCTTACACTTATGACTCATTTCATTTCGTTAATTGTTTGATATCCATTATCCGTATTCCTTTGATCATATTCCATGTTTCCATATTCTTGATTTCTATCTCAGCAGGTTCGCTTGGACCTATGTCGTATTCACCTTCATTTTACTTTTGTTATTAGTTTTCATTTGTTTATATCCGTTCACTGGGCTTTTTAAGCTCAGCTGCGTTTCTTTTCATGCGGCAGGTTTTTAGAAGGAAGTTGGGTTGGGTGAAGAGTGCTTAAGAGCTCTTAGTGGACTACACTGTTGATAGCTTCCCATTGGATTAAAGATAGGCTTAGAAGATTTCCTTCTTGGTTCTTAGCTTGAAATTAATTTGGAAGTTGTAACGCATGGAATTAGTCCTTTATTTTTTCTTTAGAACTGTTGTTTAAACCTTGTATTATTAATGTATTCCGCTTGCTTATGTTCTGATTTGACCCAATAATGTTACACTTTAGCCCTTTTTGGGTTGGGGTGTTACACTTAGCCCATATAAAATCCTAGAAAAGGATAATAACAAACTTAGTCATAGGATCACCTTAAATTCGGCAAGTAATATGATGGATCTAAACACCTTGAACTTGTGTTAGATTGATACTTGAGTTATATTACTAAGTATGCGGAATCTACTTAGTAACACTTAGAAGTTTGATTGTGAGTAAGACAGTTGTATATGAATAAGAACAATGTATGTAAACAAACTATTAGCTCCAATATTATTAATGATAATAATACGAGTGATCTTGATATCACTAGGGTTACACCTTGAAGCTCTAGAAACGTATATGACAACTGATTGTCAAACCTTTAACCTAGGATCTCTTTTTATAGCACAAGGAGTCCTCTTCTACAAGATAAGTATAAAGCTAATACAATAAGATATACACAAGATCTATTCTATATTTATCTAGACGCGTTTCCTAACAATTATCTAATAAGCAGTGGTAATGTATGTTCTTGTAGTGGTAATGAGTTTCCACTGCAAGTACAATCTTCTGCATTTGTAACTTCTTCTCTTAGCCGTGGTAACTGTTAGTATAATTCCCAACATAGTATCTCCTCATGCAACTTATACGCTCCTTTCTCCCTATTCCTTCTCATCATTATATGACCTTTTCAAAAAATAAAATCACACATTCCAAACCCTAAAAACTACAAGGCGTCTGGTTGTTTTCTTTCTTCATTCTCACGAAACAAAGGTGGTTCAAGAAGGTGTAAAGGAGGTGGTGTGATCACGGGTTAACTGGTTCGAGAAGGGCTTTGTTTTACTTTGTGTTCGATGCTGGTTTGTGCATTATTCCTCATTGTTTTCTACCAACCGATCACAAAAGGGTATCATTATATCAACCTTGTTCTTTCCTTCTTGTTTTTGTTTCTTTTCATTCGAATGATTACATGTTTTGATCATTACATTAATTGGCTAAGAAGGATGCATGTTATGCGAGTCTTAACCTCACATAAAATCATAATATTACTCACATAAAATAATGAATGGAAACTCTTATCAATCGACCTATATATGTTGTACTTTAAAGCATGATATTTCATGACCTAATCTAATGTTTACAACCTTAAAAGACCTGTTTTGATCATGTATATAATGAGCCTAATAACTAATAAGAATCAGTCCTAAATGGGTTGTGCATGAAACAATTTTAATGTGTGATATCATGGGGTGTTTCGAATGATTTTTAAAAACTATTAAGGGAGGCGAGTTAACTAGTTTTCGAAGGGGGTCTAGGAGTAAATGAGTGGTGTTTTCAAAAAGGGTTTATGGTTTAAAATGGGTGTTAACGAGATGGTTTGCATATGATCTTTTCCACTGTTTCATGAAAAATTGTAAAATGTGTAAACTTATCATAATTGCACTTTAAATCCCTAAACTTATCTTATTTGCATATCAAACCCTAAACTATAATATATAATCATTTCCATCATTTCAAGCAAATTTGACATAAATTATATCATAAATGACCAAACCTGCTAATTATAGAAAATTGCTATTTTTGGAAAGTCACTTATTATGGAAACTTACTAATTTGGGGAACCTGCCTAAAATAGGAAGTTACTTAAAATGGTTACTTTACTTAATGTGGAAATTTACTAAATATGGAAGGTTACTATAATTGGCAGGTTACTAAAAATAGAAAATTACTAAATAATGAAAGTTACAATATTTGGAACTTACTAAAAATGGAAGTATTCTTATAAACCTTAAATGACTTAATATGGAGTAATACACTTAAACTACATCTAATAAATGTATATTCTTTCACTTCTTTAGATCCCTTAAGGAAGGAGTGATTTTCTGTGTCTTGTGATTCACCCATTTGTGTTTGTCTTTTCTGTTGAATAAGGTACAGATATTCTTACCTTATCTCTTAAAGTTTCTCATGATTCGTACACATCTTTTGATATTAGCTTTGATTATGATATCTTTGATTAGAGCCTTCATGTTATGGCTTTCATATATGATCCTTGCCTTATGCTTTGTTTGAACCTTTGCTATGCACCCTTTAGATTGTGAACCTTTGCTTTTATCCTTTGCAATGAACCTTTGATTATGAACCTTGCTATGAACTTTTGAAACATTTAATATGAACCCCTTTTGATTGAAACTTTGATTATGATATGACATTTGACCCTTCAGTTTGATACCCGAGCCAATTTGTTTCCTAGCCATGAAGGTAACATAGCCGTGTCATTGATGCACCAATGACATGACTCTAGGGTGGTGGAGTGATGTTCCGTCCCGTCCCTTTTTGTTATATGATTATGAGCTCAATAATATATGTTTGGGCTCTTTGATTTGTTTGCAGGGACGTATGGATGCATCCTAGATTTGCTTTGTATATGATATGTAATGATTTGTTTGGTGATTGATGTTTTGTGCAATACATGTCCTTCACATTTTGTGAACTGATCACTCCAATGGTTACTTATGATATATGATATGATTTGATTTGTTTGGGCTCGAGATTGATTACTGACTTTTCCTTACACGTTGATATTTAATTTTCTATGCCTTCTGTTTCCCTAATGCACCATATTGTATTCTTTGTTCCTTATCTTTTGCTTCTTTTTTATATATATCTGTTCACTAGGCTTTTTAAGCTCAACCGCATTTCCTTTTCCTGCGGCAGATATCTAAGATATGAGTCGGGGATTGCATTGGGTTAAGAGTTGAACTTGTGTTGAGACTTTCCCCTAGTCATCTTAGATTCCATTTATTTATGTTATAACATTGTTTAGACTTGGATTTTGGTTGTTCCTTTCTTTGGAGTATTTTCATTTTCTTGAACTTATGTATTGGTTTAAGTTATGTTGACTTAACTCCTTTGATTATTTATGCTTAAGACTTCCGATGTTCATTTTGTATGCTTTGATGTCTCACCATAATGTGATACATCTACCCTTGTCGGGTTGGGTTATTACAATTATGGTATCAGAGCCAAGGCTGTGACTTGTAGTACTTAAGTTATGTTCTTTGAACATATGGACTCTAGGATTTGACCGTTAGAGCTTAGTTTTTGACTTGTGAGGACTTGGGTAGACGTTAGGTTTTTTTCGTCTTTTCCTTTCATGCTTACTCTTTCTGTTTTCTGACTTTACTAATCGTTTTGATAATTGTTCAGATGGTGAATAGGCGTAGAAACCGTGAAAAGCTTATTTTAGTATCTTCCTTCTAAACAATAAGCTTTTGCTGATCGTTTATGGGCTCAAGATTGTTATACCTTTAATCTAGGATTTTGGCTATGAAAAGCATGATGATAATATTGGCGGAATATTCTATGAAAGAAACAATATTATCACAACAAGGTTTTGCCAACTTTTCCGTTTGTTATTCCAACTAGCCCCAATGCTATGTGATCAAGTATAGCACGTTTTATAATCTAACAGGGATCAAAGATCCTTGAGGCTAAACAAACCTAACAACAACAGACCCCTTGTCTGATGTTTTCACACACACTCTTTTAGATGCTTTACATTTTAACACACTTAGTGTTGTTGTAATTTCTAAGTACGAAGCACCTTGGAGGTGATGTTCACTTTGTTTCACTGTGAATCATGCACTCACCACTCTTTATCTAAAGGGGTGTGATCTCCTTTTTATACAATAAAGGAGATCATTACAAAATTGATAAGCTTAGTCATCTACTATCTAGCTTATGACAAGGATGTCAGGTCATCTAAGATACAACACGTATCTATGTTTACAACTCACTTGGAGTGTTCAATTTGATGACTGATGAAAGATATTATCTAAAGGATACACTTGACTTTTATGCACATAATATCTTCTTTCATCCTTATCCATTCAGTAGTATGATTCACTGATCAGCAGCAGTGTCAATCAGCAGAATCTTTGCTCTTCAGCAGAATCTTTCAGTGGAACTATTTTGCTCTTCAGCAGAATCTTTGCTCTTCAGCAGGCTCTTGTTCTGCACCAGCAGGCTCATCAGCAGAAACGCATCATCAGCAGAATCCTTCAGCAGAATCTTGTTCTGCTTCAGCAATATCTTTTGCTTATCATTTCAGTATTCTTCATGTTTCATTCTTCTTGTTTCAGATCATCAAATCTATCAAATTTATGGAATATTTAATTCCTTACAGAAACGGTCAGCCTGATGGGGAAGATACCCCTGACTTCGAGGCTATGATAGCCGCTGCTTTGGCTAATGCTCTCCCGAATCTCTTTGCTGATTTGAGGAGCAGAATCACCAAAGACATCAGGAATGGTGCTGGTTTGTCGGGTGGCGGTGCTCCACCTACCGGGATGCATGTTTGGATTGAGAGGTTCACCAAACTTAAGCCTCTTTCTTTCAGATGTGCTGCCAACCCCACGGAGGCAAAAGATTAGATCACACATATGGAGAAGGTGTTCAAAGTCTTAGGTTGTGGTGATGCATTCAAGACGCGATCGGCTACTTTCAAGTTGAAGGGTGATGCGTTGAATTGGTGGAAGGCGTATCTTCTGGCTAAGGGAGAGAATTTTACTAACACTTGTGCATAGAATACTTTCCGTGACATCTTTTATAAATAGTATTTTCCTTTCTCGGAGCAGCAAAGGTATGAGCGCGTGTATGGGGCTATATATCAGTTTGATTAGGAATCATCTAGATTCTATACGCAGAGTTTCTGAGGTTAGCTAGTTTCATTGGACCGGTTGCTGGTGACGCTCATAAGCAGGCTAGGCACTTTAAGTGGTGACAGAAAAACTGGGTTTTGGACCAGATCGTGAATACAGATTACACCCATGTTGCACTAGTTGCGGACGCGGCCCGTAACATCAAGTAACTTCATGCTAACAAGGGTTCGAATAAGAGGGGCAGAGATGGTGACCGTATTAACAACAGGGGCTAGGGTTTTCAGGACCAGGGTTATGAGCATAGGGGTCGTTAGGACCAGGATTATGAGCATAGGGGTCGTCAGGACCAGCGTTTTGAGCACAGAGGTCGACATGATCGGGGTTTTGATTCGAGGCGACAGGAGTCCAGGGGTCAGGATCAGAGGGTTACTGGTAGGAATGGGAATGATATTCAGGGTCATGGTAACAAAAACTAGCGTTAGTACAGGGATCAGTCGACTCGGGGTTCTCAATAGGGTCGTTCTGCAGGTTCTTCGGGTCAGAGGAGGCCTACGGAGACCTTACCTCCTCTACTGCTTTGTACTACTTGTGGAAAGCCTCACCTGGGTGTTTTTTACAAGGATACGGGAGGATGTTTCACTTGTAGGTCCACTGCTCACAAGGTGAAGGATTGTCCTCAGGGGAGACACATTGCACCAGTGAACTCGGTAGTGCCGCATCTCTTTGTTATATCGGGCTTTGTCATTGGGATAATGCCAGTTCATATTAACCATCGTGAATTGATGAAAAGTAAAACAAAATGACTTTGAAACATGTTAGGATAATTGATTTCATTGTATATTAACAATGTGATTAATTAAATAAACGTGTTGAATCAGTTGAAAAATCTATCTTTTAGACACAAAAGTTAAGGGTCCGAATTTAAAACTTTTCTGGAATAACATAATAACATATGCGATTTTATGCACCGTATTTTTTTGGTGCATCACAATTAAAAAAATTAGTTATAACTATGATGCACCAAAACTTATTGTTAGGTCCCCATTTGTGCAAACACAAATAATAAAATGAAAGAGATGAGATGAGAATGAGAGATGGTTGATTATAAAAATATGAGAAATAGAATTGCAAGAGTTTACTAAGGATAATGAAATAACCAACAAGTTTACAAATGGCCTAAGCATTCTATATATATGGAAGGAGCTAGGGCAACACTCCCTCTCCTTCCTTTCCTACTTACGTGTGGGCTTAGAATCCCATAGACTATTAGTCTTAAGCCTAGTAAACATAACATATTACATAAATGAAAGTGAAAATTAACTAAGCCACCTAATGTTATTACAAATGACCGAGACTTGACAAAATATTAAAACTACGTTCCCAACAATCTCCCCCTAAGGGTCGGTCATCATAGTTGCTTGACGTCTTCGTCTTGTTTTTATCTTTGACTTTCAATGCTTTAGATGTCTTCAATAATCATTAGAGATAAATCATTCATCGTTCTTTGTACTTCCTTCTTTGTTCATGTGATGGTGATCATGTTATGAAGTTGTCTGCCATTCGTCACTTCTGTGGTGGTTGTCCGCCATTCCTACATGCTCATACATCTTTGAACTTTTGACATTCATATGAACGTAGTTCCCTTTCTTTCACTTTGATCTTTAGTCTTTTTTACTTTGTAGATTCTTCTTTTTGGCGTAGAATCTTTCTTTGAACTTTGTGTTGCTTTGATCTTTTAGGGAGCTTTCAATGACTTCAAGATGTATGTATGAGCATGTGGAATCCGTCGCCATGGAGGTGATATGTAGCTGCATGTAAACAGTTAGCAATAAAACATCCGGTACTTACAGATAAGGAATTAGAGATCGTCAACAGCATAGTGTGAAGACTCCTTCTAACCCTTATCAAGGCCGTTCCCATGTCAGATACTCTCGAGGGAGCTTACAAGATCTACTAAGTAGCTCAATGACTGGGTGAGTCGCTAGGGATCACTTTACGACTGTAGACTGCTTTAGAACCACCGCAAACACTAAGCGTAACTCACAAGGAGTTACCGAAGTGACCTGCTTTCAAGGTTGTTTGATGTTGACCCTGGCAGGATTTCCGTTCAATCATTGAGAAATACTTATGTAAATTCTCTCATAAACGTTCTTGGCAGATTGCTAAGATCTGCGAAGGACTCGATAATTTACAGCTGATGTCCATTGATGAAGAACACCAGTTGTGGAAATTCTAAGTGTTCCTAAGAGATCTTTGATGTATCTCATGGCTCTAGACTCTATAAGTGCACACTTAGGTTTCCTGTGCGGAGAGTAGGGATGGGTCTCCTACTTCAATACCAACCATCTCTAAGAGATAAGTTGATAGAATACACCGGTTCCCCGTGAGAATGAAACAATCTCTTTTAAGAGAACTTGAGTGGTTAAGAAGGTTTAGTGCATTGCGTCACTGGGTCCATGACATCTTTATCTTCAATACCGATGTCGCCTTAGCAACAACTAGTAGCATACGAGTTGAACCCGGTGTCTGCCCTAAGGTTGAACATATGGAGGGCTATTTCTTTTCACCCTTTTCTTTACTTTTTCTTTTTAATTCTTTAACTCCTTCTTTCCCCTTTCATTCTTTTCTCCTTTTTTCTTATCATACCTAAGGACTTCTAATTCTAACTATTGGTGATGTCCTTGGGTAGATCCCTCCGGCTCTGGCGGATCGTAGGATGGTTTTTCCTATCTTAATCACCTTATAACTCCATGATTATCCTACAATTGCCATGAAACCTTTGATTGAAAATCTCTCAAAGTGTTATTGATTATCAAACATTTTGTTTAACACTTTGAGAGTTTTATGTTTACTTTTGAAGGGCTCCCCTTTCACATGTGCTCATAAGTATTTAATAAATTTGCACATGCGGGAGGAGCAAGGACTTTTTGAATTGATCCACTTTCAGTGAACAAGACCGATTCGAGATACGCTTACATCACTAGTTATACTAGCTTGAAGTTATTACCCGGCCTGGTCAAGTCCACAGAAAGTTTCTCGAAACTGTACATTTCTGCTAAGACAAATTACGTGGTTAGTTAGAGAGTTCCATTGTCAGCTTGTAGGTGACAACTAGCTATGGTAACTAACTTGATGTCATCACCCATCGAGGAAAGGCCTTTTCGAGATTACTAACTTTTGTTTCATCAATTCTTGGTTCAATTCTGAGTCTAGCTCGCATGAGAGTCAACTTTAAGCAACTTTGAACTTTCATATTTTAATCACTTTTCTTTTTCTCACCCTCAAAACTAGCATATATTGTTGTTTTTGATAAACTTTTGATTAAAATATGCTTTTTGAGTCTTATGGGGAGATATAATCAAGAACTTTGTTATTTTAAGAACGATGAGTTTTCAAGTTCTCCCCCTCAATAAGTGAATATTTATTGAGGTAAAATACTTGTATTTTGAGTAGAATTATGAAAATCAGAAAATGTTTGATTAATTCTACTCAAAAGTAAGAAGCCTTCACTCCTTATGTTAGGATTGAGGCACTAAAGCGTACCTCAGGGTCCTTTCTTTACAAGAACGGGTTATACACTGATATATGTGCGCAAGCCATAATGATTCACAATATAATCAATGAAATATTTATGATTGAAATGTTAGTACCCGTGTTATCCAGCTTACAACTCATCAACTAGTGGAGCATCAAAGTCTGTGAACTGAGGTTCTGGTCTTTGGAAGATTCTGACAGGGAATGAAGGTCTGACCCCCAATGTAACTTTCCAATCGTCTGATCTGTTCCTGACAAAATAGCCTTTCTTCAATTTTCACGACAAAGTTGCGGACTTTTCGTCTGGAGCTGGATTTCCACCTTGGAGATTCACCCTTATCTTTCTCTTATCATCTTGCAACCTTTTGACTAAACCATCTCAAACGGTTTTGAGCGTGGATTCACAGAACTTATATAACTCATCGAGCCTCATGAAACTTAGTGTCTTCTTGTTGTTGAGGTAGGTGAAACCAAATAATGGTTTTTGGATGAGCGTGTTTTGTGACATTTGTTCGATTCCTGGAATTGAGAGTTGGGGTTTAGTCAGATTGATCTTTTGTTGGTAACTTTCAACTCCAAGCTGAAGGTCTTCCACTCTTTCTTGAACTATTAGCCGTCTGATGTAGAGGAGTAGAGATGCAATGAAGTTGTATTGTGTTTGAGTTTCGAATCCACGCATTCTTCTTTGAACCTTTTCTAGATACATGTCTTCGATGTCATTTACATATAGGTGGGGAAAGTCTGCTTTTGAGAACTTGTACTTCCTTTCATCTTGTCTTTTGACGACAATCTCGCTCATGAAAGTGTAGTTAAACCTTTTCGACTTCTAAATTTCCAAGATAGCAACGATTCTTGATTTATGCTTCACATTCTCTATCGACTTGATGTCTAACCTGTGAGTGTACCCGAGTCGACGACGTTTCGGCCAGTGCTGAATCCCAAGTAAAGCATCTCTGTCGTAGGCGACTATGGAGTTACTAAATATCGGAGTTGACTCTTCAATTACAGGAGCATCATACCTTGCAGCCGGCACTGATATAGTCAACGATGAAGCATATCTTTGTTTAGAGTTCTCTTGTGTGAGTTGGAGGTTACGCAGATCTTTGTTGAAGAAGAAATGATAAGGTATCTTAGGTTTTTCTAGAAATCCTTGCAATGGTAATGGTTTGGCCCAATCAGTGAAGTATGGCTTGTCGGGTTTTCCAGAATGGATGTTGAAATTCGCCTCAGGGTTTAGCTAGTCAAACTTTCCTGACATTGCACCAGCTATATTCTGCATGTAAAATTCGAGTTCCATCTTGTTTCCAGATCTAGACTTGAGGAAATCAAGTGCATCCCGATTGATTCTTCTCAACTCAGCCTTTGTAAGTTTCTTTGAGTGTATTACAGTGTATTGCCCGGGAGTGGTACTTCATCTTCGAGAGGACGTTGAGCCTTAACCAATTCAGTCAACCAGTCACCTTCGGGTGTGTCATCATTGTCGATCCATGAGTGACGTCTTCTTTTCTTAGATTTCTTTGACTTAGATGTTTTATCCTTGTCTTGAGCTTTGGAGGCTGATGATGGTCCAGGTCTAGAGTCGGGGATTGGAGATGCACGAAAGTCAGTGTTGGGTTGTGCCTGATAATCATCTACAGGTTGCATGAAAGGTTCTTCCTGATCTATTGGACCTAAACCAGAAGCTGAAGTATGTTGCTGATTTCCAGGAGGTGTTGAATCTTTTTGTGGTTGTAGTGAAGATGATGGACTGGTTGCAGACTTGTGTTTCTTTCATTTCGAGTTAGGGTCCGGGTCTTCATCTTTTCTTGACCTTCTCAAAGATCCAGCAGCTTCTTTGCAAGACTCTTTTGACAAGTTAGCTGCAATGGCGTCGACAAGTGCTGTTTCTTCAGGTGATAAAGTGGTTTTGTAGGCAACTTTGTCGTAGAGCTGAGCAAGCAAGTCTTCGACTGATGGTTCAGAAATGGTTGGAGTTGTTGTTGAAGCTTTTGCAGGTTGAAGAGTGAATGGTGTTGTTGACAGCATTATCCTTACGACACTTCTAATCATGTGCTCCAAGTTATCCTTAATTGGTTCTACAAGACTTGTCACTTGAGGTGTAACAATATCAACAAGATTATCTGTAAGGTAATCGAAGGTGAAAGTATTGATAATTGCTTCCAAGTCTGCTTTCATGAACCTATCAATCTCCTGCTTTGCCTCATGAAAGTCTTCAACTTGTTTTGCAAGATTAGTAACCATGGTCGTGAGACTTTTTACTTGCTCCTGAAGATCAACTGGATTTGTGGGTTCATTGATTGATGGTTGTTTAGATGCAGTTTCAGATGGTGGAGGAGATGAATGTTATGGTGATGATTCTGAAGAAGATTCATTGTGCGAGCTTAAAGAAGAAGCTGGAGGGGTAGGATCCTTAGGAGGTGTTCCTTTGGGAAGAGGAGGTTTCTCTGCAGATGTTTTCTTTGAAGATGATGAGGGATGTAAAAGCGAGTGTGAAGGTGATTGAATAAATATGTTAGTGTCGAATTGTTGTTCTTGTTCATTCTCTTCTTTATCTTCACCTTCTTCTCTTCTATGTTCCTCTTCTTGTGCAAGATCGGGATTTATGAGTTGCTCCAATTCCTGATCAGTGGTGAAGGTTTCTTCCTCTGCAACTTTCTCCTCAACTATTGGCGCTTCCTTCATAATAGTGTTTCCTTCTTCATCTTTATCTCTCTATTTGTCAATGGATCATGGAATCGGTTCAGAAGTAGAAGACACAATGGGTGGAACAATACTACTAGAGGCGACTTCATGTTCTAGATGATTAACAGGTTGTGGTGAAGGCTGTGGATGAAGTCTGCTGAGGAGTGATGCTTCCCCTTGCTCTTTGAGAAATTGCTTCTCTTGAGCCCGTGTGTCGACAACAATACTTTTTAACTTTCTTTTGTCGACCAATTGTTCAACTATTGGTTCGTCTTCTTCATCATCATTGACCTCATCATTCGATTCAGTGATGGTAATCCCACGTCTTTTCCTTTCATCCATTTCAAGAGTTTCCAAGCTTTGTTGTCTGGAAAGATCCATTTCTGGAAATTCTTCTTCTGTTACTCTAACTCTTCGTTCAAAATCCTCTTCATTAGTTTCGGTGTCGAATTCAGACTCACATTCAGAAGGTGGTGGTGTTGGTTCATCTTGAAGGACGAGTTTAGGAGTGATTTTCTTTCTTGGTTTAGTAGCAGGCTTAGGTTTAGGGGTTGTTTTGGGTTTGAGAGTTGATTTTGATTTAAGTGAACTTGTAGTGCTGCTTGTACTCCCTGTTTTTCCACCCCTTTTGCTACGTGTTTGTCGTTTTTCTTGTGGTGTTGCAATCTCTCCTATGTTTCCCACCTTACTTCCATGATAAGCTTTTTCATAAAGTTCAATGCTCTTAGAGCTTCTAATCTTGACGCTAAGGAGATAGTCTGGAATCCTTTTGACTTGTTGTTTTGTGGAGGACATGGTCTTTTTGACAAAAGCAATTGTGAAGTCATCCTGGTAGAGGTTTTTTGGTTCATTAGGATCTTGCATTCTTGTGGTGAATTCTGGTTGATCTTTACAGAAATGCTCGATGAGCAACTTGGTGAATCTTACGAAAGGGGTCATTATCTTTTCACGATCAGTTTGGATGTTGTAGACCATGTCGCTCATTATTGATCTTGCAATGTCAATTGGTAGCATGCTGACCATTCCCCAAAGTACTTGCAAATGTTCAAGTTTTGGATGTTCATGACCGCTTTTTCTTCCCGAAATTGAATGAACGACCAACATAAAAAAGGTTCTCCACGGCTGACGCATATTTTTGGCATTGAATCTTGAATGCTTAATCAGAGGTAAATCATCTTGAACATCGTATCCCAGATCAATGAGATAGTCTAAGATATCCAATTCAGGCAATATTGGAACATATTCATTCTCGGGTCTGGGACGGAGGAGAACTGTATGAAGGACATCCAGATCTATGGTATAGACTTGTCGATTCAAAGTGATATTGAAGGATTCATCATCCAAATTAACCTTTGCAGTAAGCCAGAGCTGATGAAGGTAGAATGTTGGAACTAAAGTGGATTTGTCAAGTAAATTTATGAGGCGAAAAATGATCCGTTTTTAGGGGGTCATTTAAGCCCGAATCCGAATTTATTTGATCAAATATTGCCCTAAATCGTTCCTTTTGTGATTTTAGGTACTTTGGGAGAGAAATCTGGAAAAGGAAGCAATTCGGACGTTTTTGGAGCATAAAAATGAAGAAAACGCCAAAGTCTTAATTTTCCATGTTGGGAACAGTAGGTGACGGCGTCAAGAGCAAATCCTTGACGGCGTCAAGAGCAAATTTCATAAATTTCCATGACGACCCAGAAGAGTTTTGACGGCGTCACGTAGGAAGGGCATCAAGAGTAAAAGAGTCATGACGGCCTGGAAGTATATTACTCTTGATGGCGTCAGAAGTAGATCTAGGCAGTCCGAGGAATGTTTTGGCGGCGAGGTGACGGCGTCACATGTTTCTTCTTGATGCCGTCAAACCCATTTTTCTATATATAGTTTTCTAATTTTTCACATTTAAGGAGAAAAGTTTTGGGAGAAACCCTAAGTACGATTTTGGTGTAACTTTTCAGGTTTTTCAAGGGTTCCAACCCCTTGATACCTTGCATGATTAATCAAGATAAGTGTTCTTCTAATTCAATCAATATGTCTATGTGTTGGTTGTCTATATCATGTTCTTGTCTTAATTCTATCATGCTAGGCTAGATCTCTTTTGTGTTTGCTTAGATCTAATGAAACCTAGATATTGATTATGTGTTGATTACTTGTTTATTCTTGTTTTGGATGAATGATTTATATGTTAGGCTTAAGAAAACTGGCAAATCTCCAATTGGTAACATGCTTGAACGTCTTAAGAAACATGAACCAACGCGCACTAGGTCTTTATTGGTTGTATATAATGCATGAGCCACTGTTTACAATCCCTATAGTTGTGTTGGGCATGGTGTAGGAGGAGATAAGAGCTCATAGAATTGGGGAGTTATGTGTGCCACCCCATGAATGGTATTAAGGAATACGATCCGTCATCCATGCAATTATAACAAGTAATTAACGTGTAAAAGATATCTAGGGAGTAATGAAATCTAAGTAAACACATTTTCTCCAATCACTGCTCACAACTTTAGTATAAATTAGTTTATTTTGATTTTTAGTATTTTATTTTGATTGCATCTTAGTATTGGGTTAGTTGAATAGCAACTAATTCCGCCCACTCTTCCAAAACCCAAAATTTTAACTTGCTTTCTAAAAAATATAAAAACACAAAAATAATCATCCCTCACCTTTAGAACTAGTATTTAGGTTTTCTAATCCTAGCGACACTATTCCTAAGCTGAACGATCAATCCCCCGATACTTGTCACTATACTATACTACAACGATCAGGTACACTGCCTGGTGGGGGTTGTAAGCTTCTCGAGATCCCTCGAGAGGTAAAACCTGTTGCGATTCCCACGCATCAAGTTTTTGGCGCCGCAGCCCGGGGAATAGTTATTGTCTAGGTTAGAATCTCTTTTTATTAGGTCTACTTGCTAGATTCCTTTCTAGTAAGATTTTATTTTTATTTTTAGGTTTCTTTAGTCTATCTTTTTCTTTGTGCCCTTTGTTTGTAAAACCATTTTCATTTGTCTTTATGGCGGATGAGATTCCATTTAGATCATTAACAATAGAGGAACAATTAGTTTACTCGGATAGATTTGCTTCCTGTTGTTCCAATGAATTTTTAAGTGATCTTAGATATATACAAGAAGAGATGAGTGTAAAGTTTGATAGGTTTGATGAGTTATGCGCATGTGTGGCCTATATTAAACAATCATTTTTAGGATCAATTCCTTTTAGTAAGACCCTTTGGAAAAATTTTGAGGAAAGCCTCCTAACCGTGAACCATGAGTTCAATGAATTGATGGGTTTGTATGCATCACAACTTGAGGAAACAATTAAGGAGGATTTAGCCGAACATGATCATATTCAGCAAAAAGATGAATCCTTTAGGCAAATTGAGCATTGTAATCAAGTTATTGAGGAATGTTCTTATGAATCAGACTTAGAACTTGAAATGGCTAGAGAAGGATTTGAGATACTTAGGAACATGTTTAGGTTAGAATCTACTAAAACACGTGATGAGGATATAGGTGATGTTGAGACAAGGAAGGATGAGGTAAATAACACAAACCTACAAAGTACCCCACAACTCCCACCATCACTTGAGGAATACACACCATCCGTGACTTACCCGGAAGAAGTAGAAGAGACTATAGGAGCCCAAATAGAGGTAGAACCCTTGTACCAAACACAACTAGAGGATATAGGTTTGAATACCTGTAGTGATAACCTTACTCTTAGTTCTAGGGAATTACCTAGTGTTGATGAACCGGAACCTCAATCTTCACATAACTTTCCATCCTTAGATATACATCTAGGAGACAAAAGAGGGGCCAACCCACCCATCAACCCATGTAGTCCGGGTAGTCTTAGGATAAAGGTAGTGGACTCTAAGCCTTGTAGAGAGGAAGCCAATATAGGAGTGGAAAATGACCTTACATGCTTACATCACCCATTCATGATTGCACACAAAACACATTATGGGTTTAAACCGGGTTTATTAGGTCAAGATGGATCCCCAACTAGTAGTCTCTTGAAGATGATAGAAAATGATCCCTTTCTAGGAGAAAATCTTAATCCACCCATTAACCCGATTGAATTTATTAAGGTTATGATGATAGGAGCACACCCCTTTGAGCATATAATTCATCCACGACTATTTTCTCACGTGGCATACTTCCACCCTAAGGGTGTGTATCGCTACTTCCACCTGTACCTAATCCTAAGTGTAGGAAAAACTTCCCTTTTATCCATTGAATAAGGGTAGAGTCAGGCTCGTGACTCGAACAAAAACAAGCGCTTCTTGGGAGGCAACCCATGTTTTGTGTGATTTTATTTGTTTGATTGTTATTTGCTTCCGTATGCATGCTTTATTTTTATTGTTGGTAGATCATGTTTCTAAACTAAATAGTGGAAATACTTTACTTTCTTGTTTTGGCTTAGTCTTAACTCCACCTAAAAGTATTTTTTGCAAAAGATAAGCGTAAGGGGAAACCCCAAATATGTTTTTAAGAAACAAACCGATCATGATTCTCCACAATAATAAATGAGCATGTATATTCGTATTTGTTAGAGTCAAATGCTTGTATTGAGTCATAATGAAGTTTTGCAGGATTTTCTAGGATGTAGGTCCAAGTTTTTCCAGAAATTTTTCTGAAACTTAACATAAGAATTTCTGCAGGTCCATTCTAATTGCGTCAGGGTTTTACTCTTGACGGCGTCAGGAGATAAATTCTGGAAATTTTACCGGTTTTGTTTTTCTAACGGAGTCTTATGGTTTTTGTAAATTATTAAGTTTTATAATCTCCAGGAGATCTGCAAACTTCATTCCACAAGCATTATATCTTAATTTGTTTTATAGGATTTAGAAACTTATATAGGATGCCGCCGATTTTACGCGAGGTTGTCTTGTCTATTTTGTCAGGTTTTACAGGTTATGTATGACAAGAAGATGATTTATATTCTGGAAGAGAAGCTTTGATTGTTCATTTTCTTGGAGGAAGATTTAACCTGGCCATCCTATTATCCATACCGAGCGAATCAAGGGGAGTATTTGATTTCATTCTCTTTACTTTTTCACTTTTACATTCTTTACTTGAACATTGGGGACAATGTTCATCTTAAGTGTAAGGGGAGGGTAAAAAGATGATACCTTACATATGCACTTTCGCTTGAGTTTGTTTTGGTTAATGGTAGATGTGTAATAAAACTATGAGAAATACTTGTTAGTGCAATTTTAGCGCCAAATTTAAAATTTTTTACAACATTTAGGAGTGAAGCTTTAGCCATAGCAAGCGTCTCATGGATAGGAGATTGTATGACTAGCACATAACCGTATATTCAGAAAAATTTTCCACCCAAATATGTGAGGTTCGCCTTTAGATTTGATAGGAAAAGCATTTACTATTAGTGCTTATGAGTGTACCGGTAGCATTTAGATTCGAGAACTTGCGTTAGTGATGCATCCCGAGACCGCTAGTGAGACTACATTCGTGTGGTAGGATTTACTACATGATAAGAGGCATTAGGATCACCCTTGTGTTAAACCCGTATTATAATTACTTGACCATTTAAGTCATATTACTTGGCTAGTTAAGTCAACTAATTTTTCCCACACCCTTAGCGTTGTACTTATTTTTAGTACACGATACCCTTAGTACACCCTTCCGAGCCTATCTTTTCGTTTCTAACTTTAAGCATCTTACTTAAAGGAAGAATTTGTTACACCCCACTTAAATGTACACCCAAATCGCCTTAGCCTTCCGTGTATGCGCTCATTTTTAGTGCATTATTGTTATTTGTTAAACCCTAAGTTAACTATCTAATTGATTACATGGTTGCTAAGTCGAGTCATATCCTTGTACATATTGTTTTGGGACAATTGGGACTCATGGGTAAGTACTTATTTTATGGAGAAATGGGGAAGAACATCATTTATTACCCCCATACGTACGTTAATCTTAAAAGTGCTCCAAGTGTTTTGATTTTCTTAATTCGAGTAATTAGATTAGTTAATTGTAAAGTATGTAAAGATTCAAGTGTAAGGGAAATGTTCATTCCCTATAGTGTATTATTTTGGATGGTAGGGTAAAATCAAGAAAAAGAAAAAAAAATAGAAAAAAAGGAAAAAGAGAAAAAAACATACGGACTACCATCCCATTTCGTTCTATGTTCATTTTATGTTTTTGTTATTTTTCATTTATTAGCTTAAGTCGAGTCTAGTGTTGGCTTATCAACGCCACATTGTACATGTAATTAATCAAGATTGTTAACTCGCCACCAGTAAAACTCCATTTATCCAACAAAATCATGTATTTCATATCCCTACACCTAACGTTACAACCCTTTAAAAGACCTCTTTGATAGTTTATCCTAGGTGCTTACGCCATGTGGTGGAGGTTTGATCCTTTCCCAAGCCTATGGTAATCTATTTTGCTATGACAGGTAGTGAGAGATATCTTCCGTTTCCATATTGTAATTTACACTTTATTACACCCGAGAGATGTGAGTATCTAAACACTATTTGTGAGGTGCTTGTGTATGACCTCCGTGCTTGTCTATTGGTCTTTAGTGGAACGATTATTTGTTGTAATTACTTTTATATTAGTGTTAAATGACCCCTAACTTGTATTTTGAGTAGAATAAAAGCGCATTTGCTTGAGGACAAGCAAATCTCAAGTGTAAGGGTATATGATGAGGCGAAAAATGATCCGTTTTTAGGGGGTCATTTAAGCCCGATTCCGAATTTATTTGATCAAATATTGCCCTAAATCGTTCCTTTTGTGATTTTAGGTACTTTGGGAGAGAAATCTGGAAAATGAAGCAATTCGGACATTTTTGGAGCATAAAAATGAAGAAAACGCCAAAGTCTTAATTTTCCATGCTGGGAACAGTAGGTGATGGCGTCAAGAGCAAATCCTTGACGGCGTCAAGAGCAAATTTCATAAATTTCCATGACGACCCAGAAGAGTTTTGACGGCGTCACGTAGGAAGGGCATCAAGAGTAAAAGAGTCATGACGGCCTGGAAGTATATTACTCTTGACGGAGTCAGAAGTAGATCTAGGCAGTCCGAGGAATGTTTTGGCGGCGAGGTGACGGCGTCACATGTTTCTTCTTGACGCCGTCAAACCCATTTTTCTATATATAGTTTTCTAATTTTTCACATTTAAGGAGAGAAGTTTTGGGAGAAACCCTAAGTACGATTTTGGTGTAACTTTACAGGTTTTTCAAGGGTTCCAACCCCTTGATACCTTGCATGATTAATCAAGATAAGTGTTCTTCTAATTCAATCAATATGTCTATGTGTTGGTTGTCTATATCATGTTCTTGTCTTAATTCTATCATGCTAGGCTAGATCTCTTTTGTGTTTGCTTAGAACTAATGAAACCTAGATATTGATTATGTGTTGATTACTTGTTTATTCTTGTTTTGGATGAATGATTTATATGTTAGGCTTAAGAAAACTGGCAGATCTCCAATTGGTAACATGCTTGAACGTCTTAAGAAACATGAACCAACGCGCACTAGGTCTTTATTGGTTGTATTTAATGCATGAGCCACTGTTTACAATCCCTATAGTTGTGCTGGGCATGGTGTAGGAGGAGATAAGAACTCATAGAATTGGGGAGTTATGTGTGCCACCCCATGAATGGTATTAAGGAATACGATCCGTCATCCATGCAATTATAACAAGTAATTAACGTGTAAAAGATATCTAGGGAGTAATGAAATCTAAGTAAACACATTTTCTCCAATCACTGCTCACAACTTTAGTATAAATTAGTTTATTTTCATTTTTAGTATTTTATTTTAATTGCATCTTAGTATTGGGTTAGTTGAATAGCAACTAATTCCGCCCACTCTTCCAAAACCCGAAATTTTAACTTGCTTTCTAAAAAATATAAAAACACAATAATAATCATCCCTCACCTTTAGAACTAGTATTTAGGTTTTTTAATCCTAGCGACACTATTCCTAAGCTGAACGCTCAATCCCCCGGTACTTGTCACTATACTATACTGCAACGATCAGGTACACTGCCTGGTGGGGGTTGTAAGCTTCTCGAGATCCCTCGAGAGGTAAAACCTGTTGCGATTCTCACGCATCATAAATGCTTGCATGGATGAGCCAGGAGTATATCTTTGACAATCTTACACGAGTCCTCAGGAATTCTGAGTTTGTCGAAATCAACTCGAGCATTGTTTCTGCCAATGGTGATGCGGTAATCAGCTGGGACAATGTCATTCAGTGTGAGCAATGGAAGAGCTTGTTCAAGGACATTCTCAGTGTGTTCAACCATTATTATCTAAAAATGTATTATCATAAACCAAACATCAAGATTTGTTACATGTTTGCACAATCACAAGATTGATTATAGATAATCACTTAGAACATGTAAGCACGGATAGTTCAATTAACATATGTGAAACAACGTATGATGTAATCAAGATAAAATTTGATCTAAATGAATCATGAACCCAAGCATAAAACACGAAACAAACACAAGAGCACAATTATATCAAAAGTTATCCAAGTTACATAGTTACAACACACATTTCATCAAAAATAAACTACACAAATACATGATATCGAAAATACAATATAGCACATATCTTGAAAAATTGCAAATAGGACAAGTTTCACAAATGGATATATTTTACATTCTCGAAAAAATCTCTAAGTGTATTCTCGAAAAATCAGGTACTAGGAAAAATTTCGAAAATGCCCATGATGAAGGTTTTCGAAAAAAAAAATTACAAAGTGTGTTCTTGATTAAAAAAAAAAAAAAAAAAAAAAAAAAAAAAAAAAAAAAAAAAAACTTATCGAGAACGTACACATTGGCAATTTTTCGCAAACATTCAACATGTGTCTTTTCAAAAGTTTTCACATTTGTGTTCTCGAAAGAGCAGTTCTCGAAAAAAACTTGATCAGTGAGTAATTTCAAAAACACCACAATTAAGTGTTCTCGAAAAAAATTCTAGGTGTATTCTCGAAAAAATTACATTTTTGAAAATACTTAACCTAAGAAAAGGTTTTGCAAACACTCATTTGGTGGATTCTCCAAGTTTTCACCAATTCAGGTGTTCTCGAAAACATGTCTTCGACAAAATTCTTATACAAGAAATTCGAAATCATGTTGACGTACGTTTCTTTTGAGATTTTGAGTTTCCAAAGGTGTGACCAGTTAGTAAAGAATGAGAAACAATAATCAATGCACAGGAAAACCTCAAATTCAAGGATTTCGAAACATGAGTTCTACCACTTATCGAGAATCACAAAAATGTAACACCCCCAATTTCGTGATATGCAGCGGAATTCAAACTGGGTGTTACTCGACGGCACAACAGTCATAATAATAGAAAACGATCTCTAATTGAGTCGTTTTAAAAGATTTATCATTCAAATTATATAAATATCAGAGATTACAAAATGAAGTCCCAGATGGTTCCATGTTTACAATTTACATTAAATGAGTTTTCGAATGATAATAAAATTTATAGCCCTCTTGAATATCCGTGCCCTTCCGTGCCATCCTTGATCATCATGGACCTGAAATACATGCTTAAGAGGTCAACACAAAGGTTGAGTGATATTCACAGAGTTTATTAAATGGTTGAACACAATATGTTGGTATTGTCAGCTATAGACTCACACCAATGGTTTTGAAAACAAAATGGATATTATTATACTAAGCTCATGACACCAAAACATTAACGGGTACCAATATCAATCAGCGGAGTTATCCCGGTAGGTACTTTGCTGTCATACCTAAATCTCAAATATAGTGCATTTGTTTGAACTTAGTCAATACAAATGGGATTCGTCAATCCCAATTGGCCTATTCACAATACTCGCGCTCACTATTACTAGTGATTAAATGGTTCATAATAAGGGATATTGGATTTAGCAAGGATGGTACTTAGTAATAATAAAACAATCAGGTAGCATACAATTTCAAAGCATTGTGTTCGGTTTAAAATAGCATGTTTCGGCTTAGAAAGCCATAAGGTCTTTAGCCATGGCCTTGGTCACTGTTACTATGGGTTTGAGACTCAACCTTGGCCTTATCCATGGTTGTGGTCTTGGCTTTAGGTCATTAGACCTCTTGGTTTCAATTAACCATAACTATTACCTGGTCATTTGGTCTTAAAATGGGCTATTAAGAATTTGAAGAAAATTATCATCGTAAAGCGTTTTCAGGGCTCAAGCTTCTTTGCATTCGAACGAAAACGTCGTTCCGGACAAATTTCGTGTTTTAACTTTTTGATGAATCAGAGCAGAAGTGCCACTTTCAAAAAGGTCGGAATGCTAACAGGTTGTTTTTAGGCAGTTTTGGCGTTATGGTTTCTCTAACTTCTTATGTCCATAACTTTTGACTCGTGTACTGGTTTTAGGTGATTCAAATTGCTATGTTTTCCTCTTTAAGTCCTCTATAATAGTACATAAGTGTTTCATATCATGGTTATACTATTTTGGTCATGGTTCTCAATATAAGTCACTAGTTTTCTTGTTTACTTAACATAAGTTAATATATAGTTTCCAAAACTCATTTTAATAGTTTTTATACATCATGAACATAACACAAAGACCATATATAGAATGAATGAAACATAATAAGCATGAAAATGATATTGAGTAAGAAAGTGTATTAGGGTTTCTTACAACTTTTGGCCTTAATGAAAAGGGAACTCATGAACTAGGACAAGAACCATATCCTTCAATCGAAAACCCTAGCTTCTAATCCTTCACCACAACTCTTGTAAACATTGCTAGCCTTGATATAGAACTTGTGAAAACCTTATTAACTCAGCCCTAGTACCATTGTGTAGCTCCTAATTCATCCATGAAATCACCAAATAAACACTAGTTTCATGTACAGAATAACTAAGCCATGAACTTTGATATGTAGCTTCAATATTGAAATCAAAAGATGGATAATTTAGGATGATGATGATGGATCAGTGATGAAGAGAGAAAAATGAAGAGTTTCTTGGTGAATAAATGAGGAGGTGAATGTGTTTGAGAGAGTTGTGATCAAATTGGCTTGTTATACTATAGAAAACTTAAGGATTAAGTTACTTAGCTAGTGTATCTAACACATGTGAGGTTCCTAATGTTTCAAGACTTGTCACCACGACAAATGGCATGGTGAATCACTCCTATACACGTTCAAATGATGGTATGGTGTGACTATATGATTAACTTGGTATTATCTAGCTTACGGAGTAAGTTTTGGTTCCGTTAATTGCTAACTGTAAGTGGTTAAGTTATGAAACTTAAAATCGGGTATCCTAAAAATATGAAACTTATAAATATGTTAGAACTTGTTAATATAACCTATCTTAGCATATTTAATGAGTGATAAGTTCTATCGGGTTGCTTAAACGCTGCTAAAACTAGAAACGCTGGTCTAAAACGCGTAATTCGCGTAAAACGCTGAACTGGAAAACGTAAAATTCTAAAAGTTTTGGAATTGTCGTAAAATGAAAGAAATTCATATTTCTATTGTTTACAGTGTTTTATGGACATATCGGGATGCTGGAATGACGTTTAAACCTAAAAGCAAATCTCGGACACGGTTTCGTGAATTTTGCAGAAATGATCCGACGAGTGTCAAACTCTCGGATTATCATTAAAATAGTTTAACTTACGAGAATATGAAATAAAAATTTCAGGAGTGAATAGTGAAGTGAATAGTAAATAATCCGAAAATACGAATTGTTACAGTCTCTACCCCTTAAGGGAACTTCGTCCTGAAGTTCAGTTTATGTCAGGGGTTGAAGCAACGTTGGTGAAAAGATAGGGTTTCTTGTGGCGAATGGTTTCTAAGGTCGCTAGTGTTGTACTTTTGGTCGTTGTTTCAGAGTATGGCGTAGGATGAGGCTTACTTTTATGTAGGAAAGGTAGGGTACGAGTGATTAATAGAGATTCATATAATAGTCAAATATCAAAGGAAATTGATATAGCAGTCGAATATTAATAGGAATTGATATAGTAGTTGAATAGAAATTGATATAGTAGTTGAATATCAAACAGAAATTAGGATAGTAGTTGCAATCATAGCCTAGTAGGTAATCTGTTGTTGTACCTAGTGTTTATTGACTTCATACTTATGTTATTTCGGATACAAATAAGCCCACTTGTTTATAATTCTTTATTTACATAGAGAGGCATCCCAAACAATGTAAATAGGGGAATATAAACTTATGGTTCGGTGATTTACAATTTCTTTATTTAAATGAAAAGGCATCCCAATCCATTCAAATAATTATAAATCATCCTACTTAAGAATTCCCAACACAACATTCATACTTAGCCGGTGAGTTACAAGGTAGTGTATTACGAGATGATACTGGTGTTCCAAAAGTACAAAATGAATATTCAATCTTGTAAAGCTGATGAGGGTGCTTGTGGTGTAACTAAGGATGATTTGAGCTTTAAAAGTGCATCAAGATCTGTTAATGAGCTTGTGGTTGCAATGGTTGTGAAGATAATGATGTGATATGTTGATGAACAAATGTGTGTAGTGTATGCTTAACATTAATATTGGTAGAGATGTCACGTTTGCTTTGAAAATCTTAAGATATTTTAAAGGTTTATGACGGAATGGTATTCTTAGGACCTAAACAGGATAGTACTTCTATGGGATGAAGAGAAGAATTGATAACTATCCCAAGATAGTAGTTCAGATTATCTTATAAATGAAAACTTTCAAGAATGAAATTAGATAGTACAAATAAGGTGTTAAAATAGTGTTGAGTGGTAAGGCACTATCGTGTCTCTAGATCTTTTTAATGAATTCTGGTGGTTTATCGAGTTCAAGTAGGAAATTAATCTGAACATAACCCTAGTACAACTAATCTCAGTATTTGAAAATTTTAAGTTGAACATAGTTAGTCAGACTATGTTTCACTGTCCCAAGGTTAAATATAGGTGACTAGTCTATATTTAGCCGAGGTTCGATAAAATTTTCAAATACCTAAATTAGGTATTGTGGAAAACTAGAAGGGGGGTTGAATAGTTTTACGTCTTATTAATTCGTTAAAAAAGATAGTTTTAGTGTTTTCTTAGCTTTTAAAAACTTAGATTCGATAATATATAATCTCAAGTCTTGCACAATATAAACAACTATCAATAAACAATATATAACAATGATAAGTAATGAAATAAGTGAGAGATGGAAAGATCGAACCGCGAGACAAGAGATTTATAGTGGTTCGGCTACAAGGACACCTTCCTTGCCCTACACCACTCCCCGAGCACCTAACTCGAGAGTTTTCTTCACTATATCAACAAGCTCCCTTATGGCGGAGAAAACCGTACACACCAATTTTCACACCACAACTTCTTCACACCTAAGTCACAACTTCTACACAACTTCTTCAAATCAATCTACTTCACAACTAACTACTCCACACCTATCTTCTTAACACCAATCTAGTTCCTAACTTTTCTTCTTCACACCAAGCTACTAACTAATCACACAATCTATATATCTAGCACAACTATCAACAATCAAATGTTCACAACAATCTTCACAAAGAATAATGTAAATGATCTTTGATGATGCACCAACAACTTAGATGTGGAGATCACAACAAGTTGTAATACTTCTTGTCTTGGGGATAGAAGTATTCTTCTCTTGCACTTGAGAGAATGAAGTTTGGATCACTTTGAAACAAAGAATTATACACTTATGATCAAAGGATAAGAGAATAGAAATATGGATCTAGATCAGAAAGTTTAGAAGTGCAAAAGGTGAGAAAATTCTGAGGGATGAACCAGTATTTTTAGGGGAGAAAAATACTGTTCTGGAGCGTGGCCGGTCCCCTTAATGATTAAGAGGGCCGCCTAAGGAATTAAGGGGGTGCCCCTTCAAAACGTTGGTTTTTCTTGTCTTTTAGTGGGGAATATTTTTCTTGATAAAATTTGTCATTTTTGGTTGAAAATTTGAAATCATATATTTATAATGAATTAAACATATTCTTTTAATTCCAAAAGTAATTTTGCAAAAGATATAAGATGTTTAATGCATTTTATAAAAATTCTAGTGATTAGAGAAATTTCCTTTGATCATGAAATGTAATAAACCCTCTGTTTATTCATATTTTAAGTGATATGGAAGCAAAGACAAATATTAGGCACTAAAAACTTGTTTACGTCATAGGTTTTAGATTAATGAGTTTATGCTTTGTAATTATCAAAACATAGAGACATTGTTAATATGCTAACAATGTTTTAAGACATTATTTATGTCAACAATCTCCCCCTTTTTGATGATTACGAAACCTTAAACTCATTAGGTCTAAAATATAATTTTTAGACAAGGATTTAGAGTTTAACATTCTCTTCTCCCCCTTTTTGTAAAATCAAAAAGGTTAATGCTCCCCCCTGATGTATGCTCCCCCTCATTTGAGAGCACCAAGGGAATGAGCTATGGAAATCTTGGCTACACAAAATATTAGAAGAGAACAAGGCACATATACATGCAAACCAATAATTATAAAAATAGATTCATTCAAGCATCATCGAAAGCATTACAACATTTAATATGCTTAAGGCATATTAATCATAATAATACAAAAGAAAAGACATAGTCCTATATTGCCTAAAAAGAGCACTTGGACTTTCTTGCAACTCATGGTTGATTGTTTTATTTGCTTGAAGGATAACATAAGCATAAAGCTTAGTTGTTAGATGGAGAGGGATATAGAGTGGGGTATGGAGCGGAAGAGGTGGCCCTTACGATATTGTATCGTGTTAAGGGTGGAATGGGATGAGGTCGAGTGAGGAGATATTCAATCCAAGAAATATCTTCACTCAAGTAAAGGAGTTGTTTTTGAAGAAAGATGCAACAAGGGCAATAGTGAGTGTGGTTTGTAACTTGATCCAAGTTGAGAGAGTGAGGAAGGCAATTGTTTTAGGGTGATGATGGAGGTTTCCCTTTGTTGCGTTGTGCAAGATGCATGGCATTGAGATGACAAAGATCATGGATTTGTGACATTTCATCACGGAACTTTTGCTTTTCTGTGGTAATGCAGAGAAAGTCATTGTGTTGAAATGGATGAATTGGGTTTGTGTAGTTGGAGTTGTAGTGGGATGGTTGATCAAACTTGTATGGATCATTACAAGTGATTGGAGGATGAGATGAGTGGTTTGGCATGAAGGAAGATATTTGGCCAATGTTGTATGGTTTGTAAAGAGGATCAAATGAATGTCCTTGTGAATTTGGTGGAAAGTTTGGGAAGTAAGTGGTTGGTGGTGTTGAGTGACTTCCAACTTCATTTGTTATGATGGATTTGTTTCGAGGGCTTTTTCTTCGCCAAACGGGTTTTTCCGTCATTCTTGCAAGCCTTGAGGCTTTTGATTTTGGTTTGTTTGGAGAAGCCATGAAGGGATGAGTGAAGGGTTTTGAGGATTGGGGTTATTTATAGTGTAAGATTTGAGTGTTTATGGATGGATAAAGTTTGTTTGGGAGATTAGGACAAAATGTGTTGGTGAAAATTGGGAAATGTAGGTTGAAATGGGCTAAAAAGCAGAAAAGATTCTATAAACCCGACCATCAGATGGCCGGTCCCCTTAATTAGGGGGCGGTCCCCTTAATGATTAAGGGGGCCACCCATCTGGTGATTTCCAGGTTGCCAGAATTGGGTTTTTGGCAGAAAATTTGCAGAAAGGTTGTGTGTTTGGATTAGAATTCAAGCAAGTTCAATTCCTTTAGGCAATATAGAATCTAATCTAATCAAGATATAGCATGCATGCAATAACACATAGGCAAAAGAGCAAATAATCAACACACAATAAGCAAGAGGAGGTAAGTAAGGGCAAGATCACTTAAAATTCCTAAGGCATCTATCTTAGATTAAAGGCAAAGGCAATTAGTGAGTGAAAAACTAGTGATGGATCAAGATGACAATGTTATTAGTGAATTTGTCCTAGGGTGTGTCTATATGCAACAAATGTGGAGTTGTGATTGTTTCGACTCCTAAATGCAAAAAGAAATAATGATCCTAAGAAACAATCCAAACGATCTCCTTGATTCAATTTTTGCTCGATCATGAATGTCAAAGACATATATTAGATTATACACCTTGACAATTTATGTGAGAGTTTATGCATGATTATGAAAAACAATGTTTTTAGAATTAGTCAACAATGCAAGGAAAATGATCTTCATGTGATTCCTAGATTGTGAGAATAATTTTTAGAGAAAATTGATTGGGTTTTACAAAGGAGTTTATGCAAAGAAAATAAATCTTCCCAATCTTTAGTTTTGTGCGAAATAGATTCCTAGACTCAGAAAAGATGAAATGGAAGAAAAATAAATTTTATGCAAGCATAAATTTGTATAAATTCAATATAATTTAGTCAACTTGTTCCATCATTCCTAATCCTAAACGCAAGTGGTTGAATAATTCACGCTTAAGGGGTTTTGTGAATATATCCGCAATGTTGTCTTCCGATGCAACCTTTTCTATAGATATGTTTCCTTTTTGTACATTATCCCTAAGAAAATGGTGGCGTATTTCTATGTGTTTAGTCCTAGAGTGTTACACCGGATTTTTACTTAAATCTATCGCACCTTTGTTATCGCACATAATGGGGACATTTTCTAACCTAATGCCATAGTCTACAAGAGCTTGTTTCATCCATAGTGCTTGTTGACATGCCTTTCCGGCGCTTACATATTCGGCTTCGGTGGTAGAAATAGCAAGAGCGGTTTGCTTCTTCGAAAACCAAGATGTTAGACAACATCCCATAAACGTGCAAATACCGCTAGTGCTCTTTCTATCTACGTAGTCTCCCACATGATCCGAATCCGTATAGATGATGGTTTCTATGTCGGATCCCTTAGGATACCATAATCCTAAGTGTATAGTGCCTTTAACGTATCGGAAGATACGCTTAACCGTTTCTAGGTGAGAGGTTTTGGGATCCTCTTGAAAACGGGCACAAAGGCAGACACTAAACATGATATCGGGTCTACTTGTCGTCAAGTATAGTAAACTACCTATCATTCCTCTATACTTGGTGTTATCTACGGACTCACCTTCATCGTCCTTTGTGAGCTTTATGATAAAAATGATCCATTTTTAGGGGGTCATTTAAGCCCGAATCCGACTTTATTTGATCAAATATTGCCCTAAATCGTTCCTTTTGTGATTTTAGGTACTTGGAGAGTGAATTCTGGAAAAGAAGCCATTTCGGACGTTTTTGGAGCATAAAAGTGAAGAAAACGGCAAAGTCTCAAATTTCTATACTGGAACAGTGCATAAAGGCGTCAAGAATTGCTCTTGACGGCGTCAGAGTCCCAAGAATAAAATATCGTGGTTGATGACGGCGTCACATAGGCCGTCATAAGTAGATCAAGGCCGTCCGAGGAAGTATTTGGCGACGAGATGACGGCGTCACACCATTGCTCTTGACGCCGTCTCCCCAGTTTTCCTATATATAGTTTTCTAGTTTTTTCATTAAGAGAGAAGTTTTGGTGAAACCCTAAAGACGAATTTGGTGCATCTTTTACAGGTTTTTCAAGGGTTCCAAACCCTTGATACCTTGCATTATAATTGAGATAAGTGTTCTTCTAATTCAATCAATATGTCTATGTGTTGGTTGTCTATATCTTGTTCTTGTCTCAATTCCATTATGCTAGGCTAGATCTCCTTTGTGTTTGCTTAGATCTAATGAAACCTTGATATTAATTATGTGTTGATTACTTGTCTATTCTTGTCTTGGATGAATGATTTTATATGTTAGGCTTAAGAAAATTGGCAGATCTCCAAATGGTAACATGCTTGAACGTCTTAAGAAACATGAACCGAGGCGTACTAGGTCTTTATTGGTTGTATTTAATGCATGAGCCACTGTTTACAATCCCTATAGTTGTGTTGGGTCATGGTGTAGGAGGAGATAAGAGCTCATAGAATTGGGGAGTTATGTATGCCACCCCATGAATGGTATTAAGGAATACAATCCGTCATCCATACAATTATAACAAGTAATTAATGTGTAAAAGATATCTAGGGAGGAGAGAAGTCTAAGTAAACACATTTTCTCCAATTACTGCTCACAACCTTAGTTTAATTAGTTTATTTTCCTTTTTAGTATTTTATTTTGATCGCATCTTAGTTTTGGGTTAGTTGAATAGCAACTAATTCCGCCCACTCTTCCAAAACCCGAGATTTTTACTTGCTTTCTAAAAAATATAAAAACACAAAAATAATCATCCCTCACCTTTAGAACTAGTAAATTAGGCTTTCTAATCCTAGCGACAATATTCCTAAGCTGAATGATCAATCCCCCGGTACTTGTCACTATACTATACTACAACGATCAGGTACACTGCCTGGTGGGGGTTGTAAGCTTCTCGAGATCCCTCGAGAGGTAAAGCCTGTTGCGATTCCCACGCATCAAGTTTTTGGCGCCGCAGCCTGGGGAATAGTTATTGTCTAGGTTAGGATTTCTTTTTATTAGGTCTACTTGATAGATTCCTTTCTAGTAAGATTTTTATTTTTATTTTTAGGTCTTCTTTAGTCTATCTTATTTCTTTGTGCCTCTGTTCGTAACTCTTTACCATCCGACATCATGGAAGGTGGTAACATCTTTGAACCCGTCATCCCACCACAACAAAACCCACCACTAGAACTCCTTAGGCCCCGAACCTTAGGAGAGTATTCCCGACCTAGCCACCAAGGCTACCGAAACACCATTGAGCTCACCGGAGCCAATGTGACCCCTTTGCGATCCGACACCATCCGGTTGGTGCAAAGCGGATGTGCATTCCATGGACTTCATTCCGAAGATCCAAACCAACATCTTAAGGACTTTCTCAAAATCGTAGATTCCATAGACCTAGGTGTTGAAACTAGAGAGACTACCCGTTTACGCCTATTCCAATTCTCTCTACGGGATCAAGCTAGTCAATGGCTTGAGCGTTTACCCGCGGGATCCATCACTACATGGGATGATCTCACCACTCGTTTCCTTGCTCAATTTTTCCCACCGGGGAGAACTACTAAGCTTAGGAATGACATCTTGATGTTCCAACAACGTCAAAATGAATCTCTTTATGAAGCATGGACTCGTTTCAAGGACTTACTCCAAAAAGTCCCTCATCATGGCATAGATCTTTGGCTCCAAGTCCAAATCTTCTATGACCATATCGACATCTCTACGAGGCGAGCCATTGACCAATCGGCCGGTGGTAAGCTACGTGATCTTAGTGCGGAACAATCATGGGAACTCTTAGAAGATCTTGCTCTCTATGACAACGAAAGTTGGAACGATCCCCGTGACTTGAACAAAACGGTCAAGGCAATATCTTTGCCTTCGAACAATTCTAGCACTCCCGACCGTAGGATCATGGAACTTGAGGACCAAGTCAAGTTTCTCATGAAATCTTACGATGCTCCTAAGCCTTCAAGCCAAGTGAACAAAATCACTTCTTCATGCGAATTATGTAGTGGTCCCCATGACACTCGTGATTGTGTGGAACTCCCCGGAACAGCTTTTGCGGACTACGCATCCACGCGTACCGACGAAGCGGGAGATAAGTGGTACACTTTCAAGCCCGAGCAAAACCCTTACGGTGATTCATACAACCCCTCATGGAAAAATCACCCAAACCTTAGGTGGAAACAAAATCAACCCAATTCTTCCAATCCGCCTAATCGTTACCAACCAAACGGTCCACCATCCAACCGTACTTTCAACAACAATCCTTCTAATAACTATGGTAGTACCAACACTCTTGAAGGATTGATGTCAAAGTTCATGGCATCTCAAGAAGCTCGCATATCTAAGTTTGAAGCCGATTTCAAAAAAAAGCAAAGCGAGATGACCACTAGAATTGATGCATTGTTGAAAGTTCTCAATGACCGAGAAATGGGAGCACTCCCGAGTGACACGGTCAAGAATCCGAAACTAACCGTTAATTCCATATCCTCAGTTTCGTCACCCACTTCGTGTCCACTATACTACTCGGTTAAATCAACGAGCACGTGTTTCAAACAAAACCAAGTTCCCCAAAAGGACCAATCAAATAAAACACCCACTATAGAGCCTATCAAAAGCATAGTTGAAACACCTCTTACGCAAGACCTTGACGATGAATTCAAAGAACTTCACCTTGAACTCCCCGTCATTGATGTCTTAGCGCGTGCTCCTTACTATAGTGCCCTCCTAGAAAAATATGAGAAGTATAAGCTAGGTAAAAATGGGATCGCCTTCGTTCAAAACAAGTTGCCTAAAAAGCTTGATGATCCGGGTATATTTGTTTTGCCTTGTAAGATAGGAAGATCCGAAGCTTTCGACACACTAGCCGATTTAGGGTCAAGCCTCAACTTGATTCCCTTATCCTTATTCACCGCTCTTAAGCTAGGAAAGTTAGAGGAAACGGAGGTATTGATAGGGCTAGCGGATGGGAGTATTGCACACCCGGTTGGAATGATTAAGGATGTAGTTGTTCACGTAGGAAAGTTAACTATATTAGCGGATTTTCACGTCCTAGACATGGTTAGTGACACTACATGCCCATTATTGGTAGGAAGAGGATTTTTAGCAACCGCTAGTGCCATGATAGATTGCAAGGAATCAAAGATAACGGTAGGTGAAGGCGATACTTGGTCGGTGTATGATATTTAGAAGCATAGTTATGATTGTCATGATGAACCAACACCGCATTGGGTAGAGATGAATAGGAGACCATCTAGATATGGACCTTGGATAGAAAGGAACTTTATAGGACCTCAATGCCCATTCTATCTAGAAAAAGGCTTTGTCGAAAAGACACATTCGGTAGAACAACTCATAGCTAGAGATGAAGAGCTAGACCTTTTTGAGGACTCCTTAGTCTTTAGGAAGATGATTGAGTTATTAAGTGTAATGCCCATTAACATAGAAAGGAATAAATGGAAAAGAGAGGGAGATAAGTGTAAATGGAGGTGGGACAAGCCACCTAAAGAAGGTGACGGGTCATGGCATATTAGAATGACCTTGTATGATCCGGATGGAGAAAAGTTTGAAAGGTCATACCATACTAAGGAAACCGATAGAAAGTTGAAACCTAAGTTTGATCCCAAAGATGTCCTCAACGAGGAACTCACCCGAATCACGTAGTAACCCATGACCTTGAGTCTAGCTACAAGACTCGTAAATAAAGAAAAGCGCTTCTTGGGAGGCAACCCATGTTTTGTGTGATTTTAATTGTTTGTTTGTTATTTGCTTCCGTATGCATGTTTTATTTTTATTGTTGGTTGATCATGTTTCTAAATTAAAATGTGGAAATACTTTACTATGTTGTTTGGTCTAGTCTTAACTCCAACCTAAAAGTATTTTGCAAAAGATAAGTGTAAGGGGAAACCCCAAATATGTTTTCAAGAAATAAACTGATCATGATTCTCCACAATATTAAATGAACATGTATATTCGTATTTGTTAGAGTCAAATGCTTGTATTGAGTCATAATGAAGTTTTGCAGGATTTTCCAGGAAGTAGGACGAAGTTTTTCCAGAAATTTTCCGGAAACTTAACATAAGAATTTCTGCAGGTCCATTCTGACGGCGTCAGGGGTTTACTCTTAACGGCGTCAGGAGTTAAAATCTGGAAATTTTACCGGTTTTGTTTTTCTAACAGAGTCTTATGGTTTTTGTGAATAATTAAGTTTTATAATCTCCAGGAAATCTGCAAACTTCATTCCACAAGCATTATATCTTATCTTGTTTTCTAGGATTTAGTAACTTATATAGGATGCCGCCGATTTTACGTAAGGTTGTCTTGTCTACTTTTTGTCAGGATTTACAGGTTATGTTCGACAAGGAGATGATTTATATTCTGGAAGGGAAGCTTTGATTGTTCGTTTTCTTGGAAGAAGATTTAACCTGGCTAACCTATAATCCATACCGAGTGAATCAGGGGAGTATTTGATTTCATTCTCTTTACTTTTTCACTTTTACATTCTTTACTTGAACATTGGGGACAATGTTCATCTTAAGTGTAAGGGGAGGGTAAAAAGATGATACCTTACATATGCACTTTCGCTTGAGTTTGTCTTGTTTAATAGTAGATGTGTAATAAAACTATGAGAAATACTTGTTAGTGTAATTTTAGCGCCAAATTTAAAATTTTTTACAACATTTAGGAGTGAAACTTTAGCCATAGCAAGCGTCTCATGGATAGGAGATTGTATGACTAGCACATAACCGTATATTCAGAAAAATTTTCCACCCAAAAATGTGAGGTTCGCCTTTAGATTTGATAGGAAAAGCATTCATTATTAGTGCTTATGAGTGTACCGGTAGCATTTAGATTCTAGAACTTGCGTTAGTGATGCATCCCGAGACCGCTAGTGAGACTACATTCGTGTGGTAGGATTTACTACATGATAAGAGGCATTAGGATCACCCTTGTGTTAAACCCGTATCATAATTACTTGACCATTTAAGTCATATTACTTGACTAGTTAAGTCTACTAATTTTTCCCACACCCTTAGCGTTGTACTCATTTTTAGTACACGATACCCCTAGTACACCCCTCCGAGCCTATCTTTTCGTTTCTAACTTTAAGCATTTTACTTAAAGGAAGAATTTGTTACACCCCACTTAAATGTACACCCAAATCGCCTTAGCCTTCCGCGTTTGCGCTCATTTTTAGTGCATTATTGTTATTTGTTAAACCCTAAGTTAACTTTCTAATTGATTACATGGTTGCTAAATCGAGACATATCCTTGTACATATTGTTTTGGGACGATTGGGACTCATGGGTAAGTACTTATTTTATGGAGTAATGGGGAAGAACATAATATTATTACCCCCATATGTACGTTAATCTTAAAAGTGCTCCAAGTGTTTTGATTTTCTTAATTCGAGTCATTAGAATAGTTAAATGTAAAGTATGTAAAGACTCAAGTGTAAGGGGAATGTTCATACCCCTATGATGTATTATTTTGGATGGTAGGGTAAGAGTGTATGCAAAAAAAAAAATAAATAAATAAATAAATAAAAAAAAAAAAAAAAAAAAAAAACATACGGACTACCATCCGTTTTTATTCTATGTTCATTTTATGTTTTTGTTATTTTTCATTTATTAGCTTAAGTCGAGTCTAGTCTTGGCTTAGCAACACCATCTTGTACATGTAATTAACCAAGATTGTTAACTCGCCACCAGTAAAACTTCTTTTATCCAACAAAACCGTGTAATTCATATCCCTTTACCTAACGTTACAACCCTTTAAAAGACCTCTTTGATAGTTTATCCTAGGTGCTTACGCCATGTGGTGGAGGTTTGATCCTTCCCCAAGCCTATGGTAATCTATTTTGCTATGACAGGTAGTGAGAGATATCTTCCATTTCCATAATGTTATATTACTTTATTACACCCGAGAGATGTGAGTATCTAAACACTATTTGTGAGGTGCTAGTGTATGACCTTCGTGCTTGTCTATTGGTCTTTAGTGAAACAATTATTTGTTGTAATTACTTTTATATTAGTGTTAAATGACCCCTAACTTGTCTTTTGAGTAGAATAAAAGCGCATTTGCTTGAGGACAAGCAAATATCAAGTGTAAGGGTATATGATGAGGCGAAAAATGATCCGTTTTTAGGGGGTCATTTAAGCCCGAATCCGACTTTATTTGATCAAATATTGCCCTAAATCGTTCCTTTTTGTGATTTTAGGTACTTTGAGAGTGAATTCTGGAAAAGAAGCCATTTCGGACGTTTTTGGAGCATAAAAGTGAAGAAAACGGCAAAGTCTCAAATTTCTATGCTGGAACAGTGCACGAAGGCGTCAAGAATTACTCTTGACGGCGTCAGAGTCCCAAGAATAAAATACTGTGGTTGATGACGGCGTCACATAGGCCGTCATAAGTAGATCAAGGCCGTCCGAGGAAGTATTTGGCGGCGAGTTGACGGCGTCACACCATTGCTCTTGACGCCGTCACCCCAGTTTTCCTATATATAGTTTTCTAGTTTTTTCATTAAGAGAGAAGTTTTGGTGAAACCCTAAAGACGAATTTGGTGCATCTTTTACAGGTTTTTCAAGGGTTCCAAACCCTTGATACCTTGCATTGTAATTGAGATAAGTGTTCTTCTAATTCAATCAATATGTCTATGTGTTGGTTGTTTATATCTTGTTCTTGTCTCAATTCCATTATGCTAGGCTAGATCTCCTTTGTGTTTGCTTAGATCTAATGAAACCTAGATATTGATTATGTGTTGATTACTTGTCTATTCTTGTCTTTGATGAATGATTTTATATGTTAGGCTTAAGAAAACTGGCAGATCTCCAAATGGTAACATGCTTGAACGTCTTAAGAAACATGAACCGAGGCGTACTAGGTCTTTATTGGTTGTATTTAATGCATGAGCCACTATTTACAATCCCTATAGTTGTGCTGGGTCATGGTGTAGGAGGAGATAAGAGATCATAGAATTGGGGAGTTATGTATGCCACCCCATGAATGGTATTAAGGAATACAATCCGTCATCCATACAATTATAACAAGTAATTAACGTGTAAAAGATATCTAGAGAGTAGTGAAGTCTAAGTAAACACATTTTCTCCAATTACTGCTCACAACCTTTGTTTAATTAGTTTATTTTCATTTTTAGTATTTTATTTTGATCGCATCTTAGTTTTGGGTTAGTTGAATAGCAACTAATTCCGCCCACTCTTCCAAAACCCGAGATTTTTACTTGCTTTCTAAAAAATATAAAAACACAAAAATAATCATCCCTCACCTTTAGAACTAGTAAATTAGGCTTTCTAATCCTAGCGACACTATTCCTAAGCTGAACGATCAATCCCCCGGTACTTGTCATTATACTATACTACAACGATCAGGTACACTGCCTGGTGGGGGTTGTAAGCTTCTCGAGATCCCTCGAGAGGTAAAGCCTGTTGCGATTCCCACGCATCACTTTACTTCCGTAGACATGGGAGTTTTCATGGGTTTTGAGTCTTCTAGGCCAAATTTCTTAAGCATTTCCTTAATGTACTTGGATTGGTTAAAAAATATTCCATCTTCTAATTGTTTTATTTGTAATCCTAGGAAGAAGTTAAGTTCACCCATCATACTCATCTCAAACTCATCATGCATGATTTTGGCAAATTCATCACACGTGTCTTGACAAGTTGATCCAAATATAATGTCATCAACATATATTTGGACAATGATGAGATTTGGATCTTTCCTTTTAGTGAAAAGAGTGTTATCTACCATTCCCATGGAATAATCATGTTTAATAAGAAAGGCTTTTAATCGATCATACCAATCTTTGGGAGCTTGTTTGAGTCCATACAAAGCTTTCTTTAACTTATAAACATAATCAGGTTTTGCGAAGTCAATGAATCCTGGAGGTTGCGCCACATATACCTCCTCATTGATAAAACCGTTAAGGAATGCACTTTTCACGTCCATTTGGAATAACTTAAAATCTAGGGCATAAGCATAGGCAAGTAATATCCTAATCGATTCTAGTCTAGCTACGGGGGCATAAGTTTCGTCATAATCAATTCCTTCTTGTTGATTATAACCTTGGGCAACTAACCTAGCTTTATTCCTAGTAACTATTCCATTCTCATCTAACTTATTTCTATATACCCATTTGGTTCCTATGATGGTCATATTCTTTGGATTTGGGACTAATTCCCAAACATCATTTGCCTTAAATTGATTTAATTCTTCTTGCATAGCTATAACCCAACTTTCATCTTTTAAAGCCTCGCTAATATTCTTAGGTTCTATTACTGAGAGGAAACAAAAGAAATTGTTTTTATCTTGGGTTTGTGACCTAAGGGTTCTTTGATTAAGATGTCCTATTATATTATCTAATGGATGTGATCTAGATTCTTTAATATTAACAGTTTCATTATTTTCTAAGTGAATGTCTTCATTATCATTTCCTATGGGTTTCGTTTTACTAACCTCAATAGCTTCATCTTCGACTAAGTCATCATCTTCTAAAGGTAATGTTTTAGGAGGAGGTGGTGTTTCATCAAATGTTACATTTCGTGATTCCTCTACTTTCATGGAGTGTTTGTTAAGTATTATATATGCTTTGCTATTTTGTGAGTATCCTAAAAATATTCCTTCATATGATTTTGGATCAAACTTAGTGAGGTAATCCTTAGTGTTTAGAATATAACATTTACTTCCAAATACCCTAAAGTAGCTTAATTTTAGTTCTCTACCTCTTAATAACTCATAAGTAGTTTTTCTTAGAATTCTCCTAATTGATACCCTATTTAAAATATAAGTAGATGTATCTACGGCGTGACACCAAAATTTTTGTGGGATGGATTGTTCATTTAACATAGTTCTACTCATTTCTTGTAGTGACCTATTTTTTCTTTCTACTACGCCATTTGATTGAGGAGTACGAGGAGCGGAGAAATTGTGAGATATTCCATTTAACTCACAATATTTTCCGAATTGTACTTCGTTATCAAATTCCCTACCATGGTCCGTCCTAATGGCAACTATTGAGCATCCTAAATTTATTTTGAATCATTTTACTAAATATTTCGAATTTTTCAAAGGCTTGGGTTTTGTCACTTAAAAACCTAGTCCACGTGTATCGTGAGTAGTCATCTACTATTACTAAGGTATATTTGTTTCCTCCATAGCTCCGCACAGAGGATGGACCGAAAAGATCCATATGTAATAATTCTATGCACCTAGTAGTGGATACTATATTCTTAGCTTTGTGACTAGCATGAGCTTGTTTTCCAATTTTACATGCATCACAAAAGTGCTTGTCATATTTTAGATTAGGCAAATTTCTAACTAATTCCTTAGAGGCCAAAGATTGTATTTGTTTCATGTTAGCAAGTCCTAATCTCCTATGCCACAATGTAGAGTTTTCATCTAGGGTAGTTAGGCATATCCTATCCTCAGGTTTTTTTCCTAGTTTCATAACATATATGCCACCTTTCCTAATTCCTCTACCTATAATTTTTCCATTCTTAACTATTTCGCTATCCTCTTCGGTAAATGTGACTCTACATTTATTATCACATATTTGTCCTACACTAAGCAAGTTATATGTTAATTTATCTACATGCTCTACATTTTCAATAGTAAGTGAGTCTTGAGAAATCGTACCTTTGCCAATGATTTTTCCACATAAGTCACTACCGAAAATAACGTTACCTCCATTGTATGCCTTGTATGTAGAGAATAGCTTGCGGTTCCCCGTCATGTGCCTCGAACATCCGCTATCTTTGATCCATTCGTCAGGTTCCAAGTCAATTCCTAAACATATTTCGTTGGTTTCTTTTGCCATAAAACACTTTTCGTCTCTTGGCTTTTCAAATTCTTCTTTGTCACTATCACTCCATGTTCCACTAACAAAAGCGCCTTGATTTTCATAACCTGGTGGCTTTAGGCATACGCCAATGAGATGATTTAGACTTCCACATCTAAAGTACTTTCTTTTTCCGTAGTTTTCACTTCTATTTCTTTGGAACGCTTTTCTTTCGTCTCGTGATGATCTAGTGAATCTTCCTCGTCTCTTGAAAAATTTCTTGAATTCTCTTACGGCCATTGCATATTCTTCGTCTTCACTTTCGTCACTTGAATCATCATCATCACTAGGTTCCTTTTTGGATTTTAGAGCAATGGATTTGGTTTGTTCTTTTTTGACTTTGACCGTTTCCGAATCTCTTCTTATGATTTCTTCATGAACCTTCAAGTTGCCAATTAGTTCATCTAGTGATAACGTCATCAAGTTCTTTGATTTTTCAATTGTCGTGACCTTAACTCACCATTTTGGATGCAATGCCCTAAGAAATTTCCTAACACAATTTTTACTAGAAAATGTCTCATCAAGTGCTTTTAAACTTGTGATAATAGTGTTAAACTTAGCAAAATCATTATCAATTGATTCCTCTTCCGGAATCGTAAATTGTTCATATTGTTGTACAAAAAGATCTATTTTATTATCTTTGACTTGACTATTACCGTGGTGAGTGATTAGTAAAGAATCCCAAATTTCTTTGGCGGTTTTACACATAAAAATTCTTTCATACTCTTTGCGTGGTAACGCATTATAAATAACCATTTTAGCCTCATTATTTTTTGCTAATTTCTTTTTCAAATCATCATTTTGTTCTTCGAAAGATACAATTTCATTCATTTCAGTTTCAACATTATACTGAATAGGGGGAAAATCACCAAAGGTAATAATATGCCAAAGATCAAGATCTTTTGATTTCACATATGTTTCGAATCTATTTTTCCGATATAAAAATCCATCACTTTCAAATAGTGGTGGTCTTTGCCTAGATTGCCCTTCTAAATATTTTTCAGATTCCATAGATCGTTACAAGTTTTAAAATACAATATATTTTAAAAAACTTGCTAGACATGGCTCTGATACCAATTGTAGAAAACTAGAAGGGGGTTGAATAGTTTTACGTCTTATTAATTCGTTAAAAAAGATAGTTTTAGTGTTTTCTTAGCTTTTAAAAACTTAGATTCGATAATATGTGATCTCAAGTCTTGCACAATATAAACAACTATCAATAAACAATATATAACAATGATAAGTAATGAAATAAAAACAATATATAACAATGATAAGTAATGAAATAAGTGAGAGATGGAAAGATCGAACTCGGCTACAAGGACACCTTCCTTGCCCTACTCCACTCCCCGAGCACCTAACTCGAGAGTTTTCTTCACTATATCAACAAGCTCCCTTATGGCGGAGAAAACCGTACATACCAATTTACACACCAATTTTCACACCACAACTTCTTCACACCTAAGTCACAAATTCTACACAACTTCTTCAAATCAATCTACTTCACAACTAACTACTCCACACCTATCTTTTTCACACCAATCTAGTTCCTAACTTTTCTTCTTCACACCAAGCTACTAACTAATCACACAATCTATATATCTATCACAACTATCTACAATCAATTGTTCACAACAATCTTCACAAAGAATAATGTAAATGATCTTTGATGATGCACCAACAACTCGGATGTGGAGATCACAACAAGTTGTAATACTTCTTGTCTTGGGGGATAGAAGTATTCTTCTCTTGCACTTGAGAGGAAGAAATTTGGATCACTTTAAAACAAAGATTTATACACTTATGATCAAAGGATAAGAGAACAGAGATATGGATCTAGATCAGAAAGTTTAGAAGTGCAAAAGGTGAGAAAATTCTGAGGGATGAACCAGTATTTATAGGGGAGAAAAATATTGTTCTGGAGCGTGGCCGGTCCCCTTAATGATTAAGGGGGCCGCCTAAGGAATTAAGGGGGCCGCCCCTTCAGAACGTTGGTTTTTCTTGTCTTTTAGTGGGGAATATTTTTCTGGATAAAATTTGCCATTTTTGGTTGGAAATTTAAAATCATATATTTATAATGAACTAAACATATTCTTTTAATTCCAAAAGTAATTTTGTAAAAGATATAAGATGTTTAATGTAACACCCCCAATTCATGGATGCAGCGGAATTCAAACTGGGTGTTACTCGACGGCACAATAGTCACAATAATAGAAAACGAACTCCAATTGAGTCGTTTTAAAAGATGTATCATTCAAATTATATAAATATCAGAGATTTCAAAATGAGGTCCCAATTGGTTCCATGTTTACAATGTATAACAAATGAGTTTTGAATGATAATAAAATTTATAGCCCTCTTGTGTATCCGTGTCCTTCCGTGCCATCCTTGATCGTCATGAACCTGAAATACATGCTTGAGAGGTCAACACAAAGGTTGAGTGATATTCATAGAGTTTGTTAAATCGATTGAACACAATATGTTGGTAGTGTGAGTTATAGGCTCACACCAATGTTTGGTAAACAAAACAGGTAGGCTACGTTATTATACGCCCGGAACATGTATTATACACTAAGCTTATGACACCATAACGTTAACGTGTACCAATATCGATCGGCAGATTTATCCCGGTAGGTACTTTGCCCTCATACCTAAATCTCAAATATTAATGCATTTGTTTGAACTTAGTCAAAACAAATGGGATTCGTCAATCCCAATAGGCCTATTATTAATATTCGCGCTCACTATTTCTAGTGATTAAATGGTTCATAATAAGGGATCTCGGTTTAGCAAGGCTGGTACTTAGTGATAATAAAACATCGTCGTAAAGCATACATTAGAAAGCATTGTGTTCGAGTAGAAAATAATAGCATGTATTCCCCCCATGGGTTTGTAAAACAATTAAGTAATCGAAAGTGGGGCTATGAACTCACCTTAAGTAAGATAGCAAGTAATGAATGTAACGGTCGAATCGCGAAGGTTTCTACGAGCAACCTATAATAGAATGTTGTGACTTAGGATCGGAGTAATGAATATGAAGTAGTGCCTATATATATATATATCTTGCATTATAGTCCATGATGTGGTATGATGTATATTGTAAGTCCTTGAAAGAAAAGATTCATGAAACATGTATGTTTTGTATATCGTTTACTACCGTTCGGGCCGACATAATTCAGAAGTCATGTTAGTAAGCGTTCGAGGAGCCAGGACACTTTAACTCGTAAATCCACAACTCAACTCGACGGCTTACATAATGAACTCCTCACATGAGGCTCCCTACTATTGTAGTAGTTGATGAAATATATAGATATAAGTTTTGATCCGAAAGGTTACATGTCCGATATTTGAATAAACTTAGGAAAGTTTATTAGTACATGAAGATTGTTATTAGGGTATGTTTCATAAGTTTTGTATGACCATTTTCTCTTGGTAATATCTCATGGTTCCTTTAGATGAAGTAGATCCAAATTGTATGTTCAAGTTATCGCCAACTTCTCTAGTTCATGTGTTTGCCTTGGTAAGCTTGTATGGTCATTTCGTCATGGCCTAGCCATGACCTTTGGTCATTGTTCCATGGTCTTGAGACTCAACCTTGGCTCTAGCCATGGTTGTGTCTTGATTCTAGGTCATAAGACCCCTTTGGTCTTCATAAACCATAACTTATATGTAATGACTTTGGCTAAAAATGGGCTGTTTAGAATTTGAAGAAATTTATCACTCAGAAAGCGTTTTTAGGGCTCGAGCTTCTTTGTTCCTGAACGAAAACGTCGTTTCGGACAACTTTCGTGTTTTAACTTTTTGATGAATCGGACCAGAAGTGGGACTTTCAAAACCCAAATTTGATCAGGAAGCTATTTGGCAGTTTTGCCGGAAATCTTTGGTAATTTCAAATCGCCATAACTTTTGACTCGTATACTCGTTTTGGGTGGTTCAAATTGCTATGGTTTCCTTGTTAAGTCCTCTACTGTAATATGTAATGATCCAACATCATATTTTTACCATTTTGATCAGGTCTTACCAAGAAAGTCACTAGTTTACTTGTTTTAGTAACTTGTTGTAACAATCAATAACAATAACTTGTTTTGGTCATTTTTATACATCATGGACATGATAACAAGACAATATATAGCACAAATAATATGTAAATAACATGAACATGATTATTTAACAAGAATCAAGTTAGGGTTTGGCTCACAACTTTTGGCTTTCAAAGATGAAAGGAAGTTAACATGTAAGGATAGGACTTTGATAGACTTGCTTCAACCCACTTCACTTCATGCAATCTTTCTACCCTTGGTATTCTTGAAAGATGGATGATGAAGGTTTAGGTGAAATGAGTGGATTTAAACTCAAGAGAAATCACCAAGTATATGAGGTTATGGAAGTGTTTGATGAATGATAACCTATCTAGGGTTTCTACCTTGAAGAATCACTTGAATCATGCATGAAACTTGGAAGAAAATTAGCAAATGGAATGGTGTTGGTGTGTATGGAAGTGGACGGCAACAAGGGAGGGATGGGGGCTTTTATAGGGTCTTAAGGAGGTTACTTGTGTTGACTTGTCAACCCTTGGAGGCCAAGGTGAACACTTGTAACCATCTTAAGGCCTTAAGCACAAGATCAAGCCACCTAGTGTGAATCCCCCCCCCAATAGGAGGTTCATGAACTTGGAGAGCAAGAGTGTGGACTTTTCTTGGTATTATCCAAGATACTTGGTTAGTTTTGACTCCGGGAAATGCCAATCGTAAATGATTAAGCCTCAAAACGTAAAACCGGGTGTCGTAAAATTATGGAACTTGAAAGTATTGATAAACATGTCAATAAGTTCCATAATAAAATATAAAATGAGTGGTAGGTTCCATCGGGTGCTAAAACCCTGCTAAAAACTGGAAACACGGGTCTAAAACGCGTAATTCGCGTAAAACGCTGAATATTGCGTAAAATTGAGAAAAGTAAAATGTTACTTTTCTAATGTTATAAAAATGATTTAAAATGACTTATAATGTCTAGACTGGGCTCAGTCTAGTGTCGGTTGGTATTAAATGTCTTTTAGACATCAAACCGTAAGCCTAAAAATCATGAAATGACTTATAACATCAAGGGATCATTTTTGGTCAATGGGGGAGGGAAAGAATATGTTGACTTTTTCTAATAAGTTGAAAACTCAAATAGTCTTAGAAACGCGTTTTGTGATCTAACGGTTAATCGCCCAAACGGTTAAGCGTGCTCATGCGGGATTAGTACAGGCTTGGGTGACCTGCTGGGAAGTTTTTGGTCATATTTTTCTCAGTCACGATTAATTCTCAAATAAATCATGAGTGTGTAAAATATTTTACTGATGTGGGGTCACCTGACGGGGTGGAATTTCGTTGTGCATAGAATTTCTGATTGACGTTTTACCCTAAAACGTGTAATTCCTTAATAACTTTCACGAAAATGAGCTTATGAATGTCAAACTTTTAATTTGTCATGGAAATGATTTATCACTCGAGAATATCAAATAAAAATCAACTTTCGGGAAAGTTTCGGGAAAAATGAATAGTAAAAGTGAATAGTGAAATTTTCCGGGAATGGTAATTATCCTGAAAAATGTGAATTGTTACAGTCTCTACCCCTTACGGGGAACTTCGTCCCGAAGTTCTATGTGTGTCATATGTTGGAGTGGTGTCGATAAAGATGTGTGGTTACTTATGAGGACCAAAGTCTGGGATTTCCGGTAATGTAATTTGATTTGTCATTTCAGTGTATGGTGTAGGATGAGGCTTCCTTTTATATAGGAAAGGTATGGTAATAGTCGAATATCAAAGAAAATTGATATAGCAGTCGAATATTAATAGGAATCGATATAGTAGTTGAATATCAAATAGAACTTGATATAGTTAAATATCAAAATGGAAAGTGATATAGTTGTCAAGTATCAATAGCAATTGATATAACAGTTGAACAACAATAGCAATTTACATAGGAATCCAATAAATGGAAATTGATATAAGAATCGAATCATGGAATAAGCGTTGAACATGTGGTTGGACCAAGTCCTGTTTGAATTGTACGGCTGCCCATGCATATGGCTACATGGCTTCACTATAAGTTTGGTATGACTGCCTATGCATATGGTTACATGGCCCCGTAATGAGTTTGGTACGACTGCACATGCATATGGTTACATGGCCTCGCAACGAGTTTGTTTGTTATTGCACTATCATTATGAAAACCAAAGTGTAAACCTCGTACTAATGGAAATTGGGATAGTTGTTGCAATTATAGCCTTGTAGGTAATCGGTTGTTGTACCTAGTGTTTATGTCATGGTTTGAAGCGATGTCGGTGAAAAGATAGGATTTCTTGTGGCGAATAAAATGTAGGTATCATGCCATACCCGAGCAATGTAATGTAGGTATCAAGCCATACCCGAGCAATGTAATGTAGGTATCAAGCCATACCTGAGCAATGTAATGTAGGTTGACTTCATACTTATGTTATTTCGGATATAATTAAGCCCACTTGTTTATAATTCTTTATTTACATAGAGAGGCATCCCAAACAATGTAACTAAAGGAATATAAACGTATGGTTCGATGATTTATAAATTCTTTATTTAAATGAAAAGGCATCCCAATCCATTCAAATAAGGATATTATAAATCATCCTACTCAAGAATTCCCGACACAACATTCATACTTAGCCGGTGAGTTACAAGGTAGTGTATTACGAGATGATACTGGTGTTCCAAAGGTACAAGATGAATATTCAAACTTGTAAAGCTGATGAGGGTACTTGTGGTGTAACTAAGGATGATTTGAGCTTTACAAGTGCATCAAGATCTGTTAATGAGCTTGTGTTTGTAACGGTTGTGAAGATAATGATGTGATATGTTAATGAACAAAAGTGTGTAGTGTATGCTTAACATTAATACTCTTAGGTATTGATGTTGAGTTTGCTTTAAAAAATCTTAAGAGATTTTTAAAAGTTTATGACGGAATGGTATCCTAAACAGGATGGTACTTCTACGGGATGAAGAGAAGAATTGATAACTATCCCAAGATAGTCGTTCGGATTATCTCATAAATGAAAATTTTCAAGAATGAATTTATTTCATACAAATAAGGTGTTAAGATCTTACTGAGTGGTAAGGCACTATCGTGTCTCTAGATTGTTTTAATGTATTCTGGTGGTTTATCATGTTCATGTAGGAAATCAACCTAAACATAACCCTAGTACAACTACTCTCAGTATTTGAAAATTCTAAGTCGAATATAGTTAGTCAGACTATATTCCACTGTCCCTAGGTTAAATATAGGTGACTAGTCCATATTTAGCCAAGGTTCGATAAAATTTTCAAATACCTAAACTAGGTATACTTTTGATATGTCCGTTGCTTTCGGGAAACTGTCCACTAAACAAAGGCGATGTCAAACCCTTAAGTTGCAAGTCCCGTCCATACAAGACTTGTAACGTATGTTTTCATATTCCATTGCATAGAAGGTAGTAAGGGTAGATACGTATGGAAAGGAAGTTTTAAGTATTTCTAAAATAGAACATACTTGGCCAGGATCACGAACTTTTAATAATGAAGGTTTCATAAGAAAACTTTGATGAATGTAGAGAAAGTTCAGCTTTTGTCGATGATGGATTAGTTTGTCCTTTAGAAATCTCATATTTCTTGTTTTGAAATCGATAGATTGTGACGGGTTTTTGATATCATAAGAAATGATATTGATGATGTGATGGACTAATTCTAGAGACCATTTGCACAAAACACAAAGTCTCGGAAGTAGGTTAGACCATTGTGTAATTCACAATGTCTGGGAAGTAGGTTAGACCATTGTGCAATTCACAATGTCTGGGAAGTAGGTTAAACCGTTGTGTGACTCAAAACATTTGAGAAATGATTAAGACCATTGTATCATACAATGTCTTGGAAAATGAATGAGACCATTGTATCTCACAATGTCTTGGAAAATGAATGAGACCATTGTAATCTCACAATGTTTTGAAAAATGAATGAGACCATTGTATCTCACAATGTCTTGGAAAATGAATGAGACCATTGTATCTCACAATGTCTTGGAAAATGAATGAGGCCATTGTAATATACAATGTCTTGAACATATAATGTTGGAGTAGGAACATGATTGGGAGAATGTGATTGTGTCGAAATGCCCTAGAATAGGCATACACAGATATGTTTAGTTCATTGTTTAGATAAATGATTGAAAATAAACCGAGTTTATATATCAATATACTAATATGTGTTCATGTAGCATAAAATGCTTAGTGTGTATATATCAATATACTAATATGTGTTCATGTAGCATAAAATGCCTAGTGTGTATATATCAATATACTTATATGTGTTCATGTAGCATAAAATGTTTAGTGTGTATATATCAATATACTTATATGTGTTCATGTAGCATAAAATGCTTAGTGTGTATATATCAATATACTTATATGTGTTCATGTAGCATAAAATGCTTAGTGTGTATATATCAATATACTAATATGTTTGTGAAGCATAACATGCTTACTAAGTCCATAATCGTCTGGAGGATGGAAGACACGGAGAGCGGAAGGCTATAAAATTTTTTTGTTTGTGATTGTAGTTATAGTTTAGGTCTCACTTAGACCCGTTTCTCTATAACCATGGCTCTGGTACCAATCTGTAACACCCCCAATTCATGGATGCAGCGGAATTCAAACTGGGTGTTACTCGACGGCACAATAGTCACAATAATAGAAAACGAACTCCAATTGAGTCGTTTTAAAAGATGTATCATTCAAATTATATAAATATCAGAGATTTCAAAATGAGGTCCCAATTGGTTCCATGTTTACAATGTATAACAAATGAGTTTTGAATGATAATAAAATTTATAGCCCTCTTGTGTATCCGTGTCCTTCCGTGCCATCCTTGATCGTCATGAACCTGAAATACATGCTTGAGAGGTCAACACAAAGGTTGAGTGATATTCATAGAGTTTGTTAAATCGATTGAACACAATATGTTGGTAGTGTGAGTTATAGGCTCACACCAATGTTTGGTAAACAAAACAGGTAGGCTACGTTATTATACGCCCGGAACATGTATTATACACTAAGCTTATGACACCATAACGTTAACGTGTACCAATATCGATCGGCAGATTTATCCCGGTAGGTACTTTGCCCTCATACCTAAATCTCAAATATTAATGCATTTGTTTGAACTTAGTCAAAACAAATGGGATTCGTCAATCCCAATAGGCCTATTATTAATATTCGCGCTCACTATTTCTAGTGATTAAATGGTTCATAATAAGGGATCTCGGTTTAGCAAGGCTGGTACTTAGTGATAATAAAACATCGTCGTAAAGCATACATTAGAAAGCATTGTGTTCGAGTAGAAAATAATAGCATGTATTCCCCCCATGGGTTTGTAAAACAATTAAGTAATCGAAAGTGGGGCTATGAACTCACCTTAAGTAAGATAGCAAGTAATGAATGTAACGGTCGAATCGCGAAGGTTTCTACGAGCAACCTATAATAGAATGTTGTGACTTAGGATCGGAGTAATGAATATGAAGTAGTGCCTATATATATATATCTTGCATTATAGTCCATGATGTGGTATGATGTATATTGTAAGTCCTTGAAAGAAAAGATTCATGAAACATGTATGTTTTGTATATCGTTTACTACCGTTCGGGCCGACATAATTCAGAAGTCATGTTAGTAAGCGTTCGAGGAGCCAGGACACTTTAACTCGTAAATCCACAACTCAACTCGACGGCTTACATAATGAACTCCTCACATGAGGCTCCCTACTATTGTAGTAGTTGATGAAATATATAGATATAAGTTTTGATCCGAAAGGTTACATGTCCGATATTTGAATAAACTTAGGAAAGTTTATTAGTACATGAAGATTGTTATTAGGGTATGTTTCATAAGTTTTGTATGACCATTTTCTCTTGGTAATATCTCATGGTTCCTTTAGATGAAGTAGATCCAAATTGTATGTTCAAGTTATCGCCAACTTCTCTAGTTCATGTGTTTGCCTTGGTAAGCTTGTATGGTCATTTCGTCATGGCCTAGCCATGACCTTTGGTCATTGTTCCATGGTCTTGAGACTCAACCTTGGCTCTAGCCATGGTTGTGTCTTGATTCTAGGTCATAAGACCCCTTTGGTCTTCATAAACCATAACTTATATGTAATGACTTTGGCTAAAAATGGGCTGTTTAGAATTTGAAGAAATTTATCACTCAGAAAGCGTTTTTAGGGCTCGAGCTTCTTTGTTCCTGAACGAAAACGTCGTTTCGGACAACTTTCGTGTTTTAACTTTTTGATGAATCGGACCAGAAGTGGGACTTTCAAAACCCAAATTTGATCAGGAAGCTATTTGGCAGTTTTGCCGGAAATCTTTGGTAATTTCAAATCGCCATAACTTTTGACTCGTATACTCGTTTTGGGTGGTTCAAATTGCTATGGTTTCCTTGTTAAGTCCTCTACTGTAATATGTAATGATCCAACATCATATTTTTACCATTTTGATCAGGTCTTACCAAGAAAGTCACTAGTTTACTTGTTTTAGTAACTTGTTGTAACAATCAATAACAATAACTTGTTTTGGTCATTTTTATACATCATGGACATGATAACAAGACAATATATAGCACAAATAATATGTAAATAACATGAACATGATTATTTAACAAGAATCAAGTTAGGGTTTGGCTCACAACTTTTGGCTTTCAAAGATGAAAGGAAGTTAACATGTAAGGATAGGACTTTGATAGACTTGCTTCAACCCACTTCACTTCATGCAATCTTTCTACCCTTGGTATTCTTGAAAGATGGATGATGAAGGTTTAGGTGAAATGAGTGGATTTAAACTCAAGAGAAATCACCAAGTATATGAGGTTATGGAAGTGTTTGATGAATGATAACCTATCTAGGGTTTCTACCTTGAAGAATCACTTGAATCATGCATGAAACTTGGAAGAAAATTAGCAAATGGAATGGTGTTGGTGTGTATGGAAGTGGACGGCAACAAGGGAGGGATGGGGGCTTTTATAGGGTCTTAAGGAGGTTACTTGTGTTGACTTGTCAACCCTTGGAGGCCAAGGTGAACACTTGTAACCATCTTAAGGCCTTAAGCACAAGATCAAGCCACCTAGTGTGAATCCCCCCCCCCCAATAGGCGGTTCATGAACTTGGAGAGCAAGAGTGTGGACTTTTCTTGGTATTATCCAAGATACTTGGTTAGTTTTGACTCCGGGAAATGCCAATCGTAAATGATTAAGCCTCAAAACGTAAAACCGGGTGTCGTAAAATTATGGAACTTGAAAGTATTGATAAACATGTCAATAAGTTCCATAATAAAATATAAAATGAGTGGTAGGTTCCATCGGGTGCTAAAACCCTGCTAAAAACTGGAAACACGGGTCTAAAACGCGTAATTCGCGTAAAACGCTGAATATTGCGTAAAATTGAGAAAAGTAAAATGTTACTTTTCTAATGTTATAAAAATGATTTAAAATGACTTATAATGTCTAGACTGGGCTCAGTCTAGTGTCGGTTGGTATTAAATGTCTTTTAGACATCAAACCGTAAGCCTAAAAATCATGAAATGACTTATAACATCAAGGGATCATTTTTGGTCAATGGGGGAGGGAAAGAATATGTTGACTTTTTCTAATAAGTTGAAAACTCAAATAGTCTTAGAAACGCGTTTTGTGATCTAACGGTTAATCGCCCAAACGGTTAAGCGTGCTCATGCGGGATTAGTACAGGCTTGGGTGACCTGCTGGGAAGTTTTTGGTCATATTTTTCTCAGTCACGATTAATTCTCAAATAAATCATGAGTGTGTAAAATATTTTACTGATGTGGGGTCACCTGACGGGGTGGAATTTCGTTGTGCATAGAATTTCTGATTGACGTTTTACCCTAAAACGTGTAATTCCTTAATAACTTTCACGAAAATGAGCTTATGAATGTCAAACTTTTAATTTGTCATGGAAATGATTTATCACTCGAGAATATCAAATAAAAATCAACTTTCGGGAAAGTTTCGGGAAAAATGAATAGTAAAAGTGAATAGTGAAATTTTCCGGGAATGGTAATTATCCTGAAAAATGTGAATTGTTACATTTAATGCATTTTATAAAAATTCTAGTGATTAGAGAAATTTCCTTTGATCATGAAATGTAATAAACCCTTTGTTTATTCATACCTTAAGTGATATGGAAGCAAAGACAAATATTAGGCACTAAAAACTTGTTTACGTCATAAGTTTTAGATTAATGAGTTTATGCTTTGTAATTATCAAAACATAGAGACATTGTTAATATGCTAACAATGTTTTAAGACATTATTTATGTCAACAGGTATACTTGTGATATGTCCGATGCTTTTGGGAAACTGTCCACTAAACAAAGGCGATGTCAAACCATTCAGTTGCAAGTCCCGCCCATACAAGACTTGTAACCTACGTTTTCACATTCCATTGCATAGAAGATAGTACGGGTAGATATGTGTGGAAAGTAAGTTTTAAGTAGTTCTAAAACAGTCCATACTTGGCCAGGATCACGAACTTTTAACAATGAAAGTTTCAGAAGAAAACTTTGATGAATGTAGAGAAACTTCAGCTTTTGTAGATGATGGATTAGTTTGTCCTTTAGAAATCTCATATTTTTATTTTGAAAACGATAGATTGTAATGGGTTTTTGATATCATATGAAATGATATTGATGAGGTGATGGAATAATTCCAGAGACCATTGCGCAAATCACAATGTCTCGAAAGTAGATTAGACCATTGTGTGACTCAAAACATTTGAGAAATGATAAATACCATTGTATCATACAATGTCTGAGAAACAGGAAAGACGATTGCAATTAGTTACTATATCTTGTATATAAAATGTTGGAGTAGGAACATGATTGGGAGAATGTGGTTGTGTCGAAATGCCCTAGAATAGGCATGTGCAGATATGTTTAGTCCATTGTTTAGATAAAATGATTGAAAAAAAATCGAGTGTATATATCAATATACTTATATATGTTCGTGCAGTGTAGAATGCCTAGTGTGTATATATCAATATACTTATATGTTCATGTAGCATAAAATGCGTACGGGGAAATGCTCAATTATGTTAAGGGTACATATATCAATATGCAATTATGTTTGTGTCATATAAAATGCTTAATAAGTCCATAATCGTCTGGAGGATTGAAGACACGGAGAGCGGAAGGCTATAAAAATGTTTTTGCTTGTAAGTGTGGTTATAGTTTATGACTCAATTAGACCCGTTTATCTATAACCATGGCTCTGGTACCAATCTGTAACACCCCCAATTTTGGGATACGCATCAGAATTCAAACTGGGTGTTACTCGATGGCACAACAGTCATAATAATAGAAAACGATCTCTAATTAAGTCGTTTTAAAAGATTTATTATTCAAATTATTTAAATATCAGAGATTACAAAATAAGGTCCCAGATGGTTCCATGTTTACAATTTACTTTAAATGAGTTTTCGAATGATAATAAAATTTATAGCCCTCTTGAATATCCGTGCCCTTCCGTGCCATCCTTGATCATAATGGACCTGAAATACATGCTTAAGAGGTCAACACAAAGGTTGAGTGATATTCATAGAGTTTATTAAATGGTTGAACACAATATGTTGGTAGTGTGAGCTATAGACTCACACCAATGGTTTTGAAAACAAAACGGATATTATTATACTAAGCTCATGACACCAAAACGTTAACGGGTACCAATATCAATCGGCGGAGTTATCCCGGTAGGTACTTTGCGTCATACCTAAATCTCAAATATAGTGCATTTGTTTGAACTTTGTCAATACAAATGGGATTCATCAATCCCAATAGGCCTATTCACAATACTCGCACTTACTTACTAGTGATTAAATGGTTCATAATAAGGGATATTGGATTTAGCAAGGATGGTACTTAGTAATAATAAAACAATCAGGTAGCATACAACTTCAAAGCATTGTGTTCGGTTTAAAATAGCATGAATTCCCCCCAAGGGCTTGTAAAACAATTAAGTAATGGAAAGTGGGGCTATGAACTCACCTTAAGTTATATAGCAAGTAGTGAATGTGATGGTCGAATCGCGAAGGTTTCTACGAGTAACCTATAATAGAATGTTGCGACTTAGGATTGGGGTAAAGAATATGAAGAATTCCCTATATATGTCTTGCATTTAGTCCATGATGTAATACTTAGTATAGTGTAAGTCTTTGAATAAAAATGGTTTTTGAAACATGTATAGTTTGTATATCGCTTACTACCCTTCGGGCCGACATAATTCAGAGGTCATGTAGTAAACGTTCGAGGAGCTAGGACACTTTAATTCGTAAATCCACAACTCATCTCGACGGTTTACTTAATGAACCCCTCACATGAGGCTCCCTACTATTGTAGTATTTGATTTTATATATATATATATATATATATATATATATATATATATATATATATATATATATATATATATATATATATATAAGTTTTTGATCCGAAAAGTTACATGTCCAATATTTGAATAAACTTAGGAAAGTTTACTTTTAAATGAAGATTGTTATTACAACGAGTTTCTTGAGTCTAGTATGAATTTTACTTGTAAAGTCTCATGGTCATTGGATGGAGTAGATCTAAAATGGGCTGTTAAGAATTTGAAGAAAAATATCACTCGTAAAGCGTTTTCAGGGCTTAAGCTTTTTTTAACCTGAACGAAAACGTCGTTCCGGACAACTTTTATGTTTTAACTTTTTGATGAATCAGACCAGAAGTGCCACATTCATAGAGATCAGAATGCTAACAGGTTGTTTTTAGGCAGTTTTGGCGTTTTGGTTTCGCTAACTTCTTATGGCCCTAACTTTTGACTCGTGTACTCGTTTTATGTGATTCAAATTGCTATGTTTTCCTCTTTAAGTCCTCTATAACAGTAGGTAAGTGTTTCATATCATGGTTATACTATTTTGGTCATGGTTCTCAATATAAGTCACTAGTTTTCTTGTTTACTTAACATAAGTTAATATATAGTTTCCAAAACTTGTTTTAATAGTTTTTATACATCATGAACATATCACAAAGACCATATATAGAATGAATGAAACATAATAAGCATGAAAATGATATTGAGTAAGAAAGTGTATTAGGGTTTCTTACAACTTTTGGCCTTAATGAAAAGGGAACTCATGAACTAGGACAAGAACCATATCCTTCAATCGAAAACCCTAGCTTCTAATCCTTCACCACAACGCTTGTAAACATTGCTAGCCTTGATATAGACCTTGTGAAAACCTTATTAACTCAGCCCTAGTACCCTTGTGTAGCTCCTAATTCATCCATGGAATCACCAAATAAACACTAGTTTCATGTAGAGAATAACTAAGCCTTGAACTTTGATATGTAGCTTCAATATTGAAATCAAAAGATGGATAATTTAGGATGATGATGATGGATCAGTGACGAAGAGAGAAAAAGGAAGCGTTTCTTGGTGAATAAATGAGGAGGTGAATATGTTTGAGAGAGTTTTGATCAAATTGGCTAGTTATACTATAGAAAACTTAAGGATTAAGTTACTTAGCTAGTGTATCTAACACATGTGAGCTTCCTAATGTTTCAAGACTTATCACCAAGACAAATGGCATGGTGAATCACCCCTATACACGTTCATATGATGGTATGATGTGACTATACGATTAACTTGGTATTATCTAGCTTACAGAGTGAGTTTTGGTTCCGTTAATTGCTAACTGTAAGTGGTTAAGTCATGAAACTTAAAATCGGGTATCCTAAAAATATAAAACATAAATATGTTAGAACTTATTAATATAACCTATCTTAGCATATTTAATGAGTGATAAGTTCTATCGGGTTGCTTAAACGCTGCTAAAACTGGAAACGCTGGTCTAAAACGCGTAATTCGCCTAAAACACTGAACTGGAAAACGTAAAATTCCAAAAGTTTTGGAATTGTCGTAAAATGAGAGAAATTCATATTTCTATTGTTTATAGTGTTTTATGGACATATCGGGATGCTGGAATGACGTTTAAACCTAAAAGTAAATCTCGGACATGGTTTCGTGATTTTTACAGAAATGATCCGACAAGTGTCAAACTCTCAGATTATTATTAAAATAGTTTAACTTACGAGAATATGAAATAAAAATTTTGGGAGTGAATAGTAAAAGTGAATAGTAATATTGAATAGTAAAAATGAATAGTAATCCGAAAATGCGAATTGTTACAAAAAATATGTTATAACATCTCATGTATAAGTTTCACACCTTAGAATCCTACACTTAGAACATGAATAACATACTTAATATTCCACAAGAACATCACACGAGAAAAAAAAACCCATTTGGAACATAAACCCTAGTTATCGAAACTAAAGTATACAAGGATATAGAACCAGTTGAAGTGCATCTATATGATTTAAGCACACATAACAACATATCCCACCAATAAAATTGACCAAAACATCACTGAATCAAGAACACCCAAATCGTTCATAAACCCTAGATTTCGAGAATCATTCAAACAAGTTATTGGTTGTGATTAACTGTTATTGATATGTTAAAAATACATTTTAGAACAATAGCCCTATGAAAGATTTCACAAATAAACTCGTTTTGATTGTTTCAAAAATTTACAAAACCCTATAACTTTGAATCACAATTCCACAAAATCTAATCGTTAAAATTACAATTCATCAAAAACCATTTGTTAAAATGACCAGAAGATCATGTGTGAACTTACAGATTCAAGATTTGTAGCACGGATTAGTCAGATGAATGTGAGCCCTAGATTTCGAACAAATGAGGGTGTTTGGTAGTTTTGATTTTTTCAGAAAAAGTTATGGGGTGTTTGTATGTATAATTTTATATATATTGAACTTTTAAGACTTTGACAATATTGATCCCCTAACTTCTTGTTTTGCCTCACTAGTCTTCTAAACTTGATACAAGTTAATGACCAATGGCAACAGTCTTAGACATACTTCCTACGATATTTTATATGAAACTTTTAATGGGACGAGACATAGGAAAAGTCATGAGACTTCCATCATTTGTGAAACCACGTATCATATATTTGGAAATATGCAAATATACCAATATTTGAAAAACGTAAAAAAAATTAAGTGTATCTCCCCCTTAACACTTGTAAAATAGGAAAACAATAGTGTTGAAAGGAAGCGATATACTTGCATTTTTTTAAAATAGAAATGGGAAAATCTTTTTGTGTTTTTGTTGGGTTTATATTTTTGTATTTTGTTTTTGAAAATATATTTACAAAGATAGTTTTGATGTTTAACAATCACTTGTGTTTTAAAAACTTTTCTAGATCTTCTAGAGTCAAACATCGCATACCAATTTGGTGGACTAAATTAGCAAACCTTGTTGGAGGTAATGCTTTAGTGAGTAAGTCCGCCAATTGGTATTCAATTCCAACAAAATATAATTCAACGGTACCCTTTTCGACATGCTCCTTGAGGAAATGATAGCGAAGATCAATGTGTTTGGATTTGCAGTGATGAACGGTGTTGCATGAAATTGCAATGGCACTAGTAAAGTCATAGTAGATCGGAATCTTATTGAATAGGTAGCCATAGTCCTTAAGCTGTGATCTCATCCAGATGACTTGAGCACAGCAAGCAGACATAGCTACGTATTCAGATTCGGTTGATGACAGTGATGTGCAATCATGCTTCTTTGATTGCCAAGACACAAGTTTATCTCCGAGAAACAGTAATCAACCAGATGTACTTTTGCGTGTGTCTAAACATCCTGCATGGTCAGCGTCTAAAAAGGCAATTAGTTCAAAACCAGAATCCTTCGGATACCAGATTCCCAAGTTAATGGTTCCCTTTACGTATCGAAGGATTCTTTTAGCCTCATTGAGGTGCCTTTCAGTTGGTTTGGACTGATAACGAGAACACATGTAGACAGCAAAGACAATATCAGGTCTACTAGCTGTGAGATATATGAATGACCCAATAATACTACGGTATTTGGTAGGGTCAACAGGAATCCCATGTATATCAGCATCTAGTTTTGTGGTATAGGCCATTGGTGTATTATAAGTATCACAGCTCATCATTCCATGTTTCTTTAAAATTTCTAAAGCATATTTGGACTGATTTAGAAAAATTCCACGGGGTGATTGATGAACTTGTAGTCCTAGAAAGAACGAAAGTTCACCCATCATGGACATTTCAAAATTATCTTTCATTAATTTGCAAATTAATTTGAGTATCTTCTGTTTGTTGAAGCAAAAATAATGTCATCGACATATATTTGAACAATTAGTAAGTCCACCCTGTATGTTTTTGTAAATAACGTTGGATCCACCGAACCTTTAGAAAATTTATTGGCCAGCAAGAAACCAGATAGTTTGTCATACCACGCCCTTGGGGCTTGTTTGAGTCCGTAGAGAGCCTTTTTGAGTCGGTAAATGTGATTGGGACGTTCAGGATCAGCGAAGCCTTCTGGTTAGCTGATATAAACTTCTTCACGGAGTTGACCACTTAGAAATGCCGTTTTCACAGCCATTTGATAAACAACCATGTTCCTATGAGCAGCATATGCCAGAAAAATCCGAACAGCTTCAAGTCTAGCCACTGGAGCAAAAGATTCTTCAAAATCAATTCCTTCTTCTTGGAAGTATCCTTTAGCTACCAAGCATGATTTGTTACGTATGACAGTGCCTTCTGCATCCGGCTTGTTTTTCCAAATCCATTTTAACCCAATGACAAAGACTCCGTCAGGTCTTTCAACTAATTCCCAGACTTCTAATCTTTTGAATTGCTGAAGTTACTCTTGCATAGATTTAATCCAGTTTTCATAAGTCATTGCTTGTTTGATGTTCTTAGGTTCATCTTGACAAACTGTGAGTGCATAGATGCAAGTTTCACCATCTGTGTGAAGTCATTGTCTTGTCATGATTGGTGCATCTGGATGGCCAATAACTTGAACTAAGGGATGATCTCTAGTCCATTTGTGAGTCGAAGGGTGAAGTTGATAGGTATCTCTCATGTAAGCAGGATCCAAATTGCGTGTGGACGACTTAGCTATTTCAGAAACTGTTGGAGCCGGTGCAAACGGGTTAAAGAACGCATTTGGATCATACTCTGCGGGTTGTGGAACTGATTTTTGTGTAGAATCTTCAGCCGATTGTCGTGAGTTGGATGCAGTTTGTTCTGCTGTTATCGGAGATGCAATTGGAGGGCCGTCTTTCTCAACAGTTGTTGTTGTTTGTTGAGGTGAGTCACGTACTTGAATATTTTCAGGTTGTGCAGCGGAAATAGGTGAGACCTCAGAAGGACGGTTTTCAATTGTATCATCGAACAGTGGAGCAAACAAGGTTTCCAATTCTTTGAGATTGAGAGACAATGGTTCAGCCGAAGAATCTGAAAAGTTAAGACGGTTGGATTCGGGTCCTAAGCTGTTTTGCTTAGAAGCCATTTGTGTGAGTTCATCGAAATTGGCATGAATAGTTTCTTCAATTTCTCTTGTACGACGATTCCATATTCGAAAGCCTTTGGAATTTTCACAATATCCAACGAACAATCCTATGTCAGCCTTTGCTTTAAGTTTACTTAAATCATCACGATCATTTTTCAGATAACAAAGTGCTCCAAATACATGAAAGTAATCGATGTTTGATTTTCTTTTGTGAACAATCTGATAAGGTGTTTTGTGATGGCGTTTCGTGATCATGCAACGGTTTTGGGTATAACATGCAGTTGAAACAGCTTCCGCCCATAAGTAATCTGGTAATTGAGCATTGATCAACATGGTTCTTGCAGCTTCCACTAACGTCCTGTTGCGTCTTTCAACTACTCCATTCTGTTCTGGGCTTCTTGCAATAGATGTTTGATGTTCAATTCCCACTTTCTCAAAATATGACCGAAGTGTCTGATTCTTAAATTCTGTTTGTTGGGATATAAAAGACCAAGGTACTTCTGTATTTCAAAGTACTGCTGTGTCAATGTGCTGCTTGAATATCAAAGTCAAAGTACTGCTACATATTGAAGATTATTCAAAGTACTTCAAGAGAATAAGGACTTAAGTGCAATATTGATTAAAGGATTATTATGTAATATTGTATGAATATTCTAGAATTAGTTAGGGATAATTACTTGTCGTTCAAGTAGATAATGTAAACCGACTTAAGGTTATCTATAAAAGGAGCCTTAAGAGGTATTAGTCGATATAAGTTTTAGTCGAAGTTCTAAGAGTCTTAGAGCTTTACAAGTCGATATTAGTTAAGTTAGGGATTGTTAGTGAATCTATGTAATCAAGCAGGTTCAAGTTTGGTTTAATATAAAAGTTCTTCTTAAGCTTTGTGTTAGTAGATTCCGCATACTTTACAAGGTCAAAACAGTGTTTCAATATTAATAGTATTGAGTTTACTCAATATTGTTAAAACCTTACAAGCTACAAAGTAGTTTGGTCAGAGTATATCGATCCAACAAGTGGTATCAGAGCTTGTGTTGGAAACTCTGATTAAGAAGATAATCTTTTAAACCGATTCTACTACAAACCCTTCAAGATGTCGACAGAGGCTGCACCTGCTCCATCCATCACTACTGTTAGAATTCCTATTGTCAATAAGGGAGAATATGATTTATGGGCCATGAAGATGAGGCAGTACATTGCTATCACAGACCATGCTTTATGGGATGTGATTGTCAATGGAAATATGGTACTAGATGAACCAGTAGATCTCCCAGGACCACCTAAACCAACCATCCCAGCTGCTACAAAGAGAAATCAAGACAAAGCTCTCAACATATTACTATCTGCCATTCCTAATGGATACCTACTGAAGTTTCATGATGCTCAGGATGCAAAACAATTATGGGCTGTAATTAAGAAAAAGTTTGGAGGTAATGATGCTTCCAAGAAGATGCACAGGAACTTGTTGAAGAAACAATTTGAAACTTTCACTGTTGGTGAAAGAGAAGGTCTTGATTTTGCTTATGAAAGATTCCAAAATCTTCTGAGTATGCTAGAACTATATGGAGCTGAGGCATCAGTTGAAGAAGCTAACTTCAAGTTCTTGAGAAGCTTGCCATCCGCATGGCATGTAGTTGCTACTATGATCAGAGGAGAACCAGGTTTGGACACAATGGACTTTGCTGATCTTTACAACAATCTGAAGGTGTATGAGCATGAGATGAATGGTACTACAGGTTCAAGCACACATCAGAAACCCCAAAACATTGCTTTTGTATCTTCTGAAAACAGAAGCAGTACTTCCAATAAAGGTACTGTTTATCCTGTCTAAAGTACTGTGACTGAAACTCAGCTTCCTTGTACAACTATGGTCACTACCACTTCATCCCCATCAAATACCCCCACCTCGGATGATGTTCTATGTTCATTCTTTGCTCAACAAGCAACTCTACCTGTAACCTATCAAGAAAATGTCATGCAAATAGATGATGATGCTATGGAAGAGATTGATATCAGATGGCAAGTTGCCATGATCACTGCAAGGATCAAAAAGTTTATGAATAAGACAGGAAGAGGCATTAATTTCACAGCTAAGCAGGGAATAACATTTGATAAGTCCAAAATTGAGTGCTTCAATTGTCAAAGGACTGGTCACTTTGCAAGGGAATGCAAATTTGTGAAGTATCAAGCAAACAAGATGATTGAACAGCCCAAGACTGAAAGAAAAGAGGTTCCTATTACTGAACCAAAACCAAAAGCTTTGGTTGCTCAAGAGAATCTATCAGAGATTGATTGGTCCAGTGAGTTTGATGATGAACCTGTAACCTACTCAATGGTTGCATTGGAAGATTGGAGCACAGCTTTTGATGAAGAGCCTGGATATGCTGCTTTGGAGTCAAGAGATGGTCTAGGAAGCTTTGATTGGAGTATGGAAATTGAAGAAGATCCTGTCCAACTTGCTATGGTAGCTACTTTACCAAGTTCATTCACTATCTCTGAGGTATGCTCTAAGTGTAATGATATGTATCAGAAGTTACTTAGTGAATATGTAGCTGAAAGAGATAAATTTCAAAGGGCTAGGTCTGAGATAGCTGGCTACCAGTTGACTTTAGAGTCAATGGAAGCCAAAATAATTACTCATGAAAACAATGAAGTAGCATGGGCTGAAAGATATAAGCAACAAGACTACCAAGTAAAGTTGAGTGAATGGAAACTAAGATGTAAGTGTCTGAACTAGAGAAAGTTACTAATGAGAGGAATAAGTTGTTAGAAAAACTTGCTGTTTGGAATGAATCAGGTTTGTCACATGTTCAATTTGTTGAAAAACAAAGAACATCAAACATTAAAACTGGCCTAGGTTATGATAATGATAGCACAGAAGGTATTCCATTTAAGAGTAAGGAACTAAATCTTACAGTAGATACCTCAACTAGTGATGAAGAATTCATTAGTTTGGATGAATTTCTAGTGATGAGGAATCCCCTAGTCCAATACCTCCTGAATATAAGAATGACAAGGGATACAATGCAGTTCCTAATCCCCCAGGTAGTTTTCAACCACCTAGGAAAGATGTCTCTTGTTATGGGGTAGATAACCTAGAGTTTAGGAAAAAGCTTAAAGGTCAAACAAATACGGAGCCTTTAGGAGAATCTGTTGAAGCACCTAGGGTTGATGAGTAAAAGTTTTCAAAACAAGCAGTACCTTCAAACACTTCTCAAAGTACTGCTGATCACTCAGTAGTGCCTCCAAGAAAATATTTTCAAAATACTGCTAATTTTAGAAAACCTTTTGGAAAAGGATTTGGGAATATTGGTCCAAAGGTCTGTTATGTATGTGATAGTCCTCACCATTTGATTAAGGACTGTGATTATCACTCAGAATACTTAAGCAAATACCCAAAGACCAGATCTGCAAATCAAGTTTGGAATTACACAAATAGGGTTAACCATAGTAATTTCTCAAAAGACTATATGTACCCTCATCAGAAAAGACCATTCTCCAAACCCACAGTACCTTCTCAAAGTATTGATAGAAAGTCCCCTAACCAAGGTGCTGATAGCAAAAACTCAGGTGTAAGACCTAGGAGATTCAATTACTACAAACCTAGAAGGCCTTACTACACAAGAAAAGATGCTAGAACACAGAACCCAACTCCAAAAGTTACAATTAAATGGGTTAAGAAAGAAAGTACTGCTGGGGAAGAACCAGTACTTTTAGAGGCTAAGGGTGAAAAAGGAAACATTAATTCTTGATCATGTTTTTAAAGAAAGTGGTGATTACATGCTCAAAGAATTTGAGTATGTCACTCCACAAGGGGAACACAAGTCAGTAATGGCTTGGGTTTCTAAAAGAAACTAACCTTTTTCATGTGTATGTAGGGCAATCCAGAAGAGGAGCTTAAAGATCATCTTATTGTTGATAGTGGTTGCTCTGGGAGTATGACAGGAGAAAAGGAGCTCTTGTCAGATTTTAAAGCTTATTTTGGAGGAAAAGTTGCATTTAGGAATGATCCTGATGGAGGAAGAATCACTAGCAAAGGAACTATCAAGGCTGGAAACATTGATTTTGAGAATGTTAGATATGTGAAGGAGCTTAAATTCAATCTTTTGTCAGTCTCTCAGATTTGTGATAAGAAGTATCCTGTGTTATTCTTTGACACAGAATGTCTTATACTCTCTCCTGAGTTTAAGTTAGAAGATAGAAACTTGGTGATGCTGAGAGCACCAAGAACTAATGATGTGTATAGCATAGACTTGAAGAACATCAATTCTGCTGAAAGAGCAACATGCTTGATTGCAAGGGCAACAATGGAGGAAGCACATCAATCGAACAGAAGATTAGGACATGTGAATTTCAAGAACATAAACAAGCTGGTCAAAGGAAATTTAGTTAGAGGTTTACCTTCTAAAACATTCAAGAATGATCACTCATGTCTTGCTTGCAAAAAGGGTAAACAGCACAAGGCTTCCTGTAAGAAGATTGAAGAGAAAACCATTAGAGAGCCTTTGGAATTGTTGCCTATGGATCTGTTTGGACCTGTTTCAGTTGTTAGTTTAAACAAGAAGAAGTACTGTTTGGTTGTGACAGATGACTGTAGCAGATTTAGCTGGGTCTTTTTCTTATGCTTCAAAGATGAAACTTTTGATGATATTCATGATCTTATAATAGCACTTGAAAATCAGTTAAGACTCAAGGTTAGAGGCATTAGATGTGATAATGGGACTGAGTTCAAGAATCGGCTAATGGATGACTTATGTGCCAAGAAAGGAATTAAAAGAGAATTAAGTATTTCCAAAACTCCTCAGCAAAATGGAGTTGCAGAAAGAGAGAATAGAACTCTGATAGAAGCAACAAGGACAATGCTTGTAGATTCTCAATTACCTGTTCTATTCTGGGCTGAAGCTGTAAGTGTTGCTTGTTATGTGTTGAACAGAGTATCAGTGACAAAACCTCAAATGAAGACACCTTATGAGTTACTCATGGGAAAGAAACCTAGCATCAAGTTTATGAAACCTTTTGGATGTCCCCTGACTATTTTGAACATTGCTGATAATTTGGGAAAATTTGATGGGAAGTCAGATGAAGGATACTTATTGGGATATTGTACCAATAGCAAAGGATTCAGAGTGTACAACAGGGCTACAAAGAAGGTTCAAGAATGTCTTCATGTTGATTTTCTAGAAGAGCAAGAAAATCATAAAGGTAAAGATCCTGATTGGATGTTTGATCTTGATTTAATGTCTTCATCCATGAATTATGTACCTGTTAGGGAAGAAAATCAAGTTGCTCCCACTGAAGAAGCAACACAGTACATTGTTCATGATGTTAATTTAAAATCTGAATATAAGTCTACTGATAAAGTCAATGATGAGAAGAAAAGTACTGTTGAGCCTCAAAGTACTGTTGAACCTCAAAGTACTGTTGATCCTCAAAGTACTGCTCCACCAAAGATCACAGTATCTGATGAAGACCAAGCCATCCAAGATGAACTTAATAGGATGCTTATTCAAGAAACAATGGCTAAGTCCTATGAAGATGCTCAAAGGAGAGCTTTTGAAGCAGAAAAGAAGAAGGCTAAAGGCATTGACAGTACCTTGCCCCATAGTACTGCTGATGTAGGACCTTAGATATCATAACTTTATCACAAATATAGAAGATTAGAAGAAGAAAGATGGAAAGATGGTGACTTGTAGATGTAGTGTATATGGATCGTATATGTGTAACTAGAGAGATGGAAAAATGAGAGAATATTATTAAGAAACACACACAAGCACACCACACAAATGAGGTGTGTGGTGTCTTTTATACATAAGACTTAAGACCTTACGGGCCTTAGGATGGGCTTGGTGATGGACTTGGACTTTTACATAAACTATGGACTAGCCATAATACATAACTTATAACCTATTAGATTAGTCCAAACCATAAGCCCATTTGACTATTCTATTGTAAACTACGACACATTACAAAGTTACACGTATGAGAATGACCATCACTTTTCAATATATATTTTTAATGCTAACAATCTCCCCCTAAGGGGTGGTCATTCGAATGATGCTCCACGTGACTTGATCTTCTTTGTTCTTTGTTGTTGTCCATTGTGTGTCGTAGTAGAATAGTCTTTAGTTTTTGTTCCTTCATGCTTTGTGATCTTTGATGACTGACTTTTCATCATTCGTTGTCTGCCTTTCGTCACTTCTGCATCTGTGGTGGTTGTCTGCCATTCTAACATGCTCATACATCTTCAGTCTTTGTGATACATGCATTTGTAGTTCCCGTTCTTTCACACAGATCTTTGTCACTTTACTTCTGTAGATTCTTTCACATTGCGTAGAATCTTTCTTTGAACCTTTCTTTGCTTCGATCTTTGCGAGAACTTTCCTTTGACTTCGTGATGCATGTATGAGCATGTGGAATCTATCGCCATGGAGATGAAGTGTCCCTGCATATAAACAGTTAGCAATAAAACATCCGGTACTTACAGATAAGAATTAGAGATCGTCAACAGCATAGTGTGAAGACTCCTTCTAACCCTTACCAAGGCCGTTCCCATGTCAGATACTCTCGAGAGAGCTTACAAGACCTACTTAGTAGCTCAATGACTGGGTGAGTCGCTGGGGATCACTCCACGACTGTAGACCGTTTGAAACCACCGCGAACACTAAGCGTAACCCATAAAGAATTACCGAAGTGACCTGCTGTCAGGGCTGCTTGATGTCGACCCTGGCAGGAATTTCCATTCAATCATTGAGAATCACTTGTGTGAATTCTCTCATAAATGTTCTGGCAGATTGCTAAGATCTGCGTAGGACTCTTAAGTTTACATCTGGCGTCCTTATTGTTGAACAACCAGTGTAGAAATATTATGTGTTCCTATGAGATCTTTTGATGAATCTCGGGGCTCTAGACTCGATAAGTGCACATTTGGTTTCCGATGCGGAGATTAGGGAGAGGTCTCCTGCTTCAATATCAACCATCTCTAAGAGACAGGTCGATAGATTACACCGGTTCCCCGTGAGAATGAAACAAGCCCTTTTAAGAGAACTTGAGTGTCTAGAAGGTTTAGTACAGTGCGTCATTGGGTCCATGACGTCTTTATCTTCAATACCGGTGTCACCTTTGTAACAACCAGTAGCATATGAATTGAACCCGGTGTCTGCCCTAAGGTTGAACATATGGAGGGCTATTTCTTTTCACCCTTTTTCATAACTTTTCTTTTTAATTCTTCAACCCCTTCTTTCTCCTTTCTCATTTTCTCCTTTTTTCAATCATACCTAAGGACTTCTAATTCTAATCTATTGGAATTGTCCTTGGGTAGATCCCTCCGGCTCTGGCGGATCATAGGACGGTTTTCCCTAACCTTAGTCACCTTATAACTCCATGACTATCCTATAATTGCTGCCATAAACCATTTATTCGAAAATCTCTCAAAGTGTTTATGATAATAAAACACATTGTTGTCACTTCGAGAGTTTTGCATTTCTTTTGAGGGACTCCCCCTTCACATGTGCTCATGGATTGTTAAGAAATTTGCACATGCGGGAGGAGTTTGCACTTTTGAATTGATCCACTTTCAGTGAACATGACCGATTCGAGACACGCTTACATCACTAGTTAGACTAGCTTGAAGTTATTACCCGTCCTGGTCAAGTCCAAAGAAAGTCTCTCGAGACGGTACATTCTACTCAGACAAGTCCTATTCGAGACATGCTTACATCACTAGTTAGACTAGCTTGAAATTATTACCCGTCCAGGACAAGTCTTTTCGATTACTGACATTTTAAGCTTCGTCAATTCATTGGTACTATCTGAGTCGAGCTCTTCTGAGATTCAGTCACATACTTTAAACATCTTGATCACATTTTAATCATGTCTTCTCCCCCTCAAAAATAGCATAACGTGATATTTTTTATATCAACCGAGTAAAAAAGCTTTTTGGAGAGAAAGACAGATTTCTTTTTGCATGAATACGGAACATTTTTCTTTTTCTACTCCCCCTTAATGATAGCATATTTAAAATTAATTAAGGGTTTTGAGGGAGTTATCTTGAGCACTAATTTTGAGAGATTTTAAGAAATCTTTTGAACAATCTTGAAAAAGTGCTCAAGAATTTTTGTTGGAAAACGAGTTTATGCTTGAAATCTTTTTCGTTTGTTTAGACTCGAACTTTTTGAAAAAGAGTTCGTCATTAAACGTACAAGTCCTTGATTTGAAAATAATCAGAAGTCATCATTGAAGTTCGGGTTTCGTACTGAAGTATACGAAAGCCATCGTGAAGAAAATTTTTGAGAAACGACATGTTTTAGAAAAACATTAAAAAGAACTCCCGCTCAAGCATATGTACATGTCCGTATCATTGTTGAATGACATTTCTAGAAACGTACAGAATATTGATTTATACGAGAGACATGTCGTGAGAAGAATATTTTTGGATTTTTTTGATTTTATATTGTTTTTGTAATTTTTGAAAGATTTTATATTTTTGTATTTTGTTTTTGTTGGTTTTTCAAATTTTGTATTTTGTTTTTCAAAAATATTTACAGCGAAGCGGTTTTGAAAACATTTTTCAAGAAGATTCGAGAAGACGTTCTAGCTCCTCAGGAGTTAGGCTTCGCATGCCAATTCGTCGAACTAAATAGTCAAACCTTTCTTATGGAAGGGCTTTAGTAAATTGATCGGCGAGTTGGTAATCAGTCTTAACGAAAAATAACTCAACAGTACCCTCTTCCACGTGTTCTTTGATGAAATGGTAGCGGACTTTGTTGGGAATAAAATGCACAAAGTAAAGAGTCTGCCTGAAGAGCCTGCTAATGATAGTTAAGCCTGCCTCTTCAATTCTGCTGATGATGAAGATATACTACCAGTACCTTCTGGGTAAGAAGGTACTGCTAGTTAAAGAAGGTCCTGCCAGTTTTCACGACAAGTTGCTATATTTTAATTAGAGATATTTACTTGTATTATTAGTCTTTGTACAAAGTTATACGTTAAGTAGAAGTAGTACAGAAGTCTCAGTAGATATAATGGAGTGTTTTACCTTGAAAGGTGTAATATTAGGATAAGATAAACCCCTAGTATATTATATTAAGCAACTTGACCACTTGTAATAAGGGCTCCTTATACTATAAAAGGAACCCTTAAGACACCTTCTTACATATAGAACTTGCATATCTTTTCATACAGCTTTCATAGCTTTCCATGCATAACTTCTATCTTTAACCCTTTCACGTATCAAAGATTCAAGGTTACACTTGTAATCCTGGTGATAGTTTAGATCACCCGTATTATTTCATCAATAATATTGAATTGTTTTGTGTTATTCTTGTTGTGCTCATTCTCTTTTACTTATTCACCACCTTTGTTCCTTTAGTGTGTTTTAGTAAATTCCGCGTGCTAACTCACATTCATTCATAAATATCCTAAACACATTACTGAGATTAACATCTCAAGTGTTTGCACAATTCATACAGAATCCTTCCACAAGTGGTATCAGAGCCAGGCTGATATTTACGACATAAAAGAACAAAGCAAAAATGGATGTTGAGCACATTCAAACCAATGTGGCTGCAAAACTTCCATTACTCAAACAGAATGAGTTTGAAATGTGGAGACTAAGGGTTGAACAATACTTCCAAGTGCAAGACTATGCACTTTGGGAGATCATTGAAGAAGGAAACTCATTTAAACCAGCAACCACCACCTCCACAGTAAATGATGCACTTGTCACAACTGTGCAAGTAAATCCAATAACTGCTGAAGAAAGAATTCAAAAGAGAAATGATCTTAAAGCCAGGAGTATACTTCTCATGTCTATTCCAAATGACCAGCTTCTAGTCTTTAACAAATACAAGTGTGCTAAAACCCTTTTTCAAGCTATTGTGGCTAGATTTGGTGGTAATGATGCCACCAAGAAAACCCAGAAAACACTTTTAAAACAACAGTTTGAAAACTTTTCAGCCACACCAAATGAGTCTTTGGACAGCATGTTCAATAGACTACAAAAGCTTTCTAGCCAGTTAGCCATTCATGAAGTGATAATATCTCAAGAAGACTTAAACTCCAAATTCCTTAGAAGTCTACCCTCTGAATGGGCCATGCATGTCATTGTCTGGAAAAACAAACCAGATATTGATTCCATGAGTCTCAATGATCTTTACAGCAACTTCAAGATAGTAGAGCATGAACTAAAGAAGTCTACTAGTTCAAGCTCAGGAAATATGGCATTTATGTCATCTCATGGTACTACCAAGAAAGTTGATGAAGATGGTGGAGAAGAAGGTACTGCCAACACAAATTTTGGTACTGCCAGTACTTCCAGCAGTACCAAAACCATTTTAGATGAAACAATTGGTTGTGCTTTCCTAACATCACAACACAATGGTTCCACATTGACCTTTGAAGATCTTCAAGAGATCAGTGATGATGATCTTGAAGAAATGGACATAAAATGGCAGCTTTCACTTCTTAGCATGAGGGCTAAGAAATATTTGATGAGGACTGGAAAGAAGATTGTCATCAATGGCAATGAACCTGCTGGGTATGACAAATCTAAAGTGGAGTGTTACAACTGCCACATGAAGGGTCACTACTCAAGAGAATGTAGAAGACCAAAGAAGCAGGGTGATAAGGGAAGAGGTTTTGAGAACAAGAACAGGGGAAACAATGAGAACAAGAGCAAGGAAGTGGACATCACTGAAACAAAAGCTATGGTAGCCATTGATGGGCTGGGTTTTGATTGGAGCTTCATGGGTGAAGAAGAGTCATCCTCAAATGAAATGGCTTTAATGGCTCTCTCCAATCCTGAGGTACAAATTGTTAAATGTTCTGCTACTTGTGAAGTTTTTAAAGAACTAGAAATCTTAAGAAAACTTTATGATGAACTGAAAGAAGAACAAAGAAAAACATATCAAGACCTAGTTAATCATAAGTGTGGTATGTCCAAACTTGAGAAACAGATAATTCACTTTAGAGAAAATGAACTCACCTTTTCTGACACAAAAGCTATTCTTAATAGAGACATATTTCTTAAAGATGCTGAAATAAACCTGTTAAGAACTGAGTTTGCTAAAGTGAAACAAGCAAAAGATAATATTCAACTAACTGTTACAACATTAGAAAATGCTTCTTCTTGTACTAAAAGTATAGTTGAGAACCAAATGAACAAGAAAATCAAATCTGGGATTGGATACAACACATGTCCTCCTCCTTACAGAGGAATTCCTTGTCCCCCAGGTTTAGATCTTGCTGAATCAGGTTTACATGAGCTCACAAATAAACCACTTGAAAAAGTAAAACCTGTAGAAAATAGTGAACCTTTTGAGAGTACAAGTAATACTTCTCTCTTCAAAGAAAAGGTGCTCACTGATAAGAGCTCAGATGTTACAACTGTTGAAGGTTGTACATCTGATGAGAATAGAAAAGAGACTGTTTCTAAGAAAGGAAACAAAGTAGGACCAATCAGTCCTAAAAGTGTAGAAAGTATCACAAAGACTAAAGTTGTTCTAAAAACTGTTGAATGTTGTGCTAAATGTAATAGCAAACCTAGAGGTAGTCAGAGAAATTGGAACAATCTTAAGTCACATCAACTTGGTGATAACTTTGTTTTGTACAATAAGGCATGCTATTACTGTGGTAGTTTTAATCATACTCATGCTTATTGTAACAATTGGGTTTCTGGGAGTACATCAAGGTCTAAAACAAGTAAAACAAACCCCAGAAAAGGCTCTGTGAAATCTAACACACCAAAAGTCAATCATACTGTTAGAACAAATGAGCCTGTTTACCCAAAGTTCACAACTAAGGGTGCAAGTAATACTTTCAAACATACACCAAAAGTTGTGAAAAGTCATATTGAAAGGAATTTTGTGGATAAAACACAAGACTGAAAACCAAAACCAAAAGGTTCTGCCAAATTTGGTACTGCCAGACCAAAAACCATAAAATGTGTCAAAAATGAAAATGCTGTTAAGTCCTCAGCATGTTGGATTTGGAGACCACTCCAACCAAATGGTGCATCAACAGTCCTAAAAAGGTTTGATTACATTGATGCACGAGGCAAACCCAAGTCAGTCATGGCTTGGGTACCCCAAAGAAACTAATATGTGTATACATGTGCAGGAACATTCAAATGATATTGCAGATCAAGGATATGTAGATAGTGGATGTTCAAGGCACATGACAGGCAACATGTCTTACCTCACAGACTTCAAATCATTTGATGGAGGATATGTTACCTTTGGGGGAGGAATCAAAGGAAAGATTACTGGTAAAGGTACAATTAAAACCAATAAATTAGATTTTGAAAATGTGTATTTTGTGAAAGAACTACAGTTTAATCTATTAAGTGTCTCACAAATGTGTGACACAAAGAACAAAGTTCTTTCTACTGACACTGAATGCATTGTACTTTCTCCTGATTTTAAAATCCCTGATGAAAGTCAGATTCTTCTTAAAATCCCTAGAAAGAACAATATGTACATTGTTGATTTAAAGAACATTGTTCCTAAAGAGAGCTTAACCTGTCTAGTAGCAAAAGCCTCATTGGATGAATCTATGCTTTGGCATAGAAGACTTGGTCATGTAAACTTCAAAACAATCAATACAATTGCAAAATATGATTTGGTAAGAGGTTTACCCAAAAAGATTTTTCAAAATGACCAAACCTGTGTTGATTGTCTAAAAGGCAAACAACATAGAGCTTCTTGTAAGCCCAAGACCTATAACTCAATTTCTCAAGCTTTATACATGCTTCATATGGACCTCTTTGGTCCTACTTCTGTGAATAGCTTGAATGGTAAAAGATATTGTCTTGTAGTTACTGATGATTACAGCAGATTCTCTTGGGTTTTCTTTTTAAGAACTAAGGATGAAACAAGTGAGATCCTTAAGTCCTACATTACAGGGATAGAAAACCAAATTGATAAGAAAGTAAAAGTAATTAGATGTGACAATGGGATAGAATTCAAGAATAGAGTTATGGATGAATTTTGCAAAGAAAAAGGAATAAAAAGAGAATATAGTGTAGCTAGAACCCCACAGCAAAATGGAGTAGCAGAAAGGAAAAATAGAACACTTATTGAGGCTGCTAGAACAATGCTAGTAGATTCTAAGTTGCCTATTTCATTTTGGGCTGAAGCAGTAGGTACTGCTTGTTATGTACAGAATAGGGTTCTTGTGATTAAACCTCATAGAAAGACTCCTTATGAACTTTTATTTGGTAGAACACCATCTCTAAGTTTTATGAGACCTTTTGGATGTCATGTCACTATTCTCAATACCAAAGATCATCTAGGAAAGTTTGAAGGAAAAGCTGATGAAGGCTACATGATAGGGTATTCTTTGCAAAGTAAGGCCTATAGGGTATATAATAAATGCACTAGGCTAGTGGAAGAAAACCTGCACATAGAGTTCCAAGAGAAACTACCAAATGTTGCAGGCACTGGACCAGATTGATGTTTTGACATTGATAAACTTTCAGAATCTATGAATTATGTGCCTGTCACAGGTACAAATATTAATGATAATGCAGGTTTTGAAGACAATGATGAAGCATCTGAGGATCAAGATTACATCTTGATGCCAATTTGGACAGGATTGGATTCATCTTCAAGTCATGGAGGGCCTTCAAATACTACAAATGAAGGTGTTGAAGATGATCATGGAACTCAAGATCAAGGGAATCAAGAAAATTCTGAAAATGGAAATGGTACTGTCAATTCACAAGATGGTACTGCCAGTTCAACAGATGGTACTGCCAGTTCACAAATTGGTCCTGCTGAACCATTAAATGTTCTATCAGATGATTCCTTACCAGAAGATATAGGGATTGGAAACCTTCCAATTTCCTATGATGTTCCTACAACACACAACCCAAGAATTCTCAAAGATCACTCCATTGAAAATGTGATTGGCAGCATTGATTCTGGTGTTAAAACAAGAACTCAAGTCTTATCTTCAGACAATGATGGGTTTGTCCTAGCTGTGTATGAAGAAAAGAACCATGAAGTTGCCCACATATGCCTGTTTTCATGCTTTCTCTCTCAAGTAGAACCCAAAAACATTACAAAAGCCTTAGATGATTCAAGCTGGGTTGAAGCAATGCAAGAAGAGCTACTTCAATTCAAACTGCAGAAGGTTTGGGTACTGGTTGATTTGCCCAAAGGTTACAGGGCAATTGGAACCAAATGGGTCTTCAGAAATAAGAAAGATGAAAGGGGAATAGTGATCAAAAACAAAGCCAGATTGGTGGCCCAAGGGTATACTCAAGAAGAAGGAGTGGATTATGAAGAAGTTTTTGCTCCAGTTGCAAGAATTGAAGCAATTAGGCTATTCTTGGCCTATGCTTCTTTCATAGGATTCACTGTCTACCAAATGGATGTAAAAAGTGCCTTTTTATATGGTACTATTGAAGAAGAGGTGTATGTTTCTCAACCTCCAGGCTTCATTGATGCAGAATATCCAGACAAGGTGTACAAGGTTACCAAAGCTCTTTATATTCTACACCAAGCTCCTAGAGCATGGTATGAAACATTGGCTTTCTATTTATTGGAAAATGGATTTCAAAGAGGCAAGATTGATCCAACTTTGTTCATCAAAAGAACCAAGAAAGACATCTTGCTGGTGCAGATTTATGTTGATGACATTATCTTTGGATCTACAAATCAGGAATTGTGTGTAGAGTTTGAAAAACTTATGCATAGTAAGTTTGAAATGAGTTCCATGGGGGAACTTACTTTCTTTTTGGATCTCCAAGTGAAACAATCTAATGAAGGCATATTTATCAGCCAAGATAAGTATGTAGCAGAGATCCTAAGGAAATTTGGGTTTGCATATTCAAAGGTTGCAAGTACACCAATGGATCCAGAAAAGGGGTTACACAAAGATGCTGAGGTTGAAGATGTTGATGTGCACAACTACAGATCAATGATTGGGTCCCTAATGTACCTTACTTCATCAAGACCAGATATCATGTTCTCAGTATGTGTATGTACAAGGTTTCAAGTCAATCCAAAAGTTTCTCATCTCACAGCAGTCAAAAGAATTTTCAGATACCTCAAGAGCCAGCCTAAGTTGGGTCTATGGTATCCAAGGGAATCATCTTTTGATTTGGTAGCTTACTCAGATAGTGACTATGCTGGTGCAACCCTAGACAGAAAATCCACAACTGGTGGTTGTCAATTTCTTGGCTGCAGACTCATATCATGGCAATGCAAGAAGCAAACAATGGTGGCCAACTCTACAACTGAAGCAGAATATGTTGCAAGTGCAAGTTGTTGTGGCCAAGTTCTTTGGATCCAGAATCAATTGCTTGACTATGGGTACAATTTTCTTAACACCATTATTTACATTGACAATAGCAGTACTATATGTATCATCAAAAATCCAGTTCAACATTCAAAAACAAAACACATTGAAATCAGACACCATTTCATAAGAGATTGCAATGAGAAAAGGTTAATTCAAGTTGTCAAAATTGATTCTGAAAATAATTTTGCAGACCTTCTCACCAAAGCTTTTGATTTAGGTAGGTTTAAATACCTGGTAGCAGGTATTGGTATGATAAATCTTTGAAAAACATGTGTTTTGTATATAAATAAACAAGTTTTGGCCTCTAATCATGGTACTGCTAGTTAGTCATAAGGTACTGTCAGTACAAAATTGGTACTGTTAGTTCCAAGTTTGCTCTGTTTTTGCTCATCTTGATGTTTAAATGTTAACAATGCTATAAAACAAGTGCTTTGCACTCTGTTCTTTTGGTTTACAACTAACCATTTCAGGTTACTCAAAGCTTGCTAACATAATCAGGATATGGAAATGGTAATCAGTTCACCAAGTTGTTCAAAACTTTAAGAGCTGACTAGTCCAAAGCAAACGGCTCTTGGTAAAGACTTATCAAATCCGTTGATAGCTGATAGTTTGCTAAAAACTATAAGGTAATCAGTTCACCCAGTTTCAAAAACTTAAACGAACTGACTAGTCCAAAGCAAACGGCTCTTGGTAAAGACTTATCAAATCCGTTGATAGCTGGTAGTTTGCTAAAAACTATAAGGGATATTTTCTAAAATTTCAAAGAGACTGCCAAGTTTTACTTCAAAACAAGGTACTGGTAGTTCAAATTTTAGTACTGGTAGAGTAAAATGGTACTGCTACATAGCCGTTGAGTCTGTCAGGCTAAATTATAGCCGTTGTTTTTAAAAGGGTATTTTTGTGAATTATTCATGTTTTCCTTGAATTAAGAATATAGTTATAATAATAAAAGATTTTTTTGACCGCCTCTTCAAAATACTTATCCATAACTTTTATAGTCGGTTAAAAGTCATTTCTCTCATAATCAATCCTTATCATAATTCACACTCACCTTTCATCTTCTACCAGTACAACAATAAAATCCCACCATCGAAATCAAAATTTTCATCAAACCTTTCACCATGGCTCGTCTAAGTTTTGTCAAACGTCACAACCAATTAGCATTTTTGGAAAAGTCTGATGACAATGAAACTTTTCATCAAGCAGTGGATTTTCTAAATAATTCTTATGTCAGGTTTGCTTTACTCATGAATCCCACTATTTTTGAATCTTAAATTTCACAATTTTGGCAAACTGCTAAACTTAATACTCTTGAGGATGGGATTCAAGAGTTAATGGTCAAAGTGGATGGTAGAACCTTGACTTTTACCGAGTCATCCATTAGAAGACATCTTTGTTTGGATGATTCAGATGGCTTTAGTCAACTACCTGATACTAAAATCTTTGAAAATTTGACAAAAATGGGGTATAATGTAACTTCTACAAAGCTTACATTTCTTAAAAAGCATTTTACCCCTCAATGGAGATTTTTGATTCACACCATCCTTCATTGTTTAAGCCGAAAGAAAACCTCATGGGAGCAATTTAGTGGTAACATGGCTACAGCTCTCATTTGCCTGGCAACAAACCAGAAATTCAACTTTTCAAAATATATTTTTGAAGGAATGGTTAAAAATGTGGACAGTGAAACAAAGTTTTTAATGTACCCAAGGTTCATTCAGTGCCTCATAAACAAATCCAAACATTTGTTACTTCCCCCAAACAAACCTTTTAAGACTCCCAAACTTACACACAAGGTGTTTTCAAACATGAAAATTGGTTTTCAAGGAGAAGAAGTACCACTTTTTGAGGAAATGTTACCACAACATTCTGAAGAACCTGATCATTCATCACCACATCCATCACCAGTACCAATACCATCTCATCAACAAACACCAACACCATCTTCAACATCACCATCATTATCACATCATAACTCACCACCTCAATCTCCTCCAAAACAAAGTGTAGATGCTCAGACTATCATGGAATTAAAGGAGCAAGTGCAATACTTACAAACTTCTCTTGAAAGTCAAAACAAACATTTTACAGAGATCAACACCAAGTTAGTTAAGAGGGTTGAGAAATTAGAGTTGAAAGTGAAGTTGCTGAAGGGTAAAAAGTCTACTCAGTTGGATGTTTCTAGTTCCTCAAGTTCAGATGCAGAGGGTTTGGGTCTCTCTTCCAAAAAGGGGAGGATGGGTAGTTCTGAAAATAAAGAAGAGATTCAATTTCAGTTTCATGAAGGAACTCCAGTGATTGATGAAGAGCCTGCTACTCAAGAACAAGAGCCTGCTAGCTTGAAAGATACTGCTGCTACAGATACTGCTGAAGCAAAGCAAGATACTGCTGAAGCAGAGCAAGAGCCTGCTGGGATTCAGAGGCTATTAGCTATGAATTTAAAAGGATCTGATCAAGTGTCTTACAAAAGAAAGAGAGGATCACAGCCTCAGGGGAGGTTTCTTGTATCTGATGAACAATCTACTGCTCCAAGTCCAGTATCATCACCAAAAGACAAGGGCAAGAAAATAGTGGTTGAAGATGAACCAAAGCCTAAAAAGATGAAGCAGAAAGAACAAGTACAATTGGCTGTAGATGAAGAGTTGTCCAAAAAGCTTCATAAAGAAGAAGTATTGAGGGCTGAAGAAGAATCAAGAATGCTGCAAGAAAAATTTGATGCTCAGCTGCAATACATCATCTCCATTGACCCAATTGTAAGAGGTGAAGCTTATACCCTAATTTGTGATGAATCTCTTAGCTCAGATGAAATGACAATCAAGCTCAATGATTTCATCACCAAGAAATACAATCAAGAGGCATTGGATGATGTCTATCAGCAGATTTAGAAGAATCAGAAGAAAGGATTCAAAATGCCACATTCTGAAGCAGATCAGAAGAAGTTCTTCATGATATATCTGAAAAGAGAAGTGAACATGAAGGATCATCAACTCAAAGGTAAATCTTTTGATGAATTGAAGCTTCTATACTTAGAGGCTTACAAAAGAAACAAAACCAGTTTTGTCATGGATACACAAGAAAGACCTTCCAAAGGAAGAAAAGATGATCAGAAGGAACAAGCAGAGAAAGCAGAATTGCCTTCTATTCAGACAAAAGAAATGGTTGTCCATGTTCCACAAATTATTTTTGCTGAACCTTTACATGCAAGGCATCCAGTCATAGATTGGGAAATCTACAATGATAAGTTTGGCAAAGCATGGAAGATAACAAGAGTTGGAAACAAGGTTGAGATTTTTAAGAACTTTGAAAATCTTCTTAGAGCATGTAACAGAATGGATTTAGATGAATTATGGGTATTAGTTCAAGAGAAGCTGAAAACCAAGTATAAGCCAGATGCAAAGGAGCAAGAGCTATGGGTTGAGTTCAGCAGACTATATGATCCAAATCCTTCTGATACTCATTGGAAATTTCCTTACTATGATTTATCTGTTACATGGGAATACTTCAGCATGTCATGTTCATCATCTTTCCACTCAGAGTGGAATAGAGCTCTTTATGCTAGGAGAGAAAGAGTATCCTTTAAGCTATGAAGTATTATCAGTCTTGATCTCCAATAAGCTTTTGTGTGAAGAAGAGACTGATGCAGTCAAAAGATTGAAGGAGAGCATACTTGATCAGTATGAAAGCCTTAGAAGAAAAAGATAAGGTTTTTGGAAGAGTTCCCTCAAATCCTCAAGGTATGAATTTTATTCACAAAGAAACTTGGTTATTTTATATGGGAATAACAAGTTTAGGGGAGGATTGTTGGGAATAAAATGCACAAAGTAAAGAGTCTGCCTGAAGAGCCTGCTAATGATAGTTAAGCCTGCCTCTTCAATTCTGCTGATGATGAAGATATACTACCAGTACCTTCTGGGTAAGAAGGTACTGCTAGTTAAAGAAGGTCCTGCTAGTTTTCACGACAAGTTGCTATATTTTAATTAGAGATATTTACTTGTATTATTAGTCTTTGTACAAAGTTATACGTTAAGTAGAAGTAGTACAGAAGTCTCAGTAGATATAATGGAGTGTTTTACCTTGAAAGGTGTAATATTAGGATAAGATAAACCCCTAGTATATTATATTAAGCAACTTGACCACTTGTAATAAGGGCTCCTTATACTATAAAAGGAACCCTTAAGACACCTTCTTACATATAGAACTTGCATATCTTTTCATACAGCTTTCATAGCTTTCCATGCATAACTTCTATCTTTAACCCTTTCACGTATCAAAGATTCAAGGTTACACTTGTAATCCTGGTGATAGTTTAGATCACCCGTATTATTTCATCAATAATATTGAATCGTTTTGTGTTATTCTTGTTGTGCTCATTCTCTTTTACTTATTCACCACCTTTGTTCCTTTAGTGTGTTTTAGTAAATTCCGCGTGCTAACTCACATTCATTCATAAATATCCTAAACACATTACTGAGATTAACATCTCAAGTGTTTGCACAATTCATACAGAATCCTTCTACAGACTTTGATATGCTTTGTCTTAGAGTGATGTACGGGATTGCACGAGATGGCTATGGCACTTTTTGAGTCACAATACATAGGTATTCTGTCAAAAGTAAAGCCATAATCTGTGAGCGGTGTCCGCATCCATAGAACTTGGGCACAACACGCAGATAGAGACACATACTTGGCTTCGGCGGTTGAAAGTGCAGTACAATCCTGTTTCTTTGAAGACCAGCTTACTAGCTTTTCACCAAAAAATTGTGCTCCACCTGATGTACTCTTTGCTGTAACTTGATCTCCTGCATGGTCGGCATCTGAAAAGGCTGTTCGATTAAACCCCGAATCCTTCGGATACCAAAGTCCCATGTTAATGGTTCTTCGTAGGTACCGAAAGATCCGTTTAACCTCTTTGATGTGAAGTTCGGTAGGCTTTGCCTGAAACCTTGCTAATAAACATACAGCAAATTGAATATCGGGGCGGCTAGCAGTTAGGTACATGAGAGAACCGATCATGCTCCGATATTTCTTCGGATCGATAGGTTTCCCATACAAATCAGCACCTATTTTTGGTGAAGTGACCATTGGTGTACCAACAGAATTACAATTTTCCATTCCATGTTTTTTCAAAATCTCTATCGTATATTTAGCTTGATTGATAAAAATACCACGAGGGGATTGATGTATTTGTAAACCAAGAAAGAATTTTAGTTCCCCCATCATGGACATTTCAAATTTGCTTTTCATGAGATTTTCAAAATGTTTTGAATGGTTAGGATTGGTTGATCCAAAAATAATGTCGTCCACGTAAATTTGAACGATCAAAATGTCATCTTTGAACTTTTTGATAAACAAGGTGTCATCAACCGTTCCTTTTGTGAAATTGTTTTTGAGCAAGAAAGATGATAGTTCGTCATACCACGCTCTTGGAGCTTGTTTTAGACCATAAATTGCTTTCTTAAGCTTGTAGACGTAGTCTGGATGATCTTTGTCGATGAATCCCTCTGGCTGACTCACATACACTTCTTCTTTCAGAGTTCCATTCAAGAAAGATGTCTTAATGTCCATCTGATAGACTGTGATGTTTTTGTGAGCGGCATAGGCTAAGAAAATCCGGACTGCTTCAAGTCTAGCTACAGGCGCAAATGATTCTTCGAAATCTATCCCTTCTTCTTGTGGATAACCTTTAGCCACGAGACGAGCTTTGTTGCGAATAACAGTCATTTCCTCATCCAGTTTGTTCTTCCACAACCACTTGAGGTCAAGAACACGTTTATCAAGTGGTCGTTCAACAAGTTCCCAACTGTCATGTAACAGGTATTGAAGAAATTCCTCCTGCATCGCTTCAATCCAAGGGTTTTCTGCCAGTGCTTCCCGAATGTTCTTTGGTTCTTTGAGGCTGATTGAGCAAACGTAAATGCACAATTCGAGATCGGTGGCAAGTTGTCTCCTTGTCTGAACTGGCTTTGAAGGTTCACCAATAATATGTTCTATTGGATGGTCTTTTGTCCATTGAAACGTAGAAGGGTACCTTAGGTGTAACGAATGTGTGTTAGATGGTTCTTGTAACCTTGAAGAAGATTCAGCAGAGTCTGTTGCAAACGGGTTTTCAAATACTTCTTCTTCTTCTTCTAACGTAACATCGTTTGAATTATCTGTTGGTTCTTCTTGAAAATTTGTGTTTTGGTTTTGCTCATCAACTCTTGGTAGAACAGTTTCAAGTACTGGAGTTGCTTGAGTAGATGTAGATGATGTTGATGTAGTTGGTGCTTCAGCTTCGATTGTTATGGATGCATCTTGTGGTATTGGTGGTGGTTGATGGTTTTAAGCGGGTGCAGCGGAATGTTGTTGAGATGCATTTGTCGAAGTACCACCATAATATTCATCAAACATTAACTCGAAGAAATTTTCCAGTTCTTGTTCTGAAGGTTTATCCGTGTTTGTTGACTGAGCTCCTTGAGGTACGAGTCCTGAACTGATGTGTCCAGAAGTCTAACTGTTTGGTGCGGGTCCTAATCTGGTTTGATTAGAAGCCATTGGATTAAGCGCGGGTTCTAGAGCGTATCTCTCAGAAGCCATTTGTGAAATCTCGTCAAACTTCACATTCATCGTCTCCATTATCTTTTTAGTTCTTTGATTATACACCCTGAATGCCCTCGAGTTTTCTGAATACCCAATGAAGATTCCAATATCACCCTTAGCTTTCAACTTTCCTAGATCTTCTCTGTCGTTCGTCGGATAGCACAAAGCGCCAAACACGTGAAGGTAAGAGATGTCAGGTTTTCGGTTATTCACAAGCTCATATGGGGTTTTATTGAATCTTGGATGGATTAGGGATCGGTTTTGAGTAAAACAAGCAGTGGCAACAGCATCAGCCCATAAGAAAAGTGGTGCACTAGAATATATCAGCATTGTGTCCACAAGAGTTATGTTTCTTCTTTCAACTACCCCATTCTGCTGTGGAGTTCTAACAATTGATGTTTGATGTGTAATTCCAACATCTTCGAGGTAAGTTCTTAACTCCTGGTTTGTAAATTCTGTGCCATTGTCTGTTCTTATAATCCTTACTGGAGCTTGAAGTAGAACTTGAATACGCTTCAGAAAGGTGATGATGATGCCTGGTGCTTCGTCTTTTGATCTCAAAAACTTTACCCAAGTATATCTTGAATAATCATCAACAATAACAAGAATATACTTCTTCCCATTAATGCTTTCAACTCTCATTGGGCCACATAAGTCCATATGCAACATATGTAACCTTGCTTCCGAACTAGGTACGGTTTTGGGTTTATATGATGCTCTTTTGCTTTTTCCTTGTTCACATGATGGACATAGGTGTTCCTTGGTGTATTTGAACTTAGGAAGTCCGGTGACGATGTTGTCTTTGGCTAACTTGTTGATGGTGTCGAAATTGAGATGGGATAAACGTCTATGCCACAGCCAGGACTTAGTTTCGGTTGCCCTTGTCATAAAACAAATTGGTGATGTAGAAGCCATTTGGTTTATGTCGATAGCATACAAGTTTGTACCACGATTACTAGTTAAGAGATCATCACCAACCAAATTTCTAATAAAAACCGTGTTTCTCCTGAATGCAACTTCTAAATCTGCATCACAAAACTGCCCAACTGAAAACAAATTATGTCCCAATCCTTCGACGTAGTAAACTCGAGTGATCAAAAAATTCCCAAACTGAAGATCTCCAAAACCCTGGATAGCTGCTACATGATCATTTCCAAAGCATACAGTTCCAATGAATTTCCAAATGAAATTGATCAGCAGCTTTAAATTCCCGGTCATGTGCTTGGAGCAACCCGAGTCGACGATCCAAAGACATATTTCGACAACCTGCAAAGAATAGAAGATTTTGTATTTGGAAACCGTTTTGAATTAGGTTCCATTGGGTTAGGAGTAAAATCCATATCACACTCATAGAATGTTTCAACATGTTCAATTTGAACAACTTTCAATGTTCCATCCTGGAGAATGAATTTTCTACCCGTTGGTTTCCATACACAATACTTAAGATAGTTCCTAGGCATTTGGCTACTAGTGGTAGACCTAAAGTGTGCAACTAATCTTTCAATAGATCTAGATCTAGCCCTAGTTCCTTTCGGAACTTTCTTCTGTTCAGGCGTAACATTCACATTCTTAGAAACACATTCATCATGAACATAATTAATTAAACATTTCTTGCATATCAAACAAACAGAGTCATTACATGCATTAGAACCAGTACTCTCGACATTACATTCAGATGAAACATGTCTCTTATTAAAAAGCGATAAATTCCTAGGGTGTTCTTCTACTTTATTCTTGCTACTACTCGTAGAGGCAGGCGAGACTCTATTGTTCCTTGTGTTGCTCCTAGGCTGTAGTCTGCTGCTCCTAGATGTCACACCCCCAAAATCGGGTCCAGCGGAAGCATACATGTAGTTGGGGTGTAACTCAATTGGTATTACAACACGAGTTTAAAAATGGTTTTCACTTCAATCATTTAGAATAAAATAGTTAAGTCAAAAATATTGTATTTACATTGTTAAAAATAGTGTGGAAGTAGGCCCTTAAAATAGTTTAGAACGGTCCCCAAATGAATAAATCAGAGTCTTCTATGACCATGCCATGCCCTGCCAAAACCTCCAGTAGCGTGCCATTACTTAATACCTGAAAATACATGCTAAAGTGTCAACACAATGGTTGGTGAGTTCATAGAGTCTTGTGAAAAAGAATGTAATGCATTGAAATGAAGATTTCCCAGCAAAGGCATCGTAAATCCACTCAGTTCCAAGTCCCGCCATAAGAGACTTGTAACCTGTGTGTTTACAACCCACTGCCAAATGTAATAAGTTTGATACAAAAGCATTGTAATTCAGTAATAAGGCTGATGCAAAGGCATCGTAATTCAGTAGTAATAGTAGTGGAAAAGTATCGTAATTCCATAAGTAATTTTCGTATGTACAATAGCCACAAGTATAAAGTGAACCGACATAAATGTCAAAAATGCTACATTGTCTCTTAAGCTCATGACCCCGAAGCTAGACTTTGTAATGGCCCCAACAGAGTGTCTACCAGGCACTCAATTTGATAAGACATGACATGCATTCGTCCCGTTGGAGCAACCCAAACACGAATGGAGGCGTCACCCTCAATAGATCTATTCATTCACTCTCGCTTAACACTAAAATTAACGGTCCATGATAATAAAGGGGACTTGTCGTGAAGTGGTAGTAAGGCAACTTAAGCAATGTATGGAATTTGTAATACTTTGGCATTGTACAAAAATAGTTGTTGCAATGTATTCTCCCCCGTGGGATTTGAAATCGTATAAAAGTATAACACGAGTATTTAAGCATGTATCTCCCCCAAAGAGTTTGTAAAGTAATTAAACCAGTAAAAGTGGGGCTATGACTCACCTGAGGCTGATGTTACTGTGATGAAGTGAAATGAACAACAATGAACGGTAAGCTGCCGCAACCTAATATGAATGATATGAACGATCTAATTTAGATCATGAAATGATGTTGGAAATGTCCATGCACATGTTTCCTATACCACTCTACTCTTTGAAAAACACTTGTTGTTATCAAAATATATATTCCAAGACTTAGGAAAAATATGGCTATTAGAAAAATAAAACTAGTTGCAATATACTCCCTCCGTCCCACATTAAATGTCCGGTTTGACTTTTCAAAGTATTTTTTTCACAACTTTGACCTTAAATATTTTTGTTTCTATTATATAATACTTGACACAAAATATATGAATGGATTGAGTATTAAATGTATTTTCACTACGTATAAATTTTATCAAATACTATATTACACAAGCAAAAATATTTAAGGTCAAAGATATGAAAAAAAGACTTTGAAAAGTCAAACAGGACATTTAATGTGGGACGGAGGGAGTATATACTTATATATATATCGTATGTACCAATGTTTGTGTTGAAATCCTCGGTTTGAAATCCTTGAAATAACGCCTTGTAGTGATGAAAATATACTTGTAATAACTAATACTTTATTAGTTATGAAATTGGGTACTTGGTTAATATTTCTAGAAAATCTAGAATTTAGTACGTAGTGTTATTATTATTTCTAAAAGCTGCCAATTATAGAGGATTTTTGCCGATATTGAAACTTGAATATCTTTGTCATTATAAGTCAGTTTTACTTGTTCTTTATATCCACGGTTACGTCTTAGTATGTAGTAATATATTTTGGAAAGCTTGGCTCCTCCGGGTTACGTCTAAAGCCTCTTTTTGTCTGACGAAAAACGTCCAACAGCATGTATTTTTCCGGAAAATAGCTTTCGTCAATAAACTTGCAAAAATCATAACTTCTTCGTTATAAACTCTTTTTAATCCGTTCTTTCGACCACGGATTCGTTTTTGAAAGTATTTTCTAAAAATTTTGCCAAAGTTTGCTTTGTATTTACTGATTTTTCAGAATTTAACAAAATGGGACAGAATGTTTAGATAGTTGTTACAAACCCATTTTTCATGTCCAAAACTAGTTTCTACTTCAACCAAATCTCTTGCAAACTTCACAAAACTATACTAATCTTACCATACACCTTCTTAGGGTGCCATGGGTTCCTAATCACTAGTAATCATGTTAATTTAACAAAAGAACACCTAAATCACAATCTAGGGTTTGTATGTTCAAAAAGTATACAAAAATAAAGTGGTATAACTAGTTTGTGCATGAAATTAAGCATGAATACTATAAGATACATGTGTTAATTAGATGAAAACATGAAAATAATTTTGAATACTCACTTTGAAATAATAGGTGATTAGATGATGAGAAACCTTGGATTACTTGTGTTTTTGTTGTAAGATTCTTGATTAGAATGATGAAATGAACAACTTTGTAGCTTTGATCTTTGAAAAATAATGGTTTGATCATGGTGTTTGGTTTTGGTCGTGGGTTTTGGGGAAGAACAAGAGAAATGAGAGCTTTTGGCTTATGAAAAAGTTATGTTATGATTCTTGTAAGTTAGTATGTTTATGTTTTGGTGGTTTATGTAAATAAGTAACTAGTTATAATGTATAATACTACATAATAAAGCATGAGGTTAAAAATTACTACTTGTGGTCTTGGATGGTTTAGGGGGCCGGTTTTCAATGTATAAAAGAGTAGCCAAATCGGTTTTGATCACTTAGGAAATGTAGTGTATTATTAGTTGTAGTTTAGTGTAAGTATTAGTTATAATCGGGTACCGGGTTTGCTAGAAATAAATGTTAACAAAGTTGACCGGGACTTGATAAAGTCATAAAAATGTTAAAAAAATATGTTGGGTACAATTACTGAGTGTTCGGGTGATTATTGTTTAGTTTTCACGAAAACCGTCGTAATATTCATAAGCTCACGTTATAAATAAAATAAATTTCCAAAATACTGGGTAACTGAATGTTATAACTTTTATGATGATAAAATGGATATAAAAATATGTCGGGACCATTGTGGGAATATTTAGATATATTCGTCATGTATAAACCGGGTGTTAACGTTTATTTATAAATAATTATAAGGAAAACGTTAAATGTATCAAATATATAAATTTGAAAATCCTAAGAGTGGTATAACATGTAAATGACCTACTGATGATATGCAGACTGTCTCTAGTCCGTATGCAGTGTCCTTAACACTAATGAAATGAATTCGCACCTAAACCAATCCGGTTACGCGAATTTGAATACCCGTAAACTAAATTTACGATGAAATGTGTAATGCACGTGAATGATGAAATCTTTTCCCGCAATGAATAGTGTTCAGTGAATAGTAAAATTTCTGAATGCTTCTCGGAATGTCAAACTGACACAAAAAATGATGAATAGTAAACTGATGAATAGTGTTTTTCCAAAGTTCGGGAAATGACCTGAAATGGTGAGTTGTGACAGTCTTCCCCTCTAAAAGGAACTTCGTCCCGAAGTTCAGTTTATGTTGGTCTCTGAAAATGTATTGGTGAAAAGGTGATGATATTCGAGAATTCCAGCGAACTCTAACGATAGGAATTCGACTCTGCTTCAACTGTTCGACCTAACTGTCCATGATTTCTACTTGTTCTCATGCAAGGTTTATGTTTGACTTTGGGTTGGATTCCTTTCCAAATGGAATTATGAGTGACAATTCTGAAAAGCTGATAATACGTGGTTGTGTAATCCTGTTGCTGTTGTTCTCTAACAAGGCTCAAGTATGACGACCACTAGGCCTACTCTGTTTGAAATCTTACATGGTCCAGTGTATATCTCGGGTTTAACTTTCTAAGTTTTCTGAATGATATCATGCCTTTCCTAGGCAGAACTTTCAACATAACTCTGCTTACCAACTTGAAGTTTTAATGGTTTACAACTTATTGAACTTGTAACTGATTCTTGACTTGTAGGAAATTTCTGGTTATTTCATGAATGCCTACTAGACTAGTAGGTTGGGCTTTTTCCAAATTTCGATCCATCAATGGATGTTGGCACCTTGACCATAGAGTGCCTAAAATGGTATAGTCTCTATGCTCGCGCGATAACTATAGTTGCAACTGAATTTGATTTATGGTAATTGGTTCGTCCAACCATTTCTTGAGTCAATCACTCATGCTCTGAGCATATCTCCCTATGTTTGAATTGTTCTCTAATTTTGACCATTGGTCTGCAGATGATAGGTGGTGTGGTTCCAAAGAAATCTTAATGTAATCGCTAGGTGTTTGAGGTGAATCAAATTCCTCTATTAGGAATAATTGAAATGGGTATCATGAATCTTGTGGAAGAACTTACAAGGTTAAGTCCGTCAAAGGGTGTTGTTGAAAATAATAGATTAGGATAAGGTTGAGATCTTCCGCAGGATGTCATAAATTGAGTCTTTCTCCACTTACGATGCTTAGTCTCCATTACTAAGATTTTCCCCAAGCTCTATGTCATCAAATCACAAAATCCTAAGTGTATAAGTGATGTAATATAGTGATTAATTTTCAAAGTTTGTTTTGAGATTGTGTGTTTTGTTCATAAACCTTCCCTGAATAAATGAATTTACAACTTTAAGCAAACGGCTTTCTAAGTAACATTTTTCTTGATGTTTCAAAATTTAATAGTTATGCAAGATAGAACTATTTTCAACCTGGGGTAAATAGTATGGTTTGCCAAGGATTGATGTTTAAAATTCCTTAACGTCCAATAGTTTTGTAGAGATTAACCAAAAGGAATTTGCTTGTCAAAATAAGTGCCTCAGAAAAGTATTTCTTACAAGATATATGTTTTGCGTAACTGTAGTTTGGAGAAAAATCCATGTAAAAGTGAAAGTATGAAGAGGATAAAATAGCCAGGTAGGTATGTCTGCACAAAGGCATAGGTGTCTAACATGTTTGGATAAAGTCTATTGGTGAGTCCATGTTCAATTGAATGTTCTACAGTCTTGGTTAGGCGATTGGATTTATCTCTATGGTGTTGTTTTGTGAGCACTCGTATCTAAATGAATCTTGTAATTCAGTCAAGCCAATACTTTCTAGATGATGGAATTTTGGTGATCAGGTCAGTGATAGTGGTTCGAATGGTTTTGTGATATCCTGAGATTTCTGTTGAGTTTTGAATGATCTTAATGCACCAAGAGATTCTCCTTATAGATGGTATGGAAAGTCTTTCCTAGGGAGGTCATTGAAATATCCACTTATCAATATAGGGAGTAGTGTGCGATGAGTGGCATAGGAATCCATAAAGTGTCAGCTAATTCTATATATATATGGGGATGGGGAAAGGAAATGATAGTGATGGTGAGAAGGGAAGAGACTGTGACAACTGCGACAAAATTGATATTGTGATAAAAGAAAATACCATGTTGTAAGTGTATCATGCATAGACGTGAATGTTCATGAGATGAAATGATCAATTGACGTGCTTCCAATCGGTGATCCACGAAGTGATAAAAAGTATGAATGTTCTGACAACGAGGGTATACACACACATGCATGAAACATTTGGAAAATGAGTAAATGATTCAATCCAGACAAAATTTTATTATAACTATTCTTAGTGTTGCAAAATTCATCTCTGAGTCAGACATAGGTGGTCAGCCTATATCTCACTATCCCGGGTTGAATATAGATGACCAGTCTATATTCCACCGAGGTTCCATGAATTTTGAAATACTCAGCTCAGTCATACTAATACTATGTCCTTCACAAATACCAAGACGTTCTGAAAGACAAAAGCAAATGACCAAACTCGAGGTCAAATGATGAAACTATGCAAGGAAAAACATAATGCGGTGACATATATGATACGTGAACATGCTTATATGAAAGACAATTATAGTAATCAACTATAATAAATGAATATAATATATATCAGGTAATGAGACATAAATCTCATCACCTATGTCAGCAACTAACCACAAATGAGGCTTCAGCTTGGCAGGCAGGCACGTGACGGTCATAGGGTTAAGTTTTCTTGAAAGTAGCTATAGTCTAGGTTTTAAAAACACTTAGTTCGCTATAGCCAAAGCTCTGGTACCAATCTATCACACCCCCAAAATCGGGTCCAGCGGAAGCATACATGTAGTTGGGGTGTAACTCAATTGGTATTACAACACGAGTTTAAAAATGGTTTTCACTTCAATCATTTAGAATAAAATAGTTAAGTCAAAAATATTGTATTTACATTGTTAAAAATAGTGTGGAAGTAGGCCCTTAAAATAGTTTAGAACGGTCCCCAAATGAATAAATCAGAGTCTTCTATGACCATGCCATGCCCTGCCAAAACCTCCAGTAGCGTGCCATTACTTAATACCTGAAAATACATGCTAAAGTGTCAACACAATGGTTGGTGAGTTCATAGAGTCTTGTGAAAAAGAATGTAATGCATTGAAATGAAGATTTCCCAGCAAAGGCATCGTAAATCCACTCAGTTCCAAGTCCCGCCATAAGAGACTTGTAACCTGTGTGTTTACAACCCACTGCCAAATGTAATAAGTTTGATACAAAAGCATTGTAATTCAGTAATAAGGCTGATGCAAAGGCATCGTAATTCAGTAGTAATAGTAGTGGAAAAGTATCGTAATTCCATAAGTAATTTTCGTATGTACAATAGCCACAAGTATAAAGTGAACCGACATAAATGTCAAAAATGCTACATTGTCTCTTAAGCTCATGACCCCGAAGCTAGACTTTGTAATGGCCCCAACAGAGTGTCTACCAGGCACTCAATTTGATAAGACATGACATGCATTCGTCCCGTTGGAGCAACCCAAACACGAATGGAGGCGTCACCCTCAATAGATCTATTCATTCACTCTCGCTTAGCACTAAAATTAACGGTCCATGATAATAAAGGGGACTTGTCGTGAAGTGGTAGTAAGGCAACTTAAGCAATGTATGGAATTTGTAATACTTTGGCATTGTACAAAAATAGTTGTTGCAATGTATTCTCCCCCGTGGGATTTGAAATCGTATAAAAGTATAACACGAGTATTTAAGCATGTATCTCCCCCAAAGAGTTTGTAAAGTAATTAAACTAGTAAAAGTGGGGCTATGACTCACCTGAGGCTGATGTTACTGTGATGAAGTGAAATGAACAACAATGAACGGTAAGCTGCCGCAACCTAATATGAATGATATGAACGATCTAATTTAGATCATGAAATGATGTTGGAAATGTCCATGCACATGTTTCCTATACCACTCTACTCTTTGAAAAACACTTGTTGTTATCAAAATATATATTCCAAGACTTAGGAAAAATATGGCTATTAGAAAAATAAAACTAGTTGCAATATATATACTTATATATATATCGTATGTACCAATGTTTGTGTTGAAATCCTCGGTTTGAAATCCTTGAAATAACGCCTTGTAGTGATGAAAATATACTTGTAATAACTAATACTTTATTAGTTATGAAATTGGGTACTTGGTTAATATTTCTAGAAAATCTAGAATTTAGTACGTAGTGTTATTATTATTTCTAAAAGCTGCCAATTATAGAGGATTTTTGCCGATATTGAAACTTGAATATCTTTGTCATTATAAGTCAGTTTTACTTGTTCTTTATATCCACGGTTACGTCTTAGTATGTAGTAATATATTTTGGAAAGCTTGGCTCCTCCGGGTTACGTCTAAAGCCTCTTTTTGTCTGACGAAAAACGTCCAACAGCATGTATTTTTCCGGAAAATAGTTTTCGTCAATAAACTTGCAAAAATCATAACTTCTTCGTTATAAACTCTTTTTAATCCGTTCTTTCGACCACGGATTCGTTTTTGAAAGTATTTTCTAAAAATTTTGCCAAAGTTTACTTTGTATTTACTGATTTTTCAGAATTTAACAAAATGGGACAGAATGTTTAGATAGTTGTTACAAACCCATTTTTCATGTCCAAAACTAGTTTCTACTTCAACCAAATCTCTTGCAAACTTCACAAAACTATATTAATCTTACCATACACCTTCTTAGGGTGCCATGGGTTCCTAATCACTAGTAATCATGTTAATTTAACAAAAGAACACCTAAATCACAATCTAGGGTTTGTATGTTCAAAAAGTATACAAAAATAAAGTGGTATAACTAGTTTGTGCATGAAATTAAGCATGAATACTATAAGATACATGTGTTAATTAGATGAAAACATGAAAATAATTTTGAATACTCACTTTGTAATAATAGGTGATTAGATGATGAGAAACCTTGGATTACTTGTGTTTTTGTTGTAAGATTCTTGATTAGAATGATGAAATGAACAACTTTGTAGCTTTGATCTTTGAAAAATAATGGTTTGATCATGGTGTTTGGTTTTGGTCGTGGGTTTTGGGGAAGAACAAGAGAAATGAGAGCTTTTGGCTTATGAAAAAGTTATGTTATGATTCTTGTAAGTTAGTATGTTTATGTTTTGGTGGTTTATGTAAATAAGTAACTAGTTATAATGTATAATACTACATAATAAAGCATGAGGTTAAAAATTACTACTTGTGGTCTTGGATGGTTTAGGGGGCCGGTTTTCAATGTATAAAAGAGTAGCCAAATCGGTTTTGATCACTTAGGAAATGTAGTGTATTATTAGTTGTAGTTTAGTGTAAGTATTAGTTATAATCGGGTACCGGGTTTGCTAGAAATAAATGTTAACAAAGTTGACCGGGACTTGATAAAGTCATAAAAATGTTAAAAAAATATGTTGGGTACAATTACTGAGTGTTCGGGTGATTATTGTTTAGTTTTCACGAAAACCGTCGTAATATTCATAAGCTCACGTTATAAATAAAATAAATTTCCAAAATACTGGGTAACTGAATGTTATAACTTTTATGATGATAAAATGGATATAAAAATATGTCGGGACCATTGTGGGAATATTTAGATATATTCGTCGTGTATAAACCGGGTGTTAACGTTTATTTATAAATAATTATAAGGAAAACGTTAAATGTATCAAATATATAAATTTGAAAATCCTAAGAGTGGTATAACATGTAAATGACCTACTGATGATATGCAGACTGTCTCTAGTCCGTATGCAGTGTCCTTAACACTAATGAAATGAATTCGCACCTAAACCGATCCGGTTACGCGAATTTCAATACCCGTAAACTAAATTTACGATGAAATGTGTAATGCACGTGAATGATGATATCTTTTCCCGCAATGAATAGTGTTTAGTGAATAGTAAAATTTCTGAATGCTTCTCGGAATGTCAAACTGACACAAAAAATGATGAATAGTAAACTGATGAATAGTGTTTTTCCAAAGTTCGGGAAATGACCTGAAATGTCCTGAAATGGTGAGTTGTGACACTAGAGGTGCTTTCTAATCCTGTAGAAGTTGAGGCACACACATTAGGATTTATATTGTTGTCCTTTTTAGCATCACTAGACTCTTTAGAATTATCCTTTTTGCCCTCATAAGTCTTAGATGTGGAGGCAAACGCATTAGTGGGACTAATCCTAAAAAGGCCAGGTGCTATCACTTTTGGTGTTTTGACAACCGCTTTTCCTTTATCAACAATCTTTTCATTTTCACTTTTCTTGGGCGAGGGTGTTGGAGTGACTGGTTTTGTCAAATCCTTCTTCTCATCGACTTTTGGAGCAAACCTTGAAATTGACATTTTTGGTTTTTGAACCGTGTTTGAAACATTTGGTTTCTCCGAAGTCGACGGTTTTGCAAACTTAGTTTCCTCACCCTTCCCTTTTTGACTTTCAAGCTGAGCCCTCAAAAGATCATTTTGCTCTTTCATTTTCTTTAATTCACGCTCATACGACAGTTTGTCATATTTGCATTCTTCGCTTTTTCGATCAAGTTGTTTAAATATGTCACATTTTCTTTTTCAAGCTTAATAAGAGCATTTTCATATTTTGAAACAATTTCGGAGGTCTCAGCTCTCAGTCTTTCATCGTCATGAACAGAATATGTTTGTAAAATGATGGACATAATATCAGTAGACAGAACTGCTTCGAAGAGAGAATCATTTCGGTTTTCCAAAACATTGATTTGCTCAAAAGATTCATTTGCCTTCTTTATCAGGGACTTGTGATCCGTGACGAAGTCAGCTGTTTCTTTCAAAAATGCTTGTTCAAAATGAATTACTCGAGCATGGATGTTATTAATTTGAGGAGCAAATTCATTTTCGAGAATCTTTTTAAGCTGTAAATGAACCGTGGAATTCCAGTTGATCTCATTAAGTCTCGTTTCAGATTCTAAAGTCATTTTAAGTTGCCCAATTCTGGTTTTAAGATCATCAAGATATCCCCGTGCAGCACTTGTGTTAAAAGTGTTGTTTGAGGAAATCTGTTCCATGTTAGAAATCGATTTGGAAGCAACTACTTTCTTAGAAAACATTTTTGAGAATGGCCGTATTATGGAAAACATAGATGGTTCTTTTTCTGAAACAAAAGTAATTCCCGAAAGTTTGTTCAATTTGTTGTAATCAATGGGTTTCAAATCCTTTTGTTTCATTTTAGAAATGCTCTCTTCGACATGTTCTATCATTTGCACAGAATCCCGAACGACGGGAGGATCATGTTTGGTGTAAAAAACACTACCATTATACAAGACGTTCTGTTCTTCCTGAGCTTTCTTGAGATTACAAGGATTGTTGTTACCAAGAGCCATTTTGTGTTTCGTATGGTAAATCGGATTAGTTTAATTTGAAATCATTTTCATTGTTTGACTTGACTGACCCGACTTAACCACTAATTCTTCTAGATGTGCAATCTTGTGTTCTGACTCTATGATTTCTTCCAAAAGTTTATCTTCTTTCTTTGCAAAGTCCTTTTTCAACTCATCCCTTTCTTTTTCAAGATTGGTGTAAGCTGTTTCTTGTTTTGAAAGTTGGTTTGTTAATTCAGAAATTTTTTGTTTTAAAGAGTTAATGGTTTTTGTTGAACTTATTTCAAGATTAGCAAACTTGGTTTTCCATTCCCTATCTTTAACAAGTAACTTCTTATAACCAATTTCAAATTCTGGCTCGCGTTCTTTGTGAATTTGAAAACTCTTTGCATTTTCCTTGTATCTCTCAAGCTCATTGGTCAATTTCTCATCCGCGGCCTTAACATCGCGATTGACCTTTTTCACTTTCTCGATTTCAATACCACAATTATTTAATAATGATTCAAATAAAGCACGTGTTTCCTCATCATTCTCAGCATGCTGTGAAACGAAGCGTCCATTATGATTCACATCTGGAGTTGCTGAAGAAGTATTGCTACTACTTGGCGTGTCCAGGTATGTATCATAAGTGGGTGCTTGCGTCTCAGAATGTTGTTCCTCATGAGGAGACATATCAAATATATCATTATTATGACATGTGTTGAAATTTGATACCTCAGATGGTGCACTGGTGTCATAAACAGGAAGTGTGTCAGAATCCGTGTCATACTTAGCTTCCTGAAGATTCGCCATGAATATGCAGTTCGCATCGATATCCTCTCTGTCTTCCATTTCATCCATAAGAGCCATAAAATCATGTTCCTCTGCATTCAACTGAAACCCTGCCTTCTCTTTTTGTGCCAACAGAACTGCTTTCTGCAAATACTCTAGATCTTTCTTGTTCGGCTTAGTAGGACAGTTCCTTGCCATATGACCTACTCCTTGGCAGTTGAAAGACTTTACCGGATTACCCTAATTCACATTTCCATAATTCCCAACAACTGGAGCTGCCACATTCCTATTCTGATTACCCATTGCCTGATTACCAACATTCTGACCCCTCTGATTTCCAACATGCTGACCCATCTGATTCCCTGCATACTGACCATACTGATTCCCTGCATACTGACCTGCATTTTGCATATTCTGATTACCCATGTTAATTCCAGTAGCATATCCTTGCTGATTCCCATAAACTCCAACCATGTGGCCTCCATTGCCCATATTGAAACTCGGCTGAGCGATCTGCCTGTTGCGAGTATTCGATGAAATCCTTTGGTTGTTGTTTGTTGGTGTAGAATAACGTCCTTGGAATGCTTTTGTCAGAAAAGCAAACGCTTGTGTCAAGGCTGCAGTAGCTTCATCATTGTCAGTGAATTCTGGTTCTTGGAAATGTGGGTATTGCTGTTGTGGAATAACATGTTGTTGCTGTGGGTAGAATTGTTGTTGGTAGATCGGTGTTGGTTGTTGAATGTAGGATGGTTGCAAGTAGTTGTGAGTGGAAGATGATGATGGTTGTTGTTGTGTCACTGGTATAGGTGTTGGTGTATCAGCCATTAATGCTAGAGGATCATGCTTTTTAGCTAGTAATTCAGCTCTTACTTCATTAGCTTCATCTTGATTTTGCTTCAAGAAGTAATACACTTGATCATAAGTAACTTCATGCAAATTCTTTGTCTGATAAACAATAGTGACATATCTTCCCCATTCTGGTTGTAACTCATTCAGAAAAATGGTGTTGTTAGCAATATTTGTCTGACTGAGGTTGTGTCTTGATAAATCATTCATGATCTTACAGAATCTATGGTAGTACGCCTCTATGGATTCACCAGGAATTGAAGTAAACTTGCGAAGTTCCTTAAGCAGTTGTGTTTCCATTTCCTGTTTCCCGATGTCTGTCCCATACATTAACCTCTTGACTCTTTCCCAGACTGCATGAGCACTTACTTCACTGTCAACAGTAGCATAAATGGTTTCAGGTAAACCAAGAACGACATAATGAAATGCCTGATCATCAGCTTCAATTTGTTTTCTGTCTTCCACAGTGTATTCAGTCTCATTCTGTTCTCTGTAGTATGGTTGTACCGGGGGGTACCATTTGGATCACCAGGGCCTAGTACTTGTGATGGTTTGAAGGGTCCATCCACAATGGATTTGATGAGAAGACTTCTATTTGTTTTGCTCTTAAGATAACGCATCATACGACTAGCCCACTGTGAGTATCCACCCTTTGACAGCATGGGAGGTCGGTTTTCGGCACCGGCTGCATGAATGTCTTGCTGCGTTGCCATTGATGAAGTGTAGATGGTTAAAGTTGATTCTTGGATCGTTCCAACGAAATAGGAGTAGAGTTTAGAGTGAGTTGATGCAAGTTTTTATGGTGAAAATTTTGACTAAAAACCTTAAACCCTCAATAACTTCTTCTTGGAGCGTTTTTAGGCCTCGAAACTTCGCCTAAATCGATAAATCATTTAGCGTGTCGTTCTTCTCTGTCTCACGGTCGTTTTGACAGCTGATTCGTTGAAAACGGAGTTACGGTTCAAAAGTTATGGCCGTTTGAAGTTTGGTCGTCAAAAACCTCACTTTTGTCAAAATTCTCGAAACTTTGCTTGTGTTCTCGAAACTTTGGATTTGTTAAACTTCTGTGATCTCGAAACTTGTATGTTTGCGAAACTTGGATTTCGAAATTCTGGATTGCGAAACTTTGGATTTCGAAATTGAGGATTTCGAAATTGGTATTCTCGAAAAAAAATAAGTTCTCGAAATTTTTCAAGTTTTCGAAAAAGCAGTGTTCTCGAAATTTTTCAAGTTTTCGAAAAAACAGTGTTCTGGAAATTTCTCAATTTTCGAAAACCTTGCTATGTTCTCGAAATTTGTGATGTTTTCGAAAACCCAATCACACAAACAAATTTCGAAATTATACAATTTCGAAATTTAGCCACAAGTCGAAGTAATTTCTTTCTTATACAAGAGAGAAAATACCGAGTATCCAACGGTGAGCACGAACGGAGTCGATTTCTTATGTTCTCGAAATTTGGTCAATGTGAGATTTCGAAATGTTGGTGGCGATTTCGAAAATTTGTCAGATTTTTTATTCACCAAAAAGTTCACCCAAATGAAGTTTGCAATCCAAGATTCTTGTACTTCTAGGCTAAAAAACACCAAAACTTGAAGAAAGTTCAAAACTTGATGATTTTTATGAAACTTTTTTGAGATCTAGAAAACAAGTACAAAAACCAAATCGAATTTTTAAGCTTGAAATTTTCAAAAAGGTTGAAACTTTCTTGTTAGAAAAGGTTTATAACACTAGTTTGTAATCAAAAAAGTGTTAAAAACCAAGAAAAACAAGAAAAGTGAAGAACTTTTCTAAAAAAAACGAGAGAAAAGCTTAAGAAACACGAAACAAACAACTTCTAAACCCTCCTAAATCATTGTTAGGCGATTGATACCACTTGTAGGACCTTAGATATCACAACTTTGTCACAAATATAGAAGATTAGAAGAAGAAAGATGGAAAGATGGTGACTTGTAGATGTAGTGTATATGGATCGTATATGTGTAACTAGAGAGATGGAAAAATGAGAGAATATTATTAAGAAACACACACACTTACACACACAAGCACACCACACAAATGAGGTGTGTGGTGTCTTTTATACATAAGACTTAAGACCTTACGGGCCTTAGGATAGGCTTGGTGATGGACTTGGACTTTTACATAAACTATGGACTAGCCATAATACATAACTTATAACCTATTAGATTAGTCCAAACCATAAGCACATTTGACTATTCTATTGTAAACTACGACACATTACAAAGTTACACGTATGAGAATGACCATCACTTTTCAATATATATTTTTAATGCTAACAGCTGATCCATTTGAAAGTACTTTTCAACCTTTAGACACTTCAAATTGGATAAATGTTGATACTTTGCATGATCAAAACATGTCTGCCTTAGAAGATACTGATGATTTCAATGATACAAACATGCCTACCTTAGATGATACTGATGATGAATTGGAACAAGAAGGCATTTTCTCAGATTCTAATGAAGATCCTGATTTAACTAATTTGGAAGATAATCTTGAAGTCTCACCAACTCCTACTCTAAGAATTCACAAAGATCATCCTGTCATCAAGATAATTGGACCCTCAACTTCAGGAGTGCTCACAAGAACTAAAGCTAAGAATATGTCTCAACAACATACTTCTTTACTTAGCTTTATTTACAAGCAAAACAGGGTGAATCACAAGGCTCAAAAATTGTGTTTATTTGCTTGCTTTCTGTCTCAAGAACCTAAGAATATAAAACAAGCATTAGCGAAGGAGAGTTGGGTTGAAGCTATGCAAGAAGAACTCTTACAGTTTAAACTTCAAGAAGTATGGGTATTATGTGATTTACCTGATGGTAAGAGACTGATTAGAACAAAATAGGTCTTCAGGGTAAAAAGAGATGAAAGAGGGAATGTCATTAAGAATAAAGCAAGTTTAGTAGCTCAAGGATATAGACAGGAAGAAGGAGTAGACTATGATGAAGTATTTGCTCCTGTGGCAAGGATTGAAGCCATAAGGCTATTTTTGGCTTTTGCATCTTATATGGGATTTCCTGTATATCAAATGGATGTTAAAAGTGCCTTTCTATATGGCACTATCACAGAAGAAGTTTATGTCAAACAGCCTCCTGGTTTTGAAGATCCTGCACATCCAAACAAAGTCTACAATGTTATCAAGTCTCTGTATGGCCTTCATCAAGCTCCAAGAGTATGGTATGAAAGACTCAAATTTCCTATTACAACATGCTTGCCCAAGTTTATGTAGATGATATTGTTTTTGGTGCTACTAAGCAATCAATGGTGAAGGAATTTGAAGATCTCATGCAAAAAGAATTTCAGATGAGTTCAATGGGAGAATTAACATTCTTCTTGGGCCTTCAAGTGCAACAATCAAGTAGTGGACTCTTTATAAGTCAAGATAAGTATGTTGTAGACATTCTTAAGAGATTCAACTTCACAACTGTCAAGCCAGCTTCTACACCTGTTGATACTAATAAGCCTTTGGGAAAAGATGAAGAAGGAGAAGATGTTGATGTCAAATTATACAGGTCTATGATTGGATGTCTAACGTACTTAAATGCATCTAGGCCTGATATTACTTTTGCTGTTTGTTTATGTGCAAGACATCAAGTTCAGCCCAAGGTATCAGACTTGAATGCTGTCAAAAGGATTTTTAGGTACCTTAGGCAACAACCTAAGCTAGGATTATGGTATGCTAGGGAGTACCCTTTTCATCTACAAGCCTTTTCAGATAGTGATTATGCTGGAGATAACTATGACAGAAGATCCACAACTGGAGGGTGTCAGTATCTTGGAAGTAGATTAGTCTCATGGCAATGCAAAAAGCAAACAATTGCTGCAACATCTTCCATAGAAGCAAAGTATGTAGCTACTGCAAGTTATTGTGCACAAGTACTTTGGTTTCAAAATCAGCTTTTGGATTATGGATTCAACTTCAAGAATACTCCTATCAACATTGATAATGAGAGTACAATTTGTATTGTGAAGAATCTAGTTTATCACTCCAAAACAAAGCACATTCAGATTAGGCATCATTTTATCAGAGATTGCTATGAGCATAGGCTTATCAAAGTGGTTAAAGTCAATACAGATGATAATGTAGCAGATATACTCACAAAGGGCTTTGATGTTTCAAGATTTATTTTTTTAGTTGTAAGTATTGGTATGATTAATAATTAAGCTACTTTTGAGGGGAGGCATTAGTAGTTAGTCATTATTTGAGGGGAGGCTACATGTATCATTCCAAAGAAAAGAACTTTATTCATTATTATTCAAGAGGGGTTACATTCATCCGTTCCAAAAGATACAGACAACCTTGACACAAACACAACTAAGACACAAAGAGCACTACACCAAACACCCTACACCAAACCTACCTACCAAACCCAACACACCCTACTCCATTGGCCTTTTTCCTTTGCCCTCATAACTCTGCTTTCCCTTTTGAGCAGTCTTTCTTTTGTCATCAAAAGAAGCTTGCTTCCTTGGGCAAGCCAGGCCAAGAACTTGCTTGGGAGGTCTCTCTTTTCTTGGAGCAGGCCACTTCATATTCTTTATAGCTGATTCAAGGGCTTGGGTCAAAGCATGTGGTAGTTCATTAGCCAGAGATGAACCAGGAGCAGGGACAGACTTTTTCTTCTTGGGCTTTGGATTAGTAGTGCTTGCTGCATCAGTAATGGTAGAGGTTGCTACACTCATAGATGAGGATGATACATTCGGAGGAAAGTACCCAATCCATCCTGGATCCTCAAAGTCAAAATTAGAATAGTAACTGATCTCTAAGTCTGTGGAGCCATCTGAGTCAGAGGAGATGTACACCAATAGGAAGTGACTCATGGTTATCACTAGGGTTTTTGTGGTATGTTGCAAGTGTTGATAAAAGAAGAGATGAAAGAAGTATGTTGGTGGAAAGTTACTTTTATAGGCAAGGAAAGGTATAAGGGTAATTAATGAAGTTCATTGAATTCTACTTGCCTTGGTAGCTTTGGGAATTGATTTGGGAAGGTATTAATTACTTCGGATTGACTTTCAAAGATATTTTGGTCAAACAGTCAACACTAAAGATATTTTGATTGGAAAGTACTTTGTTCAATGTACTGCTTGGTTTTACAATTGAAAGTACTGCTCCATATTCTATGGAAAGTACTGCTTGGTGATATGAAGGCTACGCTGACGTGTCAGAATACTGTTCCAACAGTCACATATGCGGGTAACAAACTTTCGAAAGATATGGGGAAGATAACTTCCAAAAATAACGGTAAAATAATTAATTCACCGTGATTTTTTGTATATTATCCCTTTTTACTCATATCTTTTTCTACACCCGTATTCATTTGCCATTCTCATTCATCAAACCCACCAACATCATCGACGATTAATACTCTTCTCTCTAATCATTATCACAATGGCACACCGACCAACCATCAACAAACATAACATGATTGCAAACCTTGAGAAAACACAGAGGAACATTGATTTTCATGGTATTATTGATGTTCTCACTGGAACCACCATCAGTTACTCACTCTTAGTCAACCCAGAGATTATTGGACTTTGGATACAGGCATTTTGGGCCACGGCAAGGGCTGAGATTGAAGATGGAGAGGATGTTATTCATGCTACAGTTGCTGGAAGACAAATTCGTGTTACTGAAGCAACAACCCGGGAAGTTTTGTTGTTTGAAGATGAAGGAGGCTCTGTTTTTTTTTGCTAAAAAAGATATTTGGGATGCACTGAGGGATATTGGGTATGAAGGACCTTTGGACAAGCTTACTTTTCAGAAAGCAATGGTAAGTCCTCATTGGAAGTATCTTATTCATGTTTTACTTCATTGCTTAAGTCCAAAAAGTACTGCTTGGGATCAATTTGGACATGCCAAAGCCTCTGCATTAGTTGGCCTAATTACCAATCAATCCTTCAACTTTTCCTACATGATCCTTGATGGTATGATCACACATATTAAGGCTGGATCACCTTTTCTGATGTATCCTAGATTTGTTCAACTTCTTTTAGAGAATCCACTTGATGGGATACAAAAACCTCAGGATTATGTACCTACTATTAGGATGCCACCTAAGGTGTTTACCTTTATGTCTCACAAGGGAGTTAAATTTTTTGGTAACAATACACCTCTCAATGCTTACATGTTAGAGGTAGCATAGGCTGTTAGGGATGATGTTGATAATGTTAGTGGTTCTGCTAAGTCTGATGATGCTGGTCAATCTGATCATTCTGAGCATTCTGCATCAGTCCATACACCTACACCACCTATTGTTTCCCATCAGCCTGATGACATAAGTGAAAGAACTCCCTCTGTTTCTGCTTCTATGGAAAAACCTATTTCTGCTGAAGGTACTTCTCTACAAAGTACTTCTTCACAAGGTACTGCTTCAGAGCATACACCAGTACCATCTCCTAATGATTATACTCCCACAGGTGGGTTTCAAACACCTGGAGGAGATGAGGGATTTGAAGGTCCTTTGAATAATTATGCTTTGACTAGAGAGTTGGAGAGGATGAAGAAAGCTATGGCTGATCAGACTGCAGAAATTAAGAGTTTAAGAAAGAAGTTCAAAAGGTTAAAGAAGTTTGTTTGGCCTCTTGTATAAAATTTTAGGCTTTATGTGAAGGAAAAGAAACAATCTCAAAAGCAAAAGTCTAAATCTTCCAAGAAAGCTTCTAAATCCAAGAAGAAGTCTAAGAAGTCATCATCTATCAAATTGGGGAGGAGTCAAGATGATAATGAGATTCAATATTTAGAAGATGCTCACCTTTGGCACTATCCAGAAGATCCAAAGAATTTTGTGCCAGAGAAAAAGGTTGAAGAAGATGTAAATATTGCACAAGAAGAAGCTATTAAGCAAGATGCTGAAGAACAAAATATTCAAAGCACTCACAATCAAAGTACTGATGTTCAAAGTACTGAAAGTACTAATGAGCAAGGTGCTGCTGCTTTGAATGTTGATGAGATGGGAACTTCTACAGCTGAATTAACAAAGAATTTTGAAGTTGAAGCTGTTCCTTCTAATCCTTTATAGCAATAAGAGGTCAAGGTGCATACAGCAAGTGATGATGAAACTATAGCTCAGATTATGCTTAATTTGGATAGACCTTCAGGAGGTATACATATTTCTGAGCCTGCACAACAAGTTTCTGAATCTGAAGAGTTAGATCCAAAAGATAAAGGAAAAGGGATTATGAAGCAGAAGATTAAGAAGAAAAAGAAGAAATTTACTCTTGCACAGCTTAGAGAAATAAAGATAGCAGAGGATGCAGAGGTTGCTAGAAAGCAACAAGCTGAGTATGATGCAGAGTATTTGAAAGAGATAAGTAAGCCAATTACAAGAAAGCCAATGACAATTGCTCAAGAAAGAAACTGGATGATTAGTTTCTTGAAAGGAAGAGGATATAAGAATTTACAAAGATTGAGATATCCAGAAGTGAAAGCTCTATGGGATGAAGTAAAAGAGTCTATCAAGAAAGAGTTAGAAAATTTTTTACCCATGGATGCTGATAAGGAGAAGAAGTTAGAAGATATAAGGAAAGAACAAGTTGAGCAAAGAAAATTGAAGAGGAAGAAAGCAGTTCAAGATGATCAATTGTCAAAGAGACTTAAGATGATACATGAAGATACAATTGATGAACTGAGGAATTATTTCAGAGTGGTTGATTTTGAGAATAAGAAAACAGAAGACTCTGGAAAGAAATCAAAGATTATCTCACTCTCTGTGGTTGAATCAAAAGAAGGGAATCATCTTATGTTCAACAGAGAATATGGAAGCTTCACAGTATTTAATATGTTATTGGATGTTCTGCATTTTATTACCAGAGAAGATCTGTATGATTTATACTTGCAAGTGCAGACATACTATGAGGAGATTGAAGCAACAGGAGTGGGATTAATCTTACTTGGAGATTTGCTAACCATCTGGGAAATAGAAGAAACAAGTATTGATACTCTGTGGAATGATCAAGAAAATTGGGAAATTACAAGATGGAGATTTTTTGAGTCATCAGGAGTTCATTCATTTGAGATGGAAGATGGTACCATGATTCACATGCTTGCTGAGAGAAGATATCCATCGATAAGAGAAATTATGCTCAGGATGTTGGATCATGAAATAGAGCTTGAAGAAGAATCTGATGTAGCTTTTGATGTGATTAAGCTATTTATCAGATGGACTAAATCTGAAGAATAATATTGCAAAGTACTGGTATGATTTGTTTTGTATAAAAAGTATTTTTTTTCAAAGTACTGCAAGGCAAACAGTACTTTATCAAAGTACTGCTTGCTGCATAAAACCAGTATAAGTCCTTTGTAAAATAAAATAAAGCTTTTGATGATTAAAGTGAAGTAAATAAAAGGATTTGAAGAGAAACACATGGTGTTAGTATTTATATTGCACAGCAAATGGTAATCAACTCACGATGTTTAACAGATAAGAAAGAGTTTGACTCATCATGAGGGTACGGCTCTGATGTGATAATCAAATCCATTTTTAGTTGACAATTTACTAAAAATTGTATGGTCTTCAACTCACCATATCTGTAAAAGTGAAGAGTTGGCTAGCTCACAAGAAAAATAACTTGTGGTAAAGGCTGTGGAAAATCCATTTATGGTAATTAGTTCACCATGGTTGAAATCAAAGAACTAACTAGTCCAAAAGCAAACGGCTCTTGGTAAAGACTATTCAAATCCGTTGATAGCTGATGATTTGCTAAAAATCATGTGGTTATCAATGTACCATGGTTGTTTTAACCTAAACATTGGCTACTCCAGAGTTAATGGCTTTCGTAAAGAGACATCAAAATCCATTCATTTTCAATGATTCACCTCTCACAGGAGTTTACACACCTGGAAGTGATGAGAATAATATGAAACTTTAAAAGATTTGATGAATATTTTGCCAAAATGTTGTTGAGTAGCTGTGAAGGCTTATTGCTGAGAAGATATCAACTAATGCTGATAAAGGGTACTTTAACACACAAGACAGATAAAAGGTAAAGAGATAAAGAAATAATCTTTCTGAATGATTAAGATATTGAAGATCAAAGATAACAAAGAAACTTGAAACCAAGCAAGTGGAGTTCAAGTTAGGGGAGGATTGTTGGGATATAAAAGATCAAGGTACTTCTGTATTCCAAAGTACTGCTGTGTCAAAGTGCTGCTTGAAGATCAAAGTCAAAGTACTGCTACATATTGAAGATTATTCAAAGTACTTCAAAGAGAATAAGGAGTTAAGTGCAATATTGATTAAAGGATTATTATGTAATATTGTATGAATATTCTAGAATTAGTTAGGGATAATTACTTGTTGTTCAAGTAGATAATGTAAACCGACTTAAGGTTATCTATAAAAGGAGCCTTAAGAGGTATTAGTCGATATAAGTTTTAGTCGAAGTTCTAAGAGTCTTAGAGCTTTACAAGTCGATATTAGTTAAGTTAGGGATTCTTAGTGAATTTGTGTAATCAAGCAGGTTCAAGTTTGGTTTAATATAAAAGTTCTTCTTAAGCTTTGCGTTAGTAGATTCCGCATACTATACAAGGTCAAAACAGTGTTTCAATATTAATAGTATTGAGTTTACTCAATATTGTTAAAACCTTACAAGCTACAAATTAGTTTGGTCAGAGTATATCGATCCAACACTGTTCCATTGTCAGTTCTGACCATCCTGACGTGTTGCATAACTGAACTTGAATTTTAGTGAGAAAGGTGATGATCATTGAAGGAGCTTGATATTTACTTGGTAGAAAATAAACCCAAGTCCATCTGGAGTAATCATTAACAATTACAAGTATGTAGCGTTTATCGTTGATACTTTGAACACGCATCGGGCCACACAAATCCATATGAAGCAATTGTAAAACATGATTCGTACTGTGCTTAGTTTTTAAAGGAAAATGAGCTCGAGTACTTTTTCCTTGTTTACAGGCCGAACATAAGTGATCTTTAGTAAAACGGAATCTTGAAAAACCATCAACAAGTTTATGACGAGCAAGTTCAGTCATAGTTTTGAAATTCAAATGCGAAAGACGTTTATGCCATAACCAAGATTTAGTCGATTCTGCTTTGGAAAGAAGACATATCAGAGATGAAGCAATCATGTCAGACATGGATATTGTATAAAGATTTGAACCACGTGAGCCAGACATTAGATCATTTCCTTGTAAGTCACGAATGAAACAAGTTTTCTCACGAAATGCTACTTCTAAATCGCCATCACAAAATTGACCGACTGAAAAGAGGTTGTGACCTAGGCCTTCCACATAATATACACGACTGATTTCAATGTTCCCACTTACATAGTCACTGTATCCCATGATTAGAGCATAATGATCATTCCCGAATCTGACAGTACCGATAAACTTTGAAACAAAGTTGACTAACAGTTTTAGATTGCCTGTCATATGTCGGGTGCATTCGCTATCAACAATCCAGAGAACAATCTGAACCACCTGCATCATAAGAAGACGACGAAGATGGAACAGAAGTAAGGGAGGAACCCAAATAAATTGCGGGTTCCTGTTGGTTAGAAGCACACGTATTCAATATTTTAGGAATCCATTTAAATTCTGGTTTATATTGTAAACAACGTTGCCAGTTCCAACTAGATCTCACTTTCTTTTTGGTGAATTCACTAACTTTGGGCTTGTTCCTAGATTTGTGATGTTCAACTATGGGGGTAACTACAACATCATTAGAAACCGTGGTCGGCGGCTGTCATAAAATTGACTTAGAGGCAGTAGTGGGCCTAGAAGGAATGCCAGTCCTAAGTTTCTTATGATGATTTAAGAGAGAATTAGCTACACATTTTACGTGATCACCAGATGATACACTTTTACGACAAACCACACAAGATGCATTAATAGTCAAAACATTCAAAGGTTCATCATTCGTTACATTTAGATTTTGATTACAAGTTGCCAGATTAGAATCTAAATCAGATGCAACATGAGTTTTATTCAAATTCCTAAGTTGATCTTCTACTTCTTGAGCTCCTAGTGTTCCTCTTTTACGTTGCAAGATCATATTCTTCTTGTTACTTTTTCGCTTTGGTCTGCTAACGCTATTAGTGGAGACTAGTCCTGTGGAAGTGGAAGGGTCAACATTAGTGTTTTGAACATAATTTCCCTTATCAGTTTTGTCTAGTTGATACAATCCTAGTACTATCACAGTGGAGTCAATAAACTTTCCTTTTTCAAGTAGCTTAATCTTCTCTTTTAAGTCAATGACGATGTGATTCTTATCTTGAATTTGAGACTCAAGTTTTCTATTGCAATGAGCAATATCAATCTGGTTTTGTTCTCATTCAGCATTGTCAATTTGCAATTTTGCAATTTCGTTTTCATATTGAAGACATTTATTTTTGAAAGACTCATTGTTTCTGCATATTTGACAAGATTTTGAAACATTTTGACTTTGAAGCTGCAATTCCATTTCAATACTTTGAGCTTGACACCATTCAAGCCTTTGTTTTAGTTGACAAATTTCTTTTGAAAATTGTTTTTTCGCATCATCATTATATTTTCTCATCTTCTCATTTTCTTGTTTTAATGTCTCAATTTCGGTGTTCAGCAAATCATTATCAGCACAGTGATCTTCCACAAGCATAGAAGTACCAGATTCATAAAGAGTATTCATAATTACAGACAAAATATCAGCATCGAGAACTTTTTCCAAGAGACGATCAGCATCATTTTTTAAAACATTGTTTCTTTGCTTTTGAACCAAAATCGCATTTTCATTTGAGTTGAAAATGTTTATCATTGATTTGACTTCTTTTTGAAGTTCCTATTCCCAACGTGTAGCATAGTGACGTAGGTGTTGAATGATTGGCAACATTTGTTTTTGAAAAATATCTCTCTTTTCTCGCTCGTAAGCGAATTGAAAAGTTTCAATTTTTATTTCTGAATTACGTTCAATTGTTTCTTCCAAAATTTCGATGTCACCCATAAAAGTTTTGAAATAATTTAAAACACGACATCTTTTTGGTAAAGGTGTAACATCACCAGAAGATGGTAAAGGACCGTTTATTTGTGCCACAGTTTGGACAGGAGCCGCATTAGAAGATGAAACATATGACTCAGTGACATACCAAGATTTTTCAGATATTTCCTTTTGAGGAACAAAAGATTTAGAAATATGATGAGCTTTTGATTAATCATATGGTTTCCAATACTCGACTTGACTCATTTTTGATCGACTCTCTTCTTCAAGTTCGTCTTCTTCTTCAGTATCATAGACAATAGTACGCACAATTGTATCATCAAGCATTTGTTCCATACTGTAAATTTTAGGATTTGCTTTGAATGCTTTGAGAAGAAACATTGATTTGAAATCACCAAGTGCAAAACCTTTATCGGGTCTCGGTTTCAAAGTAAATTTCTGAATTGTTGTGACAGAGCCGCCGGTTTTGTAAACAACATTACAAAATTCTTTTAGTTGGTTTTCAAGATCAACAATGTCACTGATTAATTTATTTTCACTTTTCCTTTTCCGTACTTTATGTTCACAAAAATCCTTTTTGCAAATTGACAACTCTGTTTGTGTTTTTGAAAGCTCTTTTTTAAGTTTTTCAACTTGTTTTTGAAGTTCACACTTTTCATTTTCGAGTTTTGAAACCAACTTTCCGTTTGACTCAATTAATTCTCGCATTTTATGTTAAAGATCTTGTTCCTTATTGTAGTATTCTTGAAAAGCCATTTCAAAACTTTTTTCATGTTTAACTTTGTTTTCCAGATTTGAAAGTTATATTTTATAGCACTCAATATCTCTTGTAAGTGACACATTTGTTTCTTTCAAAGCTTTATTTTTCTCATTGCATTTCATGATTTGCAATTTTTGAGCATTTAGTTATTTGGACAACAATATAAGGTCAGGGTCTGGATCAAACAATGGTTCATGTTGTTCTACATGATCATGTTTGTCATTCTCAATAGGATCATCAAATGAAACAATTGTGTCATCGTCAAATATAACAACTGTGTTTATTTGTTCATCCTCTTGAGGAGATAAAGATGAGTCAGATTGAACAACTTGCGCAGTATCAGATTCAGAAGCAGAGGGTGATGCTATTTCATGTATTAGGCAAGCATTAAGATCATGTACCAGAGACAAACCATCATTGTCATACACTGGGCCTGAATCATTCATATGAAGTTCCTGCATGTTGGCCATAAGCATCACAGCTGCATTAGCTTCCAGATCTTCCATGTCATCATCGTTGTATGCATTTGCCATGAAGCTGTTCTCCTGCTCAGTGAAGAGACCTTCCTTTTCATCTTTGAGAGCCATAAGTAATGCCTGCTTGTGAAACTTACTTCCCCGAGTTCTCAATTTTGGACATGTTGTTGCCATATGACCTTTTTCATTACAGTTGTAGCCCCACACTGCATTCCCAGAGTTTGAGTTCCCAGTTTCAATAATTTCATTCCGTTTCTGAGGAGCACCAGAGTTGTTTCTGAACCCTCCATTGTTGTTAAATCTCTATTCATGTCCTGAATTTCCCGAATAACCACCTGCACCTGATCTTCCATAACTCCGATTATGTACCTCAACCCTTCCATCTTGAATGACAGCTTGATTCCTAGTGTTTAATGAAGAGCGAAGATGGTTGTTTGTCTTGTTCGAGAATTTGCTGAAGGCACGAGCAATAAGAGCAAGTCCTTGATTCAACGTATTGAAGTCTTCATCTTCATCTTCATTGGAATTTGAGTAGTACATTGACTCACTGTTTTCATAAAGAACCAGTTGATTGGATTGATGTGAAGAATCATATGGGATCATCTGATTTGAAGTTGTAGGTTGTGGGTAGCTAAAGTAATTCTGTTCTTGAACATAAGCATGATTTGACTTGGTGGTGGAGCATAGTGAGATTGAGCAGTGCCAAGGACTTTGGTGTTGGTGGTGGTGAGTAACCTCCTCGAAGAGCTCGATATTTTTCCACTTCAGGTTCATGGTGTTTCAGAAAGTCATACAACAAACCATATGGTGCATCATGAAGATTTTTGGTTTGACGAACAAATGTCACATACTTTTGCCAATCCGGACCAAGACTACCGACGAATTTGGAATTCACTGCTATCCTTGGTACTGTAATTTTGTGTCGTTCCAAATCATTAACCACATTAGTGAAACGGTGATAATAGGATTCAAGTGACTCTCCTGCTTCAATTGTGATGTTAGTGTATTCCATGTAGAGTTTTGATTCTATATCATCTTTGTTCAGTTGAGTGCCTTCCATTAGTAGATGAACATGTTCCCACATAGCTTTAGCCGTTTTCTGAGCATCAACACTACGATAGATTGGATTTGGAATTCCTTGAAGTATGTAGATCATGGCATACTCATCAGCTTCACGATGTAGTTTCTGTTCATCTGTGAGTAGAGATTCTGGAAGAGGTTTCTCTACAGGAGCACGTGGAGGATCAGCAGATGGGTCACCACCTTCAAGTCTGGTTGGCCACTGAAATGGTCCTTCAAGTATCACTTGTTTCAAGAATTTCCCATTGGGTTTCCTAAGTTCAATAAACCGTAAGAATCGACTTGCCCACTGAACATAGTTCCCAGGTGTAAGCATTGGGGGTGTATCAAGTGATCCTGCCTCATGTTTGGATTGTTGAGTTGTAATAACTTCACACATCCGATCAAACCAGTGAGGTTGTTTGGACGAATACTGAATTGGTTGTTGTGACATTGGATATGGTTGTTGTTAAGGAATGATTTGATGTTGTTGCATCATGAGATATTGTTGTTGTGGATGAAACAGTTATTGATGAAAGTGTGATTGTGATGGTTGTTGATACGATTGTTGCTGATGGTATTGCTGTTGCTGATACTGTTGTTGCTAAGGATTAGAGAAGAAGTAACGTGGTGGTTGAGACATATTGGAATACTTGTGTAATTTTGGATCTTGTAGAAGGTATAGGTTGAGGCAATTCTCGAAAATATGCACTAAACCAAGTTCACGAAACTTAGTCAGAAAGCAATTCTAGAAAAATTTTGAGTTTTCGAAAAAATTCTTAAGGTTCTCGAAAATTAAGGTATTTTCGAAACTTTGTGTTCTAGAAACTGTGTTCTCGAAAAAATGTTGTATTCTCGAAACTTTGCAAGTTTTTTCGAGAATGCAAGCACCTCAAAATTTTCGAAATTGTCCAATTTCGAAAATATGCCAAAAGTCGAAGTGTTTTCTTTCTTATACAAGAGAGAAAACATTGAGTATACGATTGGTAACACGAAAGGAGCGGCTACACAAATTCTCGAAAATGTGACTTTAAGAGTTTTCGAAAGATTGTAATATGGTGTTCTCGAAAAATAGATAGTTTTTTGTTTTATTAAAAAGCAATCCAAACAAACGTTTTTAATCCAAGATTCTTGTACAAGTAACCTTAAAATAATGAGATCTTAAATAAAGTTGCAAGCTTGAACCACTTTTCAAAAATTTCAAGGATCTCGAAAACAAGTACAAAATACGAAACTTTTGATTTTGATGAAAAGTTTGAAACTTTTTTGTTTGTGATGATTTGTAACACAAGTTTGTAAGCAAAGATGTGATAGAAACAAAGAAACAAACAAGAAAGTACAATAAATTTCAAAAAGAACGAGTAAAAAATGGTATTTGGATCGAATTTTATGAAAAACAAAACACTACACCTTCTTCTAGCGAATGATACCACTTGTTAGGTCACCATTTGTGCAAACACAAGTAATATAATGAAAGAAATGAGATGAGAATGAGAGATGGTTGATTATAACAATATGAGAAATAGAATTGCAAGAGTTTACTTAGGATAATGAAATAACCAACAAGTTTAAAAATGGCCTAAGCATTCTATATATAGGGAAGGAGCTAGGGCAACACTCCCTCTTATTCCTTTCCTACTTACGTGTGGGCTTAGAAGCCCATGGACTATTAGTCTTAAGCCAAGTAAATGTAACATATTACATAAATGAAAGTAAACATTAACTAAGCAACCTAATGTTATTACAAATGACCGAAACTTGACAAAATATTAAAACTACGTTCCCAACACTTATAACCGAGACGCACCCAACAATGGTTACTTAGCACACTAAGTTATTCAAATGTTATAGGAGCATATTAAATAGCTGTCGTTGCATGCATCTTGGTTATAAATTTTGGTGCATCATAGATATAACTAATTTTTATAACTGTGATGCACTAAAATAAAAAGTTGCATCACAGTTATAAAATTTTTTGCGGAAAAATTTTTGGCCTGAAAAAAAAATTCAGGGGTTGGGTGGGGGGGGGGGGGGTAGGGTGCGAATATACAAAACCTCCCTTACAGAATGAAGGAAAATAATATAAGGTCATGTAGTTTGGTGTTAAAAAAGGAAGGGAAAGGAGGGGCTGATTTGTACACTTTTCTAACTTTTCTACCAAAGCGTATTTTTTTAAGAACCAACACACACATATATATATATATATATATATATATATATATATATATATATATATATATATATATATATATATATATATTCACCGGAATATTTTAAATAAACTTGAACCAAATATTTAGAAATTTAATTTGAATTGGTAAAACTATTCCACTATCCTTTCTAGTTTTTCATACATATGTTATGTTATTTTATAGTAGTAGCTATTATATGGCAAATATTCCTAATTGGCTTGTTATTGTTGTTGTTATTATTACTAGTTATAATACCCGTGCATGCACAGGTATTTTCAGAAAAATTTAATTATATAGTATTATCATTTTAAAACAGAAAATTTTATGTATATTTTAAAAAGTTACAGCATCAACATGTGCGAAAGTAAGAAAAATTGTTAACAGAAATTGTAAATATAACCGTGACATCGACCTTGTATTAGATTCTTGAGTGTGTCTCATTATAATGTTATTGGGTTAAAGGTTCTTTGATCACATGGGTTTACACATAAATCAAATTTATTTTAAAAATTTTGTTACTATATGGACATATAAAAATTTAACCGTGAAAATTGTGATATAAGTAAAACTAATAAGTATGCAGGAGTTTTTCATTATGTATTAATATCAATTAATATTTTGTAAAAATTTTATTGGATGAAAGGTTTAACTTTTTTTAACTACATAGATGTTAATGTTGAGGTTGATGTTATTGTTTAATTTTAACTATTGATATCATGTTGTACAAAATGTGAAAGTTCAGTAGCACATAATGAGCGTTGATGAAGTTAAAATATACTCCATAAAGTTTTTTAAGAATGTTTTTCGGGATATCCGTATATAAACTTTAAATAATAATTACATGAGCCGTTATAAGTATAATCGCGTATATTTATTTTCATATCACAGTAACTCGTACTTACCATTTGATATTTATATTACGGTTAATAATAATTTAACTGTATTTAATATTTAAACTCGTGTACGTATAAATTAAACTTTTAAACAGGATAACATAAGTTCTTATTTATATTTAACGTACATAGTAAAAATATGTTTTAATAGATGAAAGTTTATAACTAATATTTATTTTAAAAGTATTTAACGTATATTAAAACTAATTCGTACATTTACAAAATTTTATAAGTTTAATGGATAGAAGTCTCAAACCATGAAAATTTATAATTTTACACTTAACTTCATATAATATATTTAAAATTCAACCACTAATGTTTTATTAATTATATCATCTTTTTTTAAGTTTTTATTTTTATTAATTTGGCACATATATTTTTATGTGTTTTTTTTCCTCAATCAAAATTTTCATTAAATTTATTAAAGTTTGATCAAAATCAATTCAATTTTGACTTTTTATTGCTCAATTATATTGTTCGATTTCGCTTATGTGTCAAAATCGAACTTTCATATTGGTCTAATTTTTTTTCCACTAAGATTGTTTTGTCAAAATACTCCGAAATGATGTAATTACTTTATTATATAAAATATTATTATTATTATTATTATTATTATTATTATTATTATGTTCATGTCGATGAATAGTTACAGTAAATTGAGGAACAGAGCACATGAAAAGGGTGAAGGTGGTGGGAAAGTGTCATTCTCATAAGGGAATTGATTTGCACACTCATGGTTTTGATTGGGACACTCTATTGTCTGCATAACATAGTTGTACTGTGTTTACAGTATGCTCTGTAAACTTGTACTGTGAGTGTCCCAATTAAAATATGGAGTGTGCAAATCACCTCCCTTCTCATAAAGGCTTGGTGGAAACAAGATAAGTTGCCTATTGGTTAGGGTTGTATGGCAGACCCCAATCCCTCCATGTTCCCATCTCCCCACCCTCCACCAATACATACACATCCTTGTTCCAACGTGCCTTTATATATGAGAATGAGTAAATAAAAAAGTTGAGTATAAACCAAAATATGAAAGAACGTTATATCTGATCTTCAGATTTTCTTTCGTCATGTTAAGAGGAAAAATGCTCCTAGTGACAACTAGCTACAGTACTACACTATTGTGTAATATCAAATACGAGTAACATACTTTTTTACTAAATAAAATACAGTGTGTATACTATATATCAAGTATCATTTGATATGTTTGGTAGAAGAATATAGCATGATGTCCTTTTATAAGTTTAATGACAGGAGCTTTTTTTCTTAGATGGAGCACATGAAATGCATTTATTAACTTTATTTTTTAAAAAGGCAACATTTATTAAAAGGACCAAACAAAGAACAAATAACAAAAGAAAAAACATCCTACCTTCTTAACAAAAAAACTAAAAAGGATAGGACCCAAGAAAATGCATCTATTTATTTTACTAAACGTCATCTGTTATAATTACATCTAAATTAATTTTAAACATAACAAGACACTTCTACTCTCAAAATAAGAAACAATCGACCACTAGATTACATTTGACTCAACAACTAAATATAAACTAACGTCTAAATTTATGTCTAATTTTTATATCATGAGCGTCACAAAATGCTACCTGATCTGAAGAAACCTCATGATCTTCATCATCAGTACAAGGATCGTAATCATAAGGGTCTTCTCCATGGCTCTCCTTCAAACTCCCCCCCCCCCCCCCCCCCCCCCACCTTCGTTTCCACCTCCACCCTTAAAAGAACTAGCAACGGTAGATTTTTATATGCAAAGAAGTAGCCGTTTCATTTGTATCATCGAGCACCTCATTTTTACTATCATTTTCAACCTACTTAGCTTCCTTATTGCTAACAAAATCCCACTCAGCCCCATTCTTAGTCGTAACACTTGTTACACAAGGAATAATACCTTGCTTAGTTCCAGCCATATTAAGAACATCAAACGGAACCGTTGTAACAATATTCGTCCCACTTGTACTAGCCACTTCACTGAACCTATCCTTACCACCGTTAGTAGTATCTGGTTTCTTTGACACAGGTTTATACATATGTTTCTTTGGCTTAGAGGGGCTGGATTTCGCCCCTTTACGCGCTTCAATAACACGAAACGCCTTCCTCAAAAGCACTTGGAACACAATGTTCTTTTGTGTTTGCTTTTTAAGATCAACAATTACGCGTTTAGGACAATGGTTCTCATCATGGCCAAAAACCATACAAACACTGCACCTAAGTGGTTTCCACTCGCATTCCACTGGTACAGTATGTAGCAAATCCCCATTACCATCCCAACACAGCACAACAATAACAATGTTCTTTTTAAAATCTCGATCAGCCTTAATGTCAATAAAGGCATGAGCATATGATACGTGGGAATCGCACCAAGTTTTACCTCTCGAGGGATCTCGAGAAGCTTATAACCCCCACCAGGCAGTATACCTGATCGTTGTAGTATAGTATAGTGACAAGTACCGGGGGCTTGATCGTTCAACTCAGGAATAGTGTCGCTAGGATTAGAAAGCCTAAAACCTAGGTCTAGAGGTGAGGGATGATTCTTTTTGTATTTTTATATTTTATAAAAGCAAATAAAAATCTCGGTTTTGGAAGAGTGGGCGGAATTAGTTGCTAACCAACTAACCCAAATTAACTAAGATGCAATCAAAATAAAATGACAAAAATGAAAATAAATCTAATTATACTAGTGGTGTAAACAATGATAGGAAAATTGTGTTTACTCAGGTTTCATTACTCCCTAGATATCTTTTACAGGTTGATAGTTTGTTACAATTGCATGGATGACGGGTCATATTCCTTTACACTAGTCGTAGGGCCGTGTACAATATTCCCTAACTCTATAGGATGCTACTTCACTCCTATGTCGAGCCGTTAGAAACTCCTAACATGGGATCATTAGAATTCTCCTACGCATTAAATACAACCAAAAATCATAATACACCTCTGATCATGTTTCTTAAGACGTTCAAGCATGTTACCAATGGAAGTCTGCCAATTTTCTTAAGCCTAACATCGAATACAATCATCCGTAACAACTATAAACAAACAATCAACCCATAATTAACATCTAGGTTTCACTACATCTAAGCAAACACACAAGAGATCTAGCCAAGCATGTTAAATTGAAGACAAGTGTAAGATATATTAAAGCAACACAAAGACATATTGATTGAATTGAAAGAGTAATTATCTCAATTGAACATAAGAGGTTTCAAAGGCTAAAAACCCTTGAAAAACTGTGAAAATCGGACGAGGGTTTGTCTCCAAAGTTTCACCGTAAAAGTTACACCCTAATGAATGAAAATTGCAAAACTAAATAGAGATTTTACAGGGTGACGCCGTCAAGAAGAAAATTCGGACGCCGTCAACTCGCCGCCCATAATGAAATCGGATTGCCTAGATCCAGTTTTGACGCCGTCATGTGTAATTTAGCTCTGGGCCGTCACTAACATCTGGACCATGACGGCCTATGGTGACGCCGTCATGTCCTTAGTACAAAACTCTTCTGGATCGTCACAGACTTTATCCACTTCCACCTCTAGTATTACTCTTGACGCCGTCATTAGGAAACTTGTGACGCTGTCAGGTACTGTTTCCAGCAAGGAAAATTAAGACTTTGCCGTTTTCTTCACTTTAATGCTCCAAAAACATCTAAAATGCTTCCTTTTCCAGATTTTACTCCAAAAGTACCTAAAATAACAAAAGGAACGATTTAGGGCAATATTTGATCAAATAAATTCGAATCCGGGCTAAAATGACCCCCTAAAAATGGTTCATTTTTCGCCTCATCAAATACCCTTACACTTGAGATTTGCTTGTCATCAAGCAAATGCGCTTTTATTCTAATCAAAATACAAGTTAGGGGTCATTTAACACTAATATAAAAGTAATTACAACAAATAATCGTTCCGCTAAAGCCAAAAGACAAGCACGGAGGTCATACACTAGCACCTCACAAATAGTGATTAGATACTCACATATCTCGGGTGTAATAAAGTATATATCACAATATGGAAATGGAAAACATCTCTCACTACCTGTCATAGCAAAATAGATTACCATAGGCTTGGGAAAGGATCAAACCTCCACCACATGGCGTAAGCACCTAGGATAAACAATCAAAGAGGTCTTTTAAAGGGTTATAACGTTAGGTGTAGGGATATAGAATACACGGTTTTGTTGGATATAGACAATATTTACTGGTGGCGAGTTAATCATCTTGGTTAATTACATGTACAATATGGCGTTACTAAGCCAAGACTAGACTCGACTTAAGCTAATAAATGAAAAATAACAAAAACATAAAATAAACATAGAATGAAACGGGATGGTAGTCTGTAAGTTTTTTTTTCTTTTTTTTTTTTTTTTTTTTTTTTTTTTTTGCATACACTCTTACCCTACCATCCAAAATAATACATCATAGAGAATGTACATTCCCCTTACACATGAATTTTTACATACTTTACAATAAACTATTCTAATGACTCGAATCAAGATAATCAAAACACTTGGAGTACTTTTAAGATTAACGCACATATGGGGGTAATATATGATGTTCATCCCCATTACTCCATAACATAAGTACTTTACCCATGAGTCCCAATCGTCCCAAAACAATATGTACAAGATATGACTCGACTTAGCAACCATGTAATCAATTAGATAATTAACTAAGGGTTTAAACATGTAACAATAATGCACTAAAGATGAGTGCATACACAGAAGGCTAAGGCGATTTGGGTGTACATTTGAGTGGGTTGTAACAAATTCTACCTTTAAGTAAGATGCTTAAAGTTAGAAACGAAAAGATAGGCTCGGAAGGGTGTACTAGGGGTTTCGTGTACTAAGAATGAGTACAATGCTAAGGTGTGGGAAAAATTAGTTGACTTTACTAGCCAAGTAATATGACTTAAATGGTCAAGTAATTATGATAAGGGTTTAACACAAGGGTGATCCTAATGCCTCTTATCATGTAGTAAATCCTACTACACCAATGTAGTCTCACTAGCGGTCTCGGGATGCATCACTAACGCAAGTTCTAGAATCTAAATGCTATCGGTACCCTCATAAGCACTAATAATGAATGCTTTTCCTATCAAATCTAAAGGCGAACCTCACATATTTGGGTGGAAAATTTTTCTGAATGGTACAGTTTTGTGCTAGTCATACAATCTCCTATCCATGAGACGCTTGCTAAGGCTAAAGTTTCACTCCTAAATGTTGTAAAAAATTTTAAGTTTGGCGCTAAAATTACACTAACAAGTATTTCTCTTAGTTTTATTACACACCTACCATCAAACGAACAAACTCAAGTGCAATAGTATCCTATAAGGTATCATCATTTCCCCCCCCCCCCTTACACTTAGGATGAACATTGTCCCCAATGTTCAATTAAAGAATGTATAAGTGAAATAGGTAAAAGAATGAAAGCAAATACTCCCCTGATTCGTTCGGTGTGGATAGTGTGGTAACAAGGTTAGATCTTCCTCCAAGAAAAATGAACATTCAAAGCTTTCCTTCCAGAAATATAAATCATCTTCTTGTAATATATAACCTGTTAAACCTGATAAAACAATCACAAAACCCAAAGCATCAATCCGAACAAAGAAAACTCACAAATAGATGTAATTCCAGACTTAGGAATAAAAACAAAACAATTAAAGATATAATGCTTGTGGAATGAATGTTTGCAGATTTCCTGGAGTTTATAAAACTAAAGAATCAACAAAAACTTTAAGACTCCGGTATAAACAAAACTCGCAAAATTTTCCAGAATTTTACACATGACGCCGTCAGGAGTTAACTCCTGACGCCGTCAGAAGTGACCTGCAGAAATCTTTACGTTAAGTTTCCGGAAAATTTCTGGAAAAACTTATGTCCTACTTCCTGGAAAATCTTGCAAAACATCATTATAACTCGATACAAGCATTTGACTCTAACAAGTACTAATACACATGTCCATTTAATATTGTAGTGAATCAAGATCAATTTCGTTCTTAGAAACAAATTTGGGGTTTCCCCTTACACTTAGCTTTTGCAAAATACCTTTATATGAAGTTAAGACGAAGTTAAACAACAAAATAAAGAATTTTCACAATTTTAGTTTGAAACATGATCTAACAACAATAAAAATAAAGCATGCATACGGAAACAAATAACAATCAAAAAAATAAAAAGGGGCTTGGGTTGCCTCCCAAGAAGCGCTTGTTTTTGTTCGAGTCACGAGCCTGACTCTACCCTTATTTAACAGAAATATGGGAGGTTTTCCCTACACTTAAAATTAAGTGCGGGTAGAAGTAGCGATACACACCCTTAGGGTGGAAATATGCCTTGTGAGGAACGTGTGGTGGATGAATTATATGTTCAAAAGGGTGTGCTATCATCATAACTTTACCAAATTCAATCGGGTTAATGGGTGGATTAAGATTTTCTCCTAGAAAGGGATCATTTTCTTTCTACTTCAAGAGACTACTAGTTGGGGATCCATCTTGACCTAATAAACCCGGTTTAAACCCATAATATTTCTTGCGATCAATCATAAATGGGTGATGTAAGCATGTAAGGTCATTTTCCACTCCTATATTGGCTTCCTCTCTACAAGGCTTAGAGTCCACTACCTTTATCCTAAGACTACCCGGACTATATGGTTTGATGGGTGGATCGGAATCTATTTCAATTCCTAAATTCACATCTAATGATAGAAGATTAGGTAATGGTTTTAGTTGAGGCTCCAATTCATCAAAACTAGGAACTTCCTTAGAATTAAAAGAAAGGTCGTCATTATAAGTGTTAAAACCTATATTCTCTAGTTGTGCTTGGTCCAAGGGTTCTACCATAATTGGGGTTCCTATAGTCTCTTCTACTTCTTCCGGGTATGTCACGGGCGGTGTGTGTGCCTCAAATGATGGTAGGCCTTGTGGGGTACTTAGTGAGCTTATGTTATTTACTTCATCATTCCTTGTGTCAAGATCACCTATATCCTCAACATGTGTTTCATTATAATCCAACCCTAACATTTTCCCAAGTATCTCAAGTGCTTCTCTAGGCATCTCAACTTCTATATCCGAATCATAAGGATTATCCTCAATATTCTGACTGCTATATTCAAATTTCCCAAAAGAATCATCATGTGTTTCTTGAGATTCATCATCATCGATCATAAAACCTATGTCTTTTTTATCAATGTGATCATGTTCAGCTAAATCCTCCATCACATCAAGGTTACCAATGTGCTCATCTTTTATTGTGGTGAAATCAAACCACTCCGTGCACCTAGGTATCTCATCTATATTATCCCCAAACAAACTTCTTGCTTGTTCCCTCAAACTTGCTATCAATTGATCCGTAACAACATTTGTTGGGTTCTCCATTTTTTTGGCAAGTATAGCACAATTCTCTATGGTTTCCCATGCTTCATCAGCACTTAATCCCCAAAGGTCCCCATCTGCGGCATGGTCAATGTCCATTTTGGTATAGTGGTCGACACGATGGTAAAATATTTCAATTTGGGACCATAGATCAAAATTATGATGAGGGACTTTTCGGAGTAAATTTTTAAAACGAGTCCATGCATCATAGATAGGTTCATCTTCATGTTGTTTAAACATCAACATGTCATTTGGAGTGGGTGAATTACGTGGTTGGTAGTATGGTGGATTCGCGTTCTCCATAGTGGCTAACGGAATAGTCAATGGAAAGGCTTTTTTACAAACAAAGACACAAAGAAAAGATAGAATAAAGAAAACCTAAAAATAAAACCTTGCTAGAAAGGAATCTAGCAAGTAGACCTAATAAAAAGAAATTCTAACCTAGACAATAATTATTCCCCGGGCTACGGCGCCAAAAACTTGATACGTAGGAATCACACCAGGTTTTACCTCTCGAGGGATCTCGAGAAGCTTACAACCCCCACCAGGCAGTGTACCTGATCGTTGTAGTATAGTATAGTGACAAGTACTGGGGGATTGATCGTTCAACTCAGGAATAGTGTCACTAGGATTAGAAAGCCTAAAAACTAGGTCTAGAAGTGAGGGATGATTCTTTTTGTATTTTTATATTTTATAAAAGCAAATAAAAATCTCGGTTTTGGAAGAGTGGGTGGAATTAGTTGCTAACCAACTAACCCAAATTAACTAAGACGCAATCAAAATAAAATGACAAAAATGAAAATAAATCTAATTATACTAGTGGTGTAAACAATGATGGGAAAATTGTGTTTACTTAAGTTTCATTACTCCCTAGATATCTTTTACAGGTTGATAGTTTGTTACAATTGCGTGGATGACAGGTCGTATTCCTTAATACTAGTCGTAGGGCCGTGTACAATATTCCCTAAATCTATAGGATCCTACTTCACTCCTATGTCGAGCCGTTAGAAGCTCCTAACATGGGATCATTAGAATTCTCCTACGCATTAAATACAACCAAAAATCATAGTACACCTTTGATCATGTTTCTTAAGACGTTCATGCATGTTACCAATGGAAGTCTGCCAGTTTTCTTAAGCCTAACATTGAATACAATCATCCGTAACAACTATAAACAAACAATCAACCCATAATTAACATCTAGGTTTCACTACATCTAAGCAAACACACAAGAGATCTAGCCAAGCATGTTAAATTGAAGACAAGTGTAAGATATATTAAAGCAACACAAAGACATATTGATTGAATTGAAAGAGTACTTATCTCAATTGAACATAAGAGGTTTCAAACGGTAAAAATCCTTGTAAAAGCTGTGAAAATCGGACGAGGGTTTGTCTCCAAAGTTACACCCTAAAAGTTACACCCTAATGAATGAAAATTGCAAAACTATATATAGATTTACAGGGTGACGGCGTCAAGAAGAAAATTCTTACGTCGTCAGCTCGCCGCCCATAATGAAATCGGATTGCCTAGATCCAGTTTTGACGCCGTCATGTGTAATTTAGCTCTGGGCCGTCACTAACATTTGGACCATGACGGCCTATGGTGATGCCGTCATGTCCTTAGTACAAAACTCTTCTGGATCGTCACGGACTTTATCCACTTCCACCTCTTGTATTACTCTTGACGTCGTCATTAAGAAACTTGTGACGCCGTTAGGTACTGTTCCCAACAAGGAAAATTAAGACTTTGTCGTTTTCTTCACTTTAATGCTTCAAAAACGTCCAAAATGCTTCCTTTTCCAGATTTTACTCAAAAAGTACCTAAAATGACAAAATGAGCGATTTAGGGCAATATTTGATCAAATAAATTTGAATCCGGGCTAAAATGACCCCATAAAAATGGTTCATTTTTCGCCTCATCAGCATAATTAAAACACCCCCATGTTTGCATACACATGAACTCATGTATGTATCAAGCATGATAGGAGTATCACGTTTAGTAGCAACGACACTCAACCTGTCTTCAAGAAACGCAGCAATAGGAGTATCATGAAGTTTCACCCAGACATAAATAGAAGCCAAATCCTCTTTCACAGAACTAGTCCATGAAGTCCACTTCTTAAAAATGATAGGCACAAAACGATTGAACCAAGGTCCATTCTCCAACACACCATTCAAACGCTCAATAGATGAGAACTTAAAGAAAAACAACCCTTTAGAATTCATCATGGCACGAAGCAAACTAAATTTCTTCCATGCATTATTCATATAGTTCTTAACTACGGGGAACACAACCCTCTTCCTAGTAAAATACGTGGCATTTAAGACAGATGAAAATGGAATATGTACCTCAGCCTTTTCATTATTTGGTTTACCCGTATCAGGCATGCAATAATTTACCTTTCGTGTAGTAGCATTAAAACCAACCTTGCTCGCAAATGAAACTAGGGAAGCAGGAACTGACTCTTGCATCCCTTTAACAGCCTTTGGATCCTCGAATAACACCACCTTAGGAAAATCAGTCCCAAACTTTGTATTATTAGCCAATGAATCAGTTTTGTCAACCAAAGAATCGCGATCATATATGCATTTTAATGCACTCACGTTAGGGTTGTTCCTACCCATATTTGAAGCATAACTTGCAGAATTATAGCTTGATTCATACGGATTCTAGTAATCTGCACCAGAAGACCACCAACATATACCATGTAAAAGAACCAGATACCAATGATTAGATCCAAACGAACCACTATATTGCAATTAAACCCTAAAATGATAAGGTTTAGTTCCAACCACCAGCAAATCCCAAACGAAAAGAATGAGTATATTATGAATGTCGTCTAGGGTTGGAAAACAGAACAATATTAATACAAGAAGCACAAAAATCAGTCAAACACGTTTAATGACAACCTAAATCCACAAACCCTAGAATCGATTAGAAACCGTAATTACGCTATAACCAACGATTAAAACTGATAGACTTGTATTCTTATAGTTTAATGACATACTATAATAACCTGTGATCTACTATACTATTGATTGTCGATGATCTCGCTGCTAAAAAAAAAAAAAAAAAAAAAAAAAAAAAGAAAAAAAAACTTCAAAACCTTTTACCTATTGTATAACCCAGTCATCGTTGAAACCAGGCAAATGCACCACAACTCATTCGACCATACAATAATTGAACAAAATAAAGTGTATCGGTGCAGGTAAAATAAATCTTAGAACATGTATTTTTGCGTAAGATGAACTTCAGTACTTTATTTTGTATTTTTTTTTAAATGCAAAATAACATCTCACAATAAATAAGCCAAAAGACAAAATTGGCATAGGAATTAATTAAGGGTTGCCCTATAAGGACGGGGTCTACATAGAGGGTCCCACCTATTTTAACTAAAATGTACAAGCATTAAAGCAGATAGTACAAGCGGCGACAGCACCTTTCTTCCACAAACCCTCCCTAAGGGGGGTCCTTTTAACTCATGCCTTAATTAAGGGTTTTTCTAATGTGTGCCCTGGGGGCACACGTTAAGAACACCAAAAGGACAATGGGACTCACGAAAAAGTACATCCGGACCCACACCTTTTATCTGAAAAGTGTACTTTTCTGTGGGTCCGGATGTATGTGGGTCCGGATGTACTTTTTCGTGAGTCTCATTGTCCTTTTGGTGTTCTTAACGTGTGCCCCCAGGACACACATTAGAAAAACCCCTTAATTAATACAAGTATACGACCCTATATTTTATCCATTCACATACACCATATTGTTTTCAGTATAAATAAACACCATCTCATCCATGACAACCCTTACTTCAAACAGAAAAAAAACAAACAAAACAAAAAAACATTTACCATCTCAAGACCTTAATCTTAATCCCTTCAATTCATCAAAATGTGTTCTTCAAACTCCAAGCCCCTACAATCAAACGATGTCACAACAGCAACGACAACAACCACCACTCTATCCGACATCAACGGTCGCCCGGTTCTTCAACCCGCTACACCAAACAGAAACTCGCCACTTTTCGAAAGAAGATCACTCAAGAAAACCCTATCTCTTCCAAAAACTATCGCTATGACCCCTTCTCATACAACCAACATCAAAACTAACCAACCACCAATCTCACCTAAGCTAAAATCACCAAGACAACCCGCTACAAAGCGCGAAATGACTACAAGCTCAGACAAGCTTGTTTTACCACTACCCACAAAATGTACAACTCCTAAATCAGTTGTTAAGAAGTCTAAGAAGTGTACTAGTACGAGTGGTGATCATGATCATGTTTTGCATACTTCTGTGGATGCAAGTGTGGATTCACCAGGGAGTATAGCGGCTGCTAGGAGAGAACAAGTGGCTGTCATGCAAGTGCAAAGGAAAATGAGGATTGCTCATTATGGGAGATCTAAATCTGATAAATATGATAGCTGCAGTAAACTAACATCTTATAGTTTTGATCCCAATTCGCTTACGTTGGGTGTTGTTAAAGAAGAGAAAAGATGTAGCTTCATCACTCTCAATTCAGGTAAAAATATATATAATTTCCCTTTTTGTTTTTTTTTTCGGTTTCATTAAATAGCAACGCACTGTGTCACTCTTTATTCTCGTATAATTTCTTCAAAAATTTGTGAATGTTTTTTACTAAAACGAAATAAATGAAAATGTACACTTATATTTTGTTAAAAGAGTTCCTCAGATTGGACATGTCAATCAACTATATATATTGGAACACGTTACTTGTTAATAGATTCAGTAAGTATTGATGCTATGTTAATTTAAACAGATCCTATATATGTTGCATACCATGATGAAGAATGGGGAGTTCCTGCTCATGATGATAAGTAAGCACTCAAAATTTGTGAATGTTACTAGTACATTTTTATTTATTTATTTATTTATTTTTTTGCTGTAAATTATGTTTGCTGACGAATTCGAGTGTGGCTATGCACAGGACGTTGTTTGAACTATTGGCGATAACGGGTGCTCAAGTCGGCTCCGACTGGACTTCAGTTCTAAAGAAAAGGCAACAATTTAGGTAGGTTTTAAGCTTGGAATCTTGTATATTTTTAAGTTGATGATTAAATATTAGGTAGATAAGTAATCGTGTTCTATATTCTACAGGGAAGCTTTTTCAGGATTTGATGCGGAAATTGTTTCAAAGTATTCAGAGAAAAAAATAACATCAATAAGTAGTGAATATGGCATTGAAGTTAGTCTCGTCCGAGGAGTTGTTGACAACTCTAAATCTATTATTGAGGTACAATAATTTAATACCTACTTTGTTTCATTCAACAATTATTTGTATATACTACATAGTATTTTATAGAATTTAACGTTGAAATAATCATTGATATATAGATTAACAAGTCCTTTGGATCATTCAACAACTACATATGGGGATTTGTTAATCACAAGCCAATTATTACACAATACAAATCAAGTCACAAGATGCCCGTGAAAACATCGAAAGCAGAAGGCATAAGCAAAGACATGGTGAGAAGAGGGTTCCGACAAGTGGGTCCCACCGTCATTCACTCGTTCATGCAAGCTGCTGGCCTCACGAACGACCATCTCACAACTTGTCCACGGCGCCACCAATGTGTTAAATTAGCATCCCCCACAACACCAAACCCAATGATACCTGCTAATTAATTATATCACTTTTAGTTAGTATCTTGTTAATTAATATGTTTATTGGATATTTGATCTCTAACATGAAATACCACCCTTGTTTTACTATGATTTGTGGTTTGTATTTTGCTAATGTTGATTCTATTTTTCACTTTCTTTAGTGTCTGGAAATGTTTTTTTTTTTTTTTTTTTTTTACCTAGACAAATGTATAACTGATAACCCGAAGGGGTAAAAGTGTGCTAATAGTATTGAATTGTGTGGTTTGATTGGGTGTAAGTTTTGATTTGAGTTGAAATAAAGTGAGATGTGGATCATGTGACAGAGCATGTGGAAGAATGGAATCTTGGGCATGTGCTTGGTGACCACCTGTCTGCTATTTAATCATGTTGCTTTACTTACTTTTTATATGGCAGCCTAGCAGTTTGACCACGAAAGTCAAATTAGGTTATGCCATGTCACTACCTTTTATATTTGTTGTGAGGGTTATTTACTCATATAGGTAAAGAACTTAGAAAAATTTTCTATGTTATGTAACGAACTTTCAAAAATATTAAGTTAGGTAACAAAACCTTATGAAACCGACAAAGTTAGGTAATATGACCGTCAAAACTTATGAGCCCACATGTGACCTTGAAATAATCACTTGTATCTTCCACATGTGACATCTTTTTTCATAAACTTCAAACATATACAAATACCATACCAACTTCTTTCACAAATTTCATCACAAAAATCCAAAACCCACGCCATGACCACAACCAACCAACCACCACCACCACCACCAGCACATCTCCACCTCAGAACCACCACCCAAATCATCAAACAAACCACCACCACCATCTTCTTCTCCGGCAAACACCACGTCATCTCCTTCCTCATTCTCTCCTTCCTTGTATTTTCTACACACAAAAACTCACAATTCCTCACTTACTCACTCACTTCATACATCGATCACCCATCTGTCAATACCCTTATACTCAACATCTAAAACCCACCACCACTTTCCGCCGCCGTGACCTCAATCGCCGTCGCGTCGGAACCCTAGAATTTTGAAACCCCGTTCACCACTTTCCGGCGAAAATGAACTGAATCACCAAGATCGCCATTTTTTTGGTAAAATTTTGAAACCCCGTTCAATTGTTACTAATACTACACTTTATTCTTTTGATCACCATTTGGGTTTGTTTAAATCAATTGAATTCATTAAAGATCACTTGTGTTTCCTGGGCTTGAAGAGTTTGAGATGGAGTTCTATTGTTTTTCGGACGTGTGGTTCTTGTTGGATATGTTAATGTCGGTTAATTAATTTGACAGTTGGTGTTTGGGTGGTTATGGCGGATTCTAAATGGTTTTTTGTTAAGGAGGAGTTTTGTAAAGACGAGCTTCGTAACTAGATTAATTGGCAACAAAAGAAAGAATTCATGTTGGGTTTTGGGATTCTTGATAAAGAAATTTCTTCTAAATTGTTTAAATCTGATGGATTTGGTGGGTTTACACCTGTGACGCTAACATCTTTAGGGAATACTAGATCACATAGATATTGTGCCTCGTGGGATTCTTCACAAACTTCAGTAAAAAGTCATAGCAACCAAGGTTTGGATTCAGAAGATTCTGCTGTTTTGTATTAGATCACATAGATATTGTGCCTCGTGGGATTCTTCACAAGCTTGTGTTAGTGAAAATGGACACATATACAATTAAAAATGATGAAGTGGTATAATTGTACAATGGTAACCGGTTGCACCGGTTACCAGTTGCGACACCTATCATAATTACCTAACTTTGACGGTTTCATAAAGTTTTGTTACCTAACTTAATATTTTTGAAAGTTCGTTACATAACATAGAAAATTTTTCTAAGTTCGTTACCTATATGTGTAAATAACCCTTGTTGTGATTTGAACATAGTTTCGACTTGTTTTGATGTTGCTTACTCGATTTTTCTACTCTCTATCTCACCGAGGTTGAAAGGGGTAATAAGACTAGTACCGGTGGTGACTTTATTTTATGGGTGATCAGATGATCCCTCATCATCATCTTAGTTTTTTTCTTTAACACCAAACACATGACCAAATGTCAGTAGTTAAAGGACCTTAGTTACAATCAAAAATATTGTTAGGCCAATTCAGAGTCAAAATTCTCTTAATATAGATTAGAATGAAAAACAACCTAAGTAATTTTATACAAGTCTCTGAATGTTGAATGCGTTCAGGGAGTCATATACTCAAGAAGTTCTTCATAATCTGAAGTTACAGGTTCATCAGGATCTTAGGCCAAACTCAAAGAGTGAACATAAAAACTAAGATCAGGATGAGGGAGTCAATGTGTGATGACAATAACACACTGACTCCCTGAACATCTCCTCAAAACTGAACACACTATAAAGTTAGATATTTCTGGTAGGTATTTAATTCTGAAATACGAGCAGGAAACTCCTTGGCAAGATAAATTCAAAAGTATTTATCAAAAGTCAAAGAGTACTATAGTTGATAAAAAGTACAAACATTTGTCAACACTGTTCCACCTAAATTATGTCCGGTAGCATATTATGAATAAAAGCTAAAGTAAAAGTGGTACTTTAGTTTATCACTTGTTAGCACGTACGTTTTACCCCACGTTATCCACTTTGTCTTTGCCTATAAATGGATTATCGTATTAAATGAAAAAGACATCTCCCTTATTAAAAGTTTTCTAAACACTTACAAGAGCTCGTTTTTCCTTCTCCAAATACAACTAAGTCCTAGATTTGATATCTATTGGTTAGCATAGTTCTTACTTAAAGACTTAACTTTGGTTTATTGTTTAAGTTTAATGAGGAGAACCCTTAAGTTTTCTCTCTCTAGGGGAGATTTTCTGGCCCACACTTCCATACAATATTCCGGCCATAATCATCCTTTTAAATCGTTTCTCTACCTTTGGTATGCAATCAGTTTACTAGGGTGTGTTTTTATGGAGGTGGCGTGCTGTTTCAAAGCTCTAAATACTATCGGTTTGATCTATTGCTTGGGTCACTCGTTATTTATTTAGGGTTTTCAAATCTTCCCTATTGCTAATCGTTAACCTTATCCAGGCTACTACATTCTAATCGATTAAATTCATTATTATGTCAGTTTCTTTCATGGATTTGTTGGATTTTTTGGGGGCTCATTAGGGTTTGTGATGTTTCATCACAAATCTGTTTGTTTATGAATATGTTTATCTAATGGGGTTTTTTGATTCATGGTGGCTAGTGAAATCAAGGAACCCACGTTTTAGGGTTTTACGTTTCTTTTATATCTTTTTTGATTTCGATGGTGGGTATGTAATCGTGTGCTGATGCTGCAAGGTAACCTTTTTTAGGGTTTATTTGTTTATTGATGGTTTCTACAGCAGCTTTATTTGATGTATACGTGGATTTAAGGGAGAGATTTAAGTCAAGTTTGTGGGTAAGCTTGTTCAAAAACCCTACTCGTTTTTCACAGATCTGTATACGAATGTTATATTCTTTAGTCTTGTGATCGGTTTATGGAAGTTAGGGTTTGTTTACCCTAGTCATTGGTTATTGGTTCGTATAATTATCAGACCTAGTGGTGTTGGTGATTTATTACGATGGTATTGAAAGGGTGATGGGTTTGTGTATTGATCGATTTGGATTCAGAAACCATTGTTTTGGTTTATACCAGATATTGGCTGCAACTGTTATGTCGATTTAGTAGTGTGTTCGTTAGGGTTTGTTTAAAACCCTGGTTCTCGTCAAAGGCAGCTTCTTTTCACTGTAGGTATATATGGTGGCCCTGTTAATATTGATTTTGTATACCCATTCGTGTAATCAGGTGAGCTGCGAACACTCAGACTCCATTGTGTCGAACTATGGTTGTTTGGTTTGATGAATTGTGATGTGTTTTTTTACGTCTATAAAATTTTACCAAGTTTTAAATTTATTTATTACCGAACGAATCTATACTCTAAACACTAACGAGCAGTGTACCCGATCAATGTGTATAGTTTTTAGGTAAGCAAGGGTCGTTCACTAGGAGCATAGCTAAAATGATCTAATGGTATTCTAATTACTAAACTAACTATTCTAACCTAGAAAGCAAGTAAATATTTTTTGGGTTTTAGCCTGAGAGGCTATCACGATTTTAGTTGTTTTCTAATTAACCTAATTGCAAGAAAATAAATAATTAACTAAATACAAGAGAAGTAAAGATAGATGAATATTAGATAGGAAGAACGGGTTTGCCAAGTTTAATCCATCTTATAATTATATATGCTTATGTCTACTTGTTTTAATTCATTCAATTGTTTAGTCGTCAATCCGATTATTAACCCTGTCATGATTAAATAACCTACCATCGTGGTGGGAAAGAGGACATGATCATAGTGATCTATCTAGCATCAATACTAACTTATTGCTTTAAACCATCTAACCTAGTTCGGTATTACACATTACTAGTCCTATTAGGTTGTAGACACGTTCCGTTTATGCCAAACAATGATTCCTAATAGAGATTCGGTTTAACACGCATATAACTTAACCAAAGTAACCACAATTACAGGAAGTTAAATCACATCAATTAAAGTTATAAGGATAATAACCTAGTCACATAGACTTCTACTAGTTATAAGTAATAAACGAGATTTTATCGACAAGCACCCAATCCAATAACAAAGTAAATCAATCAACACAAACATAAAAACTAATAAATCTTCGTAAACATGACTAACACCTAAGGTTGTTAGCCCATAATCTCAGCAAAAGATAAAGTATACATCAAAATCAAACATAAGAAATCCATAGACAAATTTATTATGCTAACCGGATGATACACTAAGTATTGAGATGTTCTTCATCGATCTTCAAGGATGGAAGGAGGAGGTGTTAGGGACATTTTTGGGGTGTTCCCAACTGATAATAATGATGCCAAAGTCGTTATAGGGCTTTGGTATTTATAGGGGTAAGCAAGAGTAGCCTCCAAGGTTTACCAAAAATAGTCTGCTACTGTTCCGACCCAAATACGGCGCATCAAAAAACCCTATGTGTAACACCCCCGTTTTTCACTGATCGTAGTGGATTAAGTGTCTGGGGTATTACTCATGGAAACAAAGACAAGATAATAGAAAACGACTCGAAAAGAGACGTTTTTGAAAAAGGTGTTATCGTTCATTTATTCATCAGAGTTTTTACAGTAAAAGATGTACTTTTACCAAAAGAGAGGTCCCTAAGATACTTTCTATGACACAAAACTTGATGAATGACAACTATTTTGGATGTCCTCATGTCCAGTACTTCTCCGTGCCAGGGTTCCTATAGTGCTTATTACCTAAGATAACATGCTTAAAAGTCAACACGAATGTTGAGTGAGAGTCATAGGTTTAAGTAGTTAAGGTATGAATACAAGTTCCACAGGGTTTAGCTTAAATCCTATGTGTAAAAAGGTTTTAGTGATAGAAGGTATATTGCACTAAGCTCATGAACCACACGTTAACAGTCCGGGTCATGGGGTCTATAGACCAAACCATGAGGGGACGGGAAGGATAACTTGCCAAAGTTAATCCTTCATTGGGTTCAAATACAGTACTTATTGGTACCTTCCAGTGAGATGTTAATACCAACGGGAGTTGTCAAACTCCAATAGATCTATCAACTATATTCGCGTTCGCGTGGGTAAAATATCCCAAACATCTACAGACCAAACCATGAGTTTACTCGTGCAATAACCAAGGGAAAAGACTTGTATTCGGTTCAAAGCATGTATCCCCCTCACAGGGATGTAAAACATTTAAAAGTGAGGCTATGAAAACTCACCTGGGTCTTAAGGTAAGTAAAGTAGGGGTTTAGACAACTCACTCACGTATGCTGGGGGTAGTGTAGGTGTATGTATGTAAAGTAGGGGTTTAGACAACTCACTCACTCACCTGGGTCTTAGTCTAGGTTTTCTTAACTAATTACTATTAGGTTTTTATATATAACATAACACCGTTCGGGCCATCGTAATCCAGAAGTATATGACTCCTCACATGAAGCTCCCTATTATTGTATAATGTTATCAACATAATACCATTCGGGCCATCATAATTCAGAAGTTAATACTCCTCACACGAAGCTCCCTACTATTGAGTTATGTTGTTATTAAGGTTTAGTTATAATATAACACCGTTCGGGCCATCATATCTCAGAAGTATATGCAATAATCATTTGAGGAGCCAGGACACTTTAATTCGTAAACCTAGCAAACTCGTCAAAATGAAATATCCACATAGTACTCCTCACATGAAGCTCCCTAGTATTGTGTTATGCTTCTAACTTAAATAGGTTTTATATTTATATGAAAATAGTCCATTTTTACCCTTTAAGTTTATATATTTACATTTTCTACCCTATACATATAAACTTTTAACAATTAAGCATATAACTTTCTAACTTTTGCACATTTAGTCCCTATACTTATATATTTTAGATAAATGACAAAAATAGTCCCTAAACTATACTATCTTCCATTATTTACCCTTTTTACCCTTAACTTTATAGTATTTGCAATATTAATCCTTTTTAGTTTATAACTTGATTTAATTTATATACTAAGGTTTTAATATTTTGCAAAATGATTCCTTACACTTATAACTTCTATAAAATGTTAAAAACATTCCCTAGACTTTATAGTTTCAGGAATTTACAATATATACCCCTATGCATGTAAAGTTTTGCAAAACTAGTCCTAAATGCATGTAATTCATATTTTAACATAGCAATTAAGTTTATAAGCTTATGTTTAGCTAATATATGTTTAACTAAGTTACCTAATTTAGATTATAGCATGTAATAGAGCAATTTAGCACATAAACACATAATTTTCTAAATCTAGCATTTCAAAATGAAAACTACTAAAACTAAGTGATCAAGGCTATCCTAAAGGTTCTAATGCATGTTCTAAGAGTCCTAGGTCTATTCTAAGGTTACTAGATCAAAATTTAAGGTTTACCTAGGTCGTATAAGGTGTAACGAGGCAACTAGGGTTTTTAGGGCTTCTCTCGGCTCAAACCAAAACTCGACACTATCAAGGCCTTGCTACTTGACTTCTATGGGTCTAATACTATAGGATATATGTGAGGTAGAGAGGAGAAGAGGTTTGGAATGAAATGGAGGGGAGGGAAGGGGTATTTATACTCGTGTAAGGAGTAGCGACCAAGCCAAGGGTGGCCATGTGTCGAGGGGGGGGGGGAGGTGGAGTTATCAAGGCTATAGGGGATTATGGCAGGTCTAGGTGGTGATGAGGAGAGGCTATGGAGTAGCTAGGGGGATGAGATAGGCCGGTTGTGGTGAGGGAAAGCCGAGGGAGGCGGTTTGGAGTAAGGTGGTGACAAGTAGGTGATCCACCTACTTTCTTAGGTGGTTAGAGGTGCTAGGGTGCTAGATTACTATTAGGGAGGTGCTAGGGTGGTTGCTTGGTTGTTTTAAGGTGTTTAAGTTACTTAGTTTAGGTGGTTAGGTTAAGTTTTAACCTAGTTTTATTTAGAGAGAGTTTAAGGTTTTTCCTAGGGTTTAGTGTTTTATTTAGGGTCCTAATGATGTTTAGTAACTAATATAATGTCTTAAGTAGCTTATACTAAGTGGTGATAACTTATGGTAAAGCTTTGGGATAGTTTAGACCTAGTTTCAAGTAGTTATGACCTAATTAGGGTTTTGTGCTTATTTGACTTATACCTAAGTTCTATGGAGTTGTACTATGATCTAGGAGTATAATATATCCTAAAGTAACTAATTTAACTCATATCTAAGTCTTAAACACTTTCATGTTAGTTCAGATAAGCAATTAGGGTTTTAAAGCTAACCGAGAACATATAGGTGCATTTAGGGTTTTCTAGCAAGTATGGTGTATTAGAGTGATAGTTTTCTTAGTGAAAATATGTTTGTAACCTTGACTTGACATAACGGGATGTTTACATCAAGTAAACATGGTAGTGGTTGGCACGAGTGGATACGTGAGCTTGTCTAGAGATTAGTTAGGTTGTAAGGATATAATAAAGCAAAAATTTAGCTCGGGAAAATCCTATAGGCATTTCTAATCCTATATTGTGCTTAGTGAGGGCCTAAGTTAAGTTAGTAAGGCATTTCTAATCCTAGTGTGCTTAGTGAGGGCCTAAGTTAAGTTAGTAAGGCATTTCTAACCTAAGAGGAAGTTAGTGGGTTGTTACACTATGCGCCGCATCTCCTTAAAAAACAGGTAGAATTTCTTTTCCTCTTTTCGTGGCCGCTTGAACGGACTAAAACGGAGTCCGGATGAAGATTTTACGGCCAAAATACGAAAGCATCTTCAAGTGTCGACATATAATCTTTGACTTCTTCTTTAAGCTTCTAACTTCACTTGATTTCTTGGTAAGGATTGCATTTGGCCGATACGGCGCATCGGATTGGTCCGATGCGGCGTATCAAGGTATCTTCGCGTGGGGTCCAAGATTATAATATTCACAAATATTCGTACACCACCTTTAGATGCGGCGTAACTTTCTTTCTTCATGCGGCGCATTGTCTTCAGTATCTTGGATAATTTTGGTGAAGTCTTGAGATCGATACGCCGCATATCAGGAACTTCATGCGGCGCATCTGGAGTAGGATTGTTAGATCTTCTTCGTTAACCAAAGTTTCATATGCGGCACATGTGATGAATCCATGCGGCGCATGCTTCAAAGTCAGACAATGGTCTTCATATTCATCTAAGTCTTGTTATACGGCGCATCTATCAAGAATGATATGGCATATTCTTCGTCAGCTTAGTAGATTTTTCCAACTTGATCCATTTTACGTTCATAATAGCTAACTTTCACCAAATGCTTGTTTATAACTGAGAATTACAAAAGTAAGCGATTAAGTATTAATTCTCATATAAAGTAATATAAAACAAGTCAATAACATATGATAAATGATGCTAATAAAATGTACTAATTTGATGTGATCAAATATCCCCACACTTGAACTTTACTTGTCCACAAGTGAACTTTAGATTGAACATATGAAAATGTTTCCTAAACAATTGTTTAGGATTTTTCCAGTTAAGCATTCATTCATTCAATCTCAATTACACAACCAAACACCTCACGAAGTAGGAAAATGAAATCACTCAAGTAATCTACGTGGTTTTAGTAATTTGCTCAATTGCTCGGTCGTGACGAGTATTGATGAGTGTGTAAATACTCATCATTCTTGTCTTATATGAACTGCAAAAACATTCAAAAACATTCAGAAATGCATCAAAAATACAGAAAATATCTCTTGATTGTGTTTTATATGTTTTAGATGCAAAATGATTAAAAACAGATGAAAAATGAACAAAGTTTGCATAATTGGTAGTTTCAGTCCCTCAACTTTCAAAACTTGACAAAATCAGTCCCTGAGCATTTGTTTTGGAAGAAAAGTCAACCCAAGTCCTTTAAAAGTCAAAAGTTATCAAAAATGGTCCTTGGGTAAAGAGTTTGGAGAATTTAGAAGCTTGGCCCCTCAAGTTTCACATTTTGCAAAATTGGTCCCCGGGAAATTTAAAGTTGGAAAATCAACAACAAAGGCCCTTGTGGAATCATGGTATGGCAAGAAAGGTTCTTAGAAATAACTTTGGAAAGATGGCAGGTTTGGTCCTTTATTTTTAGCAAATTGCAACTTGGGTCCTTGTATTATTTTTACAAACCAAATGGAGCCCTTGTTATTTTTATCCACCCAAAAAAACAAACCCAATCCAAGTTCCACCCACCAGCCCATTTCATACCCTAAGCCCAAAACCAAAACCCTCCCTGTTTTATTAATAAAACATGCCCAGGTCAAAGGTATTTTCTCTATAACCATGGCTCTGGTACCAATCTGTAACACCCCCAATTCATGGATGCAGCGGAATTCAAACTGGGTGTTACTCGACGGCACAATAGTCACAATAATAGAAAACGAACTCCAATTGAGTCGTTTTAAAAGATGTATCATTCAAAATATATAAATATCAGAGATTACAAAATGAGGTCCCAATTGGTTCCATGTTTACAATGTATAATAAATGAGTTTTGAATGATAATAAAATTTATAGCCCTCTTGAGTATCCGTGTCCTTCCGTGCCATCCTTGATCGTCATGAACCTGAAATACATGCTTGAGAGGTCAACACAAAGGTTGAGTGATATTCATAGAGTTTGTTAAATCGATTGAACACAATATGTTGGTAGTGTGAGTTATAGGCTCACACCAATGTTTGGAAAACAAAACAGGTAGGCTACGTTATTATACGCCCGGAACATGTATTATACACTAAGCTTATGACACCATAACGTTAACGTGTACCAATATCAATCGGCGGTTTTATCCCGGTAGGTATGTTGCTAACATACCTAAATCTCAAATATTATTGCATTTGTTTGAACTTAGTCAATACAAATGGGATTCGTCAATCCCAATAGGCCTATTAATAATATTCGCGCTCACTATTGCTAGTGACTAAATGGTTCATAATAAAGGATCTCGGTTTAGCAAGGTTGGTACTTAGTGATAATAAAACAATCAGGTAAGCATACAATTTAAAAACATTGTGCTCGGTTATAAATAGCATGTATTCCCCCCAAGGGTTTGTAAAACAATTAAGTAATCGAAAGTGGGGCTATGAACTCACCTTAAGTAAGATAGCAAGTAATGAATGTAACGGTCGAATCGTGAAGGTTTCTACGAGCAACCTATAATAGAATGTCGCGACTTAGGATCGGAGTAAAGAATATGAAGTAGTGCCTATATATATATCTTGCATTTAGTCCATGATGTGGTATGATGTATATTGCAAGTCTTTGAAAGTAATGATTCATGAAACATGTATGTTTTGTATATCGTTTACTACCGTTCGGGCCGACATAATTCAGAAGTCATGTTAGTAAGCGTTCGAGGAGCCAGGACACTTTAACTCGTAAATCCACAACTCATCTCGACGGCTTACATAATGAACTCCTCACATGAGGCTCCCTACTATTGTAGTAGTTGATGAAATATATAGATATAAGTTTTGATCCGAAAGTTACATGTCCGATATTTGAATAAACTTAGGAAAGTTTATTTGTACATGAAGATTGTTATTAGGGGTAGTTTCATAAGTCTTGAATGACCATTTTCTCTTGGTAAAATCTCATGGTTTCCTTTTAAGTGAAGTAGATCCAAATTGCTTGTTCAAGTTCTCGTCAACTCTTTGTTTCATGTTTACGCCTATGAAAGTTGGTATGGTCATTTCGTCATGGCCTAGCCATGACCTTTGGTCCTTGTTTCAAGGTCATGAGACACAACCTTGGCTCTAGCCATGGTTGTGGTCTTGATTATAGGTCATAAGACCTCTTGTTCCTTTCAAAGTATAACCATAATCTTGTGACTTTCGCCTAAAAATGGGCTGTTTAGAATTTGAAGAATTTTATCACTCGGAAAGTGTTTTTAGGTCTCGAGCTTCTTTGCTCCTGAACGAAAACGGCGTTCCGGACAACTTTCGTGTTTTAACTTTTTGATGAATCGGACCAGAAGTGGGACTTTCAAAAAGTCAGAATGCGATTCAGGAAGGTTTAGGCAGTTTTGCCGGAAATCTTTGGTAACTTCAAATGGGCGTAACTTTTGACTCGTATACTCGTTTTAGGTGGTTCAAATTGCTATGGTTTCCTTGTTAAGTCCTCTACTGTAATATGTAATGATCAAACATCATATTTTTACCATTTTGATCAGGTCTTACCAAGAAAGTCACTAGTTTACTTGTTTTAGTAACTTGTTGTAACAATCAATAACAATAACTTGTTTTGGTCATTTTTATACATCATGGACATGATAACAAGACAATATATAGCACAAATAATATGTAAATAACATGAACATGAATATTTAACAAGAATCAAGTTAGGGTTTGGCTCACAACTTTTGGCTTTCAAAGATGAAAGGAAGTTAACATGTAAGGATAGGACTTTGATAGACTTGCTTCAACCCACTTCTCTTCATGCAATCTTTCTACCCTTGGTATTCTTGAAAGATGGATGATGAAGGTTTAGGTGACTTGAGTGGATTCAAACTCAAGAGAAATCACCAAAATTCATGAGGTTATGGAAGTGTTTGATGAATGATAACCTATCTAGGGTTTCTACCTTGAACTAGCACTTGAATCTTGCATGAAACTTGAAGAGAATGAGAAAATGAGATGGTGTGGGTGTGTGTGTGATGAGGGACGGCCAAGGAGAGGGAGGGGGGTATTTATATGGCTTGGAGGAGGTTAGAAAGGTTGACTAGTCCAACCTTGGAGGCCAAGGTGAACACATGGATGAAATCTAAGGCCATTAAGCTTGAGATCAAGCCACCTAGTGTGAAACCCCCCCCCCCTATGGTGGTTCATATGAACTTGGAGAGCAAGGGTGGACTTTTCTTGGTTTTATCCAAGATACTTGGTTAGTTTTGACTCCGGGAAATGCCAATCGTAAATGATTAAGCCTCAAAACGTAAAACCGGGTATCGTAAAATTATGGAATTTGAAAGTATTGTTAAACATGTCCATATAGTCCATAATAAAATATAAAATGAGTGGTAGGTTCTATCGGGTGCTAAAACCCTGCTAAAAACTGGAAACACGGGTCTAAAACGCGTAATTCGCGTAAAACGCTGAATATTGCGTAAAATTGAGAAAAGTAAAATGTTACTTTTCTAATGTGATAAAAATGATTTAAAATGACTTATAATGTCTTAGACTGGGCTCAGTCTAGTGTCGGTTGGTATTAAATGTCTTTTAGACATCAAACCGTAAGCCTAAAAATCACGAAATGACTTATAACATCAAGGGATGATTTTTGGTCAATGGAGGAGGGAAAGAATATGTTGACTTTTTCTAAGAAGTTGAAAACTCAAATAGTCTTAGAAACGCGTTTTGTGGTCTAACGGTTAATCGCCCAAACGGTTAAGCGAGCTCATGCGAGAGTAGTACGGCATGGGTGACCTGCTGGGAAGTTTTTGGTCATGTTTTTCTCAGTCACGATTAATTTTAAAATAAATTATGAGCGTGTCAAACATTTTTCTGATGTGGGGTCACCTGACGGGATCGAGTTTCGTTGTACGTAGAATTTCTGAATGACGTTTTACCCTAAAACGTGTAATTCCGTGTAATTCCTTAATAACTTTCACGAAAATGATCTGACGAATGTCAAACATTTAATTTGCCATGGAAATGATTTATCACTTGAGAATATCAAATAAAAATCAACTTTCGGGAAAATTTTCGGGAAAATGAATAGTAAAAGTGAATAGTGAAATTTTCCGGGAAAAATTAATTAACCTGAAAATGCGAATTGTTACAGTCTCTACCCCTTACGGGGAACTTCGTCCCGAAGTTCTATGTGTGTCATATGTTGGAGTGGTGTCGATAAAGATGTGTGGTTACTTATGAGGACCAAAGTCTGGAATTACTAGTGATGTAGTTTGATTTGTCTCAGAATATGGTGTGTCAATAGAGATTGATAACATGGTTGAATATCAGTAGAGATCCATATAATAGTCGAATATCAAAGAAAATTGATATAGCAGTCGATTATTAATAGAAATGGATATAGTTGTTGTACAGAAATTGATATAGTTAAATATCAAAATGGAAATTGATATAGTTTGTCAAGTATCAATTGCAATTGATATAAGAATCGAATCATGGAATAAGCGTTGAACATGTGGTTGGACCAAGTCCTGTTTGAATTGTACGGCTGCCCATGCATATGGCTACATGGCTCCGCAATGAGTTTGTTTGTTATTGCACTATCATTATGAAAACCAAAAGTAAATCTCGTACTAATGGAAATTGGGATAGTTGTTGCAATCATAGCCCAGTAGGTAATCTGTTGTTGTATCTAGTGTTTATTGACTTCATACTTATGTTATTTCGGATATAATTAAGCCCACTTATTTATAATTCTTTATTTACATAGAGAGGCATCCCAAACAATGTAACTAAAGGAATATAAACGTATGGTTCGATGATTTATAATTTCTTTATTTAAATGAAAAGGCATCCCAATCCATTCAAATAAGGATATTATAAATCATCCTACTCAAGAATTCCCGACACAACATTCATACTTAGCCGGTGAGTTACAAGGTAGTGTATTACGAGATGATACTGGTGTTCCAAAAGTACAAGATGAATATTCAATCTTGTAAAGCTGATAAGGGTGCTTGTGGTGTAACTAAGGATGATTTGAGCTTTAAAAGTGCATCAAGATCTGTTAATGAGCTTGTGTTTGTAACGGTTGTGAAGATAATGATGTGATATGTTGATGAACAAAAGTGTGTAGTGTATGCTTAACATTAATACTCTTAGGTATAGATGTTGAGTTTGCTTTAAAAATCTTAAGAGATTTTAAAAGTTTATGATGGAATGGTATCCTTAGGACTTAAACAGGATAGTACTTCTACAGGATGAAGAGAATAATTGATAACTATCCCAAGATAGTAGTTCGGATTATCTCATAAATGAAAAATTTAAAGAATGAAATTAGGTAACACAAATAAGGTGTTAAGATTTCGCTGAGTGGTAAGACATTATCGTGTCTCTAGATTGTTTTAATGTATTCTGGTGGTTTATCGAGTTCATGTAGGAAATCAACCTAAACATAACCCTAGTACAACTACTCTCAGTATTTGAAAATTCTAAGTCGAATATAGTTAGTCAGACTGTATTCCACTGTCCCTAGGTTAAATATAGGTGACTAGTCTATATTTAGCCAAGGTTCGATAAAATTTTCAAATACCTAAACTAGGTATACTTTTGATATGTCCGTTGCTTTCGGGAAACTGTTCACTAAACAAAGGCGATGTCAAACCCTTAAGTTGCAAGTCCCGTCCATACAAGACTTGTAACGTATGTTTTCATATTCCATTACATAGAAGGTAGTAAGGGTAGATACGTATGGAAAGGAAGTTTTAAGTAGTTCTAAAATAAAACATACTTGGCCAGGATCACGAACTTTTAATAATGAAGGTTTCATAAGAAAACTTTGATGAATGTAGAGAAAGTTCAGCTTTTGTCGATGATGGATTAGTTTGTCCTTTAGAAATCTCATATTTCTTGTTTTGAAATTGATAGATTGTGACGGGTTTTTGATATCATAAGAAATGATATTGATGATGTGATGGAATAATTCTAGAGACCATTTGCACAAAACACAAAGTCTCGGAAGTAGGTTAGACCATTGTGTAATTCACAATGTCTGGGAAGTAGGTTAGACCATTGTGCAATTCACAATGTCTGGGAAGTAGGTTAAACCGTTGTGTGACTCAAAACATTTGAGAAATGATTAAGACCATTGTATCATACAATGTCTTGGAAAATGAATGAGACCATTGTATCTCACAATGTCTTGGAAAATGAATGAGACCATTGTATCTCACAATGTCTTGAAAAATGAATGAGACCATTGCAATCAGTTACAATGTCTTGGACATATAATGTTGGAGTAGGAACATGATTGGGAGAGTGTGGCTGTGCCGAAATGCCTTAGAATAGGCATACACAGATATGTTTAGTCCATTGTTTAGATAAATGATTGAAAATAAACCGAGTTTATATATCAATATACTAATGTGTTCATGTAGCATAAAATGCCTAGTGTGTATATATCAATATACTTATATGTGTTCATGTAGCATAAAATGCTTACGGGGAAATGCTCAATTATGTTTAGGGTACATATATCAATATGCAATTATGTTTGTGTAGCATAAAAATGTCTTCGGGGAAATGCTCAAAATGGGTATATATGAATATACTAACATGTTTGTGTATCATAACATGCTTACTAAATCCATAATCGTCTGGAGGATGGAAGACACGGAGAGCGGAAGGCTATAAAATGTTTTTGCTTGTATGTGTGGTTATAGTTTAGGTCTCAATTAGACCCGTTTCTCTATAACCATGGCTCTGGTACCAATCTGTAACACCCCCAATTCATGGATGCAGCGGAATTCAAACTGGGTGTTACTCGACGGCACAATAGTCACAATAATAGAAAACGAACTCCAATTGAGTCGTTTTAAAAGATGTATCATTCAAAATATATAAATATCAGAGATTACAAAATGAGGTCCCAATTGGTTCCATGTTTACAATGTATAATAAACGAGTTTTGAATGATAATAAAATTTATAGCCCTCTTGAGTATCCGTGTCCTTCCGTGCCATCCTTGATCGTCATGAACCTGAAATACATGCTTGAGAGGTCAACACAAAGGTTGAGTGATATTCATAGAGTTTGTTAAATCGATTGAACACAATATGTTGGTAGTGTGAGTTATAGGCTCACACCAATGTTTGGAAAACAAAACAGGTAGGCTACGTTATTATACGCCCGGAACATGTATTATACACTAAGCTTATGACACCATAACGTTAACGTGTACCAATATCAATCGGCGGTTTTATCCCGGTAGGTATGTTGCTAACATACCTAAATCTCAAATATTATTGCATTTGTTTGAACTTAGTCAATACAAATGGGATTCGTCAATCCCAATAGGCCTATTAATAATATTCGCGCTCACTATTGCTAGTGACTAAATGGTTCATAATAAAGGATCTCGGTTTAGCAAGGTTGGTACTTAGTGATAATAAAACAATCAGGTATGCATACAATTTAAAAACATTGTGCTCGGTTATAAATAGCATGTATTCCCCCCAAGGGTTTGTAAAACAATTAAGTAATCGAAAGTGGGGCTATGAACTCACCTTAAGTAAGATAGCAAGTAATGAATGTAATGGTCGAATCGTGAAGGTTTCTACGAGCAACCTATAATAGAATGTCGCGACTTAGGATCGGAGTAAAGAATATGAAGTAGTGCCTATATATATATCTTGCATTTAGTCCATGATGTGGTATGATGTATATTGTAAGTCTTTGAAAGTAATGATTCATGAAACATGTATGTTTTGTATATCGTTTACTACCGTTCGGGCCGACATAATTCAGAAGTCATGTTAGTAAGCGTTCGAGGAGCCAGGACACTTTAACTCGTAAATCCACAACTCATCTCGACGGCTTACATAATGAACTCCTCACATGAGGCTCCCTACTATTGTAGTAGTTGATGAAATATATAGATATAAGTTTTGATCCGAAAGTTACATGTCCGATATTTGAATAAACTTAGGAAAGTTTATTTGTACATGAAGATTGTTATTAGGGGTAGTTTCATAAGTCTTGAATGACCATTTTCTCTTGGTAAAATCTCATGGTTTCCTTTTAAGTGAAGTAGATCCAAATTGCTTGTTCAAGTTCTCGTCAACTCTTTGTTTCATGTTTACGCCTATGAAAGTTGGTATGGTCATTTCGTCATGGCCTAGCCATGACCTTTGGTCCTTGTTTCAAGGTCATGAGACACAACCTTGGCTCTAGCCATGGTTGTGGTCTTGATTATAGGTCATAAGACCTCTTGTTCCTTTCAAAGTATAACCATAATCTTGTGACTTTCGCCTAAAAATGGGCTGTTTAGAATTTGAAGAATTTTATCACTCGGAAAGTGTTTTTAGGTCTCGAGCTTCTTTGTTCCTGAACGAAAACGGCGTTCCGGACAACTTTCGTGTTTTAACTTTTTGATGAATCGGACCAGAAGTGGGACTTTCAAAAAGTCAGAATGCGATTCAGGAAGGTTTAGGCAGTTTTGCCGGAAATCTTTGGTAACTTCAAATGGGCGTAACTTTTGACTCGTATACTCGTTTTAGGTGGTTCAAATTGCTATGGTTTCCTTGTTAAGTCCTCTACTGTAATATGTAATGATCAAACATCATATTTTTACCATTTTGATCAGGTCTTACCAAGAAAGTCACTAGTTTACTTGTTTTAGTAACTTGTTGTAACAATCAATAACAATAACTTGTTTTGGTCATTTTTATACATCATGGACATGATAACAAGACAATATATAGCACAAATAATATGTAAATAACATGAACATGAATATTTAACAAGAATCAAGTTAGGGTTTGGCTCACAACTTTTGGCTTTCAAAGATGAAAGGAAGTTAACATGTAAGGATAGGACTTTGATAGACTTGCTTCAACCCACTTCTCTTCATGCAATCTTTCTACCCTTGGTATTCTTGAAAGATGGATGATGAAGGTTTAGGTGACTTGAGTGGATTCAAACTCAAGAGAAATCACCAAAATTCATGAGGTTATGGAAGTGTTTGATGAATGATAACCTATCTAGGGTTTCTACCTTGAACTAGCACTTGAATCTTGCATGAAACTTGAAGAGAATGAGAAAATGAGATGGTGTGGGTGTGTGTGTGATGAGGGACGGCCAAGGAGAGGGAGGGGGGTATTTATATGGCTTGGAGGAGGTTAGAAAGGTTGACTAGTCCAACCTTGGAGGCCAAGGTGAACACATGGATGAAATCTAAGGCCATTAAGCTTGAGATCAAGCCACCTAGTGTGAAACCCCCCCCCTATGGCGGTTCATATGAACTTGGAGAGCAAGGGTGGACTTTTCTTGGTTTTATCCAAGATACTTGGTTAGTTTTGACTCCGGGAAATGCCAATCGTAAATGATTAAGCCTCAAAACGTAAAACCGGGTATCGTAAAATTATGGAATTTGAAAGTATTGTTAAACATGTCCATATAGTCCATAATAAAATATAAAATGAGTGGTAGGTTCTATCGGGTGCTAAAACCCTGCTAAAAACTGGAAACACGGGTCTAAAACGCGTAATTCGCGTAAAACGCTGAATATTGCGTAAAATTGAGAAAAGTAAAATGTTACTTTTCTAATGTGATAAAAATAATTTAAAATGACTTATAATGTCTTAGACTGGGCTCAGTCTAGTGTCGGTTGGTATTAAATGTCTTTTAGACATCAAACCGTAAGCCTAAAAATCACGAAATGACTTATAACATCAAGGGATGATTTTTGGTCAATGGAGGAGGGAAAGAATATGTTGACTTTTTCTAAGAAGTTGAAAACTCAAATAGTCTTAGAAACGCGTTTTGTGGTCTAACGGTTAATCGCCCAAACGGTTAAGCGTGCTCATGCGAGAGTAGTACGGCATGGGTGACCTGCTTGGAAGTTTTTGGTCATGTTTTTCTCAGTCACGATTAATTTTCAAATAAATTATGAGCGTGTCAAACATTTTTCTGATGTGGGGTCACCTGACGGGATCGAGTTTCGTTGTACGTAGAATTTCTGAATGACGTTTTACCCTAAAACGTGTAATTCCGTGTAATTCCTTAATAACTTTCACGAAAATGATTTGACGAATGTCAAACCTTTAATTTGCCATGGAAATGATTTATCACTTGAGAATATCAAATAAAAATCAACTTTCGGGAAAATTTTCGGGAAAAATGAATAGTAAAAGTGAATAGTGAAATTTTCCGGGAAAAATTAATTAACCTGAAAATGCGAATTGTTACATACTAGCCACCCTACTCTACCACCTCAAAAGTCAATCCCATGTGCTAATCCCTCTTTCCCTCTCCACGCTGGAAATCTTGGTGATAAATTGGGCGCCAATATGCAATCAAGGGCTTAGATCATTCCTAATTCAATCCAACAGCTGGGATTTATCCAAGAAAGCACAAAGGTCATCTCAGAGCTGTCTTCACACACATAAAAAGCACACAAGAGAAGGAACCCTAGTTTTACTCCTAGTATAAATAGAAGATGTAAGCCAAAGTATGAGGCAGTAGTTAAGTAGGTAGTAGTAGTACTTAGTAAGTTTTAGTGGTAGTTAAGTAGGGTTTAGTTTAATTTTCATTAAGTTAGTTTGTTTTTCAATCTCTTGTACTCTTTTTCATTCAATAAAAGTTAAAAATTCCTTCTGTCATTGCTTTGCTAATGCTTGTTGTTAGTTCTTAATCATGTGTATACTCGTGCTTATTTAAGATTAGTTAAACCTATTTTATATTCACTTATCAAAATTCTGCTTAACATCTTGGTTTGAGTTTGAAAATCTCATTAGTCACCACTTAAAGTGGTGTTTGGCATTAGCTTTACTTTCAGTCTTTGGCTTTTTTTTTTTTTTTTTTTTTTTTTTTTTTTTTTTTTTTTTTGTTTTCAAATCAAATTTAGATAGCTTTAATGCAGAATGTTTAGTAGTTTGGGAGTTGATTTCAGCCTTCTAAATTAGTTTTATAGTCCTTATTTAGATTTCCAATGTGCATGCTCTAAAACTAATCTATAAACCCTACCTTTGATTTCTGAGGATTTAGGTTAATTAGTTTAGCCTTTGCTTTATTATAGTTTAGATTTAATGATTAGTATTTGTTTGTTGGCTATTATTGGTCAATTCTCAGATTTTGCCCATTCTTACCTATTCACAATACTGCATCAGTATCTTCTAGGCATCAGTGTAGCTTTTGCCCAAAAATCTTATATTGTACTTTTCTTTGAACCTTTGTTGCTCATCTGTATTTGCATCCAGTTTCTTAGTTTAGATTTTAGCATTGTTCAAAAGCCATGTCAAGACTGCAAGGTTCAACCCCCCACCTGTGATCTTAATATTGGTATTTGTGTTGGAATTAGTAGCTGATGTTGGATGATTAGACAAATCCTAGGCTAGTCACATTGTATTTTGCTTGTTTTGCACCTTAGGAGTTATATAACTGAAGCTTAGCCTATTATCCCATTTTGACCCATTCACCCACTGCTATCTGTCCCAACTAATCCATATTTGATCTTAGATTTTAGATAGGAATTAGGTTTTCCACTTGGCATTTACTAGTAGTTTGTTGTATAAGCTTTATTTGTTTTAGCTTATGTTGGATTTTGAGGCCATTTTGTTCGCTCACTTTTAGCCTACACACCACCACAGAAACTACAGCCCTACACTTTCATTTGTCACCACAGCCTCTTTGACACCCATTTTTAATTTACTCATTTTATGAGTTATGATCTAAAATTTGGGTTGTGGCTTATTTGATAGCTGGTGAACATAGTTATATTTTTAAATTAATTTTTTATTTTTTTTTCAAGCTTGTGCAAGCCCGCGAAATCACCTCTTAGAACCTGCAGTCCCCTGCACCAGGGGTAGTTTTCATAAGCCCAATTTCTTAAGCTTGTATCTTGATCCCTATTTAATATCAGATTCTGCTTTTTATGTTTTTAGATAGCCCCTCTAGCCAAATTTATGTTCTAGTGCTTGTATTCCATCCAAATGCTTATTTGAGTGCGTATTGTAGTCCTTATAGTTGCCTGATTCATACTTGTACACCGATTCATCAGTGTACTCAAGGCGAGTTCATAAGCTCCTAGTGAGCTTATTTGTGAAGCTTATTTTGAGATATTGAGTTCTTTGAGAAGCCCTCTGGCTCAGAGTGTTGTTTCCAAACTCATTTTGCAGCCTGTTTCAGTTTTCAGTAGGATTTGGATTTACTTATTCTATCTTATTGGCTTATTCAGTACCTTTTTCTTGTCATTCTAGTTTCATTTAAGTACCTTTAACTTAGTTTCATCTTATTTCACTTTTGTTTTCCTCTGTACAACTTATTTGATAGCTTGTTTGAGCTTAAATCATCACTTTGAGCCAAAAAGCTCATCTGTTAAGCTCATTAAGCTACACATAGCTTATTTTCAAGTTCTACTCAAGTTGTCTTTATTAAAGTTGTTTTATTTCAGTAGTTTAATAGATTTGTAAAAGAAAAAAAGAGAAAATCCAAAAATAAAATAGTGATAGCTTCTATTTAAGCCAATTTGGCTTATTTTTCTGCTTATTTATAAGCAATTTCTAATCTTAAATTTTTCTTAAGTTCCTGTGGCCTGTAGTATTTTTAGTAATTTTTACAGATTTTTCTCTTTCCATTTAGCACTTTTTATAATTAAATTTAGTTTAAATTAATTAATAATTAAGTTTTTAATTAATAATAATTATTTAAAAAGTCTAAAAAATACATTTTCTGTTTTAAAAATAGTTTTAAGTTATTTTAGATTTTTCCAACTTTAAATTTTAATTTTCTAGCTTAAAATTATAATTAGTTGAAATTTAGTTTAATTTAAATAATTAAAAAGTTATTAATAATTAGTAATTAATTAAATAGTGTAAAAATTATTTTTCTATTCTTAAAATTTTCTTTTATCATTAGGATTGTAAAAATATAATTTTCATAAACATAGGATTTTAATTGCTCCCGTTTCAATTTTAATTTTGCGCGTTGACCTTTTTTTAACGTAAACGCGCGTTTTTAATTTTAAAAACGTTCTAGGGTAATGTAGCTTTACGTTTTAGTTAATTTAGTTTATTTAACTTGTTTTCACTTGTATTTGCTTAGTATAATCATCTCAAACCCTTTCTTGTCCAAATTCACCCGATCAGAAATCCGTTTTCAATACCTTCGCACGCCTCACTTGGACATAACGACCCGATGATACCCTATATTATCCGGAAGCATTGACCTAGGCATTTTGATCTTATTGACCATCCACTTGGTTAATTTAGGTTGATTGTTTAACCTCAATCAAATTTTGGCACCGCTTCTAAACGGTTTGCAGATGAATCTGGATATACGCTCATTGTATATTTACAATCCTTGTTCATATTTTCATAAAAAAACAAAACAAATCGTAAATTTTACTAATTAAGATTAATCAAGGATTACTTAGTGTGATCTAAGAGGAAACGATTTGGTTTTTCAAATCGATTTCCAAAAACTTTTTTCTAGTTTTGAACGAACACAAAAACCCAAAAATATTTTCTTTATTATTTTCATAAACTGTTTTCCAAAAACTCCAAAAATATTCACCTTTACCCTCTTACCTCTTTGATTCTTTATCCCTTACCCCCTCTAACCATTTGATTCTTTCTATGTCTCATCCACACCTTCTTGATTATCAATGGTGTGGTGGTCCTTATAATGGTGGTAATTGCCCAATTGTGGCATGGTAGAGTCAGGAAACGGGTCTGTCTATAACCAGAATTCCTATTCCTACCATGACACCACTGATTCATTCCATCAGCTACCACACCATGAGACTCATCAGTTTTACTGTTGTGAGTACTGCGGTGGTTCACACTACAGTTATGATTGTCAATCAGGAAACACACTTGTCTATGAGCAGTTTCCTGATAACAATTATGACTTCAACACATATGACTCACAGCCACATCAGTTCAACTGTTGTGAGTACTGTGGAGGTCCTCACTTTAGCTCGGATTGTCAAACAAGGAATCCATTTCCTTGTAACAATTACGACTATTCGTTTCAAGACCAACCTCCACAGTACCAAATGATCCATGCAACTCCTCAAATTCAGCAAGACATTTGTCTTGAGGCTCTTGAAATATTGAAAGAACTTAAGGAGGGGTTGGCTAGTATGTCGTTTCAAAACTCTCGTGAGAAATCTATGGCAGAATTACTCGCTGAAGAACGAGAAGCTAGAAACGAAAAGAGCATGGAGGAATTACTTGTCGAAGAACAAGCAGCTAAAACACGTGCTATATTTCGAAATGCTGCTCTTCTAGATGCTGATGACAGTGATGATGAAGAGACCCTTGATATTCTTCAATTTTATAAGGGTTCATCAAGTTCATCAGTTGCGATTCCTTCTATGGAAAATCAGGGAGAAAATAATGTGACGGAGAAATTACTAGTAGAAGAACAAATGGAACTTGTACAATCCATGACTGCTAGTCCTTCTCAACTCCCTTAGTCTGTTGTTATCACACCCGAAGTTCCCACTCACTCTCTGATCATGGGGGATGAGCATCATAGCACTATTCCTGCAAAGAATCAGACGAATTCATAAAGTCTAGTGTTGAGAACCTTGTCCCAATCCCAAGAGAGTCATAGGGAATTTTTGATCATGTGTGTGATCTTCCTTCCCCTCTTGAGTGTCAAAAGATCAATTTGAAACTTTCTCCGATTGTAGTGACGATTGTGCATCTTATGGAGACATCGAGTATGTTGAGGCATTAGTTCCACATTCTGATGCTGATCATCTTCTTGAGGAGTTCGCAGATGAACTCACTCACATCAATCCACTTCCAACAGGAAGTGATGATGATCTCTTTGACTTTGAAGCCGATCTAGGAGAAATTGAAAGTCTCTTAAATCATGATTCGTCACTCACTTCTTATGCCAACAGTCCAGAAGAGAATGTTGATCACCTTGTTCACGAAGCATTCAATACAACTTTCACTAATCCTCTGTTTGAATTCGAATATGAATTCACTTTGATTTCTAACAATCCAATCTTTGATGAGGAGAGTGATGAGTCTGTAATGGAACAAGAGTTCACAGATTTACATCTTGTGAATGATTCTCTTCATGAGGAGTTCTTCGGTGAACTCACTCATATCATGACTCCTCCGGAGTATGATAGCCCGGGGGCAGATGCACTCAATCATGAGAATTTACAAATTCCCAACCTCCCACCCGGGATGTTTTTAAAACCAACGAGCTTAACCTTTGAAATCCAAATTCAGGCAACTGAGCCTGATCTCGAGGAAGAAGATCTTACCATGATTATCATCATGATTTTCTTTCTTTTCTTCACCTACCTGGTGACTTCCTCTCTTCTTTACTCCTTCGGGAATGAAGACACTATCTTTGACCCCGACATTTCCATTTACCATTCTAGGTAAAGGCAGGATTGTATCTCATCGGTGTAGAACTTTCACGTGCTTCAAATGTTTATCCAAACATCTTGAATGAAAGTTCGATGGAGATTGTCTCTTCCACATGTTGCTTCCCCAAGTACCAAAGAATTCGGGGTCGAGTCAAGCTAGTGACTCGGTAAACAAAAACATTAGCATCACCTGGGTTTTCACCCATGTCTCTGACTTCTTTCTCTTTTCTAACACCTAAGTGTGGGGGAGTTGCCCCTGCTGAAAAAAAAATGAATGAATAAAAATGGTATTCCTACATTTAGCTAGTAATGTTGCCTTTTTACGTTCAAAGAGTCGGTATAATAGCCGGGACTTTGAATATTGAGGACAATATTCAATTCTAAGTGTGTGTGTGTGGGGGGGGGGGGGGGGCAATTCTAGCGAATTTTATTACATTATACCTTCTTGTACCCCCGATTTTGGCCAAAATCAAAATTTTTTTTTTAACTTAGTAGAAGTGCTTTGCACTAACACAACAAATGGTAATCAGTCCACCAAGTCTAACATAAGGACTGGCTAATCCAGGAGCAAACGGCTCTTGGTAAAGATATCTCAAATCCGTTTATGGCTGAAAATTTACCGAAAATTGTATGGTATTCAACTCACCATATCTTTGATATTGAAGAGTTGGCTAGCCCACAAGGTTATGGCTTGTGGTAAAGGCAGTGGAAAACCATAATTGGTAATTAACTCACCAAGATAATAATTTTATCAAAGAGTTGGCTAGCCCACAAGGTTATGGCTTGTGGTAAAGGCAGTGGAAAACCATAATTGGTAATCAACTCACCAAGATGATAACTGTTGGGAATAGACTTTATTATTTCAAGTGTCGGTCATTGAATTTTGTTATAGGTTGCATTATTTAGTTAATACGTTAGTGATTTTATATGTTTTATAAAGTTTTATGTTAAGTTTATAGGTTTAGATAAAGTCTAAGGGCTAAGTTTGTAATATTGACAAAGTATGGTGAAGCCTTAATCCTTACCTATAAATAGTCTTGTAACACCTCATTTGAGGTGGTTGGTTCACTAGTAATATCATTAGTCTCTTATTATCATATTTGGTGTTCCTTCCACTCTCTCTCTCTACTTACTTTCTCTCTCTAGAAATCTTAGTGGTTATGGTGTAAAATGGTGACCTAACAAGTGGTATCATTCGCCAAGGGATAATATAGGTTGATTTAGGTTTGATTTGATAGAAAAACTAGGTTTAAAAAGTGATTTAAGTACTTCTCGGTTATTGTTCATCAGATGATTAAAAAGTGATTTAAGTACTTCTCGGTTATTGTTCATCGAATGATTAGCGAGTTAGGAAAAGTTCATGCTTAGCAAGTTAGGAAAAATTCAAATTCTTGCGAGTTAGGTAAGTTAAAGTTAGCAAGTTAAGGTAAGTTCAAGTTAGCGAGTTAGGGAAGTTAAAAGTTGGCGAGTTTGGAACTTTTCATAATTGGCGAGTTTGCCTTTTGCCTTATCGTACATCGAGTAAGGTTATTTGTGGTAACTTACTAGGGGAAACTCTGCTTAACTTTTCACAAAATTACCGAGTTTAAAAATTTTCTCAAACATACCGAGTTTGCTGAACTTCTAAAAACATACCGAGTTTGGAATCTTTTTTTTTTTTTTTTTTTTTTTTCTAAGACATACCGAGTTTGGACACTTTCTAAGGAAATACTGAGTTTGAAACTTTATGACATACCGAGTTTGAACCACCTAAATCATCAAGTTTTTCTAAACTACTTAAACTTACAACCTTTATTTATCTTTAACGATCAAAGTTTACCATAATCACGAAAGATGTCTGAACCACCGTACTACAACTTTAACCATCCTCAGCAACATCAGAATCAATAGTATCACCAGCAACAACAACAGTATCAACAATCACCACAATATTATCAACAACCGGTTTACTCACAACAACATCTTCTCATGCAACAACATCAGATGGTTCCAATGCAACAATCCTATCCAATGTCACAACAACTAGGCCAACTCCCATCAAAACCGACTCACTGGTTTGACAGGATGTGTGAAGTCATTCCAACTCAACAATCCAGACATGAAGCAGGATCTATTGACACTCCACCAATGCTTACACCGGGTAATTATGTTCAGTGGGCAAGTCGATTCTTAAGGTTTATAGAACTCAAGAAACCCAATGGTAAGTACATGAAACAAGTTATCCTTGAAGGACCGTTTTAGTGGCCTGTTAACTATGTTGGCGGTGACCCATCTACTGATCCTCCCGTAGCTCCAACTGCTGTGCTAGTTCCTGAGTCTTCACTTACTGCTGAACAACACCACCATCGTGAAGCAGATGAGTATGCTATGTCTTACATACTTCAGGGAATACCAAATACCATATTCAGAAGTGTTGATGCTCAGACAACTGCAAAAGCTATGTGGGAACACGTCCATCTACTCATGCAAGGCACACAACTAAACAAGGAAGACATGGAATCTAAACTTTACTTGGAATACACTAATATCGTGATCGAACCAGGGGAATCACTTGAATATTACTTTCATCGTTTCACCAATGTCGTCAACGACTTAGAGAGACATGAAGTACACCTCGCAAGGATCGCTGTCAATACAAAGTTTGTTAGTAGTCTGGGTTTTAAGTGGCAAAAGTATGTGACATTTGTTAGACAAGCCAAGAATCTTCATAGAGATCCATATGGTTTGTTGTACGACTATCTCAAGCACTATGAGTCTGAAGTTGAAAAAGATAGAGCCGCACGAGGAGGATATTCACCACCACCTACTTCTAATCCCCTAGCACTCATTGCTCAATCTCATGTTGCACATCCTCCAATGTCTAATCATGCTTATGATCAGGAACAGAATTATTTCAGTTATCAGCAACCTGCTACTTCACACAAAATGGTCCCATATGAATCATCCTTGCAATACGCTTCTCCTCAACCTGCTACATATGACAACCATGATAGCATGTATTATTCTAATCAGATTGAAGATGATGATGAAGACGTCAATACGTTGAATCAAGGACTTGCTCTTATTGCTCGTGCTTTTAGCAAATTCTCTAACAAAACCAACAACCGTCTTTGTTCTTCATCAAATACAAGGAATCAAGCTGTCATTCAAGATGGTCGAGTTGAGATTCAGAACCGTAATCCTGGACATTCAGGCTCAGGAGGGTATTCTGGAAATTCTGGGTATGGACAAAGATTCAACAACAATGGGGGATTCAGAAACAATTCAGGTGCTCCTCAGAGAAGAAATGACAATGTGGCAAATGGTAATACAGAATCTGGGAATGCGATATGATGCTACAACTGCAACGAAAAAGGTCATATTGCATCATCATGTCCAAAACCGAGAACCCGCGGTAGTCAGTTTCACAAGCAGGCATTACTAATGGCTCTCAAAGATGAAAAGGAAGGAGCTTTCAATGAACAAGAGAACAGTTTCTTTGCGAATGCTTACAACGATGATGATATGGAAGATCTTGAAGCCAATGCAGCTGTGATGCTTATGGCCAACATGCAGGAACATCAGTTGAATGATTCAAGCCCAGTGTTCAACACTGACGGTTTGTCTCAGGTACATGATCAAACCACTTACTCTATACAAGTTAATGTATCTCCCTCTGCTTCTGAATCAGATAAGGCACAAGTTGTTCCATCAGAATCATTTTTATCTTCTCAAGAGGATGAACAATTAGACACAGTTGTTATATTTGATGATGACACTGTCGTTTCATTTGATGATCCTATTGAGCAAGACAAACATGACCATGTTGAAAAACATGAACCTTCTTCTGATCCAGATCCTGACTATATTGCCATGACCGAAAACCTTGAAAAAAAAATCCTTCTTAATCTCAAAATGGAAGAGTAAAATACAGTTTTGAAAAAAACAAATGCAGTTTTGAAAAAGGATAATGAATGTTATAAAATACAACTTTCACATTTTCAAAATGCTGTTAAACGTGAAAAGTGCTTTGAAAATTCATTTCAGGAATCGTATGTAAAAGAACAAAATCTTCAAAAGCAAATATATGACATAATTGAGTCTAACAGTAAATTGGTTTCCAAACTGGAAAATGATAAACATGATCTTCAAAAACAAGTTGTACAACTTCAAAAGGAACTTTCAAAAACTCAAACTGAGGTGACAACTTGCAAACAGGAATTTTATGAACATAAAGTGCAAAAATGAGAAAGAGAAAATTCTTTAATTGATGAAAACCTCACTCTCGAACGTCAAATTAAAGCTTTTCAAAATATCGTTTATAAGCATGGCGAATCTGTAACGACAATTCAAAAGTTTACTTTAAAACCAAGACATGATAAAGGTTTTGCCATTGGCGATTACAGATCCACTTTTCTTCACACTGCGTTCAAAACAATTCCTAAGCTTTACAGTATGGACCAATTGATGGATAATAATGTTGTGCGTGTTATTGTACATAATACTGAGGAAGAATACAAACTTGAAGAAAAGAGTCGATAAAAAATGAGTCAAGTTGAATATTGCAAACCATATGATTACTCAAAAGCTCCTCACATTTCAAAATCTTTTGTTCCATCAAGAGAAATACCTGAGAAATCATGGTATGTAACTGAGTCTTATGTTTCATCTTCAAATGGGGCTCCTGTCAAACCCGTGGCACAAGTAAATGGTCCATTACCATCTTCTGGTACTGTGACACCATTACCAACACGTTGTAAGGATTTAGACTATTTTCAAACATTCATGAAAGGCATCGAAAACTTGGAAAACATAATTGAACATCATTCGGAAATTAAAATTGCTACTTTTCAATCAGCTTACGAGCGGGAAAACCGAGACATTTTTCAAAAACAAATTCTGCCTTTAGTTCAAAATTTGCGTTATTGTGCTACTCGTTGGGAACAGGAACTCCAAAAAGAAGTTACAGATATGAAAAGCATTTTCTCTCTTAATGAAAATGCAATTTTGGTTCAACAACAAAAAAATTGATTTTTGAAAACGGATTCTGATCGACTCTTGGAAAAACTCCTAACAGCTGATATTCATACTCTCATCATGAATGATCTCTATTATTCCAGCAATGCTACGGTATTTGAAAATTACTGTGCTGATATTGATTTGCTGAAATCAGAAGCTGAAACATTGAAACATAAATATGAAACGTTGCGTCAAAACAGTGATGATGTGAAAAACAAACTTTCAAACAAAATTTGTCAAATCCAACAAAAACTAGATTGGTGTCAAGCTCAAAGTATTGAAACCAAATTGCAACTACGAAGTAAAAATTCTTTTCACAAAAACAAATGTCTTCAATATGAAAATGAAATTGCGGAGTTAAAAATTGAAAACGTCGAATGGCAACAAAACCGCGATGACATTCGTTATTTCAATGGTTTACTTGAGTCTGATATTCAGGATAAAAATCACATCATCATTGATTTGAAAGAGAAAATTAAGCTACTTCAAAAAGGAAAGTTTATTGACACCTCAGTGATAGCACCAGGAATGTTTCAAATAGACATAACAGATAAGGGTAGTCATGCTAAGAGTTCTAATGTTAGTTCTTCCACTTCTACAGGACTAGTTTCCCCTAAGAGCGTTAGTAGCCCAAAGCCAAAAAGCGTTAAGAAGACCAACAAGACTAGGCTCTGGCAACGTAGAAGAGGAACACTAGAAGTGCAAGAAGTAGAAGATCACCTTAGGAACTTGAATAAAACTCATGTTGCATCAGATTTAGGTTCTAACTTGGCAAATTATAATCAAAATCTTAATGTAACGAATGCTGCACTTTTAAATATTAATGTATCTTGTGTGTTTTGTCGTCAAAGTGTTATCTGGTGATCATACAAAATGTGTAGCTAATAATCTCTTACATCATCACAAGAAATGTAGATCAGGCATTTTCTCTAGGACCACTACTGCCTCTAAGTCTATCTTAGGAAAAACGCCAACTACTGGTTCAATTGATGTTGTAGTCAACCCAAGAGCAGAAATCAGCAAATCTAGGAACACGCCAACAGCTAGTGTATTTACAACTAACAAAGCAAAAACTAGTTGGAATTGGCAACGTTGGTTACAATACAAACCAAATTTTAAATGGATTCCTAAACTGTTGAATACTTGTGTTTCAAACCAACAGGAACCCACCATTTCTTCGGGTTCCACCCTTACTTCTGTTCCATCTCTGTCATCTATTTGTGTTGCAGGTGGTATAGATCGTTCTCTGGATTGTTGATAGCGGTTGCACCCGACATATGACAGGCAATCTCAAACTGTTAACTAACTTTGTCTCAAAGTTTATCGGAACTGTCAGATTCGGGAATGATCAATACGCTTTAATCATGGGTTACGGAGACTATGTGAATGGGAATATTAAAATTAGCAGTTTATTGTGTTGAAGGCTTGGGTTACAACCTCTTCTCTGTCGATCAATTCTGTAATGGGGATCTAGAAGTTGCTTTTCGTGAGAAAACTTGTTTTGTTCATGATCTACAAGGAAACGATCTGATGTCTAGCAAACGTGGCACTAACCTTTACACAATTTCAATGTCTGACATGATCGCTTCATCTCCTATCTGTCTACTATCCAAAGCTGAATCGACTAAATCATGGTTATAGCACAAACGACTTTCTCACTTGAATTTCAAAACAATGACTGATCTCGCTCGTCACAAATTAGTTGAAGGCTTTCCAAGATTTCGCTTTGCCAAAGATCACCTATGTCCTGCCTGTGTACAAGGAAAAATTACCTGTGCTCACTTTGCCTCAAAACCTGAACATAGTACTAATCATGTTTTACAACTACTTCATATGGATTTGTGTGGTCCGATGCGTGTTCAAACGATCAACGGTAAACGCTACATTTTAGTAATTGTTGATGATTAATCTCGCTGGACTTGGGTTTATTTTCTTCAAAGTAAAGATCAAGCTCCTCAAATGATCATCACCTTTCTCACAAAAATACAAGTTCAGTTATGCAACACGGTCAGAATGGTCAGAACTAACAATGGCACAAAATTTATGAATCAGACTCTAAGGTTGTATTTTGAGAAAGTGGGAATTGAACATCAAACATCGATTCCACGCACACCCGAACAGAATGGAGTAGTCGAAAGACGCAACAGAACGTTAGTGGAAGCTGCTCGAATGATGTTGATAAATGCTCAATTACCAGATTACTTATGGACGGAAGTTGTTTCAACGACCTGTTACACTCAAAACCGTTGCATTATCACAAAACGCCATCACAAAACACCATATCAGATTGTTCACAAAAGAAAACCTAACATCGACTACTTTCATGTATTTAGAGCACTGATGAGTGCTCAAACACTCATCATTTTTGGTCAAATCTGAACTGCAAAACATACAAAAACACTCAGAAATGCATCAAAATACTAAAAATATTTCAAAATTATGTTTTATATGTTTTAGATGCAAAATGAGTAAAAACAAATGAAAAATGTACAAAGTTTGCAAAATTAGCAGTTTCAGTCCCCCAACTTTCATAAAATTACAAAATTAGTCCCTGGTCATTCAAAATATGGAAAATTATCACCAAAGGTCCTTTTACAATCATAAGTTGTCATATTTTGTCCTTTGGTGAAAAATTGGAAAAGTTTTGAGAATTTACAGTTTGGTCCCTAGAGTTTCAGATTTTGGCAAATTTGGTCCCTGGTGGGATATTTTTGAAAGAAAAATCATTTTTTACCTTGGGAAATCAAAAGTTATCAAAATGGGTCCCTGGGTGAAAGTTTTGAAAAGTATACATGTTTGGTCCTCGTAATTTGGAAATTTGCAAAATTGATCCCCGGGAATTTTGAAAGTGGAAAATATGATTTATGGTCCTTGGGATATTTTAACATAGCAAGATTGGTCCTTGAACTATTTTAAGAAATTTGCAAATCAGGCCCCTCCACTTTGTGGTATTACATTTTTGGTCCTTGTGGTGTTTCTAAGTTACAAACTAAACGGACCCTTGATTTAATCCAAGACCAAACAACAAATAAAACACACCACAGCCCACCCACTAAACCTTTGGCCCAATCCTTATCATAGCCCACTCCACTTCTTCCCCCGTTTTAATAATTTCCAGTCAAACAAAACCCTTTGACCCTCCACCTCACCTCCTTCCCTCTGCCAAAACCTGCAACACCCCACACCAACACCATCATTACTACCTCTGCCTCACTCAAACCCTCCCCCTAGCTAACAAAACAAGCACCCCAGTCCAAAGCTCACCTCTGGTATCAAGTATTCAGTAGAAAACTCCAAAAAAAAGTATTTTGGCGCCTAAATTCACAAACGGCTAAGATTGTTTCAAGTCATCCAATGGCTATTCTTATTGCTGGGAAAGGCTTCACTGGGTCCCACAAAACCCTAATTGGAAGCTATTAAAGGGAGAAGAAGGAAGAGAGCAAGGGAGTTAGTTAATTAGTATCATGGTAGTTTAGCTAAGTAATTTTTAGTATAACTTAAATTTCAGTTGTAAAACCTAGATTTAAATTGTAATTTGAAATGTTTTAATGTATTTCTAAGCTATCTCAATAAATAGTTTCAGTCCCATTGTTCTATTTCAGTTTATGCTTTAATTCTTAAAAACCTCCATTTCACTTCAAGATTGTTAAAAGTTGTTAATCTCTGTTTCATTGGACTCACTCAAGCTTATTTATAAGTTTATCACATATTAGGAAGCATAAAGACTCAGTTTATTTAAGAAATCAAAAATCACTCAAGAATTCATATTAATAGCTCATAAACTCAAAGATCAGTGAAGAGGGTGATACAAGCTTGGAGTATGGTAAATACTGGATTACCATGGTTTTAAAAGCCTCAGGGGAGGTATAGGAAATATTTGTGAGTCCTTGGTTCATGCCCTCAGTTTGATAATCACTTGTGAGGGTAATTCTCTTTTTGGCATTTGTACTGTAGCAATTATATATAGTTCTTATCTCAGTGCTTTCATGTTTGTTTGGTACATGTTATTGATACTACAGCTTAAATTTCACTACTTGTTCTTTGAAATCCCTAGTTGCTAATATTTTTCATTTCACTAAATTTGTTAGCATAATGTAAACTACTAAGTGTTTTACTGTTGTTATTGATGTTCTATGTTTAAATGACCATAAGTGATCATATTGTGACCTTTGAGATCAATATCAGTGCTTGGATTAGCCTAATGTGGTCACAGCCTAAGATTTTTGTTTACAAAGGAGTGTTTGGTTAATAGTGTTAATCTGTGGTGTAGGAGTTTCCAAATAATAAAGCTGGTCAAAATAGTTTGCAATAGGTTAGTTAAGATAGGTTAAGTCATAAAAACTAGAGTTCATTTAGAAAAAGTCAAAATTCTCTTTATAATTTTGTTATTAGTTCACTGTTGGGATTTGAGACCTACAACCCACACATATCTGAGCATAAATTGTTTAAGTATCTTAGTTTAGACTTATTACATCTTAATACAACTACTTAATTCAGTTATAGCCATTAGAAATTAGCTAAAGTCAAAGTTCTCATGTTTCATGAAAAGTCAAAGTGTCCAACATCAGATTTTTACAAAAATTGCAGTAATTGTTTTGATTTTTGTAGTTACTTCCAGAGCTTGAAATTTGTTTCCATGAATATCCTACCACCTCAACTCCATTGTCCCATCACCCTTTGATTTTAGTTTATTTTTCTGTGGTCCCCATTCACCCCCAAATACACCTGCAGGGGAGGTGCATCCCCTGCATCAGCAGCCTCACCACTCAACCACCACCTTTGGTGGTGGATGTAGCCCTACACAGTGGGTCCCAGGGCTCATTTCTTGGTTCTTTGAACTACCAAGGTGGGTGGCTATCCATAGCAGCCAAGCTTGTGCCCCCAATCATCCTAGTGTGCCCCCTAGACACCCCTAAAGTTTGTCCCTTTTTCTGTATTGAGCAAAGTGCTCTAGTGCTTATTTTGAGCTTATATGCTTATTCAGTGGTCCAATTGTGTTTCTTTCTGCTTAAACATGTTCACATAAGCTATTTGGATCAGAATTTACCATAATGGGTCCCACTCATTGCCATTTAAGCTCATTTCACCACTTGGCCAAACAAAGTCAACTGTCACAACCTATTAGCTTATTCTGGCTTATTTTTGATTTTCATAAAAGTTGTTTTTGTAAAAGTTTGTTGTTTTTAGTTGTAAAATAAGTTTGTAAAAGAAAAATCAATTTAAAATTAAGTGATAGTTTCTATTTAATGTAATTTAATTTTAATTTTCATTTTTAAATTTTTATTAAGTACTTGTCATTTTTATATTTTTATTAATTATTTCTTATATTAAAGAATTTATATTAATTTTTTCAGATTTTTATTTCATCATTTGGTATTTATTATATTTAATATTAGTTTTATTACAAATTAATTAATAGTAAGTTTAAAATGCATAATTAGTTTTTATAAGGTAAAACCTAGTTTTTATATTTTTTATAGCTTTTATATGTTATAAAATAATTTTAGCAATTTTATTAGAATTTTTACTGTTCATTTAGTGTTTTTCTTAATTTAAAATAGTTAATTAGGTAATTAATAATTAATTAGTAATTAATTAATTGAAAATTCACAAAAAGACAAAAACACTTATTTTTATTTTTAAAACCTATTTTTAGTTATTTTATAATTTTAGAAATTTTATTTTCATTTTTCTAGTGTTTAAATAATATTGTATTATATTTAAGTTGTTTAAATATTAATAATTAGTATTTAATTAATATTAAATAATTATTTAGTGTTAAAATTTATTTTCTTTTTCTAAAAATTTCTTTTACCCTTAGGTTTGTAAAAAAGTCATTTTCACCCCCTGGGTGTTTTCAGATCTCAGATTTCACGTTTTATTTTGTACGTTTACGTTTTATTTAAACGTGAACGTACGCGTTTTAGGTTTTAAACGTTTCTGGGTTTTCAACCTTTCCAGTCTTTCTAATATAGTGTATTTAAGCTATTATCTTTCATATTCCAGTAGTGTAATCATCACAACTCACTTATACCCTTTCCTGGTCCAAATTCACCCGATCACATAACCGTTTTAATACCATCCACACCTCGTCGGGACATAACGACCCGGGGAAACACTGTACTTCCACGGAGCATTGGTCTAAGCTATTTGACTATTAGAGTTGACCATTCACAAGTGGTTGACCAATAATCGTCTGACGGTTTAACACCAATCAATTTTTGGCGCCGCTGCCGGGGAGGTTGTTTGCGTTTTCTAAACGGTTTGCTGATTAGTGCTTTTGGAATTCGTTCCATTGTATATTTATCCATCCTTTGCTCATATTTTCTTATTATCAAAACAAAACCGTTCCCGAAAACTTTTTAAAATCAGTTTTCAACGAACACAAAAAACACAAAAAGATTTTCTTTATCATTTGTATAAAATGTTTTTCCAAAAATCTAAAAACATTCTCCTTTACCCTCTCACATCTTTGATTCTTCATCCCTACCCCTCTGTACACATTTGATTCTTTCTATGTCTCTTCCACACCTTCTGGTTTGCCCTTGGTGTGGTAATCCTTATAATGGTGGCAATTGCCCCAGCTGTGGCACGGTAGAGTCAGGAAACGGGTCTGTCTATAACCAGAATCCCTATTTCTACCATGACACGACTGATTCATTCCATCAGTTACCACACCATGAGACTCAGCAGTTTTACTGTTGTGAGTACTGTGGTGGTTCACATTACAGTTCTGATTGTCAATCGGGAAACACACTTGTCTATGAGCAGTTTTCTGATAACAATTATAACTCAAGCACATACAACCCACAACCACATCAGTTTCACTGTTGTGATTACTGTGGAGGTCCACACTCTAGCTCGGATTGTCAAACAAGGAATCCATTTCCTTGTAACAGTTACGACTATTCGTTTTCAGACCCACCTCCACAGTACCAAATGATTCACACAACTCCTCATGATACTGAGCAAGACCTTTTACTAAAGGCTGTTGATATATTGAAAGAACTTAAGGAGGAGTTGGTTACTACATCGTTTCAAGACTCTCATGAGAAATCTATGGCAGAATTACTTGCTGAGGAACGAGAGGCTAGAAATGAATTGAGTAGGGAAGAATTACTTGTCTTAGAACAAGCAGCTATAACACGTGCCAAATTTCGTCAAGCTGCTCTTCTAGACTGTGATGATGATAGTGATAATGACGACACCCTTGATATCCCTCAATTTTATAAGGGTTCGTCAGATTCATCATTTGTAATTCCTTCCATTGAAATTCAGGGAGAAAATAATGAGACGGGGAAATTACTAGCAGAAGATCAAATGAAACTTGTACAATCCATGAATGCTAGCCCCTCTCATCTCCCTCAGTCTGTTGTTATCACACCCGAAGTTCACACTCACTCTCTAAACATGGGGGATGAGCATCTTAGCACTGTTCCTAATAAGGAATCGGACGAATTAATAAAGTCTAGTGTTGAGATCCTTGTCCCAATCCCGAGAGAGTCACAGGGAACTTTGGATCATGTGTGTGATTTACCTTCCCCCATTGAGTGTCCTAAAGATCAATTTGAGACTTTCTCCGATTGTAGCGATGATTGTACATCTTATGGAGACATCGAGTATGTTGAGGCGTCAGTTCCACATTCTGATGTTGATCATCTTCTTGAGGAGTTCGCTGATGAACTTGTTCACATCAATCCACTTTCATTGGAAAGTGATGATGGTCTCCTCGATTTCCAAGCCGATCTGGGAGAAATTGAAAGTCTCCTATATCATGATCCGTCACTCACTTCTAATCCTAGTAGTCCAATAGAGAATATTGATCACGTTGTTCCCGAAACATTCAATACTACTCTCACCAATCCTCTATTTGAATTCGAATCTGAATTCACTTTGATTTATGATAATCCACTCTTTGATATTCAGGATGAGGATTGCGATGAGTCTATTCCGGAACATGAATTCACAAATTCACATCTTGTGAATAATTCTCTTCATGAGGAGTTCTCCGGTGAACTCGCTCATCATGTCACGACTCCTCCGGAGTTTGATAGCCCGGGGGGAGATGCTCTCAATTATGAGAATTTGCAAATTCCCACCCACCCTCCCGGGTTGTTTACGAGTTTACCCTTTGAAATCCAAACTCAGGCTATTGAGCCTCCTCTTGAGGAAGAAGATCAAATCATGCTTTTTATCATGATTTTCTTCCTTTTCTTCACCTATAAGGTGACTTCTTCTCTTCTTCACTCCTTTGGGAATGAAGACACTATATTTGATCCCGGCATTTTCATGTATCATTATCTTGAGCCGAATACTTATCTCATCGGTGTGGAACTTTCACGTGCTTCAAATGTTTGTCCAAACATCTTGAATGATAGTCTGATTGAGATTGTTTCTTCCACATCATGCTTCCCCAAGGACAAATGAATTCGGGGTCGAGTCAAGCTAGCGACTCGGTAAACAAAAACAGTAGCATGCTTATAGGGTTTTCACCCTAAGTGTGGGGGAGTCCCCCATGCTATGGTTACAAGAGTGAAAATACAAAATGGTGTTTTCCATGCTTAGCTTGTAATGTTGCCCTTTTACGTTCAAAATGTCGGCATAATAGCCGGGACTTTGAGTATTGAGGACAATATTCATGCTAAGTGTGTGGGGGGGGGGGGGGGGGGTATTCGCTATTCTAGCGAATTTTGTCACATTTTACTATATAATACCCCCGTTTTTGCCAAAATTTTAAAATTTTCAAAAATTTTTCACTGGTGCTTCAAAATTTTTATGGTAATCAGTCCGCCTTGTCTAACCGACAAAAGGGATTGGCTAGTCCAGGAGCAAATGGCTCTTGGTAAAGACAACTCAAATCCGTTGACGGCTTGCAATTTGCCCAAAATTGTATGGTTCCTCAACTCCCCAAAAGCAAATAAGTTGGCTAGCCCACAAGATTATGGCTTGTGGTAAAGGCCGTGGAAAATCCATAATTGGTAATCAGCTCACCAAGATGTTGACTATTCCATCAAGAGCTGGCTAGTCCAGAAGCAAACGGCTTTTGGTAAAGACTAATCAAATCCGTTGACAGCTGGTGGTTTGCTCAAAATCACACGGTTATCAGGTGTGCCACAGTTCTTACACCTGGCTACTCCAGAAGTGATGGCTTTTAGTAAAGAGTTTTTCAAATCCATCAAGTTTTCAAAACAGTATTGCTAGGGACTAGCAATAGTTTAGTGTGGGGGATTGATGAGTGCTCAAACACTCATCATTTTTGGTCAAATCTGAACTGCAAAACATACAAAAACACTCAGAAATGCATCAAAATACTAAAAATATTTCAAAATTATGTTTTATATGTTTTAGATGCAAAATGAGTAAAAACAAATAAAAAACGTATAAAGTTTGCAAAATTGGCAGTTTCAGTCCCCCAACTTTCATAAAATTACAAAATTAGTCCCTGGTCATTCAAAATATGGAAAATTATCACCAAAGGTCCTTTTACAATCATAAGTTGTCATATTTTGTCCTTTGGTGAAAAATTGGAAAAGTTTTGAGAATTTACAGTTTGGTCCCTAGAGTTTCAGATTTTGGCAGATTTGGTCCCTGGTGGGATATTTTTGAAAGAAAAATCATTTTTTACCTTGGGAAATCAAAAGTTATCAAAATGGGTCCCTGGGTGAAAGTTTTGAAAAGTTTACATGTTTGGTCCCCGTAATTTGGAAATTTGCAAAATTGATCCCCGGGAATTTTGAAAGTGGAAAATATGATTTATGGTCCTTGGGATATTTTAACATAGCAAGATTGGTCCTTGAACTATTTTAAGAAATTTGCAAATCAGGCCCCTCCACTTTGTGGTATTACATTTTTGGTCCTTGTGGTGTTTCTAAGTTACAAACTAAACGGACCCTTGATTTAATCCAAGACCAAACAACAAATAAAACACACCACAGCCCACCCACTAAACCTTTGGCCCAATCCTTATCATAGCCCACTCCACTTCTTCCCCCGTTTTAATAATTTCCAGTCAAACAAAACCCTTTGACCCTCCACCTCACCTCCTTCCCTCTGCTAAAACCTGCAACACCCCACACCAACACCATCATTACTACCTCTGCCTCACTCAAACCCTCCCCCTAGCTAACAAAACAAGCACCCCAGTCCAAAGCTCACCTCTGGCATCAAGTATTCAGAAGAAAACTCCAAAAAAAGTATTTTGGCGTCTAAATTCACAAACGGCTAAGATTGTTTCAAGTCATCCAATGGCTATTCTTATTGCTGGGAAAGGCTCCACTGGGTCCCACAAAACCCTAATTGGAAGCTATTAAAGGGAGAAGAAGGAAGAGAGCAAGGGAGTTAGTTAATTAGTATCATGGTAGTTTAGTTAAGTAATTTTTAGTGTAACTTAAATTTCAGTTGTAAAACCTAGATTTAAATTGTAATTTGAAATGTTTTAATGTATTTCTAAGCTATCTCAATAAATAGTTTCAGTCCCATTGTTCTATTTCAGTTTATGCTTTAATTCTTGAAAACCTCCATTTCACTTCAAGATTGTTAAAAGTTGTTAATCTCTGTTTCATTGGACTCACTCAAGCTTATTTATAAGTTTATCACATATTAGGAAGCATAAAGACTCAGTTTATTTAAGAAATCAAAAATCACTCAAGAATTCACATTAATAGCTCATAAACTCAAAGATCAGTGAAGAGGGTGATACAAGCTTGGAGTATGGTAAATACTGGATTACCATGGTTTTAAAAGCCTCAGGGGAGGTATAGGAAATATTTGTGAGTCCTTGGTTCATGCCCTCAGTTTGATAATCACTTGTGAGGCTAATTCTCTTTTTGGCATTTGTACTGTAGCAATTATATATAGTTCTTATCTCAGTGCTTTCATGTTTGTTTGGTACATGTTATTGATACTACAGCTTAAATTTCACTACTTGTTCTTTGAAATCCCTAGTTGCTAATATTTTTCATTTCATTAAATTTGTTAGCATAATGTAAACTACTAAGTGTTTTACTGTTGTTATTGATGTTCTATGTTTAAATGACCATAAGTGATCATATTGTGACCTTTGAGATCAATATCAGTGCTTGGATTAGCCTAATGTGGTCACAGCCTAAGATTTTTGTTTACAAAGGAGTGTTTGGTTAATAGTGTTAATCTGTGGTGTAGGAGTTTCCAAATAATAAAGCTGGTCAAAATAGTTTGCAATAGGTTAGTTAAGATAGGTTAAGTCATAAAAACTAGAGTTCATTTAGAAAAAGTCAAAATTCTCTTTATAATTTTGTTATTAGTTCACTGTTGGGATTTGAGACCTACAACCCACACATATCTGAGCATAAACTATTTAAGTAGCTTAGTTTAGACTTATTACATCTTAATACAACTACTTAATTCAGTTATAGCCATTAGAAATTAGCCAAAGTCAAAGTTCTCATGTTTCATGAAAAGTCAAAGTGTCCAACATCAGATTTTTCCAAAAATTGCAGTAATTGTTTTGATTTTTGTAGTTACTTCCAGAGCTTGAAATTTGTTTCCATGAATAGCCTACCACCTCAACTCCATTGTCCCATCACCCTTTGATTTTAGTTTATTTTTCTGTGGTCCCCATTCACCCCCAAACACACCTGCAGGGGAGGTGCATCCCCTGCATCAGCAGCCTCACCACTCAACCACCACCTTTGGTGGTGGCTGTAGCCCTACACAGTGGGTCCCAGGGCTCAATTCTTGGTTCTTTGAACTACCAAGGTGGGTGGCTATCCATAGCACCCAAGCTTGTGCCCCCAATCATCCTAGTGTGCCCCCTAGACACCCTTAAAGTTTGTCCCTTTTTCTGTATTGCAAAGTGCTCTAGTGCTTATTTTGAGCTTATATGCTTATTCAGTGGTCCAATTGTGCTTCTTTCTGCTTAAACATGTTCACATAAGCTATTTGGATCAGAATTTACCATAGTGGGTCCCACTCATTGCCATTTAAGCTCATTTCACCACTTGGTCAAACAAAGTCAACTGTCACAACCTATTAGCTTATTCTGGCTTATTTTTGATTTTCATAAAAGTTGTTTTTGTAAAAGTTTGTTGTTTTTAGTTGTAAAATAAGTTTGTAAAAGAAAAATCAAGAAAAATCAATTTAAAATTAAGTGATAGTTTCTATTTAATGTAATTTAATTTTAATTTTCATTTTTAAATTTTTATTAAGTACTTGTCATTTTTATATTTTTATTAATTATTTCTTATATTAAATAATTTATATTAATTTTTTCAGATTTTTATTTCATCATTTGGTATTTATTATATTTAATATTAGTTTTATTAGAAATTAATTAATAGTAAGTTTAAAATGCATAATTAGTTTTTATAAGGTAAAACCTAGTTTTTATATTTTTTATAGCTTTTATATGTTATAAAATAATTTTAGCAATTTTATTAGAATTTTTACTGTTCATTTAATGTTTTTCTTAATTTAAAATAGTTAATTAGGTAATTAATAATTAATTAGTAATTAACTAATAAAAAATTCACAAAAAGACAAAAAAACTTATTTTTATTTTTAAAACCTATTTTTAGTTATTTTATAATTTTAGAAATTTTATTTTCATTTTTCTAGTGTTTAAATAATATTGTATTATATTTAAGTTGTTTAAATATTAATAATTAGTAATAATTAGTATTTAATTAATATTAAATAATTAATTAGTGTTAAAATTTATTTTCTTTTTCTAAAAATTTCTTTTACCCTTAGGTTTGTAAAAAAGTCATTTTCACCCCCTGGGTGTTTTCAGATCTCAGATTTCACGTTTTATTTTGTACGTTTACGTTTTATTTAAACGTGAACGTACGCGTTTTAGGTTTTAAACGTTTCTGGGTTTTCAACCTTTCCAGTCTTTCTAATATAGTGTATTTAAGCTATTATCTTTCATATTCCAGTAGTGTAATCATCACAATTCACTTATACCCTTTCCTGTCCAAATTCACCCGATCACATAACCGTTTTAATACCATCCACACCTCGTCGGGACATAACGACCCGGGGAAACACTGTACTTCCACAGAGCATTGGTCTAAGCTGTTTGACTATTAGAGTTGACCATTCACAAGTGGTTGACCAATAATCGTCTGACGGTTTAGCACCAATCAAGCACTTTGTTATCCGAAAAATGATCGTGATGATTTTGGTAAACTTAAAGCAAAGGCTGACATCGGAGTGTTCGTTGGTTATTGTGAAAATTCAAAAGGCTTTCGAATATGGAATCGTCGAACTAGAGAAATTCAAGAAACAATTCATGCTAATTTCGATGAACTCACTCAAATGGCTTCTGAGCAAAACAGCTTAGGACCCGCATTCAGCCGTCTAAACTTTCCGGAATCTTTGGCTGAACCTTTGTCACTCTCCTGTCAAGAAGTGGAAACACTGTTTGCTCCATTGTTTGATGATACAATTGTCAACCGTCCCTCTGAGGTCTCACTGATTTCCGCTGCACATCTTGATCACAATCAAGTACCTGATTCACCTCAACAAACAACAAAAACATTGGGAGAGAGGACCCTCAAATTGCATCTCCAACAACAGCAGAACAAACCGTGTCTAACTCACGACAATCAGCTGAAGACTCCATACCTAAATCAGTTCCGCAAACCATTGGAGTAAAATGGATTTGGAAAAACAAGCTGGACGCAGAAGGCACAGTGATTCGCAACAAATCTTGTTTAGTTACAAAGGGATACAGTCAATGAAGCAGGATTGTACATCACTGTCATCAAGAAAAGCTTAGTATGAAGCCATGTCTACTTTTGTGCTCACGTCATTTGGATGAGAACTGAGCTCACGGACTACGGCTATGTATTTGACTAGATCTCAATGTACTGCGACTCAAAGTGTGCTTTTGCAATCTCATGCAAAACCATTCATCATCCCAAAGCCCAACAAATTCCTCTCAGCTACCATTTCATCTAAGAGCACGTCGAGAAGGGTACAAAAGAATTAGAGTTTGTGGGTACTGAATACCAGTTGGCGGACTTGTGTACAAAGGCATTACCTCCATCAAGGTTTGTTGATTTAGTTCACCAAATTGGTATGTGGTGTTTGACTCCAGATGATTTGCAAAATTTTCTTCAAACCTAAGAGAGTCAAACATCAAACTCTTTTTGTAAATATTTTATTAAAATTTTCAAAAAAATATTAATATATATATATATATATATATATATATATATATATATATATATATATATATATATATATATATATATATATATATATATATATCTTCTTTCTCTTGTACAAACTTCTAATCTTCAAAACTATGTTCCTCTATTAAAACAAATTTTGCTTCACGTTATCAAAATGGAACACGTTTTGAGGGGGAGAAAATTTTTCACAATATCATGAAGTTTGCACAACTTATTATAAGTCTTCAAGAAAAATTGTTTCTTCATCATTCGGATTAAAAACTCATTTTCAAAAGGCTCTATGATCTCTCGAATTAAAATGTGCAAAAAGGTTTCACAAAATAAATGCTAATTCGAGGGGGAGAAAAGATATTTTTTACTGCAACGATCCCAAGTTAACCTTATTTAGACTTCAAATGGAAAAGTAATTAACCTTTAATGAGCAAAGATTCACAAATGTCTTTAACTTAGGTAAAAGGATCTTGCATGGAAATAAAATAGGCTCTAATAAATGTTTCCACAAATTTTCTCAAAAGTTTCACACGTAACTTAAAAACGTCAATGAATCAGATTAACGATTTTTTTTCTTCGATCTTTTTCCACAATTGTGTCTTTCAAATTTCTTTATCGTTATTGTCTAATCATTCTCTAAATGTTTCAAATGTTTTCAACGGTCAAAAAGGAAAATCAGAAACTAGGGTTTATGTAAATATCGATCGGGGCATTTCTTTCATTTTTATGTGTTTTGTCTAATTAACTAGTTTATATAGCTTTAGAGAACACTAAAGAATGCTCGATTGGTATGTTTGCTCAATTAGATACAACATAGGTTTAGAATCATGTGATTTAGAGTTTTAGATGTCGATGTCTTTGCTGCTACTAGGGCATTTGTTTGTTCAATATTCCTGCATTTTGATGCTAACGTGTGTGCATAGACTCAAATCATAACCCCAAACCATAATCATAATTGGAAAATCTCGAGTAAAAGAATGAATTTATCTGTGATCTTGTGTGTTAATTTGAGAATTTTGAGCACTTAGGTTGATTTTGAATGAGTTTTTGATTCATCCGTATACTTGTTTGTGCTTGATGCATTTTCTCTGTTGGCAAGTACAAGTCATCCCATTGAAAGTCAAAATTTCAACATTCGACAAAATGTTTCTTATGGAACATATTTTGAGGTCAAAGGGCAAAATGTGTTTAAAGGCTAAACTGGTAAAAGGATTCAAAATGGTGAGATACAAGTTTTTCAAGCTCTACACTTTCGTTTTACACCAGTAAAGCAAGTGCGAAAACCAAAGCAAAGTCGTTCAAAACCTTTCAAATTTTCAAAATCTGGAATGCTTTGGCTGCAATAAAAGAATGAATCTGATCTGAAAATCCCAAATACTGGAAGTTTTCCATCCATCACAATAACAAATCTTCAAAAAGAGCCCATGAGGTTCAACTTTAGATAGAAATCTTTTTCAGATTTTAAAACTCTAAAGAGAGACTCCAGGTCTCAAACAACTTTCAACAGAAAAAGAGTTTAGAATTTCAAGCATTCTTTGTTTTATAATACTAGATTAGGTTTTCTAAAACCTTGAGCAGAATCATCTCATGAATTTTCAAAAAGTATTTTAAAATACAATTCAAAATTCTGCTCAAGAAGACTATCTCTTGAATAAACTTCATTATTTGAGGGGGAGTGTTTTTGTGCACTCATTTCAGTGTACAACTCGGGTTTCAGAGAAAGGAAAGTGCCTTGCTAAACCATTCTTTAAAACCAAACGTGCACTTATCCTTGAAAACAAGAAGAAATTCTCATGCAAAGCTTATCTAAAACTTCTTAATCTTGAGCAAAATTTATTCAAATTTTTTCAAAAGGTTTTTCAAAACTTTCCAAAATTTTGCTCAAGATTTTTCTTATCTTTACTCCCCAATTCGCTCCAAAGTTTAAATATGTCAAAACATATGCTCATTTTGAGGGGGAGTATTTCCAAATCAAAATGCTTTGTCTAAATCATGCTTTTTTGGTTTGTGCCCACATAACAGTGTACAACCCGCACTTGTAATGAAAGGACCCTGAGGTACGCATCAGTGCCTCAATCCTTATATAAGGAGCGAAGGCTTCTTACTTTTGAGTAGAATTAATCAAACATTTTCTGATTTTCATAATTCTGCTCAAAAGACAATTATTTCACCTCAATGAGTATTCACTTGTTGAGGGGGAGCACTTGAAAAATTCATCGTTTGAAAACTAAAAGTTCTTGTTGATATCTCCCTATAAGACTCAAAAAGCATATTTTAATCAAAAGTTTATCAAAAACAACATCTCATATGCTATTTTTAAGGGGGAGAAAAGTGAAAGTGATTAAAATATGAAAGTTAAATGTTGCTTAAAAGTCAAATCTCATGCGAGCTAGACTCAGATTCACCCAGGAATTGACGAAACATAAAAGTTAATAATCAAAAGGACTTATCCTCGATGGGTAATAACATCAAGTTAGCTACTAGAGTTAGTTGTCACCTAAAAGCTGACAATGGAACTCTTTAACTAGCCACGTAAGCGTGTCTCTAAAAGGTTTTGTCTTAGTAGAAATGTTCCGTCTCGAGAAACTTTCTGTGGACTTGATCAAGCCGGGTAATAACTTCAAGCTAGTCTAACTAGTGATGTAAGCGTGTCTCGAATCGGTCTTGTTCACTGAAAGTGAATCAATTCAAATAAAGTGCTTGCTCCTCCCGCATGTGCAAATTTATTCAATACTTATGAGCACATGTGAAGGGGGAGCCCTTCAAAAGTTAACACAAAAGTCTCAAAGTGTTAAACAAAATGTTTAATAATCACAAACACTTTGAGAGATTTTCAAAGGTTTCTTGGCTATTATCGGATAATCATGGAGTTATAAGGTGATTAAGATAGGAAAAACCGTCCTATGATCTGCCAGAGCCGGAGGGATCTACCCAAGGACATCACCAATAGTTAGAATTAGAAGTCCTTAGGTATGATACAAAAAAAGGAGAAAAGAATGAAAGGGGAAAGAAGGAGTTGAAGAATTAAAAAGAAGAGTAAAGAAAAGGGTGAAAAGAAATAGCCCTCCATATGTTCAACCTTAGGGCAGACACCAGGTTCAATTCGTATGCTACTGGTGGTTGCTAAGGCAACACCGGTATTGAAGATAAAGTCGTCATGGACCCAGTGACGCAATGCACTAAACCTTCTTAACCACTCAAGTTCTCTTAGAAGAGCTTTTCATTCTCACGGGGAACCAGTGTAATCTATCGACTTATCTTTTAGAGATAGTTGATATTGAAGCAGGAGACCCCTCCCTAGTCTCCATATAGGAAACTTAAGTGAGCACTTATCGAGTCTAGAGCCATGAGATACATCAAAGATCTCTTAGGAACACTTAGTATTTCTACAACTGGTGTTCTACATCAATGGACACCAGCTGTAAATTATCGAGTCCTTCGCAGATCTTAGCAATCTGCCGAGAACGTTTATGAGAGAATTACAAATGTATTTCTCAATGATTGAATGGAAATTCCTGCCAGGGTCAACATCAAACAGCCCTGACAGCAGGTCACTTTGGTAACCCCACAAGGGTTACGCTTAGTGTTCGCGGTGGTTCTTTAGCGGTCTACAGTCGTGAAGTGATCCTTAGCGACTCACCCAGTCATTGAGCTACCTAGTAGGTCTCGTAAGCTCCTTCGGGAGTATCTGATATGGGAACGGCCTGGATAATGATTAGAAGGAGTCTTCACAATATGCTGTTGACGAGCTCTAATTCCTTATCTGTAAGTACCGGTTGATTATTGCTAACTGTTTATCTATAGGTACATCACCTCCATGATGGTAGATTCCAGCATGCTCATACATACATCTTGAAGCAAATGAAAGCTCCCCCAAAGATCTAAGCACCACAAAGTTCAAAGAAAGATTCTACGCCAAAAAGAAGAATCTACAAAGTATAAAGACTAAAGATCTAAGTGTATGCAAAGGAACTTCGTGCTATTGTAAGTCAATGTCCTAAGATGTATGAGCATGTTGGAATGAAGGACAACCACCACAGACAGAGAAGTGACGATCGGCAGACAACTTCATAACATGATCACCATCACATCAACAAAGAACGAAGTACAAAGAACATGAAAGATTTTGCTAACTATTTTTGAGGACGTCAACTACAAAGCCAAAGTATAGTAGATGACGATGTCGAGCAACCTTTGATGACCAACACTTAGGGGGAGATTGTTGGGAATAGATTTTATTATTTCAAGTGTCGGTCATTGAATTTTGTTATAGGTTGCATTATTTAGTTAATACGTTAGTGATTTTATATGTTTTATAAAGTTTTATGTTAAGTTTATAGGTTTGGATAAAATTTAAGGGCTAAGTTTGTAATATTGACAAAGTATGGTGAAGCCCTAATCCTTACCTATAAATAGTCTTGTAACACCTCATTTGAGGTGGTTGGTTCACTAGTAATATCATTAGTCTCTTATTATCATATTAGGTGTTCCTTCCACTCTCTCTCTCTACTTACTTTCTCTCTCTAGAAATCTTAGTGGTTATGGTGTAAAATGGTGACCTAATAATAACTGTATTCTATCAAAGAGTTGGCTAGTCCAAAAGCAAACGGCTTTTGGTAAAGACAAATAAAAAAAGTTAACAGCTGATGGTTTGCTCAAAATCATTTGGCTATCAATGTACCAAAGTATCATACAAAAACATTGCCCACTCCAGAAGTAATGGCTTTTGGTAAAGAGACATCAAATCCATTAAATTTTTAAAACGGGTTGTTTTTGGATTCTAGATTGCTAGGGACTAGCAGTATTTTAGTGTGGGGATTTGATGAGTGTGTAAATACTCATCATTTTTGTCTTATCTGAACTGCAAAAATATTCAAAAACACCTAGAAATGCATAAAAAATATAGAAAATATCTCTAGATTGTGTTTTATATGTTTTAGATGCAAAATTATGAAAAACGAACAAACTTTGCATAATTGGCAGTTTCAGTCCCTCAACTTTCAAAACTTGACAAAATTAGTCCCTGAGCATTTGTTTTAAAAGAAAAGTCAACCCAAGTCCTTTAAAAGTCAAAAGTTATCAAAAATGGTCCTTGGGTTAAGAGTTTGGAGAATTTACAAGTTTGGCCCCTCAAGTTTCAAATTTGGCAAAATTGGTCCCCGGGAAATTTAATGTTGGAAAATCAACAACAAAGGCCCTTGTGGAATCATGGTATGGCAAGAAAGGTCCTTGGAAATAAATTTGGAAAGATGGCAGATTTGGTCCTTTATTTTCAGGAAATTGCAACTTGGATCCTTATATTATTTTTACAAACTAAATGGAGCCCTTGTTATTTTTATGCACCAAAAAAAAATAAATCCAATCCAAGTACCACGCACCAGCCCATTTCATACCCTAAGCCCAAAACCAAAACCCTCCCTGTTTTATTAATAAAACATGCCCAGGTCAAAGGTCAGTCAACCCCCTTTTCCTTCTTCTTCCCCGCCAAAACAAAACACCCCGCCCCCATATATGTACCTTCTCCTACATCCTGGTCTCCCCCCTCCACTCTCTAACACTCCTACTAACCACCCTACTCCACCACCTCAGAAGTCAACCCCATGTGCTAATCCCTCTTTCCCCCTCCACGTTGGCAATCTTGGTGATAAATTGGGCGCCAATATGCAATCAAGGGCTTAGATCATTCCTAATTCAATCCAACAGCTGTGATTTATCCAAGAAAGCACAAAGGTCATCTCAGAGCTGTCTTCACACACAAAAGAAGCACACAAGAGAAGGAACCCTAGTTTTACTCCTAGTATAAATAGAAGATGTAAGCCAAAGTATGAGGCAGTAGTTAAGTAGGTAGTAGTACTTAGTAAGTTTTAGTGGTAGTCAAGTAGGGTTTAGTTTAATTTTCATTAAGTTAGTTTGTTTTTCAATCTCTTGTACTCTTTTTCATTCAATAAAAGTTAAAAATTCCTTCTGTCATTGCTTTGCTACTGCTTCTTGTTAGTTCTTAATCCTGTGTATACTAGTGCTTATTTAAGATTAGTTAAACCTATTTTATATTCCCTTATCAAAATTCGGCTTAACATCCTGGTTTCAGTTTGAAAATCTCATCAGTCACCACTTAAAGTGGTGCTTGCATTAGCTTTACTTTCAGTCTTTGGCTTTTTTTATTTTATTTTTTATTATTTTTATTTTTTTTATTTTTTTTTCAAATCAAATTTAGATATCTTTAATGCGGAATGTTTAGTAGTTTGGGAGTTGATTTCAGCCTTCTAAATTATTTTTATAGTCCTTATTTAGATTTCCAAAGTGCATGTTCTAAAATTAATCTATGAACCCTACCTTTGACTTCTGAGGATTTAGGTTAATTAGTTTAGCCTTTGCTTCATTATAGTTTAGATTTAATGATTAGTATCTGTTAGTTGGCTATTATTGGTCAATTCTCATATTTTGCCCATTCTTACCTATTCACAATATTGCATCAGTATCTTCTAGGCATCAGTGTAGCTTTTGCCCAAAATCTTAGATTGTACTTTTCTTTGAACCTGTTGATACAAAAGTTGGGCTTACCTTGTTTGGACTCTTGCTCTCGTACCAATTCGAACTTTAGTGCTTGTGAAACCTGCACATAAGAAAGCAAACAACACCATTAGGCTTATCGTGGGATTGTCTCCCACGATTAGACTCCGGCATGAGAGTAAGTAATCGGTTTTAGGGTTTAGTTGAAGAGTTAAAGATTGTGTCAATCGTACCTTTCAATGAGAATATGTGATTCTATATATAGGGCGTAGAAACCGTGTAGGTATCTTGCTCCTTACTCTTCGCACTCGTGGTACTTATCCGGGGTAAGGATATCTATTCCGTAAATAGAAGATCCTTATCCCTTAATTATGCGTATTAGTTGGGTTTTGGGCTTCGTGAGCCCAAGCCGTTGGTATTAATGGCCCAAGTCATTTGTTATGATAGCCCACGCGTGGTGGGTTTGGGCTTAGTAATGTCTATAATTTGGGCTCGTGGCCCAACTATAGGCTAAACGTCATCATGTTCCCCCAGTCTAGTGTGCGCGGCTCGTAGCCGCGGATACTAGACTAAAGGAACGAGCAGCAAGCGTGGCGAGAATAAATGAACCAAGCCCCAAATATCACAAAGTGTGCCTCGGAAAACGGGGAGGCTATCCACGTGTGTCTCGGGAAAAGGGGAAAAGTGCTTGTACCTTCCACCTCCCAGCCACACATTTGTGAGTGGGATCCACGTGGCATCCCATGTAGGGTTTCTTGGCCCCTTATATAAATCACCGCCCCTTTTCACTGTTTTTCACACAGTTAAACATGTTTTTCACCATTTGCAAAATTTTTCTAAAGCTTTGTCTCTCTTCGATCCTCTATTTTCAATAGGTAACTGTGCGTGCGCAATATTTTAGCAAACCTTATTTATAAGATGGTTGCTCAGTTACACAACTTTCGTTCTAGGTTGGATGAGGATGACGTACGTCAGTTTTCCTCTGACTTCTTCCTTCCTCTCGACATCCATCCTGAGGCACCAGACGTGAATGCGTGTATTGCTGATTTCCCCGATGGGAAAATCGGTTTGTATACACGCTTTTTCAATTACGCGAATTATCGCGTACCCATCTCTATCTTTTTGAGCAACGTGCTCAACCATTACCAACTCCATATCTCCCAGCTGCACTGTATAGGTGCGACTAAGATATCAAATTTTGAGATTAATTGTCGGTTATTGGCTCTCAATCCGACAGTTGACCTATTCCGTGCGTTTCACCACACAACGTGGTCGCATGGATGGGTTTCTTTTGCCAAACGCGCAGGGCGCCTTCAATGCTATGAAGAGAAGGTAGATTCCTTAAGGCATTGGAGAGAGTACTTCTTTTGGGTAGACGATGTTGTATTTTCGTCGCGCTTTGAGTTCTATACTCAAAGGTCGTTTCCGAGGGATGAGCGTCCTATCCCTGGTTCTTACAGCGCCGCGGATGCGGACAAAATTGATGCTAACCGCATTCCCATTAACTCCTATCCTGAGGAGTTCTTGGTGCATATGGGGCTGAGCCGTAATTATTTTGATTTTGCGGACGAGGTTCCAACCTTCATCGATGAGAACAGCCAGGGTAGGTGCTCATCCTTTAATTTCCTCTTAAATGTAAGTATTTTGCGTTTATCTCTTGAATAACTAAATTTGTTCTTTGTTATTTGTTTTTTGTCTATCGCAGAAATGGATTTGTTCGTTGTCGTGAAGCTGAAAGAACCCAAACGCGTAACGGTGGGGGTGCGTCCCCTAAGGGAGGGTGAGCAACCAATTTTGCAGGCCACTGAGGGGCACCTGACTGTATTTGGACTTACTGCGCCTCAGGATTTTCCCCATGCAGCTGTGCCTGTCGCGCCAGTGCAGGTTGTCCCTCCTACTGAGGAGAGGTCTCCCGTGGAGGAAGAGACACATGTGGAGGCGTCAAACAGCGTGGAGATTTTGGAGTCTGCGGAGGTTCGTAGAAAGAAGTGCAAGGGAGCGTCTTCTGGTGGTTATGTTAGTAACTCCAAAAGGAGGCGTCGCCTAATTGGGGAGGATGAGTCGGATGCGCCAGATGAGATGTTTGCTACTAGCACACAGAAGAATCAGGCCAAAACTCCACCTCTTGTGTAAGTGTTTACGACTGTAACTTTTTTTTTTTTTTTTTTTTTTTTTTTTTTTTTTTTTTTTTTTTTTTTTTTTATACATATCCGCGTACTAACTTCATCTTCTTTATTTCATAGGGACCATGCTGCAGAGGGTGATGCGGCTTTTGCTGATCATGTCGCATCGCCCAAGACTGCTGATGTTGAGGAGCCTCTGAAGGCAGCAGCGCAGATGTCTGCGCAGGAGTTGGTGGAGGAGCTTGCTGGTGTTGCTGCTCACCAAGCTGAGTTGGTCACTCAGCTGAAGGCGCGGACCGTTGTTGAGGGAGGTAGCCTTGCTCAGAGGGATGAGCAGATTACGCAGCTCAGGGCGCAGTTGGCTGAGGCTCAGGCAGAGGTGTTAGCTGCAGATGAGCGCGCCAAGAAGGCGACTGAGGAGAAACTGGTAGTTTTGGCTGAGCTGCAGCGCGAACGTGGGGAGTCGTAGCAATATAAGGCTGACCTCGCCTGGGGGGTAAAATACCTGGAGGAGAAGAAGAACGAGCTCTGCGGTCAGCTTGCTCAGTTTGGCAAGAAGGTAGAGGACTCTGTTGAGGCGCAGGAAGAGAAGCTGCGCAGGCTGAGTATAGAGTACGATGAGGAGTTGTATCCTCATCTGATGTCGACCATCGCGGAGCGCAGGTACTTGTTGTACATTTCTTCTTTACTTCTTTTATAGTTTGTGTTTCTTTTCTAATGCCTTTCTCGTTGTTTTCGCAGGTGGTTGATCAGCCATGGCTTGCGCCTGGCTGCCGTGGGCACATTGGAGTCCCCAGAGGTCGTGACCGCCTTTGGGAGGGTGGTGAAGTGCGCCGTTGCTCGTGGCAAGGCGCAGGCTGTGGAAGAGTTGGCTGAGGTGCAACTGCTCAAGGTTTCTCCTTCTGAGGTTCCTGAGTATAATGCTGATGCCTACAACGAGCTTGTGCAGGCGATGGAAAAGATGAGGCTCTTTGAGCTTCCCCACATTGCGCAGATGGAGCGCGACCAAGATTATCCCATCCGAGTGATCATGCAGGGATTAACACTTGGGAGGCATATAGCCGAGAATGCAGAGGCCGAAGCTGATTTCTTCTTAAAGCCTGATGAGTCCCAACTGCAGGTTCCTGTGTTCACGCGCCCGCGTGCTATCCTGTACCCCTTCGCACTTGAGACGGAGCTACCACTGAAGGAAGTTTTGGAGCGTCATGCAGAGAGGGCGGCCAAGAAGAAAGGTCTTAAGGGGAAGGCTACTCTCTGCGGTGTGGGTGCTGCACATCTTCCCAGGTCAGATGGTGTTGCAATCAGTGTGGCGACCGTGTCACCAAGAGATGCGCTGTTATTGAGGAAGCTGCAGGAAGCGGGAAGCTCGGCTGTGCCAGAGCCTTCCACGGAGCATGTCCATAGTGTATAGATGTGTATAACTCATAGTTATAGCTTTTGTAAAAACTTGTAGGTTTTAGTAAATAAAATTATTGAACTCTTTTGTGCACATATGTTGTTTTTGTACTTAGATTTTTTCCTTGTCTTTATCACGTGAAAGACTTATCTGAAGTAACAAACGTGCAAATAATATCTTGTATTTGAGCCCAGAATTTGTGCATTAAGTCCGAAACTTATGAAACATTTGCAGTCCATAACCTTAGCAAACGTGCGAGTAAGTGTGTAGCGTACTATGTTTATCATTGTTGGCAACCAAGTGTCTTGGTTTATTAGTTCGTTTTCAACTTGTTGTTGCGCATTCATTGTGAGATGCATACTAAAGTCATAAGATTGTATGAAGTTAGTGTACGAATTTAGGAGTCAATTGTTTTGAATCCATGTGGTGGAGTGCAGCGTACTGCGAGTTCCACTATGTAGGAGTCAATTGTCTTGAGTCCATGTTTTGTTAAACGCGCACCGTGTGCTATTAAATGCATCCATCGTGGGGTGTACTTATTAACTTACTCCAACGTCTTGATAGTAAGGTGTTTAACAGGGATACGTGATCCGATGTTGATGGGTTTGCAACCCTCTTACTCAACGAGTACTTTAGTAGGTTTACTCATCCTGTCTGACCTCGTGTGGTCTTAATATGTGCATGCACGCCATGTAGGCAATAATATAAACAGAATTGAAACATAAATGAATAATGTAAGCAATAATGTTGAACTTTGTTGTGGAGTTAGCTAGAAACCACAACGTTTTATTAATTTGTTGCAAGTGCAAAAAGACAATTTCCTAAGAAAGAAAAAAAAAATACACCAACATTTATTGTGCGCTTACTAAAGTGCAGAGGTGTCGGTGTGTGGGCCGTGGCCTAAAGGTAGCATCTCTTGAGATTGGAAATGTTCCAGGTGCGCGGTAGCTCGTGGCCTTTCATATCGCGCACTCTGTACGCACCATCGCCTAATGCCTCTGTGACCTCCTAAGGCCCCTCCCACTTGGGTCCGAGCTTGCCCGTGTCTTCTGCGTGGCTGGCATCATTGGCGCGGTATACAAAGTCCCCTGGTTTGAAAGAAGTGTTTCTGACTCTTGCATCATAATACTTCTTTATCTTTGATTTAGCTTTTGCTTCGCGGATAGCTGCCCTTTCACGTCATTCTTCCAATAGATCTAAGTCAATACGCCGTTCATCGTCGTTTGTTGCGACGTTAACCTCCGATGTACGGATTGTTGGCATTCCAATTTCTGCTGGTAAAACAGCTTCTGTCCCGTAGACAAGAGAAAAAGGTGTATCGCCGTTGCTGACTTTGATTTCTGTGCGGTGTGCCCACAAAACATGCGATAATTTGTCCACCCATCTTCCTTTATGTCTGTCCAAGCGCACCTTAATTCCTTCACCCAGGCTACGATTCGCGCGTTCTACTAATCCATTTGTTTGCGGATGTTTGACTGACGCGAAGTGCTGTGTGATGTTTAACTGTGCGCACCAATCTTTGAATGGGTTATCACAGAATTGTTTTCCGTTGTCCGAAATAATTTCTCCAGGTACGCTGAAGCGGCATACAATGTTATCCCAAACGAATTTGTTTGACTTGGTTGCCTGTGATACTTGCCACTGCTTTCGCCTCGATCCATTTGGTGAAGTAGTCAATGGCGACAATGAGGAACTTGAGTCCTCCTGCCGCGACTGGAAAGGGTCCAGCAATGTCAATTCCCCATTTGTGGAATAGCCATGGTGAGGTGATGGGTGTTAGCTCATGTTGTGGCCGACACGGAATGGGTCTACGGACTTGGCAGTCGTTGCATCTTCTAATCATGTCTCGCGCGTCGCGGTGCATGGTAGGCCAATAGTATCCGGATCGCAAAGCGCGTGCTACAACAGACCGTGGTCCTAAGTGCATGCTGCAAGATCCAACGTGGATTTCCCGGAGTACGTAATCTGCCTGAAGAGGTCCGACGCACCTGAGCCATGGTTGTAGGAATGAACGCCGATATAGGATACCATCTTGAAGTTCGAACCTCTGCGCTGTGCGCCGTATCCATCGAGCGTCCTTTTGTTCCTGGGGGAGTGTTCCCTTACTGATAAAATCCATGATGGGTGTCATCCATGTGGGATTTTCTTCCTCTATCACTGTAGATACTTTCATCTCAGAGATGGATTTGTTTTTCAATGTTTCCACCAATACCTGCTTTGACAAGTGTGCAAAGCTTGTGGATGCGATTTTACTTGGCGCATCTGCTTTTTTGTTTTCTCCTCGTAGGATTTGTTTAATGGAAAACTTGTCAAAATTCTTGATCAAGGATTTGGCTTTATCGAGGAATTGGATCATGTGTTCTTCTTGAGCCACATACTTGCCTAACACGTGGTTAGCTACTAGTCGTGAATCCACATTAGCTTCTAGGTTGCGTACGCTCATTTGATTTGCTATGCGTAGTCCAGCCAGTAATGCTTCATATTCTGCCTCATTGTTTGTGGCTATGAATTCAAAGCGTAGTGCGTAAGTATGCTCTGTTCCATCTGGGCTGGTAAGGATAAGACCTGCGCCTGATCCTTTTGCGCATGAGGATCCATTTGTAAATAGAACCCATGGTTCTTGTAATGGTACTTCAATCTTTGGTGATGGGGTATTATTATCTGGTTTCTCGATAATGAAATCAGCCAATATCTGTCCTTTGATCGCGGTGCGCGGCCTATAGGAGATATTATGTTCGCTCAATAACACACTCCACTTTTGAAGTCGCCCGGATGCATCAGGTTCAGAGATAACCTGCTTGATGGGTTGGTCCGTGATTACAGCTATCGAATGCGCTTGGAAGTACCTGCGCAGCCTTTTAGCTGCGAATACTGAGCCAGAACCAGTTTCTCCATGGCGGTGTAGTTAGTTTCTGTTTTCTTCAGGGCTTTTCTTACGAAGTATATAGGTGTTTGAACAGAATTTCTATCTGTGAATAGCACCGCGCTGACTGCTCCATAGGTTGCTGACAGATACATGATCAGTTCTTCCCCTTGTCGGGGTGCAACGAGCTTTGGTAGCTCTGCTAGATTTTGCTTTAACTGTTGGAAAGCTTCTTCCGCTTCTGGGGTCCACCGAAAATCTCCCTTCTTTGTGCACTTCGTGAGTGTTTTAAAGAGAGGAAGTGATTTGTCCGCTGATTTGGACAAGAATCGGTTCAGCCCGGCTAATTTGTCGTTTAGTGACTGGACTTCTTTCAGTGTGCGCGGTGAAGGTAGTTCGATGACCGCTCTTGTCTTGTCTGGACAAGGTTTAATACCATCGGGTTCTATTAGATATCCAAGAAACATGCCTTCTGTTGCTCCAAAAGTGCACTTCTTAGGATTCAATTTCATGTTTATTCTTCCCAATGTTTTAAACGTCTCCTCTATGTCACGCACCAATTCCTCTTCGGTATGGCTTTTTATGACTAGGTCATCAACATAGACCTCTAAATTGCGGCCTACTTGCTTCTCAAATGCATTATCCACTAACCGTTGGTATGTGGCTCCTGCATTTTTTAAGCCAAAGGGCATTTTTGTGTAGCAATACACCCCTTGACTCGTATGGAAAGCTGTTTTTTCTTTATCCTCCTTGGCCATTTGAATTTGGTGGTATCCTTTGTACGCGTCTAGGAAGCATTTAAAGGGATACCCGCACAGGGATTCTACTTTCCAATCGATTTCTGGTAGTGGGTAGCAGTCTTGTGGACATGCTTTGTTGAGATTGGTGAAGTCCACGCACATTCTCCAGCTATCATCGCTTTTCTTTACCATTACTGGGTTGGAAAGCCAATCGTGGTAATAAACCTCTCGCATGATCCCTGCGTCCACGAGTTTGTGTACTTCCTCTAGGATAGCTTTTGCGCGTTCTGGGGCTTGGCCACGTTTTTTCTGGCGTATTGGAGGATATCCTTGTCAGATTTCGAGCTTATGTTCAGTAATGGCTCTTGGCACTCCGGTCATGTGTTTAGGTTCCCATGCAAAGATGTTTAGGTTCTTTTGCAATAATGCGCATACAGCTGCTCTGCCCTTGTCGGACAGTGATCCCCCAATTGATATCTCTTGGTCAGGATAATCTGGGTGGATTGCAACTTTCAGGTTTGTCACCTTGGTCGTGTGCTGTTCTGGAGCGCGCGGAATTTCATCTGCCACTATGTTGCATTCTCTTGGAGATGCGATAGTGTTGTAGAGGGTGACGATCCCTCCTTCCACTAGGAACTTGAGCATCCCATGTGCTGTGGATGGAACTGCGCGCATAGCTGATATCCCTAGTCTCCCATTGATGCCATTGTATGACGAAGGAGACCTGATCACCATGAAATTCATCCAAGCCGATGTAGAATAGTATTCATTACCAATGACCACAAGTATGCGCAATTGCCCCATGGGCCAAATTTAGCTGATTTTTTGTTTCGTATTTCATTGCCATGATTGTATCATGTATATCGTATCAGCCTTATTTTTTGGTATCTCTTTTTTGGCCCCATTCTTTTGTCTATCTTTTCCCTCTTTGATGTTTTTAACGAGGTGGTCCATCTTCCCTTCTCTTACTAATTTGTCAATTAGCTGACGTAGTTGAACATACTCGTTAGTAGTATGACCCTTCTGTCCATGGTATTCGCAGTATCCTCCTCCGATGCGCTTTTCTTCTGGGGTTATCATGGGTGGAGGTTTTGGAAAATTTGCTCCCTCTGTCGCGAATATTTCCTTAGGGGTTTTTGTGAGTGGGACGTACTTGTCGTTATCCCTTCCACTACTTTGGTTGCGGTAATTCCTGTTGCTGCTGCCACTTTGGTCATTGGATTGTCTCCTTGACTGTTCTTGTGGTTTAGAGGTTGAGTACCCTTTTTTGCTGTCTGTCACTGCCGCTTCCCCTTGAATGAAGGATCTCGTGCGCTTTGTTAGCTCATCAAAGCTTTGGGGTACTTTATCGTTTAGCTTCCGTATCAGCTCTGGGTTATTGATCCCGTTCATGAACCCTGAGATTTTTAGTACCTCGGGGCATGCCTTGACTTGCATGCATTCATCCTTGAAGCGCTCCATGTAAGCGCTTGTGGATTCCCCTTGGCGCTATTTTACTCTGGCTAGTTCCACAGGGTTCTTTGCGCACTTCTTTCGTTGCGTGAAATTTAGGCGGAATGCTTTCCGCAGCTCTTCAAACCCATTTATGCTTCGTCGTGGAAGCTTGCTGAACCATGTTCGCGCATTCCCCACTAAAGTAGATATGAACATATGGCACCACACAGGTTGTGGCCAGTTTTCGATAGCAGCCGCTGATTCAAAGATTTTTAGGTGATCATCAGGATCACCCGTGCCATCGTATGTTTTAACATTGGTGGGCATGCGCCTTTTCTTGTCATCTGAGAAATTGCTTATGCGTCGTGTGAACGCATCAACCTTTTGGCGACGCCAAGGAAGGGAAATATCCTCGTCCTCGTCGTACCTACGTCGGTTCTTAGACTTCCAATGTCCCGTCTCTCTATCCTCGTTGTTCGAGGAACTGCTTGAGGAAGAGTTTTTCTCCTATGGCGCTTGCGCCATTTTGCCTCAAAGTCCGAAGTTGAAGGACTTGTACTTGGGGAGTAGTGTTTCCCCAATCAATCTTGGATTCTTCAGCTTCCTGACCTTGAGGTGCTTACAATTGGTGAGCGTTGTCGTCCAAGTCTGACCTGTATCCTTCGGCTACCAAGCCTAGCATGGACAGTGGTGTGCCTCGCATTGTCTTCGTAATCCTCCGAGTATTGAGAGTTAGATGCTGTACCAAGTCTATCGTGGACGTTGGTGCGCCTCTCACTGTTTCTGCGCTCATGGTAGCGCGATGGGGATTTTTCTTGGTTAAAGTTTAGCCTATTTTGCAGGTTGCGACTAGACCTTTTCCTTGCCTCCTCTTGCATGAGACTAGTTAAAGTCTCATAGTGTTGGGACACAAAATCGTTTAATGTCACCTCAGGTGCATCCTATTCTACTGCGAGGATGTCCGTCTCCGCATGAGGTTCCCTCTCTCTATTAGGTGCTCCTGGTGGCACAGTGTTGTCCACTATGGATGCCGCCTGGTGGGGAGTGGTAAAGAGAGTGCGCTGAATGTCCTCAGTGCTTGAGACTACGGTAGTAGCTCGGGTTGTCCCCAAGGGCAATTCTACCGCGGTAGGGATTGGAGTTATGTTCGATTCACGATGGCCAGACGCACTGGTTGTTCCAGATGTCGGCTTAGGAGTCGAATTTTGATGCTTCTTCCTATGCGAATCATCACGTATTTTCTCTGGCTACGGAGTCCGCTGGCCTGAGTTCTTGTTTTTCGGCATTCTGGTATTGGGTTCTTAGTGTAGGGTCCCACGGATGGCGCCACTTGTTGATACAAAAGTTAGGCTTACCTTGTTTGGACTCTTGCTCTAGTACCAATTCGAACTTTAGTGCTTGTGAAACCTGTGCACTAAGAAAGCAAACAATACCGTTAGGCTTATCGTGGGATTGTCTCCCACGATTAGACTCCGGCGTGAGAGTAAGTAATCGGTTTTAGGGTTTAGCTGAAGAGTTAAAGATTGTGTCAATCGTACCTTTCAATGAGAATATGTGATTCTATATATAGGGCGTAGAAACCGTGTAGGTATCTTGCTCCTTACTCTTCGTACTCGTGGTACTTATCTGGGGTAAGGATATCTATTCCGTAAATAGAAGATCCTTATCCCTTAATTATGCTTATTAGTTGGGCTTTGGGCTTCGTGAGCCCAAGCCGTTGGTATTAATGGCCCAAGTCATTTGTCATGATAGCCCACGCGTGGTGGGTTTGGGCTTAGTAATGCCTATAATTTGGGCTCGTGGCACAATTATAGGCTATACGTCATCAGAACCTTTGTTGCTCATCTGTATTTTCATCCAGTTTCTTAGTTTAGATTTTAGCATTGTTCAAAAGCCATGTCAAGACTGCAAGGTTCAACCCCCTACCTATGATCTTAGTATTGGTATGTTAGTGTTGGAATTAGTAGATGATATTGGATGATTAGACAAATCCTAGGCTAGTCACATTGTATTTTGCTTGTTTTGCACCTTAGGAGTTAGATAACTGAAGCTTAGCTTACTATCCCATTTTGACCCATTCACCCACTACTATCGGTCCCAACTAATCCATATTTGATCTCAGATTTTAGATAGGAATTAGGTTTTCCACTTAGCATTTACTAGTAGTTTGCTGTATAAGCTATATTTGCTTTAGCTTATGTTGGATTTTGTGGCCATTTTATCGGCTCAATTTTGGCCTACAAACCACCACAGAAACTGCAGCCCTGCACTTTCATTTGTCACCACACCCCTTTGACACCCATTTTTAATTTACTCATTTTTAGGAGTTATGATCTAAAATTTGGTTTGTGGCTTATTTGACAGCTGGTGAACATAGTTATATTTTTAGATTAATTTTTGAATTTTTTTTCAAGCTTGTGCAAGCCCGCAAAATCACCCCTTAGAACCTGCAGTCCCCTGCACCAGGGGTAGTTTTCATAAGCCCAATTTCTTGAGCTTGTATCTTGATCCCTATTTGATATCAGATTCTGCTTTTTCTGTTTTTAGATAGCCCCTCTGGCCAAATTTATGTTCTAGTGCTTGTATTCCATCCAAATGCTTATTTGAGTGCTTATTGTAGTCCTTATAGTTGCCTGATTCATACTTGTACACTGATTCATCAGTGTACTTAAGGTGAGTTCATAAGCTCATAGTGAACTTATTTGTGAAGCTTATTTTGAGATATTGAGTTCTTCGAGAAGCCCTCTGGCTCAGAGTGTTGTTTCCAAACTCATTTTGGATCAGTGAACTTATTTGATAAGCTCAAGGAGCCCACAAATAATGGTTCAGTTTTTAGTAGGATTTGGATTTGCTTATTCTATCTTATTGGCTTATTCAGTACCTTTTTCTTGTCATTCCAGTTTCATTTAAGTACCTTTAACTTAGTTTCATCTTATTTCACTTTTGTTTTCCTCTGTACAGCTTATTTGAGCTTAAATCATCATTTTGAGCCAAAAGCTCAGCTGTTAAGCTCATTAAGCTACACAGAGCTTATTTTCAAGTTCTACTCAAGTTGTCTTTATTAAAGTTGTTTTATTTCAGTAGTTTAATAGATTTGTAAAAGAAAAATGAGAAAAATCCAAAAATAAAATAGTGATAGCTTCTATTTAGCCAATTTGGCTTATTTTTCTGCTTATTTATAAGCAATTTCTAATCTTAAATTTTTCTTAAGTTCCTGTTGGCCTGTAGCATTTTTAGTAATTTTTTCAGATTTTTTTCTTTCCATTTTAGTACATTTTATAATTAAATTTAGTTTAACTTAATTAATAATAATTATTTAAAAAGTCTAAAAAATACATTTTCTGTTTTAAAAATAGTTTTAAGTTATTTTAGATTTTTCCAACTTTAAATTTTAATTTTCTAGCTTAAAATTATAATTAGTTGTAATTTAGTTTAATTTAAATAATTAAAAAGTAATTAATAATTAGTAATTAATTGATCTAATTAATTAAATAGTGTAAATATTATTTTTCTTTTTCTTCAAATTTTCTTTTATCATTAGGATTGTAAAAATATAATTTTCATAACCGCAGGATTTTAATTGCTCCCGTTTCACTTTTTATTTTGCGCGTTGACGTTTTTTTAACGTAAACGCGCGTTTTTAATTTTAAAAACGTTCTAGGGTAATGTAGCTTTACGTTTTAGTTAATTTAATTTATTTAACTTGTTTTCACTTGTATTTGCTTAGTATAATCATCTCAAACCCTTTCCTATCCAAATTCACCCGATCATAAATCCGTTTTCAATACTTTGGCATGCCTCGCTTGGACATAACGACCCGGTGATACCCTATATTATCCGGAAGCATTGACCTAGGCATTTTGATCTTATTGACCATTCACTTGGTTAATTTAGGTTGACTGTTTAGCCTCAATCAAGTATTCTATCATATGCTTGGCAAGGATACATATTTCCACCACTAAAGCTAAGGAATGATAAGTCTAAAGTGGTAAATAGGGTTGATATGGCTTAGGGTTAAATCAAGCTTTGTTCAAACATCTCATGCATAAACTTAGTAGATCGCTGGCGCGAGTCCTTGATGCTTTAAACAACGGATGGTCACTAGTATGCTTCTTGGATCGTTGGAGTATTATTTGCATAACGAATGGTTACCAAGTCACACACCAGATCGTTCGGGCGTTATTTGATTAATCTAATACTCGGATGGTCACTACCTTATTCCCACAATTGACATTCTCACATAGCTATCATCATATTCGGATGCTCGAAAGCTAACAACGAATACAATAATACGGTTGGGTACGGATAATTTTTGGGAAATACATAAATTGGTGTAAAACAAAAAATAAACAAAACAAAATAGACTAGCTCCTATATGTGGTTAATAACTTTCCCACCCGTCCCATGAATAAGACACATATCATTGACTAACTCATGATTTGACACTTGAAACTCACGCTTTGGGTAGACACGAATTAGACTCAATAATATCTCAATCAAAGAATAAACCATAGTTGGCGTTCCCATAATGGCCAACTACATTGCAATCCATATATATATATATATATATATATATATATATATATATATATATATTACAACAAATAGTGGGCATATGAACCACTTACATAACTTAACATCGTTGGTTTAACAAACTTCAAACTTTCTTATTTCTTTTTCTTTTCTTATTTTTTTCAATCTTTTTTTTTTCTTCTTTTTCTTTTTTCTTTTCTTTTTTTTTCATTTTTTTTTTCTTTTTTTCATAAAATAAAATAAATAACAAATGGTGTAAAATTTTACCACTTCGCCATCACAAAAAATCTGGATATATACACTTCATAACTTCAGATATAAAAATAATTGTGAAAGTAGTAAACATACCGATATATATATATATATATATATATATATATATATATATATATATATATATATATATATATATATATATATATATATATATATACTTTCACTCCATTGCATTGTGGAATTCCCGACCTAACCATAGATAATAATTACGCACACGAACACAGGAAACGTGAGGAATACACACTTTTACCAAAAGCAACTAACCACGGACTTCAATCTACAGGGTAGGCTAAGGTGTAAAGGTGTAACAAAACAATTAACAGGTATGAGAAACGAAAGGAATGGCTTTGAGGGGTTTTCTAAGGGTATCTTACTCTAATAATGAGTGTAGAAGATCGTTTAAGCCTAATCTAGGATATAGCAACAATGATTAACATGCACAACGGAATAATAAAGAACACAATCAAAGTTGCACCAAGGTTTTTCTAATAAACAATCACCCCTATGGATCTCTATTACTGAATATTAAAAGTGTTATGGAGTAGTGTTTCCAGAAGTGTCTAAAACCTTAGCCGTATGTTTCTTTTATAATACAAGAAACCCTAATACGACATTAACTAGAAATATCACTTCCTAATATATTTCATGCATATCCTAACAAACTTCTAAATATACGGATAGACTACTACAATTATCCGCAAAAACAAGCTATCAGTAGAAATGAAAACTATTACATTTCAATAATTCCCAACAATCCTCCCCTAAACTTGAATTTGACTCGGTTAACTTCAAGTTTCTTGATAAATCTTTGACTTGGAGAACATGAGGATTGAGACTTGAACATTTGCAGCAAAATGAAGAACCAGCAGCAAACAATCCTATATATCAGCAGTAAGTAGTAACCATCTTTGAAGAACAAGGAACCATCAGCAACTCCTAACATTGAGCAGTAATAGATCCAGCAGCAACATGAGTAGATTTGATGAGCCTTTACCAAGTAACTACTCACTCTTGCGCTAGCTAATTCTTTGGTGGAATCATAGCATCACCCTGGTGAACTAGTAACCAGTTCAACACTTAGAACGTAAATAATCGGTGTGTTGAATTACCCTAATGATTTTTGGTAAATCATCACAGCCATTAACGGATTTGACATGTCTTTACCCGTGGCCGTTTCCTCAGGACTAGCCAATTCTTTGGATACCCAATAGGGCAGCAACCATGGTGAATTGATGACCATTTCAACTCTCAGCAATGAAGCATGGGTGAGTTGAGTACCCTACGGTTTTGAGCAAACCGTTACAGCTATCAACGGAATTGAGGTGTCTTTACCAAAAACCGTTTGTTTTTGGACTAGCCAACTCTTTGATGGAATGCCGTCATCATCATGGTGAGTTGATTACCATTTATGGTTTTCCACAGCCTTTACCACAAGCCATAATCTTGTGGGCTAGCCAACTCTTGTGTATGTAAGACATGGTGAGTTGAGAACCATTTGGTGTGTGGTAATGAACCAAACACCAAAACCTGCAAACAAGATAAAACAAAAAACTATAAAAACATATGTTTTTTTTTTCTTTTTTTTAATAAACAAAATCTATATCTAATAAAAGAAAGAAGGAAAAAGAAATACAAAATATGTAAAATATACCATCAATCAGTAGGAAAAAAGAAATACAAAATATGTAAAATATACCATCAATCAGTAGGAAAAATGTACTACCAGTAGAAACACTAAGCTATCAGCAGAAACAGTGTCCACCAGCAGTAATGAGGATCTAACAGCTGCAAAAATGGTTAGAAAACTAATAATACAACAATAAGCCTCCCCTTAGGCTTATGCCTCCCCTCAATTATTGCATCTGATAAAGACTATTGTTCTTGGGTACCCAGAGTGAACCTTTCCTTTGGGTTATCCAAGAATAAGCTGCTGAGGGCTTATCAGCAGTATCCCATCTTGCCCCTCACCCCATATACATTGGGTCAAAATAACTAGGCCAAAAACCAGTATGAAAGGAAGTGCTAGTACCTATAAAATGGTCTAGCAACATGTCTTTTCCAACCGGCTAGAAAAGATCTACCAGCAGAAACTGGCTTACCAGCAGGAACTAACTTATCACTAGAAACTGATTTATCAACTGGATTGGGTCTGCTGGTTTTTACATGTGCTTGTGGGACAAATGGAGAAATACTAGCAACATTATTCCATTGGGTCTAAAGGTCTGTTGTCCATAGTGAACACCCATCCTATTCTCATGATAATCACAATCTTTAATAAGATGAAATTTACTACCACACACAAAACAAGATTTCTTCTTAAAAGACTTATTCTTAACACAACTTTATTTCCTACATACAAACTTATCTGAATCAGAACTAGAAACAAAATTGGTTTTAGCAGAATGAAATAAGTTTTCTTCTAAAGTAACTGTCTTTGTACTGAGTTCATCATCAGTTACTTTGGACTTGGGAGAATAAGACTTGTCAATTGAATCATAGGAGGCATAGTCATTGGAATTTGTTTCTGAAGACTTGTCACTGATGAACAAGAGACAAAGTCATTAGATTCACTGTCTGTGACTGGTAAGTCAGTTGACTTTTTGCCATAAACCATATGTGATTCATCTAAGTCTGTTGGGTATTAGGGAGAGGTAGGCTTAAAAGTTCCTGTTATGGATGGAGCAACAGTATTCATACCTCCTTCTTTAACATATTTAACAGGATTTTGAAATTGTAAAGGAGGTTCAGGATCAAATTCACTAGATTCATTAGGGTCATACACCTCATCTGGCCCTAAATATTTACTATACACACCCTATGCTATTCTATACTTAGTGGACTGAGAACTTTCAATTAATTTTTCAAGATGTTTAGCTCCCTGTTGCCACTTTATACGACCTGCTACTTCTTTATCAAACTTATCTTGCTATTCTTGTTTTTCCAACTCTACTTTTGCCTTTTCTTTTTCACAAAACTTTTAACTCATTTTTAATACATCCTAAATCTCTTTCTAACACCCTAATTTTCTCCTCATATGCTACTTGATTTTGTTGGTACCTAACCTTTTGTTGTTCTAAAGTTTTAATAGCACCTTTATAGGCTTGTACCTGAATATAGCATTCTTTATATTGGGGTTCTATTTCATCAAAAGATTTCTTAAGTTCAGCATACTTAATATCACAACCAAAAACACAATTTTGTACCTTAGGAATGACACCCATGAGTGCAAATTCTTCAGCATCACCTATAGTACAAGCTTCCTTTCTCATCTTCTTGGATTCCTCCTTTCCACCATACGTTGCTTTGATTGCATTCCATATATCTCTTGCATCATCCATATAATGGAAATCTGCTACATGATCAACAAGAATAGATTGAAGCAAGGTAGTTCTTGCCTTTGATTCCCTCTGTACGTCAATGTGTTCATCTATAGTCGTTAGAGGGAAATAATGATTTTTCCTTCGCGATCTATTCCAATAATTGTTCATGATCCATTGTTCCATTTTCATAGTCCAGACGACAGTTGAAAAGTGTCACAAAACTGTTGCAAAATCTGTCACTAAACTGATTAACGACACTTTTTCTGTTACTAATCTGTTGCTAAACTGTCACTAACCGATTAGCAGAATCAAAATAACGAGCAGCAGCAACAAATAAGGTTATCATCATAATGAAAACCAAACGTGTAGCGGCAGACCAATATAGAACGAGCAGTAATAGGAACTTGATACAATGCTATACCAATCATTAAACGAGAACCCCTACTACAATTCACAAACCATCGTCCCACTATCAAGAATAAATTAATAATTCCTACGAACCTTTGAGTCAGCCAATAACATCCCACAAAACTTCAATAATACGAGACGAGGAATGTAACCAATCACAATGATAAAATAATTACCACCGAGCCATGTTAAAGAATTAAATCAGACACTTACACACCGACCTATTATCTTTAACCACCCAATCAAAACAAACCACTACAAACCACTGACCCATTACTCGAAAGTATGAATCTCGATGATCAACATGAATATTAAATCTCAATTAATTATTCCACATGCTATTAAATCTCACAAATCGACTAATGTACGATCAGTACAAGATTTATTATAAACCAACCAATCAAAATCAATGATCAAATCTCCAATTAATACAACACCGACCAATTATTGCATCCAATATAATCATCAAGTACGAGGTTTGCACAGAATATTATCTCATTGTAAATAAATCAATTGCACCAATTAATTATCTTTAAACTTGAATGCAAATTATGATCGTGACTACATTCCACCCAATTAATAGCATTAAATCACAATCAGTGACCAATTAATTAACAATCAATATTTTTTACGAGGTTTACCCTTTTGTAGAATCAGAAAACAATAAAATCCTTTGTCTCTTTTGTTGCCAAATAGAATTATTCTTTATCACAGCAGCTGCGAAGCTAAAAAAAAACAATTACATCAGAACTCTTTTCAAAGCTGCTTCATCTTCGACAGTAGAAACCTTGAAAAATCCCTAGATATCGAGCCCTCTGTGCTTTGATACCAATTGTAGAAGATCGTTTAAGCTCAATCTAGGGTATAGCAACAATGATTAACATAGACAGCGGAATAATAAAGAACATAATCAAAGTTGCACCAAGGTTTTTCTAATAAACAATGATCCCTATGGATCTGTATTACTGAATATTAAAAGTGTTATTGAGAAGTGTTTCCAGAAGTGTTTAAAACCTTAGCCGTTTGTTTCTTTTATAATACAAGAAACACTAATACAACATTAACTAGAAATATCACTTCCTAATATATTTCATGCATATCCTAACAAACTTCTAAATATACGGATAGACTATTACAATTATCCACAAAAGCAAGCTATCAGTAGAAATGAAAACTATAACATTTCAATAATTCCCAACAATTGTAGAAGATCGTGCATATCACTTCCTAATATATTACAAGCTCTGATACCAATTGTAGAAGAGCGTTTAAGCCCTATCTAGGATAATAACAATGATTGAACATACACAGCGGAATAACAATAACAATCAAAGTTTCACAAGGTTTTTCTAATAAACAATGATCCATATGGATCTCTATTACTGAATATTAAAAGTGTTATTGAGAAGTGTTTCCAGAAGTGTCTAAAACCTTAGCCGTATGTTTCTTTTATAATACAAGAAACCCTAATACGACATTAACTAGAAATATCACTTCCTAATATATTTCATGCATATCCTAACAAACTTCTAAATATACGGATAGACTATTACAATTATCCGCAGAAACAAGCTATCAGTAGAAATGAAAACTATTACATTTCAATAATTCCCAACAATTGTAGAAGATCGTGCATGTCAATTCCTAATATATTACAAGCTCTGATACCAATTGTAGAATAGCGTTTAAGCCCTATCTAGGATAATAACAATGATTGAACATACACAGCAAAATAACAATAACAATCAACGTTTCACAAGGTTTTTCTAACAAAAAATGATCCCTATGGATCTCTATTACTGAATATATAAAGTGTTATTGAGAAGTGTTTTCAGAAGTGTCTAAAACCTTAGCCGTATGTTTCTTTTATAATACAAGAAACACTAATATGGTATTAACTAGAAGTATCACTTCCTAATATATTTCATGCATATCCTAACAAACTTCTAAATATATGGATAGACTATTACCATTATCCGCAAAAACAAGCTATCAGTAGAAGTGAAAACTATTACATTTCAATAATTCCCAACAATGAGAGTAAACGAAATGGTTTAAACGGGGGTTAACTAACAAGTGTAGTTAGTTAATAACAAATAACATATATAGGTTTTTTGGGTGTAATCCAAGAAATTTACCAAGTTAGACAAGTCATTCCAATTATATCAATAATACTCATTATGGTGGTCTCGAGTAGTATACAAGCGAAGTTCTAAAGTTGACAAGTCACTAGCACATTCATATTTTTTTGGAATTTGGGTGATATATTGGGAAACGGAATAGGCTTAATTCTCACAATTTGGAAATAAGAGTTATGATGCGTGGTTTTGCAACCTAGCAAAAGGTTTTACCTCTCAAAGGATCTTGAGAAGTTTGTAATCCCCACCAGGCAGTGTACCTGACCGTTGTAGTATAGTATAGTGGCAAGTACCTGGGGATTGATCGTTCAACTCAAAGAATAGTGTTCGCTAGGGTTAAAACTCAATTAAAATAGGTCTAGAGTTGAGGGATGATTCTTATAGTATTTTTATATTTTATGAAAAGCAAGTAAAAATCTTGGGTTTTAGAAGAAGGGGCGGAATTAGTTGCTAGTCAACTAACCCAAATAACTACAAATGCAAATAAAATAAAATGACACTAAAATAAATGTAGAGAAAAACAATAATAAGATAAAATGTGTTTACTTAGATTTTACTACTCCCTAGCTATCTTTTACTGGTTGATTAGTTTGTTACAATTGCATGGATGACGGGTTATATTCCTTAATACCATTCGTAGGGCCGTGTATGATCTTCCCTAACTCTATAAGCTTCTACCTCTTCCTATGTCGAGCCGACTACTCGCTCCTAACATGGCCTCCTTAGTAGTTACTTATGCATTAAATATAACCATTAATCATAGTACACATCTGATCATGTTTCTTAAGACGTTCAAGCATGTTACCAATTGGAAGTCTGCCAGTTTTCTTAAGCCTAACATCGAAATCATTCATCCACAACAATTATAAACAAACAATCAACCAATAATCAATAACTAAGTTTCATTACATCTAAGCAAATACAAAGAAAACCTAGTCTAGCATGTTAAAGTAAAGATAAGCATAAGATGAAATCAAACAACACATAGACATATTGAATGATTATTGGAAAACTTTTCTTCAATTAAACATGGATGAAACAAGGGTTTGGAACCCTTAAAAATAAGGTAAAATTCGTGCTAGGGTTTCTCCAAAGTTATCCTCTCAAAGTTGCATCCTAATGAATGAAAAATCAAAAACTATATATAGGGTTTTGAGTCTGACGGCGTCAAGAGTAAATTATGACGCCGTCAACTCGGCGCCATAAAAACTCTCATATTGCCTAGATCTAAATCTGATGTCGTCATGTGTAAACTATCTCTTGGCCATCACTTGTATTTTTTACGTGACGGCCTTGGTGACGCCGTCACGTGTAAATCCTCCAAAAACGTTCTGGCACATCACATGTAACTTGATTATCCACCTCTTTGTCAATGAGTGATGGCGTCACAAGCAAATCCTGACGCCGTCAGGTATTGCTTTCTGCATGATTTGGAGACTTTGTCGTTTTCTTCACTTTTTCACTCCAAAAGCGTCCAAAATGCTTCCTTTTCCAGATTTCTTCTCAAAAGTACCTAAAATGACAAAAGGAACGATTTAGGGCAATATTTGATCAAATAATCTCAACTTTGGGCATAAATAACCCCTAAAAGTGATACACTTTTCGTCTCATCAAATACCCTTACACTTGAGATTTGCTTGTCCTCAAGCAAATGCGCTTTTATTCTAATCAAAATACAAGCTAGGGGTCATTTAACACTAATATAAAAGTAATTGCAACAAATAATCGTTCCACTTCAACCAAAACAAGCACGAAAATTATACACTAGCACCTCACAAATAGTGTTCAGATAGTCACATCTCTCGGGTGTAATAAAAGTATATATCACAATATGAAAATGGAAAATATCTCTCACTACCTGTCATAGCACATAGATTACCATAGGCTTGGGAAAGGATCGAACCTCCACCACTTGGCGTAAGCACCTAGGATAAACTATCAAAGAGGTCTTTTAAAAGGGTTATAACGTGAGGTGTAGAGATATGATAAACATGGTTTTGTTGGATAAAGGCAATTGGTCAATTACATGTACAATGTGGCATTGCTAAGCTAAGACTCGACTCGACTTAAGCTAATAAAAAACTAACAAAACATAAAATAAACATAAAAGGAAACGGGATGTTAGTCCGTATGTTTTTTCTCTTTTTTATTTTTCTATTTTTTTTTTCTTTTTCTTGATTTTTTGATTTTGATTTTGATTTTTTATTATTATTTTTTTTACATGCACTCTTGCCCTACCATCCAAAATAATACATCGTAGGGAATTTACGTTCCCCTTACACTTGAATTTTTACATACTTTACAATCAACTATTCTAATGACTCGAATTAAGATAATCAAAGCACTTGGAGTACTTTTTAAGATTAACGAACATATGGGGGTAATATATGATGTTCTTTCCCATTACTCCATAACACTAGTACTTTACCCATGAGTCCTAACATCCCAAAACAATATGTACAAGTTATGACTCGACTTAGCAACCATGTAATCAATTAGACAATTAACTAACGTTTTAAACAAATAACAATAATGCACTAAAGATGAGTGCATACAAGGAAGGCTAAGGCGATTTGGGTGTACATTTGGGGTGAATTGTAAATAGATTCTTCCTTTAAGTAAAATGCTTAAAGTTAGAAATGAAAAAGATAGGCACGGAGGGGTGTACTAGGGGTATCGTGTACTAAAAATGAGTACATCGCAAGGTGTGGGAAAAATTAATTTACTTTACTAGTCAAGTAATTATGACTTCATTGGTCAAGTAATTATGATACGGGTTCAACACAAGGGTTATCCTAATGCCTCTTATCATGTAGTAAATCCCAACTACACGAATGTAGTCTCACTAGCGGTCTCGGGATGCATCACTAACGCAAATTCAAGAATCTAAGTACTACCGGTACACTCATAAGCATCTTTTCCTAACAAATCTAGGGGCGAACCTCACATAAGAACCCTAACAAGTATTTCTCTTAGTTTTATTACACACCTACTATTGAACAAACTCAAGTGCAATTGCATTCTTTAAGGTATCATCATTTACCCTCCTCTTACACTTAGGCTGAACATTGTCCCCAATAAAAAGGATGTAAAAGTAATGAAGGTAAAAGAATGAAACAAATACTCCCCTGATTCGTTCTGTGTGGGTAATGTGGTAACATGGTTAGATCCTCCTTCATGAAAATGAACGTTGAAAGCTTCCCTCCAGAAATATAAATCATCTTCTTGTCCAATAAAACCTGTTAAACCTAAGAAAACAATCAAGGCGAACCTCGCATAAAATCGGCGGCAATCTATATATATAATAAGGATACAATGCTTGTGGAATGAATGTTTGCAGATTTCCTGGAGTTTATAAAACTAAAGAATTAACAAAAACTTTAAGACTCCGGTAGAAAAACAAAACTTGCAAAAATTTTCAGATTTTTACACCTGACGCCGTCAGGTTATAATCTTGACGCCGTCATAGTGCTATGACAGAAATCTTATTTTAAGTTTCCAAAAAATTTCTGGAAAAACTCATGCCTAATTCCTGGAATTCCTGCAAAACATCATTATGACTCGATACAAGCATTTGACTCAAACAAATACTAATATACATGTTCATTTAATATTGTTGTGGTCCATGTTCAATTCTGTTCTTAGAAACAAATTTAGATTTCACTTACTCTTATCTTTTGCGAAATACCTTTATATGAAGTTAAGACGAACTTAAACAACAAGGTAAAGCATTTTCACAATTTATTTTGAAACATGAGCCACAAACAATAAAAATAAAACACACATACGAAAACAAATAAAATCAAATAAACAAACAATCAAACAAATAAAGCAAATAAAACTTGGGTTGCCTCCCAAGAAGCGCTTTTCTTTATTTACGAGATCTTGTCCCGCAGTATGATGTACCCCTTGTCAACAGAATCCATGCTATTCGGGTGGTAATGTTTCAATCGTTCGATGTTCACAATCATTTCTCAACCCCTTTCGCTGTTCAAGAGTGCTACTCTATTGTGACCTAAGTTTTTGATCGTGAATGGTCCATACCACCACGAGTTCGATTTATCGGGAGGCTCTTTTATCCCCAAATGTCTTAGGAGTACTAAGTCTCCTTCCATAAATGGGGCATGATTCTCCATCGGCTGATCGCACTCGAATTCGACATGAATTTTATCACTACTTTTGCATTTCTCAAGCTTTGTTTCTTTGTAGCTTTTAATTCTTGTCTCCCATGCGAGGATTTTCTCTTGAACATGACTATGCGGTGTGCCAGTGTTGTTTTTGAGCCTCCTTTCCATCATACTTTCTCGCACATATCATGGGGTCATAGGGAAGTGAATCTTTCTTTTTCCTGACTTAAGTTCAATTTCCCCTTTTTCATACCTAATGACAGCTCTTGCTGTGGTAAGGAATGGTGCTCCAAGGATTATTGGCATACACCCATTTTCTTTATCATCGATGATCATGAAATTGACGGGATACATGAAACCTGCTACATTGACTAGCACATCCTTTGCAATCCCCAAAGGATACACGTAAGAGTGACTAGCGAAGGATAGCCTAATGTGGGTGGCGGCCGATATCTCTTTAGTGAGTTGGGTATAAATAGTTAAAGGCATCGGGTTCACCTCTGATCCTTAATAGGCGAAAGCATCCAAATATTGCAATTTCCCAATGCTAGTTGGTATTTCAAAGTTCCCATAATCCATCTGCTTCATAGCCACTTTTTGCTTAAGTAGCTTTTCGTGTACCGGTCCCCTAGGTAATGTATCATACTCATCTTCCCCTTCTTCCTCTTCTTCAGAGACCCTTTTGGGAGATCGGTTACGTCCGTCACCCTTTATCCAGTTGGTTATGGTTTTTTCATTTATATCATGTTTTAGATAGTACCCTAATGATTGGGATTTTGGTGGTTCCTCAATGGTTTGTTCAATAGGGGTTTCCTTCTCTTCATTGCCCTCGTGGACAAGGGCTATAGAGTTAACAAACTTGGTAGTGGGGGTGACGCACTGACGTTTTCCTTCCTTAAGAACACCTTTTCCGGAGTTTTTATGTTTGAGTATTCCTCCAATAAGCTCATCATCTCCGTCATTTTCTCTTGCATCTCCTCCTTTTGTCTATACACTGCCTCCTCGAATTTTGCAAATCGCTCAGAATAGGTTAACATATATTCTCTCATTCAAGTTTCGAATTCTGGGCTGAAGTTTTCAGGAGGTGAATAGGGTCGAGCATATTTTTGAAAGGTTTTGGCATTCTCTCTAAGAGGTGATTCGAACAATGGTGTTGGGTTTACGTTTGAGATAGAGTTTATCGATGCACGTCTGGGACTTAAAGGTTTTTTTTTTTTTTTTTTTTTTTTTTTTTTTTTTTTTTTTTTTTCCATTAGATAGTCAACTTTTTTCTCAATTTCGCAAAGGTTTCCTTCGGAAAGTTGAGGGGTTCCTCCTGGTAATGAAATTGCATTGACAGCCGAGTCTATAACAAGGGCAACTTCCCATAATTCATTATCATTGAATGCAAGCTCATCAATGATTTCCCATGACTCCTTGGCGTTCTTGTCACGCAATCTACCTCCGACGGCTTGATCAATGGTGCGTTTGGTATGGAACTCGACATGGTCGTAAAAGATTTGGATTCGGAGCCAAAGATCTATGCAATGATGAGGGACTTTGTGGAGTAAGTCCTTGAAACGAGTCCATGCTTCATAGAGAGTTTCACCTTCACGTTGTTGAAACATCAAGATGTCATTTCTAAGCTTGGTAGTTCTTCCTAGTGGGAAGAATTGAGCAAGAAAACAAGTGGTGAGATCATCCCAAGAGGTGATGGATCCTGCGGGAAAACGCTCACGCCATTTACTAGCTTGGTCATGTAGAGAGAATTGAAAGAGACGCAATCGGGTCGTCTCTCGAGCTTCAACATCAAGGTCTATGGAATCAACGACTTGTAGGAAATCCTTGAGATGTTGATTAGGATCTTCGAAATGAATTCCATGGAATGCACATCCGCTTTTCACCAACCGGATGGTGTCGAATCGCAAGGGAGACACATTGGCTCCTTGAGTGAGCTCAATGGTGTTTCGATAGCCTTGGTGGCTAGGACGGGAGTACTCTCCTAAAGTTCAGGGTCTAGGAGGTTGGTTTGGTTGTGGTGGGTTTTGTGGATGGTTTTGTTGTGGTGGGTTGATCGAGTCGAAGAGATTACCACCTTCCATGATGGCGGATGGCAATGGTTACGAACAAAGGAACGAAGAGAAAGATAGACTAAAGAAGACCTATGAAAAATAAAAATAAAAATCTTACTAGAAAGGAATCTGGCAAGTAGAACTAATAAAAAGAAATTTCAACCTAGACAATAACTATTCCCCTGGCTGCGGCGCCAAAAACTTGATGCGTGGTTTTGCAACCTTGCAAAAAGTTTTACCTCTCAAGGGATCTTGAGAAGCTTGCAATCCTCACCAGGCAGTGTACCTGACCGTTGTAGTATAGTATAGTGGCAAGTACCGGGGGATTGATCGTTCAACTCAAAGAATAGTGTTCGGTAGGGTTAAAACTCAATTAAACTAGGTCTAGAGGTGTGATGAGGCGAAAAATGATCCGTTTTTAGGGGGTCATTTAAGCCCTAAATCGTTCCTTTTGTGATTTTAGGTACTTGGAGAGTGAATTCTGGAAAAGAAGCCATTTTGGACGTTTTTGGAGCATAAAAGTGAAGAAAACGGCAAAGTATCAATTTTCCATGCTGGATACACTAGGTGACTGCGTCAAGAGTTACACCCTGACGGCGTCAGACATCAAGAATAAAATACCGTAGGTGGTGACGGCGTCAAAAGTCATCCTGACGGCGTCAAAAGTCCCAAGAATAAAATACCGTAGGTGGTGACGGCGTCACACAGGGCGTCAGAAGTAGATCAAGGCCGTCACGTGTCAAAACTTGCGCGCGGAGTAGCTGATATTGTTTTGGTCATAACTTTTGCACACGAACTCGGATTTAGGTGATTCAAAAGCCCAAGCGAAGAGGACGAAGAGATCTACAATTTGGTGAAAAAATGGTCTTGACAGCGTCAAGAGTACGGGCTAACGCCGTCACGAAGGGCCGACAGAAAACATGCCTATAAATATAACTTCATAACTTCACTTTTTGTAAGCCCTAAACCCTAAGGTCGATTCCTGGGTTTAGGTGGGTGTTTTTCCAGCAACTTAGAGGGTTTCAATCACTCCATAAACATCATGTATTGGTTTGATGATTCTATCTCAACTATGGCTTTCATTATTCTGGTTGATTGTCCTTCTTTGATTATGTTTTGTTAATTTACCTTGTGTCTACTTATGATTGTGTGAAACTTGTATATAATTGATTAGATCTTATTGATTCCTTGTTGATGTTTGTGTCTATCTTCATCAATTAGGGCGTGACACTTCGATAGATCTAATTGGTTTAGTTTATAATCCTTGTTTCCTATTGATTCTTGTTTTGATTGAATGATTTATATGTTAGGCTTAAGAAAACTGGCAGATCTCCAAATGGTAACATGCTTGAACGTCTTAAGAAACATGAACCGAGGCGTACTAGGTCTTTATTGGCTGTATTTAATGCATGAGCCACTGTTTACAATCCCTATAGTTGTGCTGGGCATGGTGTAGGAGGAGATAAGAGCTCATAGAATTGGGGAGTTATGTATGCCACCCCATGAATGGTATTAAGGAATACAACCCGTCAATTAAAACAAGGTTACAATTTAATAGGTAGGATTGGATAGCTAGCAAGGAGTAACATATCATAGGTAGACATGCTTCACTTATCTTGTAGAACACTAGTTTACTTTTCTTGTTAATTAGCTTAAATAGTAGCTTTTGGGTTAGTTGATTAGCAACTAATTCCGCCCACTCTCCCAATACCTGAGATTTTTACTTGCTTTTCGTAAAATTTAAAAATACAAAAAGAATCATCCTTCACCTTTAGACCTAGTTAGATTAATTTCAATCCTAACGACACTATTCCTAGCTGAACGATCAATCCCCCGGTACTTGTCACTATACTATACTACAACGATCAGGTACACTGCCTGGTGGGGGTTGTAAGCTTCTCGAGATCCCTAGAGAGGTAAAGCCTGTTGCGATTCCCACGCATCAAGGTGATGGATGATTCTTTTTGTATTTTTATATTTTATGGAAAGCAAGTAAAAATCTCAGGTTTTGGAAGAAGGGGCGGAATTAGTTGCTAGTCAGCTAACCCAAATAACTACAAATGCAAATAAAATAAAATGACACTAAAATAAATGTGGAGAAAAACAATAATAAGAGAAAATGTGTTTACTTAGATTTCACTACTCCCTAGCTATCTTTTACTGGTTGATTAGTTTGTTACAATTGGATGGATGACTGGTTATATTCCTTAATACCATTCATAGGGCCGTGTACGATCTTCCCTAACTCTATAAGGTTCTACCTCTTCCTATGTTGAGCCAACTACTAGCTCCTAACATGGCTTCCTTAGTAATTACTTATGCATTAAATATAACCAATTAATCGTAGTACACATCCGATCATGTTTCTTAAGACGTTCAAGCATGTTACCAATTGGAAGTCTGCCAGTTTTCTTAAGCCTAACATCGAAATCATTCATCCACAACAATTATTAACAGACAACCAACCAATAATCAATAACTAAGTATCATTACATCTAAGTAAACACAAAGAAAACCTAGCATAGCATGTTAAAGTAAAGATAAGCATAAGATGGAATCAAACAACACATAGACATATTGAATGATTATTGGAAAACTTATCTTCAATTAAACATGGATGAAACAAGGGTTCGGAACCCTTAAAAATATGGTAAAATTCGTTCTAGGGTTTCTCCAAAGTTCTCCTCTCAAAGTTACACCCTAATGAATGAAAAATCAAAAACTATATATAGAGTTTTGAGTCTGACGGTGTCAAGAGTAAATTCTGACGCCGTCAACTCGTTGCCATAAAAACTCTCGTATTGCCTAGATCCAAATCTGACGTCGTCATGTGTAAACTATCTCTTGGCCATCACTTGTATTTTGTACGTGACGGCCATGGTGACGCCGTCACATGTAAATCCTCCAAAAACATTCTGGCGCGTCACGTGTAACTTAATTATCCACCTCTTTGTCAATGAGTGACGGCGCCACAAGCAAATCCTGATGCCGTCAAGTACTGTTTTTAGCATGATTTGGAGACTTTGTCGTTTTCTTTACTTTTTCGCTCCAAAACGTTCAAAATGCTTCCTTTTCTAGATTTCTTCTCAAAAGTATGACAAAAGGAATGATTTAGGGCAATATTTGATCAAATAATCTAGACTTTGGGCTTAAATGACCCCCTAAAAGCGGTACACTTTTCATCTCATCAGGTTATGTGTGCGGTAATGCAACTTAGATTTAACAAAAAAATGCTAGAAAAATTTTAAATTTAGGCATATTAAGTACATATTAAGCATATTTTTTAAACAATAACTCCCCGGTAGTGGCGCCAAAAACTTGATGTGTTTTTTTAGGTCTATAAAATTTTACCAAGTTTTAAATTTATTTATTGCCGAACTAACCTATTGACTCTAAACACTAACGACCAGTGTACCCGATCAATGTGTATAGGTTTTAGGTAAGCAAGGGTCGTTCACTAGGAGCGAAGCTACAATGATCTAATGGTATTCTAATTACTAAACTAACTATTCTAACCTAGAAAGCAAGTAAATATTTTTGGGGGTTTTAGCATGAGAGGTTATCACGATTTTAGTTGTTTTCTAATTAACCTAATTGCAAGGAAATAAATAATTAACTAAATACAATAGAAGTAAGGATGGATGAAGATTAGGTAAGAAGAATGGGTTAGCCAAGTTTAATCCATCTTATAATTATAGAGCTCAGTACTAATATAGTACAAAATCTTTTTTTTGTCCCCACCATGGGCACTTTTTGAGTAAATTCCCTAAATGGTCATGCGCATCTACTCAACTCCGCAACCTATCTTAGAACGTGACACGTGTACATATTCTGGGGCCCACACCAACTAATATAACTAACAAAAATACTCAACTTTTGTGCTACTCAACCGGCGGCTATTGATCCACGTATAAAAGTGTACTCAAAAAGTAAAAAGCACATTGGGAATGAACAAAAGGTACCATGTCAAGTCTTGTCCGATATTTTTTGAACCTACTTATTGGGAGAACTTTTTATATTACTTTTTATAATAATACCATAAAACATAACATATTCTGGGAATTCTTCTCTTCTACCATTAATCTTCTGTCACACCCCCAAAATACATGTTTTAACAGCGGGATGGAATACCTGGGGGTGACTGCCATGACATCACAGTTACAGTTACATTGAACGACCTAAAGTGTCATTTGGAAAATACGTAGTTTGATCATTAAAAACATTCAGAGTTCACAAAATAAGGTCCCAGAAGATGTTGCCAATTTAGGTAAAATAAGTTCAACAAGATCAAACATTTCATAAGTGCAGAAAATATAGTGAGACGCATCGACTCCGCGACTCCATGAAGATACAAATGCATGCAACATGGGCTACCTTAATAACCTGAAAATACATTGCTAAAACGGTCAACATAAAGTTGGTGAATAATCATAGGTTTATAAGTTAAATCGGATGTACAATAGCCATAAGTAAAAAGTAAAGTAATAAGATTTCAGTAATAAAATTTACATTGGCTCTTAAGCTCATGACCCCGAAGCTAGACGCAATTAAATTGGCCCCAAATGAGTGTTTACCAGACACTCTAAATATATTAGACATGAAATGCATCCGTAATCCCGTTGGAGCAACCCAAACACGGATGGAAGAGTCACCCTCAATAGATCTATTCACTCACTCTCACTGGTACATTAATTAACAGTTCATGATAATAAAGGGGACTTGTCGTGACGTGGTAATAAGGCAAATTAAGCAATGTAAGGAATTTAATACTTTGCCATGTACAAAAATAAGTGATGCAATGTATTCTCCCCTGTGGGATTTGGAATCAAATTATTGAATCAAAACGGGGCTATGAAAACTCACCTGAAGTGATGATACTATGACGTGAAATGATAGGGACAATAAGGCGCGAATATTAGCCGCAACCTAATATAAGTAATAACGATCTAATTTAGATCATGACATGATGTAATGAATGCACATGCACATTGTGCCTATACCACTCGTAACTTGAAAATACTAGTTATTCTCAAAGTAAAATATTTTCCATACTTAAAAAGAATAAGTCTAACTAGAATTATAAAAACTAGTCGTAATATATCGTATATAAAATGTTAGTGTTGTATTCATCGTTTTGAGAACCTTAAAATAACGTCAATTAGTTGTAAAAATAAGCTTTGGGTCATACGTACTTCATTGGTTAAGAATATTGCTCTTTAACAATATATCTAAAAAGTATAGTACTTAGTACGTAGTTTATTATTTCTATTAGTGACTAGTAATATATATATATATATATATATATATATATATATATATATATATATATAGTTTTGACGATTTTGAAACGTGTATATCTTTGTTGTTATAAGTTCATTTTCCTCGTTCTTTATATCCACGGATTCGTCTTAACATGTATTAATATTTTTTTGATAGCTCGGCTCCTCTGGGTTACGTCTAACGCCTCTTATTGTCCGACAAAAATCGTCCAACAGCATGAAAATTTTCTGAAAAATAGTTTTCGTCATTAAAATTGCAAAAATCATATCTCCTTCGTTACAAATTCGTTTTAATCTGTTCTTTTGCCAAAAGTTTCGTTTTTGAAACTAGTTTCTAAATCTTTGGTTAAAAATTACCCCTGAGTTTTTGATTTTTCTGGGTTTGGCATTTTGGGACAGTAGGTTTCTAGATAGGTTCTAAACTCACTTCTAATGTTCCAAACTAGTTTCTAATCCATCCAAATCACTTCCAATCACCACAAATCTAGTCTATTCCTACCATACACCTTCTTAAGGTGTCATGGGTTTTTAAACATCATCAATCAAGTAGATCTACCAAGGGTTTCCATTTCTAGGGTTTCAAAGATATAAATGTATAAAAATGAGTGGTATAAACAAACATATGCATGTAATCTTGTATAGAAATCATATGATCATGAAAAGAAATTGAAGAAATTATGAAAAATAGTTTGACAACTTACTTTGAAAGATTATAGAGCTTGGATGAGTAAAACCTAATAAACCTTGAGTTTTTATTTCAAAACTCTAACAAGGATCATCAAATGAACTAGAAAATAGCTTGATCTTGGAAAAATGATGGGTTTTGCTGCTTGTTTTGATTTTGGCCATGGACTAGGAGAGGAGAAAGGAAGAAAACTTTCTTTTTGCCACTTGAAATTATGAGGAGTATGTTAGAAGTTTTAACCAGATATTTTACTAGGGATTTTTAGATAGGATTAAGGGTAATTAATGTTAAGTGGTGAGGTGCATAAGAGGTCAAGGGGGGGGGGGCTTGTAGGTCGGCTTGACATAGAGGAAAAAGGGCAAGAAAACTAGCTTGAATTAATTACGAAACTAGTTGTAGCTTTAGTGTAATTTTAGTGTTACATTAGTTAGTTAGTTATAATCGGGTACTGGGTTTGCTAGAAATAAATTTTAACGAAGTTAACCGGGACTTAATAAAGTCATAAAAATGATAAAAATATGTTGGGTACAATTATTGAGTGTTTGGACAATTATTATTTAGTTTTCACGAAAACCGTCGTAATTATATAAAACTTACGTTATAAATTAAATAAATTTCCAAAATACCGAGTAAATGAATTTTATAATCTTTGTGATGTTGTAAAGGGTTTAAAAATATATTGGGACCATTGTGGGGATTGTTAGATATGTTTGTCATATTTATTAATCGTATGTTAACGTTTATTTAAAAATAAATAGACGTAAAACGTAAAATATATTAAAATATTAATATGAATATTCTATGAGTGGTATAGTATGCAAATGATATTATGATGATATGTAGACTATTTCTAGTCCGTATGAAATGTCCCTACTGATAAAGTATGAATTCGCACCTGAACCAATTCGGTTATGCGAATTTCAATATCCGTAAACTAATTTTACGATGAAATGAGTAATGCACATGAATAGCGTTTTCTTTCCGGAAATGAATAGTGTTTCGTGAATAGTAAAATTTTTGAACGCTTCTCAAAATATTTAACTGACCTAAAAAATGATGAATAGTAAAATGATGAATAGTGTTTTTGATGAATAGTGATTTATGAATAGTAAATTGACAAAGTTTGGAAAATGACCTGAAATGTTGAGTTGTGACAGTCGCCCACCCAAAAAGGAATTCAGTCCCTGAATTCAGCTGGTGTTGGTCTCGGAAATAGACTTGGTGAAAAGACGTGGATACTTGAGTCGCATTTGGTCTTCCTGTTCCCAAGTAAACTCGGGACCTCTTCGAGAATTCCAGCGAACTTTCACGATAGGAATTCGACTCTGCTTCTACTGTTCGACCTAACTGTCCATGATTTGTACTGGTTCTCTTACCAGGTTTAGGTTGGTCTTTGGGTTGGATTCCTTCCAATGGAATCATGAGTGACTCATCTGAAAGACATTTCTTGGGATTTGAAAATGTGAAACATGGTTATGTAATCCTGCTGTTCTCTAACAAGGCTCAAATCTGACAGCCACTAGGCATACTTTGTCTGAAATATTAATGGTCCAGTGTATATCGGGTTTAACTTCCCGAATTTTCTGAATGCTATCATACCTTTCCTAGGTAGAACCTTCAATATGATACTGCCATTATCTTGAGATTCTAAGGGTTTACAACTAGTGAGTTGGGCTTTTCCAAATTTTGATCCGTCAATGGATATTGGCACTTCGACCATAGAGTGCATCAAATGGTGTAGTCTCTACTAACGCGCGATAACTATGTTTGCAAATGATTTTAATTTAGGGTAAATGGTTAGTCCAACCATTTCTAGAGTCAATCAATCATGCTCTGAGCATATCTTTCCTATGTTTGAATTGTCCTTTCACTTTGACCATTGGTCTGAGGATGGTAGGCGGTGTTTACATCTAAATGAGGTTCCGAAGGAAATCTTAAAATGATTGCTAGGAGTCTGAGGTGATTCGATTACCTTTATCAGGAATAGTTGAAATGGGTACAATAAATCTTGTGACTAATTCCACAATGTTCTATCTTTCGAACTTGGCGTTATCTGAAGGAGAGAGAATATGGGTAACAATTTTTGATACCTTGTGTTTTGTTCCAACGGATGATAAGACATGTGTCTTTCTTTGCCTATTGGGCTTGGTCTCTATTACTAAAGTTCGTAATTGATTTATGGTGTCCCTCTTAATTTACTTCATCTCGTATTCCAAGGTTCTCTATTGTCAAGTCACAAAATCCTAAATGCATAAGCGATGTAGTATAGTGATTAGTTTTGGAAATTTGTCTCGCGATTGTGAGTTTTGGTTGAAATCTTTTTCTGAATAAACGAATTTAGAAAATGAAGCCAACGATTTACTAATTAATATCCTTTTTGATGATTCAAAATTCAGTAGTTATGAAATGGGAAACGGTTTTCAAACATGTTGTGATTAGGACTATTTACAAAAGTTTGATGTTTAAATATTTCTCATTGTACAATGGTTCTGCTAAATACTGACTAAAAAGGATCGTATTTGTTCAAAATAGGCAATTCAAAATTATTTTCTACATGGTATGTGATTTGTATAAACACAATTTTTAAATCAACTTCATTCAAAAGTGAAAGTATTAACAAGGATAAAATAGTAGGATAGGTAATGTTCGCATAAATGCATAGATGTCTAACGTTTAGTTCCTGAGGTTGGATAATGCCTATTGGTGGCTATCAGACAAAACTACAAGCCTAGGTATTCAAACTAACTTAAGTCCTGAAATGGTTTATCATTGAAATTATCATCATGTTGGCAAAATACATATTCGGGTCGGATCCCTTTCTTGGTATGAAAATGAGGTTATCTAAAATTTCTAGAGAACACAACTCCTTAGGGGAATCTATATCGATATCCTTAATTTGAATCAGTTATTCTTTGCGTAAACTTACTGCAGGGAAGTCTGTGTTTGGATGAGGCCACGTTTAAATGGAACACTCTACAGTATCGGTAGGAGGCTTGGTTTATTTCTATAGTGTTGCTTAGCGTACCTTCACATTGTGTTCGATTCTGTAACTCTGTCTACCTAGTACCTTTGAATGATAAAATTTGACAACTAGGTCAGGGATGGTGATTCGGATGGTCTCGCAGTATCTAAAGATTTCTGTTGAGTTATGAATTTTCTTACTATATACTTCTAGTCCTGATTAGTAGTTTTGTAATCCTTTCATTGCTTTTCTTGTATCAAGGAATCCTCCTAGTACTTGATATGGAAAGTCTCTCCTACAGAAGTCAGTGGGAAAATCCAACTTAATGGCTGAGGGAGTGACAGGTGGGGTAAGTATCTAGGGAGGGTTTGTCAAAAAGAGATGTTTATGAAAGAGTTTATTTGTTTAGAATGCTTTTGGATGAAGATTGTTATTAACAATCCTTTAAAAAGGTAATTTCATGGCATAATCCTTCCTGAATTATACATAGGTGATCAGGCTATGTATAATTGAGGACTAATGATGCGATGCTTGATTTTGTCAAAATATTATTATTTTTCTCAAAAGTTTTAGATGGTGTTCAATGCATTGTTATTAAAAATGGTATCCTGATATTTCCTTTCAAATAACATGAAATTTTTTTCGCGTAATAATAGTAAATACTTGGTGTAATGACAAAAAAAAATCAATTATAGAGTGGTAATAAAATAGCTTATTTTAGAAATTCTATAAAACAATTTCCCCATAGGGTAATGAAATAGCTTGAAGTAAAATTCGTTGTAAATTTTATTGGATACATGGGTATGGAATGGTAATAGTCTACTAATCCGTCAAAAAACGAAATCGGCCTAATCCCTAATAAGATAATGGTATAATGTTGCGAAACGATTAAAGATTGAGCGATTGGGATAGAAAACAGAATAAACGAAGGTTACAATTATCACTGAGATAACAAAGGATAGATATTACATTGGATAAAATAGTGCTTAATACAACTAGGTTATTTCACGTACTAACAGAAAATACAAAAGAGAAGTACAACCCTAAAGGGCTCGAACTATGGTTTAAAACATGAACTTCGTCCTCCAGTTCAGGTCTCTCAACTCTGGGCATTCACTCTTGAAGTGTCCAACTACACCACAACCAAAACATGTTATTGATGGTTTCTGATTATCACCCACAATTGGAAACCTGCAATCCCTGGTTTTGTGAGTAACCTTCTTACAGTTGCCACATGGTTCCGAGCAACGGCCTGGGTTATGATGATGTTGACACTTTTCACACTTAGGTAAAATACCAAGGTAATCATTCTTTTCATTTAGACCTGCAGCATAGGGCTTAGCAACTCCTTGTCTCTTGTGTGGCCCTTGTGTGGCATTCCCACCTCGATTGTTGTTCCACTTCCTTTTGTTGTCGCTATTGTTTCCTAATGTCTTGGTGTGAGCTATGTATTCCTTTGCTTCGATCGCCATTTTGATAGCTTCAGACATGGCATCGGGTTTCAATGAGACGACCAATGTACGAATTTTAGGGGAGAGTTCCCCGATGTACCTTTCAAGTTTCTTGCTTTCCGGTTCATCCATTGCAGGGCCTAGTCATGTTAATTCGTAAAAACGGGTAGTGTACTTGTCAACATTGTCTCCTACCATGGTAAAGTTTAGTGTTTCCTGTTCTATTGCTCGTAATTCACTTCTTACACAAAATGTTATACCCATCATCCTTCTTGGTTTCTCCCAAGAGTATGAGTAAGCAACATCAACTCCCACTATCTTAACATGTTTGGTCCACCATTCCTGGGCATGATCCGAAAAAGTGCATGTGGCGAACTTAACCTTGTCTTCCTTACGACAGTCACCACATCGAAATATTGTTTCTTTTTCTTCGAACCATTTGATAAATTACTTTGTGTCTCTAGTTCCGCTAAAGGAGGGGGGATTACAACCCATAAATTCAACATGAGTAAGTTCCTTGGTGAGGGCGGTGGTTATGTTCTTGGCAATGACTTGTCCAACAGCAGCTTGCGTCATGCTTGGAGTGGTTTGCTTAAATCTATCTTCATCAAATCATAAGAGACCATGAGAATATATAGTTAATAAAAAAATCATCATATTCACAACACATGAATATAATACATGAAAATTTCGATCTACGTGAACCGATATCATAAATAGCACAACCATTCCTTACATAGTAGAGTCACACTTGATGTATTTGTTTGTACAACAATCAAAAGACAACAAGTTCTTAAGACTATGTCCTACACTCTCTGTGGCTAGGATAATAGTAAAAGCTAGAAAAGATATAAGTCTAGTCCAGAGACTTTCTGGTGTCCCTTCGAGTGAAACCAGGGTTTATGGCATCATAAGGTCGAGATAGTCCTGAGGTGGTATCTGTAGTTGTGCATCGATCATATCCTAGATAGCGTAGGTTCCAAACCATTCTTGAGGAATCTGCGGATGTTCCTGTTGAGTCCGTGAAATTGGTATTATCTACCAGGTGTTATCTAATTCATGGCAAGTGGGAATGGAAAAAGAAAATGACAAGGGTGGTACTCTAGATGATGAGAATAAAATTGATGGCGATAAGATCCTAGTAGTTAGTTAGGAGATGATGGTGATAATAGTGAATGGAATACTACCCACTTTCGCGTTATTTCGCGACATCTAAGAGGTAAAATTGAAGTACGCACTATGGGATGACAAATAGTGTAGCAAGTAGCTGATGGTGGTGGTAGTACTTGAGTAGTGAGTGCTCTACTAGTGAAGGAAAGAAAACATACTATCTTCCTTACAATAAGCATCCTAATACGTCCATTAAGATTAAGTCTGAATACACTACTGAACGACATTCTATGTATGGGCTGAATGATAGGAAAACCTTGTTCCTATGACAAATCAATGGTGCTAATGGTGGTGTAAGTGCAACTGGTGGTATAATGGTAGTGGAAGATGACAAGGCATCTTCAATGTCGGAATCCGGTGAAAGGATGACAGGGTGGGTATCTGAAGGCATGTCACTTGTTAACCAGGTCAATACAATTATATATACACGAATATGGGTATAAATAACTCGCACAGTGTGTGCATGAAACGACTTGTATAATGAATATGCACTTATGATAAAATGTTGAGATGCTATGATGATGTGGTTATAGTCTAGGGTCCAAGATACATCCTAGTTCGCTATAACCTTAGCTCTGATGCCAATCTGTCACACCCCCAAAATACCTGTTTTAACAGCGGAATGGAATACCTGGGGGTGACTGCCATAGCATCACAATTATAGTTACATTGAACGACCTAAAGTGTCGTTTGGAAAATACGTAGCTTGATCATTAAAAACATTTAGAGTTCGCAAAATAAGGTCCCAAAAGATGTTGCCAATTTAGGTACAATAAGTTCAACAAGATCAAACATTTCATAAGTGCAGAAAATATAGTGAGACGCGTCGACTCCGCGACTCCATGAAGATCCAAATGCATGCAACATGAGCTACCTTAATAACCTGAAAATACATTCCTAAAACGGTCAACATAAAGTTGGTGATTAGTCATAGGTTTATAAGTTAAATTGGATGTACAATAGCCATAAGTAAAAAGTAAAGTAATAAGATTTCAGTAATAAAATTTACATTGGCTCTTAAGCTCATGACCCCGAAGCTAGATGCAATTAAATTGGCCACAAATGAGTGTTTACCAGACACTCTAAATATATTAGACATGAAATGCATCCGTAATCCCGTTGAAGCAACCCAAACACGGATGGAGGAGTCACCCTCAATAGATCTATTCACTCACTCTCGCTTGTAGATTAATTAACGGTCCATGATAATAAAGGGGACTTGTCGTGACATGGTAATAAGGCAACTTAAGCAATGTAAGGAATTTAATACTTTGGCATGTACAAAAATAAGTGATGCAATGTATTCTCCCCCGCGGGATTTGGAATCAAATTATTGAATTAAAATGGGGCTATGAAAACTCACCTGAAGTGATGATACTATGACGTGAAATGATAGGGACAATAAGGCTCGAATATTAGCTGCAACCTAATATAAGTAATAATGATCTACTTTAGATCATGACGTGATGTAATGAATGCACATGTACATGATGCCTATACCACTCATAACTTGAAAATACTTGTTATTGTCAAAGTAAAATATTTTCCATACTTAAGAAAAATAAGTCTAACTAGACTTATAAAAACTAGTCGTAATATATCGTATATAAAATATTAGTGTTGTATTCATCGTTTTGAGAACCTTAAAATAACGTCAATTAGTCGTAAAAATAAGCTTTGGGTCATACGTACTTCATTGGTTAAGAATATAGCTCTTTAACAATATATCTAGAAAATATAGTACTTAGTACGTAGTTTATTATTTCTATTAGTGACTACTAATATATATATATATATATATATATATATATATATATATATATATATATATATATATATATATATATATATATATATATAGTTTTGACGATTTTGAAACGTGTATATCTTTGTCGTTATAAGTTAATTTTCCTCGTTCTTTATATCCACGGATTCGTCTTAACATGTATTAATATATTTTTGATAGTTCGGCTCCTCTGGGTTACGTCTAACGCCTCTTTTTGTCCGACGAAAATCGTCCAACAGCATGCATATTTTCTGAAAAATAGTTTTCGTCATTAAACTTGCAAAAATCACATCTCTTTCGTTATAAACTCGTTTTAATCCGTTCTTTCGCCAAAAGTTTCGTTTTGGAAGTAGTTTCTAAATCTTTGGTTAAAAATTACCCCAGAGTTCTTGATTTTTCTGGGTTTGGCATTTTGGGACAGTAGGTTTCTAGATAGGTTCTAAACTCACTTCTAATGTTCCAAATTAGTTTCTAATCCACCCAAATCACTTCCAATCATCAAAAATCTAGTCTATTCCTACCATACACCTTCTTAAGGTGTCATGGGTTTTTAAACATTATCAATCAAGTAGATCTACCAAGGGTTTCCATTTCTAGGGTTTCAAAGATATAAATGTATAAAAATGAGTGATATAAACTAACATATGCATGTAATCTTGTATAGAAATCATATGATCATGAAAATAACTTGAAGAAATTACAAAAAAGAGTTTGACAACTTACTTTGAAAGATTATAGAGCTTGGATGAGTAAAACCTAATAAACCTTGAGTTTTTATTTCAAAACTCTAACAAGGATCACCAAATGAACTAGAAAATAGCTTGATCTTGGAAAAATGATGGATTTTGCTTCTTGTTTTGATTTTCGCCGTGGACTAGGAGAGGAGAAAGGAAGAAAACTTGCTTTTTGCCACTTGAAATTATGAGGAGTATGTTAGAAGTTTTAACTAGATATTTTACTAGGGATTTTTAGATAGGATTGAAGGTAATTAATGTTAAGTGGTGAGGTGCATAAGAGGTCAAGGGGGGGGGGGGGGGGCTTGTGGGTTGGCTTGACATAGAGGAAAAAGGGCAAGAAAACTAGCTTGAATTAATTAGGAAACTAGTTGTAGCTTTAGTGTAATTTTAGTGTTACATTAGTTAGTTAGTTATAATCGGGTACCAGGTTTGCTAGAAATAAATTTTAACAAAGTTAACCGGGACTTAATAAAGTGATAAAAATGATAAAAATATGTTGGGTACAATTATTGAGTGTTTGGACAATTATAATTTAGTTTTCACGAAAACCGTCGTAATTGTATTAAACTTACGTTATAAATTAAATAAATTTTCAAAATGCCGGGTAAATGAATTTTATAATCTTTGTGATGTTGAAAAGGGTATAAAAATATATTGGGACCATTGTGGGGATTGTTACATATGTTTGTCATATTTATTAATCGTATGTTAATGTTTATTTAAAAATAAATAGACGTAAAACATAAAATATATCTAAATATTAATATTAATATTCTACGAGTGGTATAGTATGCAAATGCTATTATGATGATATGTAGACTATTTCTAGTCCGTATGAAATGTTCCTACTGATAAAGAATGAATTCGCACTTGAACCAATTCGGTTACGCGAATTTAAATATCTGTAAACTAATTTTACGATGAAATGAGTAATACACATTAATAGTGTTTTCTTTCCGGAAATGAATAGTGTTTCATGAATAGTAAAATTTTTGAACGCTTCTCAGAATATCAAACTGACCTAAAAAATGATGAATAGTAAAATAATGAATAGTGTTTTGATGACTAGTGATTTATTAATAGTAAATTATCGAAGTTCGGAAAATGATCTGAAATGGTGAGTTGTGACATCTTCTAATAACAAAAACAAAAAAAAAAAAAACACTGGTAGATCAGATTTGGGGTTAATCTTCTACCATTAATCATTTTGATCACATCATCTTCTCCGATCACCCTCCTTTCTTCCGATCACATCATCTTCTACGATCAACTAACCTCTATTATCCTGCGGTTACTCACACCTATTATCCTCATCTTTCTCCGACAATAAGTAGATCAGATTTGGGGTTACGTCCAATGGCTCCCTGTTTTCACCGTGTTGATGTAAGTTTATGGTTTTTTTAACGATTAGGGTTATTATTATTATTATTATTATTATTATTATTATTATTATTATTATTATTATTATTATTTATTATTATTATTATTATTATTATTATTATTATTATTATTATTATTATTATCATTATTATTATTATTATTATTATTATTATTATTATCATTATTATTGTTATTATTATTATTATTATTATTATTATTATTATTATTATTATTATTATTATTATTATTATTATTATTATTATTATTATTATTATTATTATTTATTTTTATTGAAACATAATAATTTTACATAAAGTTGGATGGGAGTCTAGATACAAGCTGAGCTCCCACTCCTTTCTGAATACAAAAGCTAATTCTGTGAAAGATAAAAACACCACTTTTAGTATTATTTGAGTGCCCGTTGGCAATAGATTTATTATTATTATTATTATTATTATTATTATTATTATTATTATTATTATTATTATTATTATTATTATTATTTTATTGAAACATATAAATTATATAAAGTTGGATGGGAGTCTAGACACAAGTTGTGCTCCCACCCCTTTCTGATTATTATTATTATTATTATTATTATTATTATTATTATTATTATTATTATTTTAATATATCTGTTAGGTTTCATGTTCAAAATTAGTATTAAAATATCCAAATGGCCCCCAAGTATTTGTCTGTGTTTGATTGAATATTTATATAAATGCACCATTTTTGTTTTTATCAGTTAATATAGTTTTTGTATCAAAAGTTTCACCCTTTTTGTTTTTATCAGTTAATTTAGGGTAGGATTGATGAAAAGTATCACCCTTTTTGTTACCTGATAATGTTTGACTAAAAGGTTAGTTTTTTTGAAGCAAATTGTTGTACAACAAATGTAGAAAGGTAGTTAGGATTAGAGTCAAATCTATGAAAAGTTAGTTGCAACTTTGTTGTTTGAAGACCTCATATACTCATTAGGACGATAGTTTTGACACTTGGTTAGAAGTTATGGTGTGCAGAAAATGGTTTTAACTGTTGAAGTAAACTCTAAGTCATCAGTTTCAATGATAAATAGGTTCATGTTGCGGTATGGAGTAAAAGCTACTACTGATTAGTGCTCAACTTTCTAAATGTTTGAGCATTACCTCTTTTGCAAGTAGAAGTCCTACTTTATTTGGAACTTTAAATAGAAAATCGGATATAGAGTGTTTGGATTGAAGTGTTTATGTTCTTATTTAGAGCAAATAAGTACTTGGAATTAAGCATTTTGTTACCTGACAATGTACAATGAAATCTAATAAACTATGTTTATCAATTCAACCTTTGCCTTTAATATAGGGAGTAATATATTTAGTGAAACGCATATGTACACCCATATTAATTTAAACTCTCAAAAGCCATACTTCACTACTCCTGTCTCCTAGGTATAACACTGAAGCTCAGCATATACAAGTTGACTTTAAAGTACAATATACTTATATACATATAATGCAAGTGTCTAGTGTAGCCTAGTATCACTTCCCATGATCTTTTTACCATATGCATGAGTATGACTTTATACTTGACAAGATTGTGTGAAGTTCAGCCTATATAGTCAATGAATAATCTTTGACCAACATAAGTCTTCTAGATAAGAGGATTCACCCCATTAACAATATAAGGTCTTTCTGAAATAACTTTGATAATATAAGATCTTCTATGAAAATTTTATTTGTAGCTTCACACAATCCTAGATTTTGATTTTGCTTTGTAGCATCACTATAATATCCATTATTTACTTGTCTTTTTTTCTTGTTAATGAAGGTCAGTATGAGAACCAAGTTATACATCTTGAAAACTACAGCAAAACAGTTGGCACTGAAACCGAATGCTTTAAACTTGTTCAAAAAGAGTGTGTTTGTTCCCTGGTTAAATCTAAAAACAAAAGAGCATGCTCCACTTTTTGCTTCTACACCAGAGACGAATCGAGAATCCCAATACAAACGTCCCTTTTTATTTTGATATTGGACATCATACTTTAGAGTTTGGTAGGAAGGAGTTCTGTTTGTTAGCTGGTTTTAGATTTGGTAATATTTCTTTAAAACATTTTGAGGATTGTGTTTCAAGTTTCTGTGCCCGTGTTTTTCCCAAGATAGCAAAGTTAAAGGATATGATATACAACCCCTTATTGAGACAGATGATGAATTTAAAAAACTATCAGATGAAGATGATGTCTGTGTTTGTTTATTGTTTGCTTTAGAATATGTTTTTATGGGTGTAGAGCTCAGACACGTAATTCAAGAAGAGTTGATGATTTTGATGCATGGAATAATTTCCCATGGGGAGAACGTATATGGAAAGGGTTTCACAATAGTATATATAATACAATCTCCAAAAACCGCGAAGCTCATTTGACCAAAATTGCAGACGGTTGCAAGCCTCAATGTACTTTGAATGGCTTTGTTTTCCCTCTTAAGGTCAGTAACCTTTCTGTTCTTGTTAGATAATTAAAATAAGTTAGCATAATTAGAATAAGGTTAGTGTTACAGTTGATTGTAGTCAGTTATATCAGTATAGATAACTTTCATTATTACGGGTAGTTCAATTGTAAAATACATTGGTCATTCATAAAAAAAGTCAAAATCATAATAATCTTCATATAAGCATACACTGTTAGTCATATAACTTGCATAATCTTAGAGTTAGTTGCATAAGTGGTAATTGTAGCCTAATCCAATCAATAATTAGCTTATTACATCATTTTAATTAGTCTAGGATCATTAGTAGTTTTTAAACACTTTTGCAAAACATAAAAAAGTCAAAACACCAAAAACCTTTTCCAAATCCATTTTTGCTTTGATTTATCATTTGCTTAGTTTTTAACCATTTTATATGAGATTTTGGGATAATAATATTTTGAAGGTCACCTTATCAATCCATTTTTTTTAATAATTTTTCTAAAAAGCTTTTATAGGCCTTGTTTTGGGCTGTTTTGAGAAAAAAGGTGCCCTGCACCAGTCTTTGTGCTATAATTGGTCATTTTCACAATTTAATTTCTGGCTTATTATTTGATCTTTTTGAATATTTTTTGGTTCTCTGGAAAGCGTGCACTACTAGCTTTTAGGATTTGTTCATTGTTTAGACTTAATAGCTTGTATAGTTAGACCAATTGACTTCTGGTTTGGGCTTATAGTTGGACTTATGACAACTGAAATTTAAAATATTTCAACAAAAATTAAATTTGGGCTTATTCCTGTTGGGCTTATAGTTGCACTACAGTTAAGACATCCACTCTTTCGTCAGAACACATGTAGCTATTATTGGTTTTGTTGTAAAGTTAATATCTATTGCAATTAATGCCTATTAAATTCTTTATATTGCATTTTTTGTTGTTTACACAGATATAGGTACTGGAAATATTCCCTAATTCAAAGCAGTGGTGGCATACAAAAGATAAATCCATACCCAGGTGTGTGGCATGGAGTGACAGTATGAAATTACAAAAAGCTGATTGTGAAAGTCTCTTTTATTCAAGAATACAACTCAATAAACTTGAGCCCACACCTAAAGAGATGAATACACAATGGTGGAGCTCTAGTGTAGAGTATTTTGAAAATGCCTCCACGGGAACTCCATCATCTGATATACGAGGGAAAAAAAGAAGAGAAAAGTGGTGAAAACTGAGACACATGTTCGCACATAGATTCACCGTCGTACCACACATGTCCATACTGAAATCCGTAGTGAGGTTGATTTTCATGGCTTGGGTGAAGCTTCCGTTGGAGAAAAGCTTGTGGCTATGGAACGGGATATTCGTGGTCGCTTAGCTGCAATTGAAAATATTTGAAAATTCCGAAGGTTATATATTTATAATCAATACATCATCATTTAACATATATCCTTATTTACTTGCTTAACTCAATATTTTTACGCATACATCAAGTGGATCCGCCAATCCTATGCAAGTTGATGATGATGTCAATGTTTCTGATCCAGCTGATCTTGAACGAAAATTTGAGGTAGTAAAAAATGATTTTCAGAGACGTATGCTAGCAATTGAGCAACACTTTAAGGTCATATTATCACCTAACATTTATCATACACTCTACCTTATTCAGGTAATTAAACAGTTAACAAAAAAATTTCGTTATGCAGCCCTCTAGTGGATCTGATCATGAATCAAAAGACAAGAAGACTGTTGATTGCTCGTTGGATGTTGATCATGAACCAAATGACAAGAAGACTGTTGATTCCTCTTTGGATGTTGATCATGATCAAGAGGTGTGTGATATTGAATGGTATTTATATTATAGACGTGATAAAAGTTAAACAACTATTTTCACTAAACAGGCATCACGTTCTTGTACAAAACTGAAGTCGGATGCTGAGCCGTTTTTGGCACAAAGTGATAAGCTTGAGAATGATAAGCAAATGTTTGAAATTGTTATTCCTGTTTCGAAGGTACTAACTTTGATTACTTCTCTATGTTCTATTTTCTCACAATGGAAAACTTCTAACTTTGATTAGGTAGAATATGAATCTTTTTAGCTTTTTTGAAATAAGTCTGTCAAGAAAACATTGACGGAAAACACAGGACATAAAATCTTTTTAGCTTTTTTGACTAAGAGCTTATATGTCATTACATGTTTATATCAATGGCTCCTATAGAAAGTACACACACTAATTTTAGTCAATAGACCCATTTCTTAAGTTTATAAGCCTAAAATAGTGAGCTTATGAGCTTTTCCAACTTTTCAATGAAACAATAGGATGTTCTTTTGGAAACACAGTCAAATGAGAAACTGAATTCTGAAGCTGAGAACTCTTTGGCACAAAGTGAGAAGTTTGATTATGGGAAAACAGGGTTTGAAACCAAAACATGTTCGAAGGTACTAACTTTGATAACTTCTATATGTACTATTTACAGACATTGCAATGAATAAATAATTTAATCAACATTTATTTAATAATATGCTTTTTCTTTAAATTACAAGACTGCGGAGGTATTGGAAGATATTAATGTTGCAAAGCTGAATGTTGATCCTGAAATATTGGCATCAACTGTTAAAATTCTATTTGACTCACCGATTAATGATCAGGTACTATATCATTATTTTTATAATCTATCAGTGAACATATTTGCTTAGCTCATGTACTTGTATTTTTACAGAGAGTAAATGAACAAGATGTTACAATGGGTGATTTATTTTTAGAAGAAGAGGAACAACAGAAGTTTAGCGATCTAGAGGTACAAGAACTTATGGCAGTGGATGCTCTTATGAATATATATGTTTTTTTTTTCTACTCCCAAAACGGTAGTCTTATCTATATACTTTTTCAAAAAAACACCACTTGAGTTATCTTTTTAAATTAAAAGTAATTTTTTTTCCTAATGTTTTCCTTTATTATAGGAAAAAGATAATGAGCTTGATTCTACTCCTAAAAAGGTAGTCTTATCTATATACTTTTTCAAAAAAACACCACTTGAGTGATCTTTTTAAATAAAATAATGTAATCTTTTTTTCCTAATGCTTTTATTTATTATAGGAAAAAGATAATGAGCTGGACACTCTTTCAAAAAACACAGATTCAAAGCAAGGATCCAACAATGAAAATGAAAAAGATAATGTCTTAGTTGTTGATGACGAACAACACAAGGTTAAAGTGATACGGGTACCTTTTGCACGCGAGATTAAACTCAACAAGTATCTTCTTCACCATACACGAACCCACCTGACTCTACTCCACAACAGCCTAAATTGCATGATAGGACAAACAAATGTAAAAATCTTCATCTACCGTTGACTGGGCCTGATGGTGAAGAGATTCCACCGTGGAAGGAGGTGATCTATTTTACTTATTATTTATTTAAAACTTTTAGTTAAATTCTTTGCACTTTACATATTTTTATCATAATTTTTCAGGATCTAAATTGTGTTAAAGGTGCGTCAAAAGATAGAGTCTTGGTACCTAAGGATATTCTGGCTTATTTGCGAGCAAACAAGAAAGATAAGAAGGAAGGTAAGAAGGATGATAAGAAGGATGATGAGAATGATGTTACGGGTTTTTATTTCCCATAGGCAGAAGATGCATGTGTAACGCCCGTCTTTTGGGAAAGGTTATTGGGCATCCTTGAAGGGAAAGATGGTTGGCTCTCTTGTACGGTATGTAAATGCGAACATGTTAAATTTTTGCTACACTCTTAAATGCTTTCAGCGTATTCGTAATTTTTTTTTAAATCGCAGCACATCGATCTATGGGTGTTATATCTATGGCATGTTAGACCTGCTAATGCTGACTAGGTGATGGCTGGCCCCTTTTTTAGCACGATGATTCTTAACAAAAGGATGCCTTGTTATTATGTTAACGGTGTCACTTATGGTACCCCCGGTTTGCTGAATCTGTGGAAAAGGTGTTTTTTTTTTCCTTTCTAAATTGTTAGAAGTAATCTGTAGTTGTGATGGTATATAGAATTAGTAAAAACTGCATGGATTTAGGTGTTAGGAATGGAATTAGTTGTTGATGTCACAACTGTCATAGTGCATCAATGGAATCATAGTTCATGTTAAGTGTTCATTATTACATACTTACAGTTTAAATTTGTTTAAAAAAGTTCAAGTAAGCTTCCTGCATCATTAGTTTGGATTAAATCTCACTAAATCATTATAAACATAAAACCAGTCATACATAAGGGGTGTTTGGAACAGTTTGGTTTGCTGAATTTTCATTTGCTTTAGTAGTTGAATTTGGTTCAATTAAATCAAAGTATGTCGTAGTAGAGTAAAAAATTGCATAAGACACATAGGTACTTCATTAAAAGTCAAAATAAATTAGTATTTCACATTTTTGCATAATCAGATATGTTCATAGTTGCATACACTTACATTAAGTTGTATAATTAGTTGTTATAACATAATTCATTCATTTGTTAGCTTATTACATCATACTAGAGCATTTAGGGTCAATCAAAACTAATAAGAGTCAAACATATTCATAAACTGAAAAAGTCAGAGTTCTTAAAAAGTGTTCAAAATTCATTTTTCGTCTGATTTTTAGCTCACTAAGTTTTTGTTAAAACTCTCTAAAATTTTGTGATATTGATCTGTGATTGCTGAACTTATTAATCCATAATTTATTGATTTTTGAGAATTTGTTTGATAGGCTTTGAACAAGCTTCTAGTGTCCTGTTTAAACCAAAACTCCCCTGCACCAGGGCGGTTAACCTTGAACCTGTTACAATTCATTGGCCACATCTTGCTTATTCCTTGAGCTTTTTGCATGATTATTGGCTTCATGTAAAATTTTCAAATGACTAATCTTGCTATCTTTTGTCATCATTATTGTAGGTGTATTTTCCTATAAATCAAAATGAGACACACTGGATCTTGGCAGAACTACATACGTAGTGGTGTGATAACCATTTACGATAGTCTTTGCCCGCAGCTTCCTTTCATTGAGAAAAGAAAATGGTTGCTTACGATGCGGTCAACCTTTGAGTTAGAATTCCCAAGTTACTCCAAAAATGTGAGGTGATGGACAGGAAAAAAATTGATAAACAAACATACAAAATCACCTTCAAGTATGCCGAGAATGTGCCAAGACAAGGCAATCTATATGGTGACTGTGGTATTTAGGTAATGATCAATTTATATAGGTTGACCCATAATCTATATTTGAAGGTAGAAAATCCAACTTTGGCAGGTTTAGCTTACAGGGAAAGGTTGACAGATTTTTTCTGGAAATACAAGATTGAAACAAAACCCAACTTTGGCATTCAGGTTTAGCTTACAGGGAAAGATTGATAGATTTTTTCTAGAAGTACATGATTGAAACAAAACCCAACTTTGGCATTCAAACAATTGTTAACTGTAGTACGCTATTTGAATATGTTTGGCAGTACTCTAGTCGTTAAGTTTGCAAACAATTGTTAACTGTAGTACGCTGATTGAATATGTTTGGTAGTAGTCTAGTCGTTAATTTCGTATAGTCAGAAACTGTAGTAAAAGAGAGGTAGAATTTTTGTTTCAAGTATTATATGTATTGTAAATTTGGGTTGCAACTGTATTGATAGCTTGGTAACCAAAATTTAGATAATATATGCTACTTAAAAGAAACAAACCAACCTAAATTAAAGCAATAAAAACAGATTATGGAGAGCACTCAAGCTATTAATACAACAAACCAACCTAAATTAAAGCAACAAACCAACCTAAATTAAAGCATAAAACGATTCCTAAATTACAATACATATGCTAACCATTTCGTAAAGAAGCTAGTCTATTTGTTCCGAGGAACTCAAGTTTTTGGAAACATAAGGGAGAGCACTAGACCCTTCATCATCAGCTGCACTTTGAAAGTCGTCATAAAGCATCCTTGGAACAAATAGACTAGCTTCCTTGAAAGGCTTAACATGAGGTGATATCAAGTAAGCTGGTGATTTAGATTCTTCTTCTTCCCAAGCTATAACCTCTTCCAACAACATAGAGTCGTGCTTTTTTTTTTTCTTTCATCATGAATTCTAACTTTTTGTTTCACCTCCTCATCAGACTCATCTGTACACAAGTTTTTATGATAAAAATCAACTAGGTATGCTTGAGGTATATGAGAAACATACACCTCAAGTATACCATGCACCTTAGCCATTTCATACATTTTTTTTACATCCATATCACATTCAACGATTGTCAAACCTTCTTCTTGGCTACGTTTAGGCATATAGTAAAACCATGCCCAAACATCAGCTTTTATTTTTTCCAACAACATGTCACACATTTGAGAATACGACAACCTTTTAGACCTAGATAATTTCACCTCAATCATATCTATACATATATACTTTAATGGATACACGTCAAATACGCCTTTATGAAAAACTTCAAGAATGAGATCATCACAACTTTGAGACATCGTGTGTAAAAATTGAAAATGTTTATTTGGGTCAATTGTGTGTATTTGGGACAACAACAACTAAAGGATTAATATAGTGATCATAATGGATATTACATGTTGCACAAAATATTTACCTGCGGGACAATAGATAACTTGAAACCAATGTCGTGGTCGAATAGGACCTGATGGTTGAGTATCCTATCACTTATTCTTTTTGACAATTTAAATTTCACAACTAACACATATTAATTGATCACCTCCAAAATTCCATCAACCTATGGGATGTAGTAGATGAAAATTTAAATGCATATTTATTTACTAAGGTCGAGTAGATTTTGATCGAGTAGCACCAGATGGTCGAGTATCCTATCACTTATTCTTTATGACAATTAACTTTCACAACTAACACATACTAATTGATCACCTCTAAAGTTCCATCAACCTATGGGATGTAGTAGATGAAAATTTAAATGCATATTTATTTACTAAGGTCAAGTAGATTTCGGTCGAGTAGCACCAAATGGTCGAGTATCCTATCACTTATTCTTTATGACAATTAACTTTCACAACTAACACATATTAATTGATCACCTCTAAAATTGAATCAACCTATGGGATGTAGTAGATGAAAATTTAAATGCATATTTATTTACTAAGGTCGAGTAGCACCAGATGGCCGAGTATCCTATCACTTATTCTTTATGACAATTAACTTTCACAACTAACACATATTAATTGATTACCTCTAAAATTCCATCAACATATGGGATGTAGTAGATGAAAATTTAAATGCATATTTATTTACTAAGGTCTAGTAGATTTCGGTCGAGTAGCACCAGATGGTCGAGTATCCTATCATTTATAAATATGAGTTAATAACAAAGGGTATTGCCATCAAACGAAAAAAATGAATTCACCAGAAGATTGGGAATGGGAACAACTTCTTGATATAGATGACTCCGATCTCCGACTTTCCGCCACCACACAAAATAGAGTCTCATCTATATTCCCTAGAGTTGATAATTATGATGAAAACCCTGTTAAGACATTACATGATCCTGTAGGTATTCAAGACAGTGTGGTTGATAGTGTAATGGCGACACAGGAATATGTTAGGAAAGTTATTGATGATGTGGGAGAGGATTCTGATTTTGAAAGTGGGCCATGGGTTAGCGCGGTTGAGTATGTGAAAGCTGATGGCGGGATCGTTATTGGTTGTTTTGCAGATATTAAAAAATTTATCAAGAAAGGGAAACTTGACAAGGTTGTTGCTATTATCAAGTTATGTACTCCAAATGTGCTAGGTGATCTAATTGTGACATTGAAAGACGTTTCAGGCTTAATCTCAGGCACAATTCATCACAAAGTTGTTGATGATCCGAGGTTTGAAAAGCAGTTTACTGTAGGAGCTGTTTTGATACTGAAAAATGTATCTGTGTTTTCTCCAAAACCATGTGCTCATTATCTTAACATAACAATTAAAACTGTTGTTGAATTTTTCTCCAAAGATGTAGTTTCTTTATGCAGCGATGTTGGTTGTAGTGGAAGTGAAATGAAAGTTTAAGAAGTGTTGTTTTTTAATTTATTTGGTTTTTTCTAACGTTGAATGATGTAAACTTGTTACATTTTATGATTACATCCTGATAATTACTCTAAAGAAGTTTTTGCAATGCAAGATCTATAACTATAAAAAAAAGGTAAATATGAATTCTAATATGAATTTAAATTTCTATCTACTAAACATGTAAACATAGAATGTAACAAATTGATATCTAGTTCCTACCCATCGAAGTGTCAAAACTTTCCACCAACATGTCGAATATAGTAGATGAAATTTAAATGCATATTTATTTATTAAAGCTATAACGATCGAGTAGATCTTGGTCCAGTAGTGAATTACGGTCGAGTATCCTAACACTTTCCCAGCAAAACTTTCGCGCCAAAACTTTCCCGCCAAAATTATTGCGCCAAAAAGATATTATTTATACATATATAGTATTAGGAATAATAGTATTAGCCGTTAAAAAAAATAAAAATTATAAAATACACATACATTTCAACATTTCACATAACACACACTATGGCTGAACTTTCTACTGAAATGATCTTGTTCGGGATACTAACAAGGGTGACACCAAAAGATGTTGGTCGCTTCAAGAGTGTTTGTAAGACATGGAATGAATTACTTTCAGGAAATGCCTTTGTAAAGGCACATTTTTCTCGCTCGGCAATTCCATCTAATCAGAAAGTTCTCGTAATAGAACACCAAACATGCTCAATTCATCCAATCAACTTTGAAACCCATGATTATGGGTTGGGCACAAGCATTACCATTCCTTTCGATCATCGATCATATGATAATCGATTAAATGTCATCTCTATTCTATCACATTTGAATGGATTATTGTGTGTTTGCAATTATTTCACATCCGATTTGTTCCTTTGGAACCCAGTCACTACCTCTTTCAAATGCTTGCCACCCCTATATTCCAACAATTTCTATAAAGATAATCATGATGCAGTTGGTCTATACACCGACACACATGATGATTTCAAAGTCCTGTACATAAGGCATGGGGATGCTACGCTTGCTGTTAATGTGTATTCTAGGAGTGATGAATCCTGGAGAAACATACCTCTCACCCTACCATCGGAGTATCTAACCAACAGTTTCTATTGGTCATCTGGTACTTTGTGTGGTGGTACTATTTATTTCACTCTTAGCGAGTAAGTTGTTGGTGCTAAGCATTTAATGATTTCTTTTGATGTAAATTCGGAGGAATTTCATATGATCCACTTTCCACATATTCCTAACCATGGAATCTCACATATTCGTTTAGTGAATGCACAAGATGAGCTAGTGATGTTTGCTGCCACTGGATATCGTGAGATAAAAATTGACATGTGGATCCTTTAAGAAGGTACATGGTATCAGATCCACTCATTTCCTCTAATATCCCTTGATTTGCGGTGCTCGATAACACATTATGTGACAAACAGAAAAAAGTGGTTTGTGATGGCAAAATTTCAGAAGATTTTTGAAATCGATATTGGTATAATGTGGTTTGACCATTTTTATCCCGTTACTTCCCGGACGTGTTCTAATGGTGCGTTGTTTACGGAGACGCTTTTTTCAGCTAAAATCTAGGATTTGTAATGTTTTAATTTTTAGGATTTGTAATGTGTTAATTTTTAGGATTTTTAATGTTTTACTTTTTAGGATTTTTAATGTGTTAATTTTTAGGATTTGTAATGTTTTACTTTTTAGGATTTGTAATGTTTTAATTTTTAGGAATTTATGTAAGCTATAATGGTCGAGTAGATCTTGGTCGAGTAGCGGCTTATAGTCGAGTATCATAACACTTTTTCATTATCAAAATTATTTTTTACAACAAATATTAATTGATAACATTTAAATTTCCACCAATATATGGGATGTAGTAGATGAAAATTTAAATGCATATTTAATTTATATAAGCTATAATGGTCGAGTAGATCTTGTTCCAGTAACGGCTTATGGCCGAGTATCATAAAACTTTTTCATTATCAAAATTATTTTTTACAACAAATATTAATTGATAACATTTAAATTTCCACCAACATATGGGATGTAGTAGATACAAATTTAAATGCATATTTAATTTATATAAGCTATAATGGTCGAGTAGCGGCTTACGGTCGAGTATCATAACACTTTTTCATTATCGAAATTATTTTTTACAACAAATATTAATTGATAACATTTAAATTTCCACCAACATATGAGATATAGTAGATGCAAATTTAAATGCATATTTAATTTATCTAAACTATAATGGTCGAGTAGATCTTGGTCGAGTAGCAGCTTATTGTCGAGTATCATAACACTTTTCATTATCAAAATTATTTTTTACAACAAATATTAATTGATAACATTTAAATTTCCACCAACATATAGGATGTAGTAGATGCAAATTTAAATGCATATTTCATTTATGTAAGCTATAATGGTCGAGTAGCGGCTTATGGTCGAGTATTATAACACTTTTTCATTATCAAAATTATTTTTTACAACAAATATTAATTGATAACATTTAAATTTCCACCAACATATGGGATGTAGTAGATGCAAATTTAAATAAATATTTAATTTATTTAAGCTATAATGTTAGAGTAGATCTTGGTCGAGTAGCGGCTTATGGTCGAGTATCATAACACTTTTTCATTATCAAAATTATTTTTTACAACAAATATTAATTGATAACATTTAAATTTCCACCAACATATTGGATGTAGTAGATGCAAATTTAAATGCATATTTAATTTATGTAAACTATAATGGTCGAATAGATCTTAGTCGAGTAGCGGCTTATTGATAAGGCGAAAAGTGTACCGCTTTTAAGGGGTCATTTAAGCCCGAATTCGTGATTATTTGATCAATTAGTGCCCTAAATCGTTCCTTTTGTCATTTTAGGTACTTTTGAGAAGAAATCTGGAAAAGGAAGCATTTTGGACGTTTTTTGAGCATAAAAGTGAAGAAAACGGCAAAGTCTCAAAATCCTTGCTGTGAACAGTACCTGACGACGTCAAAACCTCACACATGACGGTGTCAAGCTTGGCAAAAGAGGTGGATATGAAGAATACACATGACGGCCCAGAACTATTTCAAGTATAAAATGCCTGACGGCATCACCAAGGCCGTCAGGGTCATTTTGCAAGTGACGGCATAGAGCTCAATTTCTACATTACGACGTCAAGACTGGATCTAGGCAATACGACCCTTAATTTGGCGGCGAGTTGACGACGTCAGACGCTATAACGTGACACCGTCAGAATGTATTATCTATATATATTTTTCATTCATAGTGTGTGGAACATTAGGAGAACTTTGAAGAGCTTAAACCCTAGACGAATTTTTTGTAAAAATAAGGGTTTCAACCCTTATTCCTTCCATGCTTAATTGAAGATAAGTTTTCCAATAATCATACAATATGTCTATGTGTTGTGTGATTCTATCATATGCTTGTCTTAATTTTAACATGTTAGGCTAGGTTTTTATTGTGTTTGCTTAGATGTAGTGAAACCTAGATATTGATTATTGGTTGATGGTTTGTTTATAATTGTTGTGGATGATTGTATTCGATGTTAGGCTTAAGAAAACTGGCAGACTTCCATTGGTAACTTGCTTGAACGTCTTAAGAAACATGATCGTAGGTGTACTACGATTTTTGGTTTTATTTAGTGCATAAGTGAATTCTAGTGATCCCATGTTAGGAGCTTTTAGTTGGCTCGACATAGGAGTGAAGTAGGAGCTTATAGAGTTAGGGAATATTGTACATGGCCCTACTACTAGTATTAAGGAATATAACCTGTCATCCATGCAACTGTAACAAGCTAATCAACCGGTAAAAGATATCTAAGGAGTAATGAAATCTAAGTAAACACATCTTTTCTCATTATTGTTTTCACCACATAATCACATTAGTTTATTTTCATTTCTTTTTATTTTATTTTGATTGCATCTGTAGTTAATTGGGTTAGTTGACTAGCAACTAATTCCGCCCACTCCTTCAAAACCTAAGATTTTACTTGCTTTCATAAAATATAAAAAATACAAAAAGAATCATCCCTCACCTCTAGACCTAGTTTAGTAGGCTTTCTAATCCTAGCGGCACTATTCCAGAGTTGAACGATCAATCCCCCGATACTTGTCACTATACTACACTACAACGATCAGGTACACTGCCTGGCGTGGATTGCAAGCTTCTCAAGATCCCTTGAGAGGTAAAACCTGTTGCGAGGGCGCAATTTCATGCATCAAGTTTTTGGTGCCGCAGCCCGAGGAATAATTGTTGTCTAGGTTAGAATTTCTTTTTATTAGGTCTACTTGCTAGATTCCTTTCTAGTAAGATTTTTATTTTTAGGTTTTCTTTAGTCTATCTCATTTCTTTGTTCCTTTGTTCGTAACCATTACCATCCGACATCATGGAAGGTGGTAATATCCTTGAACCCGTCAACACACCCCAACAAAAGCACCCACAAAACCTACCACAACCAAACCAACCTCCTAGACCCCCGAACATTAGGAGAGTATTCCCGTCCTAGACACCAAGGCTATCGAAACACCATTGAGCTCACTCAAGGAGCCAATGTGTCTCCCTTGCGATCCGACACCATCCAGTTGGTGCAAAGCGGAAGTGCATTCCATGGACTTCATTCCGAAGATCCTAATCAACATCTCAAGGATTTCCTAAAAATCGTAGATTCCATAGACCTTGATGTTGCAACTAGAGAGACGACCCAATTACGTCTATTCCAATTCTTTCTATGTGACCAAGCTAGTCAATGGCTTGAACGTTTACCCGCGGGATCTATCACCTCTTGGGATGATCTCACTTCTCGTTTTGTTGCTCAATTTTTCCCACCGGTGAGAACTACCAAGCTTAGAAATGACATTTTTATGTTCCAACAACGTCAAGGTGAATCTCTCTATGAAGCATGGACTCGTTTCAAGAACTTACTCCAAAAAGTCCCTCATCATGGCATAGATCTTTGGCTATTAGTTCATATCTTCTATGACCATGTCGACTTTCACACCAAACGCACCATTGATCGAGCCGCCGGAGGCAGGTTGTGTGATAAAGACGCCGAGAAATCTTGGGAAATTATTGATGAACTTTCCTTCGACAATCGTGAGTTATGGGAAGTTACGCAGGTTATAAACTCGGCTATCAATGCAATCTCGACACCTGGGGAAACCACTGAAATCTCCAAAGAACTCCTTTGCGAACTTGAGAGAAAAATGGATTACCTCACGGAACAACAAAGGAGATCTTTAAGTCCCAGACGGGCAACAGTCAATTCTTTCTCAAATATGAATCCAACACCATTGTCTAAGTCACCTCTTAGAGAGAATGTCGAAACCTTTCAAAAATATGCTCGACCTTATTCGCCTCCTCAAAACCTCAGCCCGGAATTCGAAACTCGAGTGAGAGAGTACATGGCAACCCATTCTGAGCGGCTTGCTAAATTCGAGGAGGCTGTTTATAAACAAAAGGAGGAGATGCAAAAGAAAATGATGGAGATGATGAGCTTAGTGGAGGAATAATCAAACCAAAAAACCCCGGAAATGATGTTATTTAGGAAGGAAAGTGTTACCCCCACTACCCAATTTGTTAACTCTATCACAATTGTCCACGAGGGTAATGAAGAGAAGGAAACCCCTATTGTACAAATCATTGAGGAACCACCAAAATCCCAATCATTAGGGTACTACCTAAAACATGATATAAATGAGAATACCATAACAAATTGGATAAAGGGTGACGGGCGTAACCAATCCTCCAAACGGGTTTCCAAAAGAGAGAAAGAGGGGGAAGATGAGTGTTGATACAAAAGTTGGGCGTTCCTGGATATGGGCTCTTGCTCTCGTACCAATTCACTTCTTAGTACTTGTAACCTGCGCACTAAGAAAATAAACAACACCGTTAGACTTATCGTGCGATTGTCTCCCACGATTAGACTCCGGCGTGAGAGTAAGTAATCGATTTAGGGTTCTCGTAAAGAGTTAGGGTTTGTGAATCGTACCTTGAATGAGAGTTATGTCATTCCTTATATAGGCGCAGAATCCTTGTAGGGTTCGTGCTCCTTACGTTTCGCACCCATGGTGCTTATCCGGGTAAGGATATCTATTCCATAAATAGATGATCCTTGTCTATATCGTGTATAGTTTATTTGGGTTTGGGCTTACGTGAGCCTGGTCCCATTATTGATGCGGCCCAAGTTAACATAGCCCACGCACGGTGGTTTTGGGCCTTAGTAATGTTTATCATTTGGGCTCGTGGCCCATATGTAGACCATACATCATCATGTCCCCCCAGTCTAGTATGCGTGGCTCGTAGCCGTGGATGCTAGACTAATATTAACAGCGGTAAGCATGGCGGGAGAACATTGAAATATTGCCGCCCATTTTTAAAGTGCAATGCACCTAGTCATAGATATCTCAAAAAGAATACCTCGAAAATTGGGGGTTGTGTCCACGTGGCCCTCGTAAATCAGGAAAAAGTGCATGTACCGGTTCGGTTCTAGCCACACGTTTTTGTGAGTGGGATCCACGTGGAGATAATCTAGGGGTTTTTTTTACTCCCTATATAATAGTCACCGCCCTATTTTTACAATCACACACAGTAAAACACACACTCACCATTGCTCACTTTCTTGAAAGCTATCTTTTGCAGAGAAAATAATCATTTCTTTAGGTAATTTTTGTGTGCGTTTTACTAGTGAATTAATGAAAATGGTTGCCCAGTTAGAGGACTTTCACTCTGCGATGACGGAGAATGATATTACTCAGTTTTCATCTGACTATTTCATTCCTCTGGACGTGCATCCAAAGGCTCCAGATGTTGACGTGTGTATAGCTGATTTCCCCGAAGGGAAAGTAGGGCTATACACGAAATTCTTTGAGTACGCGAATTACCGCATGCCAATATCTATTTTTCTGAGCGATTTGCTCAACCACTATCGCCTCCACATCTCACAGCTGCACTGTATAGGTGCGGCTAAGGTGTCGAATTTTGAAGTAAACTGTCGTTTACTTGCGATAGAACCGACCATAGCCTTGTTCCGCTCCTTTTACCACACGACGTGGTCAAATGGATGGGTATCTTTTGCGAAGCGCCCGGGGGTGCTTCAGTGTTACACTGAGAAGGTAGATTCCCTAAGAAATTGGAGGGAGCATTTTTTCTGGGTGGATGATGTGGTTTTTCCATCGCCCTATGAGTTTTATACTCAGGATACTTTGCCAAGGGATGGGCGCCCCGCACCCGGTTCCTATAGGCTGACTGATGCGCAGACTCTTGATGCCAACCGCCTAGCCATTAACCCTTATCTGGAGGAGTTTTTGGTACACATGGGGTTGAGTCGCAATTACTTCGGCACTGCTGACGAGGTGCCCACTTTTATAAGTGAGGAAGGCCGGGGTGGGTGTTCGTCCCTTCTACTTCAAATTTTGTAAGTCTTTTTGTATGCGCATCTTTAATAACTAATCCTTTCTTCTTTCTTGTTTTTGTTTATGTGCGCAGAGATGGATCTATTCGCCGTTGTGAAGCTGGAGAAACCAAAGCAGGTGACTATAGGAGTGCGCCCTCTGAGGGAAAGTGAGCGGCCACTGCTGGAGGCGACTGAGGGTCGCTTGACCGTGCTGCCGGAGATTGTCCATGAAAACACGCCGCCGCTTCAAGTGACGCCTGTTCAGATCGTGGCGCCAGATGTGGAGATGGCGCAAGAGGAGGCGCGCAGAATCGTCTGACGCCATAGAGATCCTAAAGCCCGAGGAGGTGCTGAAGGAGGAAGTGGCGCAGAATATTAAGCGCAAAGGGGAGGCTGGGAGCAGTGGCACCAATAAGAGATGACGCTACCTCATTGGGGATGCGGAGTCGTCCGCGGAAGAGGAGACATCTGCTCGTGGCGCGGATAAGAAGGCTGCTGAGGCCTCTCCATTTCTGTAAGTATCTGCATCTCTATTATCTTTTTTTGTACATTGCTTGTCGCAATATGTACTAACTGCCGTCTTCATGTCTTGTAGGGATGATTCCGCGAAGAATGATGGGGTCTTCGTGGATGTGGTTTCCTCTCCGCAGAATGAAAACATGGAGGGGAAAGCCAAGGTTGATGAGGGTGGAGAGGCGCAGCAGTTGATGGATGAGTTGGCTGCGACTACTGCGCGCCAGGCTGAGCTGGTGGCTCAGTTGAGGGAGAAGTATGTCGGGGAGAGCAGTACTCTCGCCTAGAAGGATGAGGAGATAGCGAGGCTCCGTGCGCAGTTGGCGGATGCGCAGGCGGAGTTGGAGTCCTCCCGAGTGTACACTAAGAAAGTCACCCATGAGAAGTTGTCCGCCCTAGCTGAGGTGGAGGAGGCGCGCGGGAAGCTTCATCACTATAAGTCTGACATGACTTGGGCTGTTAGGTTTTTGGAAGAGAAGAAGGTGGAGCACTTTGCTAACATTGCCAAGTTCAAGGAAGATATGACGAAGATCATCCAGCTGCAGGAGGACAAGCTGCGCGGCCTGAGTATCGAGTACGATGAGAAGTTATATCCTCATTTGATGTCAACTATTGCTGAGCGTAGGTATTTCTTTTTTACCCTTCTTCTTCATAATAATTTTTGTTGCTATGCTTTTTATTAACACAAATTGTCTTTGTTGATGTAGGTGGTTGATTAGCCACGGGTTGCGCCTGGCGGCTATGGGGACTCTGGAGTCCCAAGAGGTGTTGGACGCCTTTGGGAAAGTGGTTCACTGTGCGGTGGCATGCGGGAAGTCAGAGGCTCTGGAGGATCTCCATGAGGCCAAGCTTCTGACCAAGGATTTGGCAGAGGTCCCTGTTTATAATGCGGCTGCCTACGATGAGTTGATGCAGGCTACAACGGGGTTAAAGGTCCTCGAGTTGCCGCACATTGGAAGGTTGGAGCGCGACCAAGACAACCCCATAGATGTACTTATGGCGGGGTTGACGTTGGAGCGCCACCTTTAAGAGGATGGAGAGGGGCAACTAGATTACTTCCTGAAGCCTGATGCGTCACAGCTGCAAATTCCTGTGTTCGCGCAGCCTCGCCACATCCTTACCCCATTTGCTCTTGAGAGGGAGATTCCCTTGAAAGAGGTTTTGGAGCGTCACGCGCAGAGGGCTGCTCAGAAGAGGGGCATTCAGGGCAAGGCAGTGTTGTGTGGAGTGGGTGCTGCACACATCCCTAGGTCTGATGGTGTGCCCGTGAGTGTTCCTACCGTATCTCCCAAGGATGCTTTGATTCTGAGAAAGCTTCAGGAGGCGAGGAGTTCTGCTGCTCCGGAGGATAGCCCTGAGCATCGCCATAGCATGTAGGCTTTTTGTATATGTATTATGTGAATAATGAAGTGTATCTTTCCTTGTAATTTTTGTGTAAAAATGTTGAATAAGATACCTTTTTGTATTTTAAGTTCGTGACTTAAGAAATCTACTTGCATTGTTTGCTAAGTTTTAATTATCTGACCAAGTGTATTGGCTGCGTGATTTTAAGAAATATACTTGCATTGTTTGCTAAGTTTTGTTATTTTGACCAAGTGTCTTGGCTCGTTATTTGCAAAGCTTGTACGGTGTACTTAGTTTTTTGCGCACCCGTCGTGGGATGCGCACGTGAAACTTACTTTGACGTCTCAAAAGTAACGCGCTTAGCAAGGATACGTTATCCAATGTTGATGGGTTTGCAACCCTCTCACTCAACGAGTGAATTAGTAGGTTTACTCATCCTTTATGCCTTCGTGGGTCTTTAATTAGTGCATGCACGCCATGTAGGCAGAGATATAAGATAACAATATTGACATATATAAGTATGTACGCAATAAAGTGAAATACGCTATGGAGTTAGCTAGAAACCATAACATTTTATTGATACTTGTATGTTTTTTGAAAAAATAAAAATATAATTCCTAGGAAAGAAAAGAAAAGACAAACACTTATTGGGCATCTCTTAGGATGCAAAGGTGTCTGTGTAATGGCCGTAGCCTAAAAGTAACATCTTTTAAGATTGCAGATGTTCCAAGTGCGCGCTAGGTCGTGACCTTCCATATCAAGCAGTCTGTATGCACCGTTACCGAGTGCATCTGTGACCTCGTAAGGGCCTTCCCACTTTGGTCCGAGCTTGCCTGTGTCTTCTGCGTGGCTCGCATCATTGGCGCGGTAAACAAAGTCTCCTGGCCTGAATGAAGTGTGTTTGACCTTTGCATCATAATATTTCTTCATCTTTGCTTTAGCCTTTGCTTCGCGTATAGCTGCGCGTTCACGCCTTTCTTCCAGTAAGTCCAAGTCTATGCGCCATTCCTCGTCATTTGTTGTGACGTTGACCTCTGCTGTTCGTATAGTTGGCATTCCAATCTCAGTTGGTATGACGGCTTCTGTTCCGTAGACGAGGGAAAATGGCGTGTCGCCAGTACTGGTTTTGATTGTTGTGCGATGCGCCCATAAGACATGCGAGAGCTCGTCCACCCACCTTCCTTTGTGTCTGTCAAGGCGCGCTTTTATTCCTTCCCCTGGACTGCGGTTTGCGCGCTCAACTAGGCCATTGGTTTGTGGGTGTTTTACTGAAGCGAAGTGTTGCGTGATGTTCAATTGCGCGCACCAATCTTTGAATGGGTTATCACAGAATTGTTTTCCGTTGTCTGATATAATCTCTCCCGGTAGTCCGAAGCGACAGACAATGTTGTCCCAGACAAAGCGTTTGACTTGGTTTCCTGTGATGCTCACCACCGCCTTTGCTTCAATCCACTTCGTAAAGTAGTCTATGGCTATGATGAGGAACTTTACTCCTCCTGCCGCTACTAGAAAGGGTCCTGCGATGTCAATGCCCCATTTGTAAAATGGCCAGTTTGAGGTAATTGGAGTTAGCTCTTGTTGTGGTCGGCGCGGGATTGGCCTATGTACTTGGCAACTGCTGCACTTCTTTATCAGATCTCGTGTGTCGCGATGCATGGTTGGCCAATAATACCCTGACCTTAGAGCGCTTGCCACCACAGATCGCGGCCCTGAGTGCATACTACATGATCCCGCGTGGATTTCTCTGAGTACGTAGTCTGCTTGAAGAGGTCCAACACATCTGAGCCATGGTTGTAAGAAAGAGCGTCGATAGAGTATGTTGTCTCGTAGTTCAAATTGTTCAGCTGTGAGCCGCACTCTTCGAGCGTCCTTATGGTCTTGTGGTAAAGTTCCATTGCTAATGAATTCAATGGTAGGTGTCATCCATGTGGGATCTTGTTCTTCTATCACTGTGGATATCCCCATTTCCAAAATTGACTTATTTTTCAGGGTTTCTACCAATACCTGTTTTGAGAGGTGCGCGAAGCTTGTGGATGCAATCTTGCTGAGCGCGTCAGCCTTCCTGTTATCTCCTCTGGGCACCTGTTTTATTGTGAACCTGACAAAGTTTTTGATTAAGGACTTCGTCTTTTCTAGGTATTGGATCATGTGTTCATCTTTGGCTTCATATTCACCTAGCACATGGTTAGCGACTAGCCGAGAATCTACATTCACTTCCAGGTTGCGTACACCCATTTGGATTGCGATGCGTAGTCCGGCTAGTAGGGCTTCGTATTCTGCCTCATTGTTTGTGGCTGTGAATTCAAAGCTCTGCGCATAGGTGAATTCCATACCTTCTGGATTTGTAAGAATAAGGCATGCGCCTGATCCATCTACACATGAATACCCATCTGTGAACAGAATCCAGGGTTCCTGTAGATCTATTTTTGTTGCAGATGTTGGGCTGTCGGTATCTGGCTTCTCCACGATGAAATCGGCTAAGATTTGTCCTTTGATTGCAGTGCGCCGTCTATATGAGATGTTATATTCACTTAACAGTACACTCCATTTTTGTAACTGTCCTGATGCGCCGGGTTTAGAGATAACTTGTTTGATTGGCTGATCGATGATTACAGCTATTGGATGCGCTTGAAAGTATCTGCGCAGCCTTTTGGCTGCGAATACTAGAGCGAAGACCAGCTTTTCCATAGCGCTGTAGTTAGTCTCTGTCTTCTTCAGGGCTTTGCTTACAAAGTATATGGGTGTCTGGACGGAGTTCCTATCTGTCAATAGTACTGCGCTAACTGCTCCATGAGTTACCGATAAGTACATGATTAGCTCTTCTCCTGGTCGTGGTGCGACAAGTTTGGGAAGGGATGCCAGATGGTGTTTAAGTTGTTGGAAAGCTTCCTTCGCTTCTTCGGTCCAGCGAAAATCTCCCTTTTTTGTGCACTTCGTGAGTGTTTTAAAGAGAGGGAGTGACTTGTCTGCTGATTTAGATAAGAAACGGTTTAGCCCTGCTAGCTTTCCATTTAATGACTGGACTTCTTTGAGTGTGCACGGTGAGGGGAGATCAATAACAGCCTTTGTTTTTTCTGGACAAGGCTTGATTCCATCAGGCTCTATTAAGTATCCAAGGAACATGCCTTCGGTTGCTATTTCTTGGGATTTAACTTCATGTTTATTCGTCCCAATGTTCTGAACGTTTCCTCGATGTCGCGCACCAATTCATCCTCTGTGTGGCTTTTGATGACAAGGTCGTCCACGTAGACCTCCAAGTTGTGGCCTACTTGTTTCTCGGAAGCTGTGTCCACCAGTCGTTGGTATGTCGCGCCTGCGTTTTTTAAGCCAAAAGGCATTTTTGTGTAGCAGTACACTCCTTGACTGGTGTGGAAAGCTGTTTTTTCTTCATCTTCGACTGCCATCTGAATTTGATGATACCCTTTGTATGCGTCTAGGAAGCATTTGAAAGGGTATCCGCACAGGGATTCTACCTTCCAGTCTATTTCTGGCCGTGGGTAGCAGTCCTGTGGACATGCTTTGTTAAGGTCCGTGAAGTCCACGCACATTCTCCAACTGCCATTGCTCTTCTTTACCATAACTGGATTAGAGAGCCAGTCGTGGTAGTACACTTCGCGCATGATGCCTGCGTCTACGAGCTTATGTACTTCTTCCAGAATAGCCTTTAAACGATCTGGGGCCTGGCCGCGCTTCTTTTGTCGTATTGGAGGATATCCTTATCGGATTTGTAGCTTATGCTCTGTGATAGAGCGTGGCACTCCTGTCATGTGTTTTGGTTCCCATGCGAAGATGTCCAGGTTCTTCTACAAGAGTGCGCATACGGCTGTTTTACCCTTGTCAGATAAAGATCCACCAATCGAAATTTGTTGTTCCGGGTAATCGGGATGAATAGCGACTTTTAGGTTTGGTGTTTTTTCTGTGCGCTGTTCTGGAATAGTCTCTACTTCAGTTACTACCGCATTGCATTCTCTTGGTGGTACTGTTGTGTTATAGAGGGTGACAACTCCTCCTTCAACTGGAAACTTAAGCATTCCGTGCGCTGTGGATGGTATAGCGCGCATGGATGATATTCCAGGTCTCCCAATGATACCATTGTATGGTGAGGGGGACTTTATTACCATGAAATTTATCCATGTTGCGGTTGAGTGTTGTTCATCTCCTACGACCACCAGCAAGCGTAATTGTCCCATGGGCCAAATCTTTTCTCCTGTGAATCCAGTCAATGACGTTGTTGCTGGTATCAATTGACTTTGGATTTCAGGTCGCAGTCTTTTGAAACAATGGTCATACAGGATGTCTGCGGATGCTCCTCCATCAATGTATATGTGGTGGATATCATGTCGTCCCGTATGTATTTCAATAGTTAGAGGTTCTACAACTGCGTTGTCCGCAGCTAAAGTAGGGAAATATATCTCTTTTTCTGGAGAGAATTTTTGGCTGACTTTTTGCTTTATCTTGCGCTGCCATGACTGTATCATGTATATGGTATCAGCTTTTTCTTTGGGGGGGTTCTTTCTTTCCCCCGTTCCTCTGTTTATCTTTTCCCTCTTTGATGTTTTTTACGAGGTGGTCCATTCTGCCTTCTCTTACTAACTTTTCAATTAGTTGTCTTAGCTGGACGCACTCGTTAGTTGTATGGCCTTTTTGACCATGGTACTCGCAGTATCCATTCCCCATGCGCTTTTCCTCTGCGGTGCGCATTGGTGGTGGTTTTGGGAAGTTTGCACCTTCTGTTACAAATATTTCCCTCGGAGTTTTTGTGAGAGGGGTTTACTTGTCATTGTCTCTTCCACTGCGGTAATTCCTGTTGCGGTTGTTATTCTGATCGTTGGATTGTCTCCTAGGCTGCTCTTGCTGCCTATAGTTCGAATAACCATTTTTGTTGTCCGCAGCGGCTGCTTCTCCTTGTATAAAGGATCTGGTGCGCTTTGTTAGCTCATCGAAAGTCTGGGGAACTTTGTCATTTAGCTTTCGGATAAGTTCTGGGTTATTAATCCCATTCATGAACCCTGAAATTTTTAGGATTTCAGGACACGCTTTGACTTGTATGCACTCATCCTTGAAGCGCTCCATAAAAGCGCTGGTTAATTCCCCTTGGCGCTGTTTCACTCTTGCTAGTTCAACAGGGTTTTTAGCGCACTTTTTCCTCTGGGTAAAGTTGAGGCGGAATGCTTTCCATAATTCCTCGAACCCATTAATGCTCCTACGTGGGAGTTTGCTAAACCATGTGCGCGCATTCCCTACTAACGTAGAATTAAACATGTGGCACCACACAGGCTGTGGCCAGTTTTCGATAGTGGCGGCTGATTCGAAAACTTTTAGATGATCATCCGGATCACCCGTTCCATCATATGTTTTCACATTAGTGGGCATACGCCTGCGTTTGCGGTCTGAGTAATCGCTGATGCGTCGTGTAAATGCGTCAACTTTCTGGCGACGCCAGGGAAGAGACATATCCTCATTCTCTTCTTCACAACGTCTTCCTCTTGACTTCCAGTGTCCTGTTTCTTCATCGTCGTTGTCCGAGGAATCGCTGGAGGAAGGGTAGTCTCTTTTTTGGCGCTTGCGCCGACTTCTTTCAGAAGAAGAGCTTGAGGGACTTTCACTTGGGGATCTTCTTTTTCCCAATATGTCGTGAATCCTCTTACTCCCAGGTTTGGAGGATCCTTGGCTTGGCGAATGTTGAGGTCCTAATCGGTCTTGTATCCCTCGACTGCCAAGTCTGGAATGAACATTAGTCCGCCTCTCGCTGTCTTCTAAGTACTGTGAATCAGATGTCGTACCCAGCCTATCGTGGATAGTGGTACGTTCTACGCGTCTTCCTCGTGGGTAGCGCATTGGTGATGGTTTGCGTTCGGGACCAAAATTGAGTCGAGCTTGTAGGCTCGTGCTTGCCCTTCTCCTTGCTTCTTCTTGCATGAGGGCGGTTAAGGTTTCATAATTTTGGGATACAAAATTTCCCAACGTTAGATTCGGTGTGTCCTCAGTTGCTACAAGAATGTCTGCCTCAGTATTAGGTACCCTATCTCGGTTAGGCGCGCCTGGCGGCACAGTGTTGTTCACTGCGGGTACAGTTTGGTGAGGAGTGGTGAAGAGGGTGCGCTGGAATTCCTTAGCGCTTGGGACCACTGGGATGATTTGGGTAGTCCTTACTGGTAGTTCTACCTCTGGAAGAGGTTCGGTTGTTCCCGCCTCTTGGTGACCAGGTGCGCTGGTTGTCCCAGCAACCTGCCTAAGAGTCGAATCTTGTTGATTCTTTCTCTGGGGGTCACGTCTTTCTGACTGCGGAGTCCGCTGGCTTGAATTCTTATTCTTTGTCATTCTAGTTCTTAGTAGGGTCCCACGGATGGCGCCACTTGTTGATACAAAAGTTGGGCGTTCCTGGTTATGGGCTCTTGCTCTCGTACCAATTCACTTCTTAGTACTTGTAACCTGCGCACTAAGAAAATAAACAACACCGTTAGACTTATCGTGGGATTGTCTCCCAAGATTAGACTCCGGCGTGAGAGTAAGTAATCGATTTAGGGTTCTAGTAAAGAGTTAGGATTTGTGAATCGTACCTTGAATGAGAGTTATGTCATTCCTTATATAGGCGCAGAATCCTTGTAGGGTTCGTGCTCCTTACGTTTCGCACCCATGGTGCTTATCCGGGTAAGGATATCTATTCCATAAATAGATGATCCTTATCTATACCGTGTATAGTTTATTTGGGTTTGGGCTTACGTGAGCCTGGTCCCATTATTGATGCGGCCCAAGTTACAGTAGCCCACGCACGGTGGTTTTGGGCCTTAGTAATGTTTATCATTTGGGCTCGTGGCCCATATGTAGACCATACGTCATCAATGAGTATGATACATTACCTGGGGGGCCGGTATTTCAGAAGCTACTTATACAAAAGGTGGCTACAAATCAGATGGCTTATGGGAACTTTGAGATACCAGCCAGCATTGAAAAGTTACAATATCTGGATGCTTTCGGCGATCAAGGATCGGAAGTAAACCTAATGCCTCTAACTATTTACACCCAACTCACTACGGAAATGTCAGCTACCACCCGTGTTAGGCTATCCTTCGCTGGTCACTCTTATGTATACCCTTTGGAATTGCAGAGGACGTACTGGTCAATGTAGCAGGTTTCATGTATCTCGTCGATTTCATGATCATCGATGATAAAGGAGGTGGGTGCATGCCAATAATCCTTGGAGCACCGTTCCATACCACAGCAAGAGCTGTCATTAGGTATGAAAAAAGGGAAATTGAACTTAAGTTAGGAAAAAGGAAGATTAGCCTTCCTATGACCCCACGATGTGTACAAGAAAGCCTGATGAAAAGAAAGCTCAAAAACAACATTGACAAATCGCATAATCATGTTCAAGAAAAAATCATTGAATGAGAAACAAGAATCAAAAGCTACAAAGAAACTGAGCCTAAGAGAGGCAAAAGCAGCGATAAAGTTAATGTCAAGTTTGAATGCAGTCAACCGACGGAGAATCATGTACCATTTGCAGAAGGAAACTTGGTACTCTTAAGGCATTCAGAGATAAAAGTTCCTCCCGACGATCCAAGTCCCTGGAGGTATGGAAAATTGAAAACCTACGCCAAGATGGGATAGCTACCTTGTGCAGTATAAGAGGAGGGGAGGTGACTGCAAGTGTCGAACGATTGAAACACTACCACCCCGATAGCGAGGATCATACTTATATGGGATACATCATCTCAAGAGACGAGGTCACGTAATAGCCCGTGACCTTGAGTCTAGCTACAAGACTCGTTAATAAAGAAAAGCGCTTCTTGGGAGGCAACCCATGTTTGTGTTTTTATTTGTTTGATTTTATTTGTTTCCGTATGCATGTTGGTAGATCATGTTTCAAAGTAAATTGTGAAAATGCTTTAATTTTTTTTAACTTCGTCTTAATTACATATAAAGGTATTTTGCAAAAGCTAAGTGTAAGGGAAATCTAAATTTGTTTATAAGAACGAAAATGAGCATGATTTACTACAATATTAAATGAGCATGTATATTAGTAGTTGTTAGAGTCAAATGCTTGTATCGAGTCATAATGATGTTTTGCAGGATTTTCCAGGAAATAAGGCATAAGTTTTTCCAGAAATTTTCCGGAAACTTAACATAAGATTTTTCCTGGAACATTCTGACGGCGTCAGGAGTTACAACCTGACGGTGTCAAGTACTAAAATTCTGAAATTTTTTTTCGAGTTTTGTTTAAACCGGAGTCTTAAAGTTTTTTTTGATTCTTTAGTTATATAAACTCAAGGAAATCTGCAAACATTCATTCCACAAGCATTATATCTTAATTTGCTTTCTAGGATTTTTAGTATATATAGATTGCCGCCGATTTTACGCGAGGTTTGCCTTGATTGTTTTCTCAAGTTTAACAGGTTATATATGACAAGAAGATGATTTATATTTCTGGAGGGAAGCTTTCAAAGTTCATTTTCTTGGAGGAAGATCTAACCTTGTTGACACACTATCCACACCGAATGAATCAGGGGAGTATTTGTTTTCATTCTTTTGCCTACTTTACTTTTACATCCTTTAATTGAACATTGGGGACAATGTTCATCCTAAGTGTAAGGGGAGGGTAAATGATGATACCTTATAGGAAACAGTTACGCTTGAGTTTGTTTGTTCAATAGTAGGTGTGTACTAAAACTAAGAGAAATACTTGCTAGGGAAATTTTAGCGCCGAATTTAAAATTTTTTACAACATTTAGGAGTGAAACTTTAGCCTTAAAAAGCGTCTCATAGATAGGAGTTGTATGACTAGCACAAAACCGTACCACCTAAAAAATTTTCCAACCAAATATGTGAGGTTCGCCTTTAGATTTAATAGGAAAAGCATTCATTATTAGTGCTTATGAGTGTACCGGTAGTACTTATATTCTAGTACTTGAGTTAGTGATGCATCCCGAGACCGCTAGTGAGACTACATTCATGTAGTAGGATTTACTACATGATAAGAGGCATTAGGATCACCCTTGTGTTTAAGCCCGTATCATAATTGCTTCACCATTTAAGTCATATTACTTGACTAGCAAAGTCAATTAATTTTTCCCACACCTTTGCGTTGTACTCATTTTTAGTACACGAAACCCCTAGTACACCCCTCCGACCCCTCCGAGCCTATCTTTTCGTTTCTAACTTTAAGCATCTTACTTAAAGGAAGAATTTGTTTACAATCCACCCAAAAGTGCAACCAAATCGCCTTAGCCTTCCGTGTATGCACTCATCTTTAGTGCATTATTGTTATTTGTTTAAACCCTTAGTTAATTATCTAATTGATTACATGGTTGCTAAGTCGAGTCATATCTTGTACATATTGTTTTGGATCGATTGGGACTAATGGGTAAAGTACTAGTGTTATGGAGTAATGGGGAAGGACATTAATTTATTACCCCCATATGTGCGTTAATCTTAGAAAGTACTCCAAGTGTTTTGATTATCTTCATTCGAGTCATTAGAGTAGCCTATTGCAAAGTATGTAAAAGTTTAAGTGTAAGGGGAATGCAAATCCCCAATGATGTATTATTTTGGATGGTAGGGCAAGAGTGTATGAAAAACAAATCGAAAAAAAAAATATAGAAAACGAAAAGGAAAAACATATGGACTACCATCCCATTTCATTTTATGTTTTTTTCATAGTTTGTTAGATTTTGATTAGCTTAAGTCGAGTCGAGTCTTGGCTTAGCAACGCCATATTGTACATGTAATTAACCAAGATGATTAACTTGCCACCAGTAAATATTGCCTTTATCCAACAAAACTGTGTTTTCCATATCCCTACACTTAACGTTATAACCCTTTAAAAGACCTCTTTGATAGTTTATCCTAGGTGCTTGCGCCAAGTGGTGGAGGTTTGATCCTTTCCCAAGCCTATGGTAATCTATTTGCTATAAGAGGTAGTGAGAGATGTTTTCCATTTCCATATTGTGATATATACTTTATTACACCCGAGAGATGTGAGTATCTAAACACTATTTGTGAGGTGCTAGTATATGACCTCTGTGCTTGTTTTTGGTTTTTAGTGGAACGATTATTTGTTGTAATTACTTTTATATTAGTGTTAAATGACCCCTAACTTGTATTTTGATTAGAATAAAAGTGCATTTGCTTGAGGACAAGCAAATCTCAAGTGTAAGGGTATTTGATAAGGTGAAAAGTGTACCGCTTTTAAGGGGTCATTTAAGCCCGAATTCGTGATTATTTCATCAATTACTGCCCTAAATCGTTCCTTTTGTCATTTTAGGTACTTTTGAGAAGAAATCTGGAAAATGAAGCATTTTGGACGTTTTTGGAGCATAAAAGTGAAGAAAACGGCAAAGTCTCAAAATCCTTGCTGGGAACAGTACCTAACGACGTCAAGACCTCACACATGACGGCGTCAAAAGAGGTGGATATGAAGAATACACATGACGGCCCAGAACTACTTCAAGTATAAAATGCATGACGACGTCACCAAGGCCGTCAGGGTCATTTTGCAAGTGACGGCCCAGAGCTCAATTTCTACATGACGACGTCAAGACTGGATATAGGCAATACGAACCTTAATTTAGCGGCGAGTTAACGGCGTCAAACGCTATAACGTGACGCCGTCAGGATGTATTATCTATATATATTTTTCTAATTTTTCATTCATAGTGTGTGGAACATTAGGAGAACTTTGAAGAGCTTAAACCCTAGACGAATTTTCTGTAAGAATAAGGATTTCAACCCTTATTCCTTCCATGCTTAATTGAAGATAAGTTTTCCAATAATCATACAATATGTCTATGTGTTGTGTGATTCTATCTTATGCTTGTCTTACTTTTAACATTTTAGGCTAGGTTTTTATTGTGTTTGTTTAGATGTAGTGAAATCTAGATATTGATTATTGGTTGATGGTTTGTTTATAATTGTTGTGGATGATTGTATTCGATGTTAGGCTTAAGAAAACAGCTAGACTTCCATTGGTAACTTGCTTAAACATCTTAAGAAACATGATCGGAGGTGTACTACGATTTTTGGTTGTATTTAATGTATAAGTGAATTCTAGTGATCCCATGTTAGGAGCTTTTAGTCAGCTCGATATAGGAATGAAGTAGGAGCTTATAAAGTTAGGGAATATTGTACACGGCCCGACGACTAGTATTAAGGAATATAACCCGCCATCCATGCAATTGTAACAAGCTAATCAACCGGTAAAAGATATCTAGGGAGTAATGAAATATAAGTAAACACATATTTTCTCATTATTGTTTTCACCACATAATCACATTAGTTTATTTTCATTTCTTTTTATTTTATTTTGATTGCATTTGTAGTTAGTTGGGTTAGTTGACTAGCAACTAATTCCGCCCACTCCTTCAAAACCCGATATTTTACTTGCTCATAAAATATAAAAAATACAAAAAGAATCATCCCTCACCTCTAGACCTAGTTTAGTAGGCTTTCTAATCCTAGCGACACTATTCCTGAGTTGAACGATCAATCCCCCGGTACTTGTCACTATACTATACTACAACGATCAGGTACACTGCCTGGCGGGGATTGCAAGTTTCTCAAGATCCCTTGAGAGGTAAAACCTGTTGCGAGGACGCAATTTCATGCATCACTTATGGTCGAGTATCATAACACTTTTTCATTATGACAATTATTTTTTACAACAAATATTAATTGATAACATTCAAATTTCCACCAACATATGGGATGTAGTAGATGCAAATTTAAATGCATATTTAATTTATGTAAACTATAATGGTCGAGTATCATAACACTTTTTTATTATGACAATAAATTTTCTACCAATCACCCTTACTCATATATATATATATATATATATATATATATATAGTTACGAAATAAAATAGATTGTAAACTTATATATCAATCAAACATAATGGGTGAACCGGGTATTGAATTTAGTGTATATTTGGTTTATGAAGATGTAACTTTTGGTGTTAATCTTAAAAAAAATATTAGTTACAATCAACTAGTTGCTATTGTGAAGAAAAAGTTCAAGCTCAACGATTCGTGCAACATCATGTTTACTTACAAAGTTGGTACAAAGTGTGTCCACATAGTAGACGACGATGATGTGAAATTTTACGCTAATGAAATTTGCAAAGGGAAAGGTACGCAACATACGATTTTTATTAAAAAGATTGAACAATGCTTTGTGGAAAATCCTTCTTCTTCTAAGTCTTTCGGCATCGATCTTAATGTTCCTTTATTTCCTAATGATTTAAACGCACAATACAATGTTCACAATAATTAACAATTACCCAAAAATGAAAATTTTCAGCCTCAAAATTATTTAAACCCACAATACACTATGCACTATGATGCACAATTACCCAAAAAAGAAAAATGCGAAAATCACAATGATTTTATTGAAAACGACCATGATGAGCATGATTGGGAAATGAATACGCTAAAATACATTCATAAACCACCAGATCCACAACCTATTATCAAAACCCCAAGAAGCCAAAATGAACATGGTCAATGTATCTTAAAAACGGGTGATAAATTTGATAGTAAAAAAAAAATGTATGAGGGCAATTGGTCGTAAAGCTCTTTTAGATGGTTATGAATTTAAGCCAAGAAAATCAGACACGGTACGGTATGATGTAATTTGTGTGCATCCAGATTGCAAATGGAAAATAATTTCATCTAAGTGCAAATATAATAGTCAATGGGAATTAGGAACAGTAAACGACCATCACACTTGTTCAAAAACAACAATAGGTATGTATCACCGTAATGCTTCGAAAAATTTGTTGGGTCATTTACTAGTACCTAAGTTCAGAGACCCCAATCATATCTATAAGGAAAAAGACATAAAAAATGACATAAACCAAGAATTCAACATCGATATTAGTTACAAACAAGCATGGAGATCAAAAATGTGGTGTTGGATACTCTTGAAGGTTGCCCAAAAGCATCTTTTGCACAATTACCGGTTTTTTGTCATAATTTAGAAATGACAAATGAAGGTACTGTAACACATATTGATACTGATGATGAAGACCATTTTAAGATAGTTTTCATAGCTTTTGGTGTAGAGGTAAGCATTTATATATTAATTAACATTTAAATTTATTTTGTAACAGTTATTATTATATAACTAACCGTTTAAAACCTTTAATTTGATTCGAAGCTTTTTGTGCCATATGCGACCATTGTTAATAATTGATGCAGCTCATCTTAAAGGCACTTACCTTAGAACAAATCTTCTGGCAGTTGGAATGGATGGGAATAATCAAATTATACCTATTGCGACCGATGTGTCTCAGGGTGAGACTTTGGAATCGTGGACATGGTTTTTGTCCAAATTGAAAGAACGCATAGGGGAAGATCCAAGGTTAACTATCATATCTGATCGACATGTATCTATACAATCTGCATGTCAATCTATTTTCCCGAATGCATTCCATGGGCATTGTTGTAGGCATCTCATGATGAATTGTAATTTGAAGGGAAAAAAGATTAGGGCTTTATTTTGGAAGATGTGTAAAGCTTACACACCCGATGAATTAAATTTGGCACTAGCTGAACTTGGTGGCAAAAGGCCGGATGCTTACAACAAGCTAATACAAGCTAGCGTTGAAAGGTGGTCTAGGGCATACTCCGTTGGTAATCGTTACAATTACATGACGTCTAACAGCGCAGAGTCAATCAATTCGTTAACAAGAAATGTCCGAAGAGTACCCATCACTAACCTTATGGAGTGGTATAATCAACTTGTCCAAGAGTGGTAGTGCAATCGTCAGAAGAAATATAATGGTACGATTTTTGTTTTGTTTGTTTTTTTTTCATGAGATAAATATTTTGCAAATTTAATGTTATGACAACTTATTAATGAATATTATTCTATTCAGATGCAAAATTAGGTGAACTAAGTGATTGGGCAACTGCAAAAATTCAGGACCGAATGATAAAGAGCGCTAATTGGATTGTGGCCGACATTTTTGTCAACAAGATGTACGAAGTCAATGATCATCGAAAAATCCATATGGTGGATTTAGACGAACGTACATGCACATGTAGCAAGTGGAAAATGTCGGCCTTGCCTTGTGGTCATGTTTTAGCAGCTTGTAGAGTTATGGGAATGACGGATTTTAATCATTTGGCAAGAGACCGGTTTCAGAAAACAGAGCTTAAAGCTACGTACATGGGTTTGGTATTTCCTGTTGGAGAAGTTTCAGGTTGGCAGTGTCCAAATTACTTAAAAGTTGTTAAACCACCACGTTAAACCCCAATCTGGTAGACCGAAGAACAAAGATCGGGTTATATCTCAAGGTGAGGAACCGGTACCAGTCAAGTGTGGAAGGTGCGGAAATCTTGGACACGCCTGACAAAGTTGTAGAGAAACATTGCCAAAGAAAAATGTAAGTTACACCTCATTTTTTTTATAGTTTCATTCCTAAATTCGTAAATTGACTTGGACAATTTTTAGGCAAAGGTATCTGCTAAAGCAAGATCACAAGAAGCACAACCACAAGTGTACTCACAACAACCACAAGCACAATTCTACTCACAACAAGCACAAGCACACTTCTACTCACAACAAGGAATGCCAAACTCACAAGAAGGACAAGTCTACTCGCAACAAATTTGGCCAAATTTTTTTGAAGCTGTTAATTTAGGTGACCCGTAGGGTGGGATACTTTAGATTTTTATATGTATGGTAAAACAGTAGTTCGTATCAATGAAAGTTGCAAGCTTTTCTTTAACATGTGTAAATACCTGATTATTCAACACACAAGCAGTCATAAAACTTAAAGTTGGCAGATTGGAACAAAAATAAAACGTAAGTAGTGTCATGAAACACATAGTCAAATAGTCACAGTGAAACAGGTCACAATTGTTTGCAAAATACAAGGACGAACCATTTGTTTGCATCTAGTACACAATTTAAAAACCTACACAAATATCTTGGGTTTGAAATAGAAACGGGCCATCTGTTCTCGATATGCAAGGGCTGTCTGGACTGGATCTTCAACAGCCAACGGCATCCCATGAGATAACCTGTATAGAGAATAAGAAACACATAGAAATACCAAAAGCTAGTAAAATCCATCAAGACAATTCACACATAGAAATACCAAAAGCTAGTAAAAAACGGGTTAGTAGTCACAAAGTTAGGATGCAGGGCAGAAATATGTCCAACAGGTCTATTTTAGGCCTCTCAAAAGCTAGTAAAAAAATCATAAAATTATAAGAAAAAACGTTTATGGACTCACAAGCTAGGAGATTCTAAATGTCCACAATTTCATATCTAAGCACTCAATAATGAGTGAATTAAAAATCACACTATACCTGCATTTGAAACTCTTTGATTTTTTATTTATTTATTTATTTTTTTTAATTTTTACTTTTTCCTATTTTTGCAAAAGTTGACTTAAGTAAAATTCTAACTATCCTAGATGATTCAATTAGTTGTTATAAGCTCTAGTAAGACTAATATAAGCTAATTTGAGCTAAAATGCACCTATATGAATGACTTATCTTACCTAAAACCTATCACAAACAAACTAACCTTTAAAGAAATAAGCAGACAAAGACGCCGCAATCACCAAATATCCCGCCCTGCTTCAGGATGTTATGTGCATTCTTGAAATTAATGTTGTATTATAGGGGATTGATTCCTTTGCTTCCAAACACATCAGTCTGCTCTAGAATTGCTGGAAGTTTACACTCCAAACACCTTCTCATATTCAAATACCAAGGCCGAGTTTCAGGTTCATGATAGTTGTAGGATACTCCTAATCTTAAACACGTATGGTTTCTTGTGGTTATATGGATCGAATAAGATGAAGAGATTAGAGAGATGTAGAAAGAAAGGTGGGAGCCTTATAAGAGAGAAACAATGTGTGTATTAGCTTGTAACTAATGAAAGGTCCAACCCTCTCCCTTGGGTGGGAGAGGGTATATATACTACAACTACTTGTGCTCCATGAAACGAGCTCTAGAGTGAGCTGACAGAGGGTAAAGACCCGACCCACTCTACGAATACTATTTACATATATTAACTACTAATAAACTACGTACTAACTATAATAAGGATAATTCTACGAGCTACGTAATGCTTAGCAATACTTGGGGTGACTGAGTCTTTAACTGAATAATCGTATTCCTAACAATCTCCCCCTAAGGGAGGTCACCCCAGAAGATAAGTACGGAATTCTTGCGTCCAAGAAATCTTGTAGCTCGTAGACTTTGATTCTTCAAACATGTCTTTGTACATTCAGCAGCAGACTCTAGATGGCTTGTTCAATGAGTTGGATGATCTTTGGCATTACTTTGAGTTCATCATCCAAATGAGTATCTGCAAGTCATCTTAGAGTAGTAATGTCTCCATGTGATTTGAACATCTTTGAGTTGACATGCTCACACATTTCTAGATCATGATATACTGCATCAGGGTTGTGGAAGCATAGATGAGGCCTAATCAATGATCATGATTTCTAAGATTGTGATGTCGAAGTGTGAGCATGTGTTGATGGATCAGCATCTGTTCAGCAATTAACCGCAACCGTCAGAAATTCCTGCAAGCAAACAGTTAGTAACAAATCATCTGGTACTTATAGGTTTGGAATTAGAGATCGTCAACAGCATAGTGTGAAGATTCCTTCTAACCCTTACCAAGACCGTACCCAATCGGTAAACCCTGAGAGGATTTACGCGAACAACCTAAGTAGATCAACGAATGGGTGAGTCGCTGGAGATCACTCCACGACTTTTGACCGTTTGTAACCATTGCGACCACTAAGCGTAATCCTCAGGGAATTACCTAAGTGACCTGCTTTCAGGGCTGCTTGATGTTGACCCTGGCAGGAATTTCCATTCAATCACTGGGAGTTATAGTAGTAACTTCCCTCATAAATGTTCTGGCAGATTGCAAAGATCTGCATAGGACTCATAAGTTTACCACTGGTGTCCTTAATGTTGAACAACCAGGGTAGAAGTAGCACGTGTTCCTATGAGATCTTTTTATGTATCTCGAGGCTCTAGACTTAATAAGTGCATTTGGTTTTCCTATGCGGAGATTAGGGAGAGGTCTTCTGCTTCAATATCAACCATCTATAAGAGATATGTCGATAGATTACATCGGTTCCCTGTGAGAATGAAACAAGTTCTTTTAAGAGAACTTGAATGGTTAGAAGGTTTAGTGCAGTGCGTCACTGGGTCCATGACGTCTTGTCTTCAATACCAATGTCGCCTTAGCAACAATCAGTAGTCCATGGGTAGATCCCTCCAGCTCTCGCGGATCATAGGACGGTTTTCCTAATCTTAGCCACCTTATAACTTCATGACTATCCTATGTTGCCATACACCAAATCATTGAAAATTCTCTCAACGTGTTTATGATACCAAATCATTGAAAATTCTCTCAACGTGTTTATGATTGAGACATACATTTTGTTAACACATTGAGAGTTTTGTCATTTTCAAATGCTCCCCCTTAACATGTGCTCATAAGTTTTGATTTGAAAATTTACACATGTCGGGAAGAGTTGTACTTTTTGAATTGATCCACCTTAAATGAATATGAGCGGGCATTCGAGACACACTTATATTACTAGTTAGACTAGCTTGAAGTTATTACCCGGCCCGATCAGATTCACCAAAGGTTTCTCGAAATGGTACATTCTACTTAGACAAGCCCTTTTCGAGACACGCTTACATCACTGGTTAGACCAGCTTGACGTTATTACCCGTCCAGGACTAGTCCTTTCGGTTCATGAAAATTATTGTTTCGCCAATTCATTAGTCAAGTCCGAGTCTCGAAATCTTAAGATCCAAGGATCCTTTTTCACAAATCATTTGCTCCCCCTCAATATGTGCATTGATATACAAAAGAGTTTGGCACATAGGGAAGAGCATATATTTGGGTTTAAAACATCACGTTTTAATCAGTTTTTCATATTTAAATAACATCTTCTCCCCCGATAAAAAATTTCAAACCAATTGAGATTTGTGATCCCAAGTGATTTAAATAACTTTAAAGGTTTTGGGAGAAAGATGTGTCATATTTAAGAATGACTGATTTTGAGACGACATTTTAGCTCCCCCTCAAACCTTGAGGGAGTATGTTATGTGTTAGAGATGATGAGTTTATAAATAATTGTGAGTTTAGCGAGAAACTCATGAAAAATTCATATACTAACACATAACAATTGCACTTAATCCACTGTAGTTATGCACAAAGATCTTGTATTGATGATATATAGTTTTTGAAATCGTTCTCCCCCTCAATCGATGATACGTTTAAAATTAAACATTTTGCATAAAGTATTAATTCTTTAAACATCGATTGAGTGGCAAATTTTAAACCACATTTCGAGTTTGCTTGATCTTCAAAAACCATGGTACCACCAAGTTTGAATCAAATATTTTCCCGAAGAATCATTGAAGGAAAAATTTTCGAGATGCAAAGAAGACTTCTCTTCTTTTACCAGAAATGATGCACTTAAGCGTACAACAGATCGAGGGTGCACGGATGTTAAGTAATCCATGCCCGGATGAACTTCACCCGGTAAAAGGAACAACCGTCTTTTTGGCGACGTGTTTTCCTCATTTTGAAAAACCGGGCTACTATCTGAAGTAATAGCAAGCCATAGTTTTGAAGTCTAGGTTACAGCCTGAAATGACTGTAAGCCATCATTTTGAAGAATATTTTGAGAAACGACATGTTTTAGAAGAAAAAGAACTTTATTTAAAACCGAAAAACTCTTGCTCAAGCATATGTATGTTTCCGTGTCATTATTGAATGACATTTCTAGAAACGTACATAATATTGATTACACAAGAGACATGTCGAGAGAAGAGTATTTTTGGATTTTTATGATTTTTCTAATTTTTATGGGTTTTATAGGTTTTATATTTTTCTATTTTCTTTATGGTTTAAGATATATACAAGGATATGTGAAGCAAAACCATTTCTCCTCATTTTCTTCCTGAAGACGTTTGAGAGAAACTGGTGAAGGACTCTTCATTCCAAAGCACTGGAGAATAAATTGAAATCGTTCTCTTGAGAGAGCCTTAGTGAAGAAATCTGCCAGCCGAAACTCTGTCCTCACGAAGTAAAGTTCCACTACCCCATTCTCATCTTATTTTACCACACCTTAGGAGAATCGGTTTCCCAGGAGAAGCTTTGACAGTGTATCAAACCATGCCCTAGGCGTCTGTTTTAGGCCAAAGAGAGCCCTTTTCAGACGATCGACATGGTTAGGACGATCAAAATATACAAATCTTTCCAGTTGACTGAAATAAAGACCTTTATTCAACTCGCCATTTAGAGATGCAATTTTCATATCCATTTGATAGACCGTCATGTTCTAACTTGTAGCATTGGCGAGAAACATTCTGATAGCTTCAATATGAATAACCAGAGCGAAATATTCCTCTAAATTAATGCCTTCCTGTAGACGATATCCCTTAGCAGCAAGCCTTGCCTTGTTTTCAGAACGACATAATGCTCATCAAGTTTCACTTTGAAGATCCACTTAGAGCTATAATCATTGCACATTCTAGAGGTAGTAAAAATTCCCATACTTCAAGTCGGTCGAACATGCTAACTTCTTCATGCATCACATTAACCCAACAGTCTTAAGAGAGCAGTCTTGACATCTTTGGGTTCGACTTTGGAAAGTACGGAATTATAAAAGCACCACAAGGCAAAGGTGGTAAGTTGTCTTCGTGTGAACACCGGTCGAGAAAGATTCCCGATAATGTTATCAATCGATTGATCATCGGTCCATTTTCTGAGATTTTGATGTGGTTGAGGGTAGGAACCTGAAGAAGTCATGTTTGCATCCCTTGAAGAAGGTCTCTCAGAAGAAGATTCAGGAGCAAATAGGTTCTTGAACAGAGCATACCCAAGAGAAGCAAATGAATTTACTTCAAAAGAATTGTCGACTGCAGTGCCTTGATGTACAGAAGGAGATTGAAGATTTAACAATGATGGTGAATAACTAGCAGATGGAGCATCTTGATCAATTCAAGTGGACACTGATGGACCATTTGAGTTGTGCATAACCGGAGCAGTGGCAGCTGGTGGTGTCGGTGTATCATCAGTAGCTGTCTCAAATTATTCATCAAACATCGGTTCAAATAAGATCTTCAAATGCTCAGTTCTAGGAGGTACAAAAAGTACTGCAAGCGTGCAATACTGTACAAGGCCTGAACTGATTGGTTCAGGGGACAAAAGTTTAGACGCGGGTCCTGCACTGATGTGTACAGGAGCCGTTTGCTCAGTCAGCTCAAAGAATGTGACGTGAATGGTTAACAAGATTTATCGGGTTCGATTGTTGTAGATTCTGTATCCTTTACTATTTGGAGCATAACCAACGAAGATTCCAATATCAGCTTTAGCTTTTAACTTTCCCAGATCTTGACTGTCATTCATAGGGTAGCATAAAGCACCAAACTCAAATAGAAAAGAGAGATCCGGTTTCATGCCATGAATCAGCTCATTTGGAGTTTTGTTGTGAAGAGTATGTATCAAGTATCGGTTTTGGGTGTAACGAGCTGTAGCAATTGCTTCCGCCCATAGAAACATCGGTGCGTTGGAGAATATTAGCATGGTTCGTGCAGCTTCTACAAGAGAACAGTTTCGTCTTTCAACAATTCCATTCTACTGAGGAGTGCATGGGATGGGATACTTTATTGATGGGTGATGCCAATACTTTCGTAAAATTGAATGAGTTGTTTGATGATAACTCTGTTCCATCGTATGACCGGATGATTCCATCGGTTTTGTTGAGTCTTGCTAGTAGCTGTTTGATGAGTTTTATGATAACCTCTGGAGTCACGTCCTTGGTTCTCAAAAACCTTACCCATGTTACCCGAGAATAGTCGACGACTATCACTAGAACATACATCTTCCCAGTTTTGCTTTGCATTTACATTGGTTCACATAGATCCATGTGAAGGGTGTGAAGAACCTCCATGATGGTATTGACAGTTCTGGATTTGTGAGTATGCTTCTTTCTTTTGCCAGCTGACAAGCCGAATGAAAATGTTCTTATTCGAACTTTAAACTAGGCAGACCTCATACAGGATCATTGTGAGCAAGATCATTGATGGTACCAAAGTTCAAGTGATTAAACTGTGTTGCCATAGCCACGATTTGTTCTTTGAGGCCTTTGTGAGAAGGAAAATAGGAGTGGACCACTTCATGTCTTTGATGGAAAAAGGTGTATAGATTTGTGCCATGACTGTCTTAAAGAAGATCAATACCATCCAATTCTCAGACGAAGCATGTGTAATTTCTGAAGGCAATCTTCAAGATAGGAATCAAGATATTGACCAAAAGAGAACATATTATGCCCAAGTCCTTCCACTTAGTATACCCAGGAAATTAGCTGTCACCAGAAACATAATCTCCATAACTTATAATTACCCCAAAATGATAGTTCCCGAATCTAACTGTCTCGATAAACTTATTCACGAAATTCTCGAGCCCTGAGTAATCCCCAATCATAGGTTTAGAGCATCCTGAGTCCAAATATCAAAGGACAAAATGTACGACCTGCATTTGGAAACAGACGAGAGCAGAAAATTTGGAGCGTCGGATCTCTAATTTGAGTTGGGTTCCAGTTGGTTAGTGCAAACAAGTTCTGGAGCTGCTAAGACCTTAGGTGCATTCATTTCAATTGTGGAAATTTCACTAGTAGATGCAATGGGCCTAGTTAAAGGACATTGGGTCTCCAAAGGGAAAGTTCTACCAGTTGGCTTCCATTCCTTAATAGGCACTACTTTAGAGTTGGTTATCCTAGTTAAAGGGCACAGTTCTCCTAAAGTGAATTTCCTTCCTGTGGGCTTCCATTGATAACCAACATTGGCAAACAGTTTACCTGTTGCTTTCCAAATTTTCTTACTTTGTGTAGCTCTCCAAACTTTCTTAACTAGGGTTTTGTTTAACGACTTCAGAAATTTCTCAACACATTTATCATGATTACTCGAAATTATTCATTCATTACATGTTTTGCAACGTGAATTAGGTTTTGAATTATGACTCATTTTGCTCAAGTTGGACTTAATGTTCCACATGTGGTCGTCTACTTTCTTTTTAGGAACACATTTAGCAGGTGAAGTCCTATAATTCCTTCTATTACTCCTTGGTTTAGACTCTCTAGCTTTAGTGTTACTATTTACTCCTGTAGACGGACTCATGGAAATTTTAGTCTTTTTCACTTCCGGTTGCTGAACATGTTTTGATGTGTTGGGATCTGAAGTTTCCAAGGGTACCTCAAAGGTAACATGCTTGTTCTTAGTCATAGATGATGATGCAGTAGACCTATCTCGCTTGCTATCAATTTTAGGACATGTACCAATAGCATATTCTAAGAGTTCCTGAGATCTATTAGTGAGAAAGCAGGCACCTACAATAGCATCATCAAATGGTTTTGCTATCCTATCCTCTTCAATGGTTTCACGAAGAAAGTCAAGGCAAAGATGTTTAAGATAGTCTCTATGAACTAACTCATTATTCCTAAGGGGAAGAGGAATATTCACAGCATCAATTGCGTACTTCTTACAAGCAGAAACCTTTTGAACAACATTATCACAAGTGATGATTGGCATTTTCCCTTTCACCTGAGTCTTTAGATTCTCAATCTCATTAAGCAAAGAAGTTATCTTTTCATTGTTTATATCACGTGTGATCTTAATTGAATTATATAACTCTTTGTAATGTTGTTTAACTTTCGAATTTTCAGTACGAAACCAATCATTTTCATGTTGCAATTTATTGATGGTATCTTGAAGTTGAAAATTCTGAGAATCTATAGGCTGTGGTTTTTGGGTGCCAATCACATCACTCTTGTTAGACTTCAATTGGGCAATTTGAACCCTCAGTTTCAGAATCGTGTTAGTGTGAGCTTGAATCTTTTCATCACGTTTGGCTAATTCAAAATATGCATTAAATTCAAGAGCATCCGAAGATGTCTTGGCATTTGAGATTTTAATTCTTTCTTCTAAATGTTGACACTTTAATTGCAAATTAAGATTATCAACTTTTAGTTTTGACAAATGCCTGACCATGTTATCATGGTCATCATTTTGAATTTTCTCAAGCAATTTTAAATTCTCCCCCTCAAGCTCAACAACATGATTCTGGAAAACGTTCAATGCAATAGACATCTCATGAAATTGGCAGGCAGATAATGTAGAATCAGTAGCAGTGTAAAATACATCCTGCGCAATACATTTAGCAATCAAATTCTCATTCATGATGAGAATATTTTTCCTCGCAACTTCACTATATTTAAGATCAATGCCCATTGTTTACCCTCATTTTCCACATCTTTAAACACCTTTTTCATTTGAGCCACATCATCATTAATGGTATTTTTAAGGCCCTCAAAATGTTCTTTGAGAAGATCGAAAAATGGCATGACTTCAGTTAGGTAACACTGTTTGGTTTGCTCAAAACCCCTTTCCCCTTCTGTAATCCCCGTTGGTGTAATTCTTATTTTGCATGTTTTCTTAAAGTCATTAAACAATTGACCTAGAACATATAACCCAATTAGAGTATTACACTGTGTGGGAAGAGTAAATGGCACTAGATGCCTGGGTGTTCTCAAAGGGTAAATAGTTGGATCAGCAATCCTAAAGACAGTGCGTTTGTTACCCACAATTTTTCTGCTTTCATTTTCTCCATGTCAATATTCCAAAAAACTTTCTCAGGGAGGAACTTCTTTTGAGGAACAAAAATGGCTGAATGATTATCATCAGTGTAGTCATAGTGAAACACGAGATTATTAGCAGTGCACAGGGGATCCTTTAATTTCTTAGCAAGTTTTTCCCTAGTTCTATCTTCAATCTCATTTGTCTCATCATCGGATCTCACATCTGGAGGGGCATGATCAGGCTCAAGCATAATATTTGCATCATATAACGATGGCTAAGCACCTATACCATTCCTAAGGTAGTTGGTCTTAGGTTTGTCTATGTCCTTATCACTATGTTCGTCACTTAACTTCCTATGTTTTTGTATCATTTGAGCAGTTTGGATGGTTTGGCCTTGCGTGTACAATTTGTCTTCAAGCTTATTCTTTAACGTTTTAAGGCAAGAAAAATCATTTAAGAGTTTTGTTTCCTTTTTCTGAAAATCCAGTTTTTGCGTGATCATACTTTTCTGTATCTCCTTTTTTGTTTAACAGTCTGATCAAGTTGTTTTTTCAAAGATTCTAACTCCCTTTTTAAAGTTTCTTCCTTTTTGTTATGTTCTGATACATATGTACGCATCTGCCAATCCATTTTCTGCTCTTGTTCGGTTAGCTCAAACTTTGCACGTTGTTCATATATGGTCACCTGTTCTTTAAGGGTATTAAGTCTAGTGGTCAATGAGTCATCAGCGATAAATGTAGTATTCTCATGCAACATAGAATCATCATTTAGAACAGAGGATGCACAACAAGGTTCAACAGACACTTCATTGTGTTTCATATGTTGTTCACATGGGACAATATTGCTATTTCCCATGTCTACAACATCTGAATCAATAACGTTTGTCGGTTGAACTTTGTTAGGAATCTTTTATTCATCAACCATGTCATATAGTTCAAGTACCTTAGCACATGATGCCTGTTCATTTGTCGGCCTGATATCTGCATCTGCATCTTGTGTACCACAGGTTGTAGAACTGCTGCTTGGGTTAAGCTTCTTTGTCTCTGTTTCTCTGCACTCAGTGACAATTGATCCAATATCTGATGATTGACCCGGATCAACATTGGTATATCTTGATTGCACCCGACTTTCATTCATCTTGATGTCACACTTGGGTTTGTCTTGTGCTCTCTCCTCAATGAACTTCTTAAGATTACCCATGAGTTGGAGTAGTGTAACTCTAAACATGTCAACCTCGATTCCCGTGTGATCAGCAAAACACTGTTTCGTCATATGACTATCGTAGTCATAATTCACAGTGAATTTCAAATTGATGAACACTTGTAGTTGTTCGTTGATCACACAAAGGGCAGCCAGGGATCCAATTTTGGAAGATTCTTCTTGGTCAAGTTGTTTTTGTAGTTTAACTAAGTTATGAATCATTGTGCCTGTGAAAGTATGAACATCTTGACCAAAGAGTATTGCAAATGCACGTTTGAATCCCATGTTGACGCTAGTTCCCTTAGAAAGTACCAAGAGGTGTGAACGAAGTTGCCGAAAGCCTTCTATGCATCTTTCCTTTGCATCTTGAGGCACTTGTTGTGGTTGTTCACATACTCTCTCTTGTGAATACGAGCACAAATAATTCCAATTGGCACTCACATAATCAAACACGTTTATCAGTTGTCTGTTATTAGAAATCTTATGTTTAATCATTTCGTACAATCTGAGTACCTCAGAACTGGCAGAGTCTGAAGTAGTAGACATGATGTGATTGTGCACGAGATTTTATAAGTCTATGATTAAAACCGAGAAACATGATGCTTGATATGTGTTATGATGACAGTTGGATTGGCACAACAATTAGAGATTGTGTGATGATCGTTTGATGGACAAAGATATGTTGTTGAGTTGTGATTTGGTTTGATTAATGCAAGTTGGGCCTCGAAAACTTGGTGAAAATTTGGTCTAAAAACTTAAAAACCTTAATAACTTCACTCCGGAGGTGATTTGGGCCTCGAAAAATTCGTTTCATGACTTCGTGGTTAAAGCTCTTAGTATTCAGCATGTTCCGGACGTTTTGACAGCTAATTCGCTGAAAACGGAGTTACGGTTCAAAAGTTATGACCGTTTGAAGTTTCGACATAAAAAGTCAACTTTGGTCAAACCGAGTTAACCGCAGGAAAGGTAAGGTAACTGCAAAGAGGAGCAAACCACAACAGAAGCAAACCGTAGGAAAGGTAATCACAAGGTGAGTTAACCACAAGGTGAGATAACCGCAGGTTAGAAGATAAACGCAGATAAGAGTAAAACGCAGGAACTAATCTCAGGCACGGAGCAAACCGCAGAATACCCAAACCGCAAGATAATCTAACCACAAAGAACTAACCGCAAACCACTTAACCGCAGGAAGCTAACCACAATGAACTAACCGCAGACCACTTAACCGCAGGAAGCTAACCACAATGAACTAACCGCAGACCACTTAACCGCAGGAGCTAATCGCAGTTGACAAAAGTCCAAAACTGTCACTTTCCTTGCTATTTGTTTGTATTCCCAAAATAGTAATTGCAGGCAAACTAACCACAGAGATCAGGAACTAAACGCAAATAAGCAATGCAACAGTGGAACTAACCGCAACTATGAAATACGCCCTAAATTAAATCCAAACTTCAACTAGATTAAAGATATGGTGTAACCAACTGAAACACAATGTTAAACTAACACCAAGGATCATAAAAGTATACCCATAACGTATCAAATAACACTAGAAAGATCAAACCATGACGTTTTCAAAGAAAAACTCTTCTAACTCACAAAAAACCACAAAAACCACACCAAATCTGAATATCCAAGGCCCTAAGATGAAACCATGGCTCTTGATACCAATTGTAGGATACTCCTAATCTTAAACACGTATGGTTTCTTGTGGTTATATGGATCGAATAATATGAAGAGATTAGAGAGATGTAGAAAGAAAGGTGGGAGCCTTTTAAGAGAGAAACAATGTGTGTATTAGCTTGTAACTAATGAAAGGTCCAACCCTCTCCCTTGGGTGGGAGAGGGTATATATACTACAACTACTTGTGCTCCATGAAACGAGCTGTAGAGTGAGCTGACAGAGGGTAAAGACCCGACCCACTCTACGAATACTATTTACATATATTAACTACTAATAAACTACGTACTAACTATAATAAGGATAATTCTACGAGCTACGTAATGCTTAGCAATACTTGGGGTGACCAAGTCTTTAACTGAATAATCGTATCCCTAACAATAGTCTTCACTATCATAGAATGTAACAAGTCCAGATTTTATGTGAAAATGCCCAAGCGACCAATGTTGCTTGGGTTCATTTATCGAAATGAAGACCTACAATGTTTACGAATAAAATTTATATAATCCACAAAATTAAACCATTAGATGATAAAAGATAGGTTACCGATAAATACCTGTTCCACATTCTTCCATGCAATTGGGTAAATTTCATCGGTTGCATAAAACAGTGGCATTGAGTGTTGAAGTAGAAGAGTTAGAAAGTAACAACTAACCATGGACGAATCTGCAGAAGAATCTCTAAAATACCACATGTACCATACCCAAAGATCAATGTGTTGTAGGCAATAAAACAAATAGTCAACGACAATTTAACATATAGTTTTACCGAAAAATACATTGTAAATAGATATTTTTACTTACCTCATCAAGTAACCAACCAATCCGTTTCTCATCACAGCAAAGTAAAGCTTCCCAGAAAGTACGATCCACAGTAATGTCATTATACCAAGGAAACTTGCAACGAGTATGGCTAAAGGTAATCATAAAATTATCGAACTCAAAACCACAGAAGATTTTATCGATACATTTCATTCGTCGACTTGAGTCCTAAACATAACACATTACAATTTTATTTATAAAATTTAATTGGGACAAACTCACACAAACACAAAACTATTAAAAAAAGATTACAAATGATATACCTCTTCCCACGGTTAGAGATCTTCACACCTTTCAATCATGAATGGATGAAGGACATTTGTATGTTTTCTTAGCTCATCCATACTCAGGACTTTTAAATCTATATATGCACTTTCCAACTGCGACCTCAACACATTAACATACCTCCGCTTGGTTGTTCCACATCGCTGTAGAGCAAGCTTCAAGTGACTTGGTGCATTCAAGACCTTTTTGTAAAAATATCAAGTTGATGAAGCGGATTAAATAAAATTTCATGTCACTCTATACTCAAACAAAACTACTAATGACTGGAATTACTAACCTCTATACTCTTCGTTTAATTTTCTTCTTCCAAAATAAATTTCGACCTCTGTTCCCTTTGTTTTGCCTGCCTATGTATCTCAGCCACGTGCTTTTCAGCTTTCACACAACCATCCTATAATTACATTAAAAATATGTTTGTTAGATATATACAATTTTAATTCGATAAACAATTTTCAACAGCTAAGTGTTTACCTTAGATAAATCTTTGTCAGATAATTTGTCAACGTTAACCACACCGTTCTGATAAAAGTTATAAAACAAGTTATGAACCAAGTTATAATGCAATAATAAGTAAAAGTTATACAAATCAATTACCTCATAAGCTTTCTGTGATAGATAATCCAAACCATCTACAATGACTTCATGAACTTTATGTGCTAGATTATCCCATTCGTTTCCAGCGTTTTTGTTGGATGTTCTAATAGGAGAATTAAAAAGTTGAAAGAATTCTCCATCTAAGTCACTACAATACTTGTCACCCAGATCACAATCCACATTATCCTGTAACGATAATGTAAACACCTTGTCTTAGTAAACAACATTTTTTTTATCAAGTGAATGACAAGAAAACACAAAACAATTATATACGTAGGATTTAGCTTTTGAACAGATGCGGTAACCTTCTGCTCCGGATGTGCGCCTTTTGTTTTCCGAGTAATATACTGCATAAAAAAGTATTTTCAAAAACATGATAATTAGATATGACTTAACTAGGCGCATATATATAGAAAAGGGATTCTGTCAAAACTAACATGTATAATAGACTCCATTTTGTAGACGCGTTCCTTCAAACTCTCAATCTCTTTAGGTAGAATCAACAACCTCTCGCACAAATGCTCCAAAGCCTTAACCCGAAACCAACAATTACAACTCTGCCTAACTGGATGTGCCTCTCTGTCATTTACCTTACCCCGAGCTGATGATAATTTTTTTAAATAATCGCCAACAAGCCCCCCGCATTGAACAGGTGGAGGAGCTCTCAGTGTGTACCACTTAGAAATTTTTTGGCTTTCTCTAAACCATTTTGATAGGCCCTCAGCATTGTTAGGATATAGTTCAAAGTTTGGATTTTTGGCCTATGGAAAACATACAATAATTGTTACTAAAAGCAAATAAAATTTAGTCAAAAAAATATAGAATAAAAATAAGTATTAAAGTGAAAAGGCATTAACTGACCTGAGGAAATAGTTGACTGTATACCTCCCATTTTTGAAATGGATAATGCTTCGACCAAACACAGCCTCTTGGGATCACATCAGGATCCTTACTCCACCAACGATCTGTCTGAGATGAAGACTCTAGAATCCATATCTACAAACAGTAAATGTAAAAAAGTCAAATTACAAACAATTTTTTACAATGAAATACATTGACAAGTGTTTGCCCAAAAATGCTAACCTTGAAACAGAAGATAAATCCAGATAATGAATACGATGGAACAAAGGTTGGGTCTTTTTCCAATGCTTTATGGTGAGCTCTCTTATGCTTCGAGTTAACATTTAAAATGGCATCGTATAACTCCCGCCAAATGTGTTCTCCCCAGGGAAACTCATTCCAAGCTTCAAGATTATCTACCATTCTTAGAAAATACATCTTCAACAACAGATCCTAACTCACGACCCATAAACATAACTTCCAAAGATAACAAAAGCCAAACTCGTATCGAGTCTTCATCTGATAGTTTCGTGAAACGCTCTTCATCCTCAATCACAGATAGAAGATCTATGTTTTTCACATACCTGCCTATCATCTCTGGAAATACTCGATCACGAAAACTGATATCACCCTCCGTAAACTTATAGAAACTAACAATCCCAAACTTAAATCCAGTAATGAGGCAAAATTCACGACGGCCAAAGTGAAGCAAATGTTCATTAACATCATATATGAGTGGCAAATCATAATGTTCATTATCAGAGAAGACTTGCTTCTGAAGCATGTAATGGATAAGATCCTCCTCATTGTCAACGCAAGTCAAATCAAGCCATGGCCCGAAACATGTAGACCTAAACAATTCACAACGTTCCAAACCTTGTCTGTCTTTCATTAACGGAAAGTAACTGAGTTTGCTTCTAACGTGGACCCTCGCATGATATTCCTAAATTAACAAAACAAACCAAGACCAAAATAAGCAATCTTGTTTCAAAAATCTAGGTTTTAATCTTTCTTGTTTTTTCCTTTCAAAAACTCTAGTCATTTTCTGGTCTTTCAGTGCAGGGAAGGCATGGAAGCATAACATTGGTGGTTGCTTGGTTTCGACACTTAACTGCTTATGGTTATGTAACTTCATAAATGATAAAATAAATGTACTTCCCATTTGCTCATTTGGAGCAGTTATTGATTTATCTAACTATGTCGCACTTGACGCTAGACTTTATGGAACTATCACAGAAGGTGTAAAGTACTCAGTTAAGCTCACAAAACCAATTATCACACAAACTTAATCCAGATATCTTAAAAAAGTCCAATAAGCAGTTTTCAATAATCCAAATGAATAAGTAGTTGCAAATAAGAAAAAGCCAGATGATCCAAGATAGTGTAAAACACTTAAATACACTTAAATGAACTCATATGATGCAAAGTTACAAGCATACAAGTCAATTAAGCACAAATCCAGGTTCTAATATGAATCAGCTTATAGGTTATAATCACTTAACTAGCAGACTCAATTAAGCTGATCTAATAAGTAGAAAACTAGAAAGTAAGGGGGCAAAAGCTTCACTGACCAACTGAGATGCTAGAAACCCCAAAATCCCTATCACAAATTATCAATTGCACACTTAAATCTAGCTTAGAAAATTTCTAAAAACTGCTGGTGCAGGGGAAGTGACTGCTCAACTCAGTAACTTTAGGCTTAAATTTGAGCTACCAGAAAGTTCAAATCAACTTTCCAATGTTATTTCCAATCAGTACTTAACTCTACACATGCAGTTGAATTCATCTCAAAAACTGGGTACAAAGTATTTTTGACTTTTTGAATTTGATGTAACTTTGACTAAACTGAAATTTTATTGAATCTATGTGACTTAAAATGTTGTTATAGGCTAAGAATGAACTTTTTTAAGCTAACTTTACTAATAATGCAACTACTTAATGACTATGCAGCCTATATATCTAACAGTGAATGCACAAATTGAGTCCAAAGATGATTTGGACTTTTATCTAAGTTACCACTGAGTTTTATGATTTATATTACCTAATATGCAACCAAACTGACATACTACACTAACAGATAAATCTATATCAAACTTAAACACTAAACTAATTGTTGTACCAAACACTATTATTAACTACTATTGAAATAATTTTTTGAAGTAACTATGACATTTGATTAACTAAACTACAACACAAGCTGCTATTATGATTAAATGAATCAAATGAAGCTTAGAAACACAGATATCGTAACTAGTTACCGTAGATACACAATAATGCAGAATCAAACAGAATACAGGCTATATAAAGTAGAACCAACTAAAACTAATTTGAAAAAAAAACTGATTATTGAAAAGCTTTTAACTAACTTAAATTTACCCTATAACTGATAATTGAGAAAACTTAATTTGAAAAAAAATGTCAAAAACACTACAAAACAACTTGTGTGAAACACTGCTTATGGGGAAGTTTTGATGTTTTTGAGACACTAAACTAAGAGACGAAGCAATAATAAGCTAATCTAAGGCTTATAAGCTTTCTTTGCCTACTACATGAGAATGACTTTATATGATTTCATTATCATAAGCAATCTAAACAATAAGCCTAATCCAAGGGCACATCGAAAGAAACCCAGATTCACAAACTTATTAGCTATATGATTTCATTATCATAAGCAATCTAAACAATAAGCCTAATCTAAGGGCACATCGAAAGAAACCTAGATTTAGCAATTGGGTTTAATTGGAATCCACAAAATAAACCCACGAAAATTCTTAAACCCACAATAAATCTTAATAAACACAGATTCAGCAGTTGGGTTTCATTGGAATCCACAAAACAAACACACAAAATAAAATTATTAGCATAATAAACCCACAAAAAAATCCTAAATATAACGTACCAATGGTTTCATTGGAAAAATTCAAAGAATCAAAGAATTATTTTGATGAGTTTGTGGATATGTGTGTTAATGTTATCCATTTAACTTTTCTGAATAGAAATCAAATAAGATAAAAATCAAATACAAGAAAATCAAATAAAATCAAAAAAGTATGTTATGTGTACCTTCCCAATAAAGATGATCGGTCATTTTAGCTGTTGGGTTGAGTAGCCGCCGGTTGAGTAGCCGGCGGTTGAGTAATTCTAGTAGTTGGTGTGGGCCCCAGAATATGTACACGTGTCACGTTCTGAGATAGGTTGCGGAGTTGAGTAGATGTGCATGACCATTTAGGGAATTTACTCAAAAAGTGACCATGATGGGGACCAAAAAAAAAGATTTTGTACTAGATTAGTACTTAGCTCTATAATTATATATGCTTATGTCTACTTGTTTTAATTCATGCAATTGTTTTGTCGTCAATCCGGTTATTAACCCTGTCACTATTAAATAACCTACCATCGTGGTGGGAAACAGGGCATGATCATAGTGACCTATCTAGCATCAATACTAACTTATTGCTTTAAACCATCTAACCTAGTTCGGTATTACATACTACTAGTCCTATTAGGTTGTAGACACGTTCCGTTTATGCTAAACAATGATTCCTAATAGCGATTCGGGTTAACACGCATATAACTTAACCAAAGTAACCACAATTGCAGGAAGTTAAATCACATCAATTAAAGTTATAAGAATAATGTCACAACTCGTAATTTCAGATCCCTTTTCAGATGTCGAAATTTCATTTTCATATTGGAAAGTTACTATTCACCGATCACTATTCATCATTTTACTATTCATAATTTTTGGAATCAATTTGAGATTCCGAGAAGCGTTTAGAAAATTTACTATTCACATGACACTATTCATTTCCAGAGAAAACACTATTCATGTACTTTATTCATTTCATCATAAATTTAGTTTACAGATATTTAAATTCGCGTAACCAGTTAGGTTTAGCTGAGAATTCGAGCATCAATATTTACATTCGCGTAACCGGTTAGGTTAAGCTGCGAATTCATGCATCGTCAATAGGGACACTTCATATGGTCTAGAAATAACTTACATATCATCATAATGACATTTTGATACTATTTCACTCGTAGGATATTCAAATTAATACTTTTGATATATTTGACTTTTTACGTATGTTTATTTTTAAATAAACGTTAACACGCGACCAATAATGTGACTAACACGCCTGACACTCCCGACTATGATCCTAATATATTTTTATATTCATTTCAATAATATATAAATTATATTATTAATTTACCCGGTATTTTGGAAATTTATTTAATTAATATCGTAAGTTTGATATAATTACGACGGTTTTCGTAAAAATTAAACAATAATCATCCAAACACCCAATACTTGTACCCAACATATTTTCACAACTTTGATGACTTTATTATGTCCCGGTAAACTTCGTTAAAATTTATTTCTAGCAAACACGGTACCCGATTACACCTAAAACTAACCAAAAACTACACAAATACTACACTCATCTCCTAATTAAATCAAGAGACCATGTTCCCCCTTTTCCTCTGACTTTCATGTGCTTCTCACCAAACCACCATAAATGCCTTATCTAAATCTTGTCCAAAAAGCCTCAAATAATATCTCATTTTCATCTCATTTCCACTAAAACTAGTTCAAAGTAAAATAAGATATTCTCTCTTCCTTTCTCCTTTGTATGCACGACCAAGAACAAGAAAGGATCAAGAATCCATTAATTTTTCAAGATCAAGTCATAAACAAGATCATTTAGTAAACCTTGTTAGGGTTTTGAAAGAAAAACTCAAGGTTTTATAGGTTTTCATCTCCAAAACTCACCAATCCTTCAAAGTAAGTATGTCAAACTCATTTTTATAATTTTTCTAAGTTTTTATAATGTTCATATGATTTATATTCAAGATCTACATGCATATGTTAGTTTATACCACTCTATTTAAACTTTTATATCTTTTAAGCCTTAGAAATGGATAATAGGTAGATCCTTGTTAGATCCACTTGATTTATGATGTTTAGGAACCCATGACACCCTAAGAAGGTGTATGGTAAGATTAGACTAGATTTGTGGTGATTGAAAGTGATTTGGTTGAAGTTGAAACTAGATTGGAACCCTAGAAATGATTTTTGAAACAATATATATACCTACTGTCCATATTTTGAAAACGTGGGAAAATCAGTAGATGTTGGGAAATTTTTGACCAAAGATTTAGAAAATACTTTCAAAAACAAAGCAGTGGGCGAAAGAATGGATTAAAACGAGCTTATAACGAAGGAGTTATGATTTTTGCAAGTTTAATGACGAAAACTATTTTCTGAAAATTTAACGTGCTGATTGTTGATTTTCGACGGAGAAAGAGAGGTGTTAGACGTGATCTAATGGAGCCGAACTATCAAAAATATATTAATACATGTTAAGACGAATCCATGGATATAAAGAACGAGGAAAATGAACTTAAAACGACAAAGTTATACACGTTTTAGAATCGTCAAAACTATATATAATTATAGTCACTAATAGAAATAATATAACTACGTACTAAATACTATATTTTCTAAATTTCTTGTTCAAGAACTATATTCTTAACTAATGAAGTACGTACGACCCAAGGCTTATTTATACGACTACTAGACGTTATTTCAAGGTTTTCAAAACGAGGAATATAAGGCTAACATTTTTTTTTATATACGATATATTACGACAAGTTTTTATTATTCTAGTTGGACTTATTTTTCTTAAGTATGGAAATTACCTACTTTGACAATAACTAGTATTTTCAACAATGTTGCAAAAATCGTGAATCGGTCCCGAGGCGGTCGGGGGCCGAGTTCCGATTTTTTCCCGATTAATCGGCCGCCTCGGCCGACTCGGCCGATTACCTTGTAATTTTCCACTAGTTCCAGGGCTGAGGCCGATTAATTGGCCGCCTCAGCCGGTTTTTGCAACACTGATTTTCAAGTTACGAGTGGTATAGGTATCATGTGCATGTGCATTCATTACATCACGGCATGATCTAAAGTAGATCGTTATTACTCATATTAGGTTGCGGCTAGTGTTCGCGCCTTGTTGTCCAGATTATTTCATCACATTGTACTATCACTTCAGGTGAGTTTTCATAGCCCCGTTTTCAATTACATATTTGATTTCAAATCCCACGGGGGAGAATACATTGCATTACTTATTTTTCTGTACATGCCAAAGTATTAAATTTCTTACATTGCTTAAGTTGCCTTATTACCACGTCATGACAAGTCCCCTTTATTATCATGGACCATTAATTAATCTACAAGCGAGAGTGAGTGAATAGATCTATTGAGGGTGACTCCTCCATTCGTGTTTGGGTTGCTTCAACGGGTACGAATGCATTTCATGTCTAATATATTTAGAGTGTCTGGTAAACAGTCATTTGGGGCCAAGTAACGTCTAGCTTCGGGGTCATGAGCTTAAGAGCCAATGTATTACTTTTTACATTTTGTCGGTTTACTTTATACTTGTGGCCAATGTACATATGATTTAACTTACAAACCTATGATTATTCACCAACATTATTGTTGACCGTTTTCGCAATGTATTTTCAGGTAACTAAGACACATTCTTCATGACATGCATTGAGTCATATCATTGAGTAACAAGGATGACGCGTCTCATTTTGGATTTTCTTGCACTTATGAACTATCGTTTGATTGTACTAAACTTATTTCTGTAAACTTTTCAAGACTTTGGGACCTATGTTTTAAAACTCTGAATATTTTAAATGAATCAAACGATGTATTTTCAAAACGACACTTTAGGTCGTTCAATATAACTGTAACTGTGGTGCTATGACAGTCACCCGCAGCTATTCCATTCCGCTGCCATTCAGGTATTTTGGGGGTGTGACAGATTGGCATCAGAGCTAAGGTTATAGCGAACTAGGATGTATCATGGACCCTAGACTATAACCACATCATCATAGCATCTCATCATTTCATCATAGGTGCATATTCATTATACATGTTGTTTTATGCACACATTGTGCGAGTTATTTATACCCATGCTCATATATAATTGTATTGACCTGGTTCACAAGTGACATGTCTTCAGATACACACCCTGTCGTCCTTACATTGGATTCCAAAATTGAAGATGCCTTGTCATCTTCCACTACCATTGTACTACCAGTTATACTTACGCCGCCATTAGCACCATTGAATTGTTATAGGAACAAGGTTTTCCTATCATTCAGCCTATACTTAGATTTCCGTTTGGCAGAGTATTCAGACTTAATCTTAATGGACATATTAGGATGCTTATAGCAAAGAAGATAGTATGTTTTCTTTCCTTCACTAGTAGGGCGCTTACTACTCAGGTACTACCACCACCGTCAGCTACTTATTACACTATTGGTTGTCCTATAGTGTGTACTTCAGTTTTACCTCTTAGATGTCGCGAGATTGTGCTAAAGAGGGTAGCATTCCATTTACTATTATCACCATCACATCTCAGAGACTCTACACCCATATATGACAGGCCGCTTAAGAAGCAACCACTATTTGACATACCACACGTTACACCACCTTATGGGTTTGAGGTTGGTGAGAGTTTGAGAGCCTCTACTGCTTGGCAACCTACTACTCTTCATCGTTAGACGATGATCTCTAATTATTTGAGATTACCCACGAGTGTTTGGATGATACACTCTGAATAATACCACAAGCCTCACAAACACAATAAGAATTGCAACAAATCGCCCAAGGGTGGCATCTATCACAAGGACTCTATATTATCTTAGATATGATCTAATCATACCTCCATGACACAATGAACCAACAAGGTGCTTTGAACGGTATTATACCATCATAATGAACTCATCACAACTCTCCCTTTATTATCAAGTTTGATTACACCACATTCTAAGCCAATGATTTCATCATTAGTCACTCTAGCAACACTCCACCGACCAATGTGGTCACATTAGTAGATTTGACATATAATTACAACTTTAGAAAGATGCGAGTAAGACAATAAGATTAATAAAGACGAAGATGTCTTTACGATTAGATGGTCATGTTGACCAAGATAAAAGTGACTGTCATAGTTTTCGTGTTTCGGAGATAATAACAATTCAAGTAAGTCAAAGTCAAATTAATTTTGTGTACAAACAAAAAGATTTCTTGCAAACCTTACGAAATACGACAAATTATTGATTTTCAATGGTTGAATTAAAACTCATTTTTGTTTAAGCAACAATCTTCTTGAACTCCCTTTTTCCAAAGACACATGTATATGAGATATTGTTTTTATCAAAATACAAAATATTTCGTAGTCACATCTTTTACATAACTATATTCATTACGAACTTCAAATAAAGTCACTCCAAGATACATTTATGACCAAATTTCACAATGTTTCACTCAAATAAATGTTGTTAATTTTAGAAACCACCATAAATGCCTTATCTAAATCTTGTCCAAAAAGCCTCAAATAATATCTCATTTTCATCTCATTTCCACTAAAACTAGTTCAAAGTAAAATAAGATATTCTCTCTTCCTTTCTCCTTTGTATGCACGACCAAGAACAAGAAAGGATCAAGAATCCATTAATTTTTCAAGATCAAGTCATAAACAAGATCATTTAGTAAACCTTGTTAGGGTTTTGAAAGAAAAACTCAAGGTTTTATAGGTTTTCATCTCCAAAACTCACCAATCCTTCAAAGTAAGTATGTCAAACTCATTTTTATAATTTTTCCAAGTTTTTATAATGTTCATATGATTTATATTCAAGATCTACATGCATATGTTAGTTTATACCACTCTATTTAAACTTTTATATCTTTTAAGCCTTAGAAATGGATAATAGGTAGATGCTTGTTAGATCCACTTGATTTATGATGTTTAGGAACCCATGACACCCTAGTAAGGTGTATGGTAAGATTAGACTAGATTTGTGGTGATTGAAAATGATTTGATTGAAGTTGAAACTAGATTGGAACCCTAGAAATGATTTTTGAAACAATATATATATCTACTGTCCATATTTTGAAAACGTGGGAAAATCAGTAGATGATGGGAAATTTTTGACCAAATATTTAGAAAATACTTTCAAAAACGAAGCCATGGGCGAAAGAATGGATTAAAACGAGCTTATAACGAAGGAGTTATGATTTTTCCAAGTTTTACGACGAAAACTATTTTCTGAAAATTTAACGTGCTGATTGGCGATTTTCGACGGATAAAGAGAGGTGTTAGATGTGATCTAATGGAGCCGAACTATCAAAAATATATTAATACATGTTAAGATGAATCCGTGGATATAAAGAACGAGGAAAATGAACTTAAAACGACAAAGTTATACACGTTTTAAAATCGTCAAAACTATATATAATTATAGTCACTAATAGAAATAATATAACTACGTACTAAATACTATATTTTCTAGATTTCTTGTTCAAGAACTATATTCTTAACTAATGAAGTACGTACGACCCAAGGCTTATTTATACGACTAGTAGACGTTATTTCAAGGTTTTCAAAACGAGGAATATAATACTAACATTTTTTTTATATACGATATATTACGACAAGTTTTTATTATTCTAGTTGGACTTATTTTTCTTATATATGGAAATTACCTACTTTGACAATAACTAGTATTTTCAAGTTATGAGTGGTATAGGTATCATGTGCATGTGCATTCATTACATCACGGCATGATCTAAAGTAGATCGTTATTACTCATATTAGGTTGCGGCTAGTGTTCGCGCCTTGTTGTCCCGATTATTTCATCACATTGTACTATCACTTCATGTGAGTTTTCATAGCCCCGTTTTCAATTACATATTTGATTTCAAATCCCACGGGGGAGAATACATTGCATTACTTATTTTTCTGTACATGCCAAAGTATTAAATTTCTTACATTGCTTAAGTTGCCTTATTATCACGTCATGACAAGTCCCCTTTATTATCATGGACCGTTAATTAATCTACAAGCGAGAGTGAGTGAATAGATCTATTGAGGGTGACTCCTCCATTCGTGTTTGGGTTGCTCCAACGGGTACGAATGCATTTCATGTCTAATATATTTAGATTGTCTGGTAAACACTCATTTGGGGCCAAGTAACGTCTAGCTTCGGGGTCATGAGCTTAAGAGCCAATGTATTACTTTTGACATTTTGTCGGTTTACTTTATACTTGTGGCCAATGTACATATGATTTAACTTACAAACCTATGATTATTCACCAACATTATTGTTGACCGTTTTTTCAATGTATTTTCAGGTAACTAAGACATATTCTTCTTGACATGCATGGAGTCATATCATTGAGTAACAAGGATGACGCGTCTCATTTTGGATTTTCATGCACTTATGAACTATCGTTTGATTGTACTAAACTTATTTCTGTAAACTTTTCAAGACTTTGGGATCTATGTATTATAACTCTGAATATTTTAAATGAATCAAACAATGTATTTTCAAAAACGACACTTTAGGTCGTTCAATATAACTGTAACTGTGGTGCTATGACAGTCACCCCCAGCTATTCCATTCCGCTGCCATTCAGGTATTTTGGGGGTGTGACAAATAATAACCTAGTTACATAGACTTCTACTAGTTATAAGCAATAAACGAGTTTTTATCGACAAGCACCCAATGGAATAACAAAGTAAATCAATCAACAGAAACATAAAAACTAATAAAACTTCATAAACATGACTAACACCTAAGGGTGTTAAACCATAATCTCAGCAAAAGATAAAGTATACATCAAAATTAAACATAAGAAATCCATAGACAAATTTATTATGCTAACCGGATGATACACAAAGTTAAGTATTGAGATGTTCTTCATCGATCTTCAAGGATGGAAGAAGGAGGTGTTAGGGACGTTTTTGGGGTGTCCCCAACTTATAATAATGATGCCAAAGTCGTTCTAGGGCTTTGGTATTTATAGGGGTAAGCAAGAGTAGCCTCCAATGTTTACCAAAAATAGTCTGCTGGTGTTCCGACCCAGATACGACGCATCTAAAAACCCTATACGCCGCATCTCCATCAAAGACAGATAGATTCTCTTTTTCTCTTTCAGTGGCCACTTGAACAGACAAAAACGGAGTCCGGATGAAGATTTTATGGCGAAAATACGAAAGCATCTTCAAGTGTCGACATGTAATCTTTGACTTCTTCTTTACGGCCAAAATACGAAAGCATCTTCATATGGCCGATACGGCGCATCAGATTGGTCAAATGCGACGTATCAAGGTATCTTTGCGTGGGGTCCAAGATTATAATATTCACAAATATTCGTACACCGCCTTTAGATGTGGTGTAACTTTCTTTCTTCATGCGGTGCATTGTCTTCAGTATCTTGGATAATTTTGGTGAAGTCTTGAGATCGATACGCCGCATATTAGGAACTTCATGCGGCGCATCTGGAGTAGGATTGTCAGATCTTCTTCATTGACCAACGTTTCATATGCGGCGCATATGATGAATCCATGCTCCACATGCTTCAAAGTCAGGCAATGGTCTTCATATTCGTCTAAGTCTTGTTATATGGTGCATCTATCAAGAATGATATGGCGTATTCTTCGTCAGCTTAGTAGATTTTTCCAACTTTATCCATTTTGCTCCATTTTACATTCATAATAGCTAACTTTCACCAAATGCTTGTTTATAACTGAAAATTACAAAAGTAAGCGATTAAGTATCAATTCTCTTATAAAGTAATACAAAACAAGTCAATAACATAGGATAAATTATGCTAATAAAATGTACTTATTTGATATCATCAAATTGTAAGTTGTGTTTGTGGTTTAGGAAGAATGATAATTTTCTGGATTCAGTTAACCCATTTGTACTTGGGTTTGATATTTGTTTCTTAGCCATATCTACAAACACATGATCAGTTATCGATGCTGATCTTTTCACCTCTGGTATTATTTTTAACTTTCATGTTTGGTGATGTCGTTTGAGCCTGGTCTATTGCAGATCCTTATTGGTATTCATTACGCTGGTTGGATCTTGCTATGGTGGAGTTCTTTTGGGGTTCAGCATATGATATCTAAGTAAGCATGTATTGGATGAGTCAGCATACATGTTCAATGTTAACATTGATTATTGGCTGTTCAAGTTTGCTTTTGTGGCGATTCTACTGTCGCATTGTTGATTGATATTATTTGATGCATTTGGATGTCTTGTTGGGGCAAGGGTGATTTGTTTAGTACGGGTCGTTCTATGTCCATGTATGGAGGTGATAACATCAAATTAACTCGATATTTAATATATCAAATTCCCGTTTTTTTTTTACCTCATTTATATTAATATGATACTTAATTCACTCATATTCGTTCATATTTGTATTTTAGGTTAATTGAGGCGTTGGAATGAAAAAGATACTAGCAAAGGCCGAAAAAGACAAAATTATATATAGTTACGGTGTAGTGACACGATTGACTCACGCCGTAGCATAAAGGCAATGGAAATTTCTAAGTCTGAAGAAAACTACGCCGTAGCTAATCATGGTGCTACAGCGTAGAAGTGTTAACGAGAGTTTTATGACCGTAGCTTGTTTTGAGGCTACGCTGTAGTAATAAACTGTGAAGGCTACGATGTAACTCATAATTTAGTTACGCCGAAGTTATCGAGATACGTGTGGATAAGTACAAACTAAAGTGGAACTATCGTGTAGATTGTCATGGGATTACGCCGTAGTTTATAACTTGTGTGTGAAGTTTTTGGAGGACTTGAATTAATAATTAAAAGTACGATGAGGGGCCGAATATGTTAAAGTGACATGAAGTTTAATGAATATAAAACACTTTTTAAGTGTTTCTACTCAGAAGGAAAAGGAAAAGAAAGCATGGGACCGAAAGTGAATGATGACGCAAGTCCAAGGGTCAAATGCGGAAAAACTCAAAGTTGTTATCAACCCCCTATATAAAACAAGGTTTTTACATGGAAACCTTTACCCAAAATCCCCAGATAATGACACGTGCTATTTCATTTGCATCCAATGGTCCAAAAGCTTGCAACCGAATAACAATTAATGAAAACAACAAACACAATGCATCAAACTAACTGAAAGATCAAACACACTATTTCCACACACCCCCAAATTCGTTCTTCAAACCCTAAACATAATTAAACGATAATAATCATCCCAAAAAAAACCCTCCAAACCCCTAAATGACAACCACAAAATTATCATCAAATCGTGTAAAGCATCAGCCAATTTTTTCATTTGATTATATCCAATGGTCCGATCCCCAAATTTGTAATTATTTTGGATCCAATAACAAACCAATTATCATTCATATCTAATCGAAAACAATTAACCAAAAATCAAAAAATCCCTCAATCCACAATAAACCCTATAATTTTGGATCCAAAATTCATGCGTTAATGTTCATTCCAATTGTAAAATGGCTACAAACCCTATAATTTTTATTCAACCAAATATGTTCATTCCACAAGAAACCATATAATTATTGGTGCATTATGTATACGATACAACAAAATGTAATCTTTGTTCAATCACAATGGGCGAATATCAAACAGGTAAATTATTCGTTTTTTTATTTTTTATTTTCTTTGTAATATATTATTAAGTGTGCAATTTTATGGGTTAGATACCATTTGTATTGAGGGATATAATTACCTTCATCAATATGAATGTCAACAGTTTGTGGTATTTTTGGATGTGAATATTATTATAATTTCGATAATTATGGATAGTTTGAAAATATGAAAAACGAATTATAAAAATTTTGTTAATGTTAGAAAGTTTTAAATTTAATTAGAGCGTTTTGTATAATCTCATATAACAGAATCCCTTACTGTGAAGAAGGATCATATAAACAAGTTTCAGTTGTTGATTGATGAGGGTTCATGTTACCGAATAAGTAACTTTGGGGTAGGTGAGAATGGAGGGAGGTTTCCCTTACTTAATCACCAATTCAAGATGAATCTTTTTAAAAACACCTCAGTTACCAGGCTTGCAAGCTTTGACACCAACACACGTAGCTTTAGGTTTCAACCTTTCCTGAACTTGACAGCCAGACATTTCAAAGAGAATGAGTTGATTGGTAAGTAATCACTTTTTAATATATATATATATATATATGCTTTTGTTGTACTTTCATAAACATATATTTAATGATTAAGTTAATAAATAACAACTGAAACTGTACACAGATGTTATTGGAACAATCGTGTCCATTTCAGACCCCATACCTTTCAACAAATTTGGTGTTGATAAGATCAGGAGGACTGTTGTACTTGAATATGTCGAGTAAGTTTTTTTATAAGCAACCTTACCATACGGTGAGAACCGATTTCATAAGGAACTAATGCGTTGTTTTTAACAGTGGTGTACGGTTGGAGTGTTGCTTCTTTGATGCTTGGTCTGACAAGTTTTCTAAGTTGGCTGAAATGAGTGACAAGGTTGGTCATGCCGTGTTGATTATCCAGCTGGCTAAAGTGTCATACTACAATGGTATTTTTAGTATTCTTTATATGTTACACTTTTATTTACATATTCATTTTACTAAATGTAATATATCAACATATATTGCAGACAAACCATCTGTATCCAATGCTTTATGGTCCACAAAGATTTACATCAACGAGGATTTGCCTAAAACTGTGGCTTTTAAGCAGAGGTATGGCACTTTTAATATCCGAAAGTTAATTACAATATATTACCAGTGATTACTTTCATGCTTATTAATATGGTACTCATATTTCACTTTATCAGAATCTCCATTACTCTGTGAATATTTATGTAAAGAAATCTCATGTCTAAATTAGTACTAATGTTGTGATTATAATGTTTATATTTTAAGTAATACATTATATAGTTATGTTAGTATTTTTTAATCTATAATCATCTATGAATGCTGAATACAATTATACAATTTTATAGGTATGTCGACATTGATGGGTACGATCCCAAAAATAATACCATTACCGTGTTTTCTCCGGCTAAAAAGATTGTGAGTCCTGAAGAGTTTTTTGAACGAGCTGTGAAGAAGTCTGTGGGCAGTATCCGTGAATCTGAGAACGTAAGTTATTTGTATATTCAATATATAAATAATGTATTATTAAAATAATATAATGTTGTATAATTTGTTTAACTGTGTTCTTTAAATCACTTTATTTGTCAGCCATGTTTCATTGTTGTGTATGCTAAGATACACAAGATTCATCGTGAGCAGGGATGGGCATACCTGGCTTGCAAGAGGTGTGGGAGTGCGGCCAAGGAAATTGACAATCCGAAGAATTCATCAAGCAGTTCTAAGTCCAAGAAACAACAACTGTGGTCTTGCAAGAAATGCAAAGATTCAATTACTACAGTTGGAATGAAGTATGTCGGAAATTTATACTTTTATTTATACTTCTTGATACAATTTCCTTTTAAATATACTTTATTATGACAAATAATTTAAAAAATGTTCTTTATAAATATGCTATATAGGTTTAAAGTCGTTGTCCGTGTGATTGATGACTCTGGCTCAGCTTCATTGTTGTTGTTTGATGACATGGTATACAAATTGTGTGATGTGCAATGTCACACTTTGATCAAGCAATATGGATCAGAACATGAGGACTATTTCCCTACTGAGCTTAATGTAATGGTAGGTAAGAAAATGTTGTTTCGCTTTGAATATACTTCATGGAATATGACCAACAACAACAACGTGTACCAAGTCAAAATGATGTCAGGGGAAGAAAAAATTATTGAAATATTTGAAAAGGAATTCCTCATCAAGGTGATATTTATATCTATTACATTATTCATTATAGGATGTTGATATGTTTTTATTCCACAATTTCATATACCAATTACTCATAACATATTCAATCTTGCAGGACTCTGCTTATGAGAGTCAAACTCCAGAAATCACGACTGCTATGTCAAGCAAATTTGGTTTTGGTGAGCATGTCCCTTTTAATATTGAAGATACTCCAAACAATGGCAAAAGGATTGAAGGTTCTGGTGGTTCTTCAGGAAATGGTGGAAATGGCAAGCGTACCATCATTGATCTCGACCAGTACGAAGAAGTGGAGACTGAACCGTCCAAGAAGGGAAAGAATTAGTTGGTTCAAGTCAAGATGGAGCCAAAGGAGTGATTTACCTTTGCCATATATCATCTTCATTGTTTTTATTTTTTTACCATTTTTAATGTTTGGAGTGTTCAACATTTTGCTGTTTAGATTGCCAGTTTTCAATAAGTTTGCATTGGGATAATTGTGCAACTTCATGCACTTAATTTGTTTTTATATCATGGAGATGATATATGTGGAATTTCTATTTCAATTTTCATTGTTTATGCTTTGATCGTCATTCAGTTTGAAAGCTGTATCTTTGGCCATATTTTAAGCATTTGTTGTTTACTATAAATTTAAAATACTATAACATGGGTGTTTCGAATTCCTTTTTATACCAACTTTTTACTCCATTTCTAAATACAAACTCTTAAATCGAGATGAAACAACCTTACAACTAAAATAAGTTATTCATACCCCCACTTTACAACTAAAATAATTTAGTTATCAAATTCATCATGCATTAAAAATGTACCTCTGCATAAGTTACGGAGGCCATTTATATGTTAATATTCGGACCTCTTATATTTTACATATAACTTATGCTAAATGCTGTTTTTTAAATAAAGTAACAATAATCAATCAATTAAAAAAACCATATCCTGTTTTATTTACTTAACATCCTAAAAATTAGTTTTGACCCATTGAGATATCACACCAAATTACATTTAAAATATATTAAATGTCATATCATTTCCTAACAAATAGTTTAAGAAACAGTAAATTAAAAATTAAATCATATCATATCACATACTTTTTTAAAATATATGTTTGTTATATCCTTTCCTAAATTTAAAAGTTCACGAGCCTATATATACATCTAATAAACAATCACAACCATCATAAACAATATTCCTTCATATTCTCAAGATGGTGAATAAAAAATCAACAAGTTCAACATATGAAGAAGACCCTAACAAATCATCAGACCATCAAGTTATGGCCACAAAGAAAAATGAAGTCATCGACATATCAGATGACGATGTGGTATCCCCAACAGTATAATTTATTTTTCGAGACTCTATACATTTGTCGAAACTCTATACATTTATTATTATAAAACAATTTTTTGTATTTTCATTTCAGCCTGTTCCCGTAAGCAAAAAAAGACAAAGATTACTAAAGAATGGTAACTTTACAAACAACCATGTTGTTGGCAGTGTGCCATCTTACGATGATTTGGAAGAAAATGTACCTGCATCACACGAGGTATGAACATATTACATATGATAATTACCATTTCACATTTTTAACATTTTGTATATTAGTTACTCTAATACAATTTATTAACAAATGAACTAATCATGTATAAACATTATGTTAGGAAACTGATGATGAAACACCTATGCGTATAAAGCGCACAACCAAGGATACAGAAACTGCAATTAAAAAGAAACATTTGTTCCAAGTTATTGATGAATCGTCTGAAGACGATAAAGATAAAGCCAAGGAAGATTCGCATGATTTTGATAATTTAGTCGATTTAAAAGCTAAAGAAGTAGGCCAACATGATGAGAAGGTAAATGATCAATCTAATGATTATGTGCACCATTTGGATGACTTTAGTGAGGATGGACATTTAATTGATAAACAACATACTTCATTGTCAAAAGATACAAAGTATGCTCTATTTGATGAAGAAACTGATGAAGATGTTCATAACAATATCAACACAAATGACGATGGTGTGTTGGTGAACATCAATGATCTCCCATTGCATTCTAATTATTTAGTTAATCATAACAAGTACATTGATGATGAAGCCGAAGAGGATTTAGTTAATTCTGACATCAATAGTGTCCGATCTGTATCCGAAGGAGATGATGAAGATAGTTTTATTGATGACGAGTCTTTGGGTTATGATACCACCGATTCTGAAGACAACGATGATGATTTTTGATAGTTGCTTTTGTGTTTTATCTTTATTTATCTTTTCCATAATAATAAGTTGTGTTTGAATAATTTATTGTTTTTTATAATTAACTTTCAATTTTCAAGACTACTCATTCTCCATATTCACATAAGAATCATTTTTTCACAATGTAGTTTAAAGCACTACATGGTTTATACTCAATAAATTTGTATATTAATTTAAATACATGTCATATAAATCAATTAAATTCAAACTATAAACCCAAGTCAAATGTAACCACTACCCCATTTTGCTATTGGGCCAGTATGTCTTATAGTACGAACCCACCAATGTATGTCATGTTCACTAATTAACCTGGAATCCACATTCATGTCTTAACATGATTGTAAATGCATAAATAATTACCAAACATATATATTGTTGATATAAATAATGTTTGTGAATGTTATTAATATTTCTCAATAAACCTATGTTTTGATAATCACAAAACTTAAATCAAATTAAGTCAAGAATAAGACATAAACAAGTATTTGGTGACAAATATTTACCTCTACATCTTATATCACTCAAGGTATGCATAAACTTAGTAACTTATGCATTACATGATCAAAGGAAATTTTATATTAATACATAACATTATATAAAACGATTTTAACATTTTATATATATTTGAAAATCATTTTTGGTAAAGCTTTATTAAACCACAAAAATATGATTTCAAATTTCCAACCAAAAAGGGCAAATTTTATCCAGAAAAACTTTTCAAACGTTCAGGAGGGCGGCCCCCTTAATTTTACTAGGCAGCCCCCTTAATCATTAAGGGGACCGGCCTATAATTAAGGGGACCGGCACGCTCCCGAACAGTATTTTCTGGCCCTATAAATATTGGATCATTCCACATATTTTTCTCACCTTTTTGCACTATAAACTTTCTGATCCAATCTTCTTCTCTAGATCTAAAATCCTTTGATCATATATTTCATAAGTCTTTGTTTCCAAGTGATCCAAAGCTTCATCCATTCAAGTGCAAGAAGAAGAACACTTCTCTACATCCATCTTATTGTAGTAGTGTTGTGTATAGCTAGTTTCATATAGTACTAGTGATAGTTATTTGTTAAGGTGTTGTGTATATTTGTTGATTGTAGAATCTTGGTGTGTTTTAAACTAGTTTAGTAGTTGTGACTTAGTTGTGCATAGAAGAAGGTGTGAAGATTGACAAGGTGTGAAGACGGTGTAAAGTCTTGAAGAAGGTGTGAAGGTGTGATTAAGGTGTGAAGATCACGTGGTGTGATATTTGGTGTGAGATTGGTTCTAGCTACGATTAGAACTCGACATTTAGCTTAGTGTCGTTAACTTGTGTTAGCCAAGGTGTGTAAGGTTTCTCAACCATAAGGAGTTTGTTGACATAGTGAAGAAAACTCTCGAGTGTGGTACTCGGGGAGTGGAGTAGGGCAAGGAAGGTGTCCTTGTAGCCGAACCACTATAAATTCACATGTTGTGGTTTGATCTTTCTAACTCTATCTTTTCTTCATTATATTTCAATACTTTCAATATTAGTTTAGACTTGCTTATATTGGTTGTTGCTTGAACTCACTTAAGATCGAATCGAAAGTTTTTATAACCTACAAAATATTTTGGAAATAAATTTAAAAGGACATAAAACTATTCAACCCCCCCTCCCCTTCTAGTTTTCCACAATTGGTATCAGGAGCCACGTCTAGCAAGATCTTTAAAATGTATTGTATTTTAAAACTTGTAACGATCTATGGAATCTGAAAAATATTTAGAAGGGCAATCTATGCAAAGACCACCACTATTTGAAAGTGATGGATTTTTATATTGGAAAAATCGATTCGAAACTTATGTGAAGTCAAAAGATCTAGATCTTTGGCATGTTATTACTAATGGTGATTTTTTACCTATTCAAAATAACCCGGAAACTAAGAAAGATGAAATCGTACCTTTTGAAAAACAAAATGATGATTTAAAAAGAAAGCTTGCTAAAAATAATGAAGCAAAAATGGTTATTTATAATGCGCTACCACGTAAAGAGTACGAAAGGATCTTTATGTGTGAAACCGCAAAAGAAATTTGGAACTCTTTACTAATAACTCACCAAGGTAATAGTCAAGTCAAAGATAATAAGATAGATCTACTTGTTCAACAATACGAGCAATTCACGATTCTGGAAGAGGAATCAATTGACAATGCTTTTGCTAGATTTAACACTATCATCACAAGTTTAAAAGCACTTGATGAGAATTTTTCTAGTAAGAATTTTGTTAGGAAGTTTCTTAGGGCTCTTCATCCAAAATGGCGAGCTAAAGTGACGGCTATTGAAGAATCGAAGAATTTGTCAACTTTGCAACTTGACGAATTAATTGGAAATCTAAAAGTCTACGAAGTCATCATTAAGAAGGACTCTGAAATGGTCAAGGAAAAACGAGAGCAAAGCAAGTCAATCGCCTTGAAAGCTAGAAAGGAATCTAGTATCGAAGATAGCTCATCTTCCGAAAGTGATGACGAAGAATACGCCATGGCCGTAAGAGATTTCAAGAAATTCTTCAAAAGGCGAGGAAGATTCGTAAGACAACCGTATGATGAAAAGAAAATATTTCAAAAGAGTAAAGATGACAAGAACAACAAGATTGAAAGAAAGTGTTTTAAGTGTGGAGATCCAAATCACCTTATTGGAAAATGTCCAATGATGACAAGAGATCAAAATCAAAGAGCATTTGTTGGAGGTGCTTGGAGTGATAGTGATGATGATGAGAATGAAACGACAAAGGAAGAAAAATGTCTCATGGCGAATACACCAAATGAGGTACGTTCCGAAACCGAATATTTGAGTGATGAAAGTATATCATTAGATGAAAAAGATCTAGATAATGAATATATTAAACTATGCAAATTAGGACAACTAGTAATGGCCAAAAACAAATCACTAAAATACATTAACAATCAATTAGAAAGTGAAGTACTTGAACTAAAAATTAAAATACATCAACTAGAAAAAGGTAAAGAAATTTTTGAAGAATGTAAATCATGTCAAGAACTTAAAGGTGAAAACGAAATACTTAGGGAAGAAATTCGCAAACTTGACAAATTTAAAAATAGTAGTCAATCACTTAGTAAAATAATAAGTATTCAAAGAACATCCGGAGACAAAACAGGCTTAGGATTTAATTCAAATGAGGCTTCAACAAGCGAGATTAAAAATGTAAAACTTGAAAGTGAACTCAACAAACAAAAACCTTTAAAATCTTATCCTAAGTATATACTTATTAATGATAAGAAAATACCTCTTGCCAACGATGAAGAAGTTAAAGATTTTTATAAACCGTCTTTAAAGACCGAAGTAGGATCTTCTAAACCCAAAATAAGATCTAAAACTCCACCACCTAGAAAACCAAAAAATTCTCATCCTAGGTCTAAAACACCTCAACCAAGAAGAAATCAAAATAGACAAAACTATAATAACAATAGTAATCAAATGTGGAACTACCAACAAAGCTACAATCCTTGGGGCATTCTACCACCTTTCATGCACCCGAGTCAAATATTAAACATGTTTGGACCAAACAACTTTGGACCAAAAGCACAATGGAGATCAAATGGCTAGACGAACATTCCTTGAGGCAATCTTGGTTTTTCTCTCAACATAGACTTTTTCAAAGTCTATATTTCATCTTGATGATGTTGAAGATTTCTTTTGAAGACCACCGGGTACGCCATTCTTTCACAACTCATTGCCATGCTTAGATAAATATGCATTGTTTGATTTCGTCAATTATTTAGATATAATTTGTTATTGTCTTCTATTTGTTAGAATCACATATATACTTATATATACATATATATACTATTATACATAATATATTAAATATATTTATACATATATATATTCACTTGTACATAACCTAGATACGTCATTTGTTGACTTTCTAGAACTCCGAGAAATCGTTCTTTATCGAACCCTTTCTTTCTCCCCCTCACGTTATTCTAGTAAGTCCTCTTTTAGGAGACTCATGATGATGAAGGGATATGAGTCAAGCGGACTTTTATAATGCAAGAACGCCTTCGCACGCGAACACTATGGATGAAACAAACTCCTCTCGCCAACTATATCCTATCACCGCTACTATCCTTCAAATCTCACTCATCAACCCATCTTTCAATCACATTTATACTTATATATATAAACAATATATATATATATATACACTTATTCATATATTCCCGAACACACCTCAAACCCTTCATCAACTTAACACTTTGATCATTTTATCCAAAAATTATCAAAGGTATATTTTAATTATCGAAACGGTAATTAAAAATTGTTAAGAATTTTATCATCGTGCCAATAGACGTTTACGTATTTTTGATATATTATAAATCTAATTATATACGTATAAATATTTTTGTTCCAGAAACGAATTCAGCGAAATTTGGAAAGTTTCAAAGGCGGCCCCTTTAATGATTAAGGGGACCGGCTTGTTATCGAGGGCGGTCCCCTTAATGTTTAAGGGGGCCGGCCATCTGACACTTCTAAAATCGTTTTCCTCCTTAATTCCATTTCCAAACACTCCATTTACTCACTCACCTTTTCCCCTATACTGCTGTGAACGAAACTAAACCTCTAAAACCACCAAAATCCTTCACCAAATCACTAATCCGGGGTTATTTCGCAAGGGGCAAACATCAACCAAACATATAATAACATCTTTTGTAAGTTTTCCAACATGCATTTCATCATATTTTATTCGATTTGGTGTCTAATCAATAATTATGCATTTTATTAAAATTCATTTTAATTCGATTTTAAGTGTTATTGAAGCTAGAAATTGAACTACCAAATACTCCCCATAGGATTAGGAAGATGTTTTGCAACTCAAAATTAGTATAACATATCATCTAGTCAAAATCATTAATCGCCCATAAACCCTAGTCGAATTTTATTTTTCAAAAGGCACATTGTTGATATAACTCTTAAAAACTATGTAAAACTTACTACATTACATTGTTTTAACATTCTAAACAATCAAAGCATGTTTTTCAAGTTGTTATTAAATGGTTCATGAAGACAACATGGGCGTTTGGTTCATGAACAAACCATAACTATATGAAGTTATTTGAAACCTAAAACTAGCTTATAAGTTTTGTTAATAATACTAGAATCAATAGAGGTCATCAAGATATATAATCAATATATATATTGATATTTTTAGGATATTGTTATCTAGTTAAGGGGGCGTTTGGTTTATCTTTAAAATGATATTTTTGAAAACTAAAATTCGCATTTCAATCTTTTAAACAAGCTTATGTTGTGTCAAACTCTTACGAAATGGAAGATATATAATCTAATATATCTCTAGCCTTATTTCGAAATGAATTATGATATCATACTCTTCGATATTATATATTCTAAACGAGTTTAAAATCAAAATAAAAGGAATATCATGAAACTACTTCATTGAATATTTTTTTTGTGTCGAAGTAGAATTTCGTTCCACATATAGTGCATATAATTATATAAATATATAACATATGCATGATAGTTGTTTTTATATTAATTTTATTTTTATCGTTATATTGTTTAGGTGAAAATGCCTAAGACCACGGTTGGTGATGTCTCCAAAACCAAACAATACATTCCAAATGTCTCTTCTACTCCCGGCATGTCTCCTTCAGTTGCATGTTTCTATCGTCCTATTGAAAATAGAAACATTCACGAAGGACGAATTGTCGATCCATCTTTCTATGAAAATGATCAAACCGAACGAATGTTCACCAATATTCATTTTGAATGTCATTTCCAAATCAACGAACCTATCATTCCTCGTTTTATCCTTGACTTCTACAGCCAAGTGACGGTGCAAACCGATCCCTATGGTCATCTCCTCATTTCCTTCATGATTCAAAATCAATTCATCACTCTTACTCTTGCTCAATTTGGGCAAATTCTTAGAATCCCATTCAACGGCCAAGCCGTTTTCTCAAATGAATGGGATCTTTCCACTCTTGAAAGAAATCGTCCTCAGGATGGCCCCTACTATTCTGAGATTCCTAGTCCTGAAGACATTCGTCGAATGCATGAACTAGAACGTCGTACGACTAGTCGAGTAATCAAGTCGAAGAATGTCGATATTCATGCCAATCAAATCCTCCTCAAAGAGCTAAGCCAAGATATGAAGAAGTGGGAAGAACTCATTCGAGAGAATGCGTTTGGTACTGGTGGTCACCGTGATCATGTCACGGCGAGCATTGCCCACATGCTTTATTGTGTTATTGCTGAAGAGCAATACAATTTGGCTTATCTTTTTGTTCATCGAATCATGTCTGCCAAAAACACCCTAAATGCCAATCTTCTTTACGGTATGTTTCTCACACGACTTTATCGTTATGTGATGGAACATTACCCACATCTTCAAAGAGACTACTACGTTCATATCCTTCCTACTTTGAACCAACTTACTCGTGTTCATACTCGCCGTCCTCGTAGTGACAAAGGAAAATCTCGTGTTCCTTTGTATTCTAGGCCTCGTGGTTCTACATCTCATCGTGATGACGATGATGATGAGGAGGAAGACACCTCACGTGTTAGTACTCCATCCCTCACAACCTTTGTTGAAGATCTTCCCGATCTTGATGATACCGAGTATCAAATTCCTCTTCCTCATGAACGTACCGATGAGCTTCTCTTCACTCGTCAAACGTCTATCATCAATCATCAACAACAAATGCATGAAGAACTTCGAGGGGGATTCAAATCCGTTGGGAAGATGTTTAGGAAGATGCTTGGAAAGAAAAAGTAGTAGAAGATATTGACGTGTTGCTACTTGTTATTACTTGTTTTTTTTAGACATTTGTATGGTTTGCTATTTGTTCGATTTATTCGGAAATACTTGTGTTAATTTCTTGTGATATTCGGAATGATGTTTAGACTTTAATTATTATCATGCTTCTATATTAATGTTATGCCATGCTTCTTTTCAATATGGATTATAATATGTTTATTTGCATGCAAAATTTGATTATATATATATGTTTATATATCATCATTCCTAAAGTATGTACTCCTAATAGAGCTTGCTGGAAAAACACACTTGAAAAATCACCAAATTTTGCAAATTTTGGGTTTCTGGTCGTCTGGGAAAACACCAGATGGGCGGCCCCCTTAATTCCCTAGGCGGTCCCCTTAATTATTAAGGGGGCCGACATACAATTAAGGGGACCGGCCATCTGGAACTGGGTTTACTGTATTGTTTTGCATCTTGTGAATCCTTTCTCTAGTTTCAGCTGCCATTTCCCATTTTGACCTAACTGATTTTAGAATCTCTTTCAACCATTTCAAACATTTACCTAAATCACCCATTTCCATACTATAAATTCCCTCCATTATCACCATTCTTCATCTCATCATTCATCATATCATCATGACTCCTCCAAGCACCTCAAACTCCAAAACCTCCAAGAAACAAAAACTTGTGGTCATTCCTCCAAAACAACTCTTCATTGACTTAACAAATGAAGACAACATAACCCCATCACCTCCACCAAAATGCTTCTCTCCAAGTGCACCTAATGCACCATCCAAAACACCTTCCACTCATGGAACTTCCTCATCTTCCTTACCCTCAACCTCATCAATCAATGACTACATCAATTCACACTTGTCACCACAAGTATCATCACCACTTCCCACACAAGAACCTATATCCACCCATCTTACAATCTCACTTTCACCAATAACACCACTTGATACTCAACTCTCATCTCCACAAATTACACCACCATACTTTGCCAATCCCGTACCTTGGAGGATGCTTGAATCACATGGTGATACTTGCCTTTGTTGTATCTACAACCGAACCATCATCTTTGGCCTTAAAGATGAAATTCAATATATGTTTTCATATATTGAACATTTGCTTACCAACCCACCACCACCTGCAACTCCACCATCCTCTCCTATAATTCCTCCACCACAATTCTCATCCACTCCTCCACCATCACCATCATGCTCTCCAAATTAAGCACTTGATATGCTTAATAAATAAAGTCTTTGCCACCCCTTTTGCTTGCAAGCTCTATGAAGTCCATGTACTTTTGCATGATGATGTATCTTTCTTGATTAATTGGCTTATGCATTTGCTATTATGTTGTTAGCTTATGTACTCGTATTGTTGTGTCTTAACACAACCATTGCTCTAATATGAACGTTTCTTTCTTTTCTCATCACCTTATATTTGTGTACATGTATATACTTGTGCTTCTAATATTTTTCTTTTGCAAGCATTCCATAGCTCGTTCTCTTGGTGCCCCCAAACGAGGGGGAGTACACATCAAGGGGGAGTTTCTACCCGTCAAAATTTTCACGAATGAAAACTTGTCGGCATAACCTTTTTGATGTTACAAAAAGGGGGAGAAGTACATATAAACTCACTAAAATACTTGTTTAAAAACTAATTTTTGAGTTAATGAGTTTAAGTTTTGTAATCATCAAAAAGGGGGAGATTGTTGATATAAATAATGTTTGTGAATGTTATTAATATTTCTCAATAAACCTATGTTTTGATAATCACAAAACTTAAATCAAATTAAGTCAAGAATAAGACATAAACAAGTATTTGGTGACAAATATTTACCTCTACATCTTATATCACTCAAGGTATGCATAAACTTAGTAACTTATGCATTACATGATCAAAGGAAATTTTATATTAATACATAACATTATATAAAATGATTTTAACATTTTATATATATTTGAAAATCATTTTTGGTAAAGCTTTATTAAACCACAAAAATATGATTTCAAATTTCCAACCAAAAAGGGCAAATTTTATCCAGAAAAACTTTTCAAACGTTCAGGAGGACGGCCCCCTTAATTTTACTAGGCGGCCCCCTTAATCATTAAGGGGACCGGCCTATAATTAAGGGGACCGGCACGCTCCCGAACAATATTTTCTGGCCCTATAAATATTGGATGATTCCACATATTTTTCTCACCCTTTTGCACTATAAAATTTCTGATCCAATCTTCTTCTCTAGATCTAAAATCGTTTGATCATATATTTCATAAGTCTTTGTTTCCAAGTGATCCAAAGCTTCATCCATTCAAGTGCAAGAAGAAGAACACTTCTCTACATCCATCTTATTGTAGTGGTGTTGTGTATAGCTAGTTTCATATAGTACTAGTGATAGTTATTTGTTAAGGTGTTGTGTATATTTCTTGATTGTAGAATCTTGGTGTGTTGTAAACTAGTTTAGTAGTCGTGACTTAGTTGTGCATAGAAGATGGTGTGAAGATTGACAATGTGTGAAGACGGTGTGAAGTCTTGAAGAAGGTGTGATTAAGGTGTGAAGATCACGTGGTGTGATATTTGGTGTGAGATTGGTTCTAGCTACGATTAGAACTCGACATTTAGCTTAGTGTCGTTAACTTGTGTAAGCCAAGGTGTGTAAGGTTTCTCAACCATAAGGAGTTTGTTGACATAGTGAAGAAAACTCTCGAGTGTGGTACTCGGGGAGTGGAGTAGGGCAAGGAAGGTGTCCTTGTAGCCGAACCACTATAAATTCACGTGTTGTGGTTTGATCTTTCTAACTCTATCTTTTCTTCATTATATTTCAATACTTTCAATATTAGTTTAGACTTGCTTATATTGGTTGTTGCTTGAACTCACTTAAGATCGAATCGAAAGTTTTTATAACCTACAAAATATTTTGGAAATAAATTTAAAAGGACATAAAACTATTCAACCCCCCCCCCCCCCCTTCTAGTTTTCCACATATATGTAAACCTTCAAGGATTACACTTGACCTCTCGACAAAAGCATATGTTAACGATAAAAGTTTCCACTACTGGAAAACAAATTGAAGTTTACAACTACTAATTTGCTAAATAAACATTAAAGGATTTCATGATAATAAAAGTATTGTTTAAAATATGGGCTCAATTCTTTTTCAAAGAAGTTATGGGCCTATGTCATTGTAAAAGTTACTTAAAAATCTACACATTGTGATATGATTGACGTTGCTTTCTATTTTGAACCAATTCAGTATCCTAAATTTAAGGAAACACAATATTTGAAAATAAAGTCATTAACTATTTTTTGGCTTGCCGTTTTTTTCAAAGCAAATCATTAAGAAATAGTTTTAGGTTTCTTAAGATCATTCTTACCTATAATCATTCATCATCAGAATTTTTAACTGTAGATGAATAACAAAAGGAAAATGATGCTTTACATTCCAATATTCAAGAGGAGCATGCAAATAGTAGTAACATGATCAACCATGTTAAAGGAGATATTTGGCTTCAAGAAAATAATTCGAAACCTCAAATAGCACCATCCATTGTTGTTTCTTCAAGTTCTATGTATTCCAAAAATCATGATAAAGAATTTTTATCTAATGGTAAACATTTTGTTTTATCATTTCATATTTTATATTCATACTCATTCTTTAAGATGTTATGTAACATGTATATAAATCACACTTTCATTTATTTACTTTTTGAATCAAAATATATGCAGATGTTCATAACACAAGAAACAAAAGGAAGCCTTATAACATAGATAAACCATTACACCATAATGTTCTATCTTTCAATGATTTGCCATTTGTGGAATTTAGTAATTCAGCCAAACGTAAACATGTTTCGTATCAAACAACAACTGCCAATACTACAAGTATTCAACCATATCAATTAACAGGTAATATCACATCACTTACAAAGATGAACATTACTAATTACTATTACTATACTTGCATTTCCCTTTTTAATCTACATGGGTTTATAGCTAATACGAGGCGGAAGGTGCTTTTGGTTGTAACAATAATGGCCTGAATTATCATCCACAAGCTACATTGCATCCTCAAAGATATCCTATATCTGACATCACTTCAAGTAAGAAATCTTAATATGTTTATTTGCAATACGTTATATTTACTATGCAAACCTTTCTTGTGAAACTTTATTATGTATATGTTTGTTATTTAGGTACATTGTCTGGCAACAATCAATCATTAAACAACCCATCTTATGGTAACAATCTGTTCACACAAAAACAGAGTGAGATTGCTGTGTCAAGTTCTTTAAAGTTATCACCTCAATTAAGCCGTCCTGGACCGACACGCAACACTCTTTCTGATTCACCAAAGTTAACTAATACAAATCTTGAAAGTTTGAAAAACACACAAGATCAACAACCTTCAACAAATAAGAAACATGTAGCTACACAGTCCACTGTTGTTAGCCCAACTCTTAATTATCAGCCAATCTATATACCTACAACATATGCCTCTCAATCTAACCAACAAAAATGTGATTATACTCCAACAAAAAACCTTCAAGTAGTAACACCTACAAGTTTTTTGAAACCTAATGCTACCATCATTCCAACTGTTGTATCAAAACCAGATTTGTTGGCACCACCACTAAGGCGTCCAGGACGCCGACGTAAGAGCCACCCTGATACAGTGGTACTGGCTAATAAAAGTATTGGAGTTTTACAAAACAAGGAAAATAAAATTCCGTCAATATGTAGTAGCCAGTTACCGACGGCTACACATGTTGTTAACCCTATACCAGGGGCCAATATACAATGATTTCCATTATCGCCTATAACATCAGGTAATATTTAAGAGCTATTATTTATTTGTTCATTTTATTTTATTTTATTAAACAATACAATTTCAATACAAATTCATTTCATAATGTTGTTGTAGGTTCAGTGTCATTCACAAACCAAACATTAATCAAATCACGTTATGGGAACAATTTTGCAACTCAAACTCCGATTGTTTCTCACAATGCAACATGTGAAAATATTGCAACACCTTATAAGCGACTGGGACGCCCCTATAATACTACTGTAACAGTTGGCACTACATCAATAAAAGCCAATTTGTCACCATCACAACCTGTTACAGAAAAACAACGTAAACCAGTTGGAAGACCCCGGAAAAGACCTCAACAAAATGGTAACTTTTTTGTCATGATGGCACTATTATTTTACTTTGGATATACATTCATTTAACGTAGAATGTTCATGTTATCCATTTGCAAATAGCTAATCAAATATTTTGATAGTATGTGATGAATCAATACCAACAAAGAATACATTTCAATCTTCATGTGAAACTCCAATTAACTGTACCCCTTAGTTTGATCCAAATATAGGCTCCTGCATTACAAAAGGTAATTTCTTAGTACCTTATAGTGCTTAATACCTTATAATCAATTCATTCTCTACAATGTATATATAAGTATTCATGTGTATTACCTACTGCTATAAGTTAACACCGACATACATTATATATTCTCTTACATTTAATAGATCATGACACACACCGTACCATACAACAACATGTTCTAAACACCCCTTTCAGCATTGGTGTTGGATCATCATCTCCTATTTTTCGAACTCCGGATGTTACAAATGGAAAAAAAGATATTCACCACACTCCTACAAGTAAGTTTTTTTTTTTTTTTTTTTTTTTTTTTTTTTTTTTTTTTTTTGGTTTTGATAATTATGAATTCCTATACACCAACATCTTTATATCATATTCACAACTCATACCATTATTCATTACAGGTAAACCTTCAACAACTCATAATGGAACAAGATTCAACAACAGGACCCCTGTACAATTTGACATTGGTACGATATACTAATACTTCATTTTTATTAACTGTATAAAGTCATTAGGATATAACTAATCTTATATACATTACAGGTACTCCTTCAATTGTACCATCAAGTAGTCTAACGGATACTATTGTTGAATCATCATCTGAAGTTAGCACAAGTAGAAAAGGCAAATCAATTGCAAGTGTTACTCCATTTGATTTATCAGACCAAGATACTGAGGATGAATATGGATATATGGATCGTATATCAGGCATTTCTAAAGGTGCATCTCATATTCAATATTAATATAAACTATTCCTTATTTTTCTAACTTTTTTATTGCTTTATTGAAATACATATATTAAATTTTAAATAGAGTATTTTGACCATGGAGATCCGACTGAACAATGCGACAAATGTGGTGCGTTGTTGTGGCTTGCTGAAAGTAAAAGGGGAGCTACTAATGCAGATAACGATGATGGATATTCTATTTGTTGTGGTTGAGGTAAGTTAAACTACCAGTGCCTAAGAAGAATCCTCCAACTTTGTTAACTCGCCTTTTAAAATCAGAACACCCTAAGAGCAACATGTTTTTGGAAAACATACGTCGTTATAATTCCATGTTTGCCTTTACATGGATGTCTGGTAAACAAGATAAGACAGTTAATACCGGACGCGGTCCTTATTGTTTTAGAATACAAAGGGAAAACAACCACGTAATGGGGGATTTGTTACCAAAAAAAGGCGAACCACCTAAGTTTGGTCAGCTTTACATATATGATCCAGCAAACGAGGTTCAAAACTGCATTAATGTTGTCAGGTTAGTATTTTTGTTCACATAATTTAAATTTTATATTTTCACATTATCATTATGCATATTCTAATTATTACAACTCACTTTTCTTTTAGTTCAACCGATAATGCATCTTCGTCAACAACAAATACCATAGACGCACAACTGACAAAAGACATTAAAAACATGTTGGATATTAACAACCCTCTGGTTCAGAAATATAGGTATGCTGGCCGAAAATTAGCGAAAGGTGAACCAAATGTCAAGATCAGACTCTTAGGTCGGTGTACACATGATGGTAGGCAATACGACCTACCAACATCAAAAGAAGTTGCAGCCCTCATCGTTGGTGATTTTGATTCAATGGCTAATGAAAGAGACATCATTGTCCACAAAAATAGTGGAAAGATGAAAACAATTAGTGAGCTCCACGTGTCATTCCTTCCATTACAGTATCCTTTGTTGTTCCCATATGCAGAAGATGGATATCGTACAGATATTTACCATTATGGTATTACCGATGCTACACCCGATGCCCAAAAAAAATATGTCACCATGCGTGAATGGTTTGCATTTCATCTTCAAGAACGGCCAAATGTTTTTTCAACAATTTTTGGTTGACGCTTATACTATGGTGGAGGCTGAAAGGATGCGATACGTACGTAAACAGCAAAAGGAACTTAGGTGTGAAACGTATACAAGATTAGCACAAGCAGCAGAGTCACACAACCAACAAAATAAAAAACGCGGAACCAAAGTTATTTTACCGTCATCATACACCGGTAGTCCACGTTACATGTTACAAAACAATTTGGATTCGATGGCCTGAAATTACAAGGTTTCTCAAAGAAAGGGGTTTGAAATTCGGAGACCGACCGGACGCTACAACAAGGGTATTTAAAATGAAACTTGATCAATTGTTAAAGGATATAAAAGAGAAAAAAATATTTGGTAAAGTTCGAGCAGGTGAATTCCTTTCTAAATTAACATCCATTAAAAACTTCTAATAATGAATGAAATAGTTTGTCTTTTTTTGTGTTAACCACTAAATGTGTCTTACTGTTTTAACAGAAGTATATACGATAGAGTTTCAGAAGCATGGTTTACCTCATTGTCATCTTTGTGTGTGGCTGGAATCATCTGATAAGCTTAGATTACCGGCTGACATAGATAGGTGCATATCCGCTGAAATACCCGATAAAGATCAAGATCCCGAGCTACACCAACTGGTTAAAGAATTTATGATGCACGGCCCATGCGGTCCCGAACATCCAAGTTGCCCATGCATGGTTGAGAATAAGTGTTCTAAGAAATTCCCAAAGCAATTCAATGAGTCCACTTTCATTGATGAGCGTGGATATGCCATATACAAAAGGAGTGATAATGGCAGAAGTGTTAGAAAACAAGGAGCTGATCTTGATAGTGGCTTTGTTGTCCCGTACAACCCTACTTTATTGAAAAGGTACTAACAATCTATATGATTTCCTTTGAATACTTTTGCCAAATAATGATTTATAAATTTTAATTTTATGTTGTTTTTAGATATCAAGCTCACATCAACGTAGAATGGTGCAATCAGTTTGGATCGATTAAGTACCTTTTTAAGTACATAAACAAGGGTCCTGATAGAGTTACTGCGGCTGTTGAAGATGAAGAAAAGGATGAGATTAAGGATTACTATGACTGTCGCTACTTATCTTCATGTGAGGCTGCATGGAGAATTTTCAAGTTTGATATTCATCACAGATTCCCCGCCGTTGAACGACTACCATTCCACTTGCCAAACCAACAATCTGTTGTGTTTGATCCGACTGAAAGTATCGACTTTCAACTTGAGAAGAATTCAGCCAATACTTCTAAGTTCTTAGCTTGGATGGATCTTAATAAAACAGATACAAAAGCTCAAGAACTTTTGTACGTCGAAATTCCAAAATACTATGTTTGGAATAAAACCAAAAGAATTTGGACAAAAAGAAAACAAGGTACATCTATAGATCAAACAAAATTTTTAACTTCATGCAGCATAAGTATTTTTAATGCTATCACATGTTTCCTTTCCATAGGTAAAAGCATTGGACGGATACACCATGTTCCTCCTTCTTGGGGGGATCTTTTTTATTTACGTAGGCTTCTAAACCATGTCAAATGTCCTCGAGAGTGGAAAGATTTTAGGGAGTTTGATGGTGTAGTATATCCTACATGCAAAGATGCATGCTTTGCACGTGGATTGTTGGATGATGACAAGGAGTACATCGATGGACTTATTGAAGCAAGTCAATGGGGAATGGGAGATTACTTATGAAATTATTTTGTAAGTTTAATATTAACTGATACTATGTCGAGGCCTGAGATTGTTTGGGAGAAGTCTTGGAAACTGTTGGCGGAGGATGTGTTAGAATTAGAAAAGAAGAAACGAAACCATCCAGGTAATACATTATTCTAGATTTTTATCACTTATATAAACATTATATATTTCGATTCAAATGTTTATAAAAAACATTTTTTTTACATATCTAGAGCTAAGTGATACTCAATGATATAATATATGTTTAACATACATTGAGGAAAAGTTACTTAGCTGTGGTAAGAGCTTGAAAAATATAGTTAACATGCCTTACCCTGATTCTGAGTTTACAATGGAAGGATACAACCGGTTGATTTATGATGAACTCGACTATAAAATACCGGAGCTTATTTTACAACATGAATCCCTGTATAATTGTTTGACGAATGAGCAGAAAGGAATTTACAAGACTATTATTGATGCATCCAATAATAACAATGGGGGTATGTTTTTCGTCTATGGCTATGGAGGCACTAGTAAGACCTTTTTATACAAGACATTGACGGCAGCTTTAAGGTCTAAAGGTGATATTGTTCTAAATGTGGCATCAAGTGGTATTGCATCACTATTGCTTGATGGCGGAAGAACAGCCCATTCAAGGTTTGCAATACCCATTAATATTGTCGAGGATTCTATGTGTACAATTAAGGGAGATGGTGACCTTGCTAATTTGATAAGGCAAACAAAGTTAATTATATGGGATGAAGCTCCAATGATCAATAAACTTGCTTATGAAGCTTTTGATAGAACATTGAGAGACATATCTTTAGACATAGGAGCTGATAACAAGGTATTTGGTGGTAAAGTTGTTGTTTTTGGTGGTGATTTTCGGCAAATCTTACCGGTCATTCCCAATGGATCTAGGCAAGATGTTGTACACGCTTCATTGAATATGTCATATTTATGGAGGTATTGCACAGTTTTAAAACTTACCCAAAACATGAGGCTTAGAGTTGGGTGCAATCCAGACGATGCAGCAGAAATCAATGAATTTGCGAAATGGATATTGAATATAAGCGAAGGGAAAATAGGTGGTAAAAACAACGGCCATGCGGAAGTTAAGTTTCCTGAAAAAATGTTAATACCTGACTTGGACGATCATGTTGATGCTATAATAAAGGAAACTTAAGGTAACTAGGAGCAAAATTTGTAGGATCCGACATATTTCCAGGACAGAGCTATTCTTGCAACCACTCACGAGCAGGTGAACAAAATTAACGAACGCATGATGTCCAAACTATTTGGTAGGGAGAAGGTATGCTACAGTTCAGATTCTGTGTCGGATATAGACGTAGATTTTAACTACGATGAGTCTATGTATACCACAGAATTTTTAAACACTATAAAAATGTCCGGCAACCCACGTCATAAGTTAGTCCTCAAAATCGGTGCTCCGATAATGTGTATTCGCAACATAGATCAAAGAGGTGGTCTATGTAATGGTACAAGGTTGCAAATTGTTAGGATGGGGATCAATAATATTGAGGCAAAGATCATAGCTGGTGGTCAAATAGGGACAGTTGTCGCTATTCCTCGCATGAATATTAGCCCGTCCGATAAGAAGATGCCTTTTCAGCTTAATAGAAGACAATTTCCGATTTCTATTTGTTTTGCAATGACAATTAACAAGAGTCAAGGGCAAACATTATCCAAGGTTGGTCTTTTCCTGGAACGTCCGGTATTCTCTCACGGACAACTATATGTTGCTGTATCAAGAGTCAAAAGCAAGAAAGGACTAAAAGTATTATGTTGTGATAAAGACGGCAACTATTGCAATTACACAACAAACGTTGTGTATAAAGAAGTACTACACAGGCTTTAGGTTTATTAAACTTTTCGGAATTTAGATGTTTTAATCTTTAAAAAATTAGAAACTCAATGTTATTAACCTTAAGTTAGTGTATTTGTTTTCAAATCTCATTTATGTATGACACATTTTTATGCTGTCAAGATTATGCATTTGTGAATTAGTTGGAGATTTTTTTTAATATAAGACATGTAACACATTTATATTATTTTCGATAATAAAACTTAATGCTAGCGCCCCATCGGGGCGGGCCTAAGGCTATTTAGTATATATATTCCCACATGCGTACAGTACCATTATATCTTTTTGGGGGTCTTTTAGCTACTGTACGCACGAAACATAAAAGAGAAGAGCAGGTTCGGTTCATTTTAGAAGCAAACCTTATGGGTTTTGCCTCGGTATTTGACTAAGGGGATCAAAAGCATTAATTTAGCATGATATATAATTATACTTCGTATCTCAATATTTAATTCAGTTTTATTATTTATAGTTATAATTTTGATTCTGCTTGGTTGTCGTTGCATTGATGACTATTGTATTTTATTTAATTGTTTTTATCTTTTCATTAATTAATTATTATTATCATTTAATTAATTGATTATTTGGTGTTTAATTGTTTGACTTTTATTATTAGTTTATTTATTGTTTTATGGCTATGTTTGGCAAAAGTAGCTGTGAGCTGTAGTGAGCAGTAGCCACAGCTCACTGCTTACCGCTCACAGCTTCTTAAAGAAGCATTGGAAAGATGAGCATTCCTAAAATATAGGAAAGCTCACCGCTCTTATGCCAAACTAACACTAAAAATCAAAAAGCTCAATTCTCACCGCTCATTACTCAAAAAAGCTCCAAAAAGCTTTGCGCCAAACATAGCCTATATGCATATTTTTTTTTCTTGTTTGTGAACACTCTTGTTTCAATAGTTTTAATACTTGGTTGTATTTAGGAGGCGGGGAGAATTGACCATAGAACCTTAGCCGAATAGATTGTAAGGAATGTTAGGAATTGGCCATAGTACTTTCATCCCTTGTGTGCGAATTTCAACGAATGATCACTTACCAAGTAGAAAAGCTTAAAAACTTAGAGGAAACCTAAGTTCCGACCGGCTGGGTTTCGCTTGAACAAGTCTTTGATTATAGTGGCACTTAATGACTAAGGATTAGGTTGCCCGAGACCCTCAACGAGTTAAAAGACGGTGGGGATAGGAATCTAATACATATAGGCTAGTCAAATTTAACAAGGAGTCTAGTGACTTCAACCCCCATATATTGTGTTGGGATCAAAGTTTTACTATTTTATCAAGTCTCGGTCATTTGTAACAATAGGTTGCTTAAGTTATTATTTACTTACATTTATGTTAAGTTTACATGTTTACTAGACTTAAGGTATTTTGGTCCATGGGCTTAGAATCCCACACGAAATGTAAGTGGAAGGAGAGGGAGTATTGCCCTAGCTCCTTCCCTATAAATAGAAGCCTTAGGTCTCATGTAAAACTTGGGTGTTTATTTGATATCTTAAGGAAACTCTTGCACTTATATTTCTCTCATTCAAATATTCACCCAAATCCTTATATCTATCTCATTCTTGTTTGTGTGAAATCAATATGGTGACCTAACAAGTGGTATCATTTGCCATATGATGGTATAGTAATAGTTTTCTCTTAGAAATCGATCCTAAAAGTGTTTTTATATCGTTCTTATATTGAATTTTTTTGCAATTTCTTGTTTGTTACTTGTTTTATATCACATATTTGCTTACAAACTTGTGGTACAAAACACAACAAACAAAAAGTTTCAATTTTTTCAATAAAATACACGATTTTGATTTTGTACTATTTTTTGAAAACATCTTCATTTTTGAAAAAGTTTATCAAGTTTTCAACTTTCTTCAAGAAATCATCATTTGATACCTAAAAGTACAAGAATCTTTTAATAAAAACGCGTTTTAGGCTAGCTTTCTTTGAAAACTTTACTCGCCCAAGTTTCGAGATCGTGAGATTGTCCCTCTTTCGAGATCTACACAAATTGCCTCCAATCGCCTAACGAATTGTGGACTCAGTCTTTTCTCTCTAGTATAAGGAAGAAAAGTACTTCGACTTTTGGTAAACTTTCGAAATTGTATAATTTCGAAAAGTTCGTTGGTGATTTTGTGTTTTCGAAAACTGCTCATTTTTTCAAAATCACAATTTTTCGAAAACTTTCTTAAAGTTTCGAGATCTCACAAAACATTCACTAAGTTTCGCGAATACTTTCTTAAGTTTCGAAGTTTACTTATTTCGCAAACATAAGTTTCGCAATCCCACGCTGACAGAAAAAGTTTCGCAATCACTGCCAGTGCAAACTTTCGCAATCACTTCTTTGTGCTTATTTTCGAGATTTGGTTAAAACTTATACCTTCTACAAGATCCATCTTTTCACATAAGTTTTTCAATATGTCTCAACCACCGTACTACAACTATAACCATCCTCAGCAACATCAGAATCAACAATATCATCAGCAACAGCAACAGTATCAACAATCACCACAATATTATCAACAACCGGTTTACTCACAACAACATATTCTCATGCAACAACATCAAATGGTTCCAATACAACAATCTTATCCCATGTCACCACAACAGAGCCAACTTCCACAAAAACCTACTCACTGGTTTGACAGGATGTGTAAAGTCATTTCAACTCAACAATCCAGACACGAAGCAGGATCTATTGACACCCCACCTATGCTAACACCGGGAAATTATATTCAGTGGGCAAGTCGATTCTTAAGGTTTATTGAACTCAAGTAACCCAATGGTAAGTACATGAAACAAGTTATCCTTGAAGGACCGTTTCCTTGGCCTGTTAACTACGTTGGCGGTGACCCATCTGCTGATCCTCCAGTAGCTCCAACTGCTGTGCGTGTTCCTGAGTCTTCACTTACTGCTGAACAAAACCACCATCGTGAAGCAGATGATTATGCTATGTCTTACATACTTCAAGGAATACCAAACATCATATTCAGAAGTGTTGATGCTCAGACAACTACAAAAGCTATGTGGGAACATGTCCATCTACTTATGCAAGGCACACAATTGAACAAGGAAGACATGGAATCTAAACTTTACTTGGAATACACTAATATCATGATCGAACCAGGGGAATCCCTTGAGTCTTACTTTCATCGTTTCACCAATGTCGTCAATGATTTAGAGAGACATGAAGTACCCCTTCCAAGAATCGCTATCAATACAAAGTTTGTTAGTAGTCTGGGTCCTGAGTGGCAAAAGTATGTGACATTTGTAAGACAAGCTAAGAATCTTAATAGAGATCCATATGGTTTGTTGTACGACTATCTCAAGCACTATGAGTCTGAAGTTGAAAAAGATAAAGCCGCACGAGGAGGATATACACCACCACCTACTTCTAATCCACTTGCACTCGTTGCTCAATCTCATGCTACACATCCTTCGATGTCTAATCATGCTTATGATCAGGAACATAATTATTTCAGTCACCAGCAACCTCCTACTTCTCAACACGCTTCTACTCAACTTGCTCCATATGACAACAATGATAGCATGTATTACTCTAATCAGATTGAAGATGAAGATGATGATGACGTCAATACATTGAATCAAGGAGTTGCTCTTGTTGCTCGCGCTTTTAGCAAATTCTCCAACAAAACCAACAATCGTCTTTGTTCTTCATCAAATACAAGAAATCAAGCTGTCATTCAAGATGGTCGAGTTGAGATTCAGAACTGTAATTTTGGACGTTCAGGTGGGTATACTGGAAACTCTGGGTATGGACAAAGAGTCAACAACAATGGGGGATTCAGAAACAATCCAGGTGCTCCTCAGCTAAGTAATGACAATGTTTCTCATAACAATACAGTATCTGGGAATGCGATATGGTGCTACAACTGCAACGAAAAAGGTCACATTGCAATAGCATGCCCTCAACTAAGAACCCGCGACAGTCAGTTTCAGAAGCAGGCATTACTTATGGCTCTCAAAGATGAAAAGGAAGGAACTTTCTATGCTCACGAGAATAGCTTCTTTGCTAATGCTTACAACGATGATGATATGGAAGATCTTGAAGCCAATGCAGCTGTGATGCTTATGGCCAACATGCAGGAACATCAGTTGAATGATTTAGGCCCAGTGTTCACCACTGATGGTTTGTCTTAGGTAAATGACCTAACCACATGCTCCATAGAATTTAATGCATCACCCTCTGTTTCTGAATCAGATCGGGTGCAAGTTGTTCCATCGGAACCATTTTTATCTTCTCAAGAGGATGAACAATTAGACACAGTTGTTATATTTGATGATGACACTGTCGTCTCATTTGATGATCCTATTGAGAAAGACGAAAATGACTACATTGAACAACATGAACCTTCTTCTGATCCAGATCCTGACTGTACAATTCTGGCAAAACAAATTAAACAACAACTTCTTCCTAATCACATAATGGACGAGCAAACTAAAGTTTTGAAAGAAAATGCCGATTTGAAAAAGGACATTAAATGTTATAAAATACAACTTTCAAACTTTCAAAATGCAGTTCATCGTGAAAAGTGCTTTGAAAAGTCATTTCAGGAATCATATGTCAAAGAACAAAATCTTCAAAAGCAAATATATGACATAATTGAGTCAGACGGTAAATTGGTTTCCAAACTGGAAAATGAAAAACATGATCTTCAAAAACAAGTTGTTCAACTCCAACAGGAACTTTCAAAAACACAAACAGAGGTGACAACTTGCAAAAAGGAATTTTATGAACATAAAGTGCAAAAACGAGAAAAAGAAAATATTTTAATTGAAGATAATCTCGTTCTCGAACGTCAAATTAAAGCTTTTCAAAATATCATTTATAAACATGGGGAATCTGTAACGACAATTCAAAAGTTTACTTTAAAACAAAGACCAGATAAAGGTTTTGCCCTCGGCGATTACATATCCTCTTTTCTTCGCACTGCATTCAAAACAATTCCTAAGCTTTACAGTATGGACCAATTGATGGATAATAATGTTGTGCGTGTTATTGTACATAATACTGAGGAAGAATACGAACTTGAAAAAAAGAGTCGATAAAAAATGAGTCAAGTTGAATATTGCAAACCATATGATTACTCAAAAGCTCCTCACATTTCAAAATCTTTTGTTCCGTCAAAAGAAATACCTGAGAAATCATGGTATGTTACTGAGTCTTATGTTTCATCTTCCGATGGAGCTCCTGTCAAACCCGTGGCACAAATAAATGGTCCATTACCATCTTCTGGTAATGTGACACCATTACCTACACGCTGTAAAGTTTTAGACTATTTTCAAACATTCATGAAAGGCATCGATAATTTGGAAAACGTCATTGAACATCATTCGCAAATTAAAATTGTTACTTTTCAATCAGCTTACGAGCGAGTAAAGCGAGACATTTTTCAAAAACAAATTATGCCTTTAGTTCAACATTTGCGTTATTGTGCTACTCGTTGGGAACAGGAACACCAAAAAGAAGTTAATGATATGAAAGAGATTTTCGCTCTTAATGAAAATGCAATTTTGGTTCAACAACGCAAAAACCATTTTTTGAAATCAGATTCTGATCGACTCTGGAACAACTTCTTCATGCTGATATTTATACTGTTCTCATGAATGATCTCTATTATTCCAGCAATGCTGCGGAATTTGCAGATTACTATGCTGATCTTGTTTTGTTGAAGTCACAAAATGAAACATTGAAACATCAATATGAAACGTTGCGTCAAAATAGTGATGATGTGATAAACAAACTTTCAAACGAAATTTGTCAACTCAAACAAAAGCTTGATTGGTGTCAAGCTCAAAGTATTGAAACCGAATTGAAACTACGAAGTAAAAATGCTTTTCTCAAAGACAAACATCTTCAATATGAAAATGAAATTAAAGAGTTAAAAATTGAAAACGCCGAATGGCAACAAAACCGCGATGACATTCGTTATTGCAATGGTTTATTTGAGTTTGATATTCAGGACAAAAATCACGTCATCAATGATTTGAAAGAGAAAATTAAGCTACTTCAAAAAGGAAAGTTTATTGACACCACTGTGATAGCACCAGGAATGTTTCAAATAGACAGAATAGACAAGGGTAAGCATGCTAAGAGTTCTAATGTTAGCTCTTCCACTTCCACAGGTCTAGTTTCCCCTAAGAGCGTTAGCAGCCCAAAGCCAAAAAGCGTTAAGAAGACTAAAAAGACTAGGCTCTCGCAACGTAGAAGAGGAACACTAGAAGTGCAAGAAGTAGAAGCTCACCTTAGGAACTCGAATAAAACTCATGTTGCATCTGATTTAGATTCTAATCTGGAAAATTGTAATCCAAATCTTAATGTAACGAATGCTGAACCTTCTAATATTTTGAATATTAATGCATCTTGTATGTTTTGTCGTCAAAGTGTGTTATCTGGTGATCATACCAAATGTGTAGCTAATAATCTCTTACATCGTAAAAAGAAACGTAGATCCGGCTTTCCTTCTAGGTCCACTAATGCCTCTAAGTCTACCTTAGGAAAAGCGCCTACTACATTTTCAAATGATGTTGTAGTCAACCCAAGAGCTGCAATCAACAAATCTAGGAACACGCCAAAAGCTAGTGCATTCACTAAGAACAAAGCAAAAACTAGTTGGAACTGGCAACGTTGGTTACAATACAAACCAAATTTTAAATGGATTCCTAAATTGTTAAATATTTGTGTTTCTAACAAACAGGAACCCACAATTTCCTCGGGTTCCACCCTTACTTCTGTTCCATCTCTGTCGTCTTCTTTTGATGCAGGTGTTTCAGATCGTTCTCTGGATTGTTGATAGCGGTTGCACCCGACATATGACAGGCAATCTCAAACTGTTAAATAACTTTGTATCAAAGTTTATTGGAATTGTCAGATTCGGGAATGATCAATACGCTTTAATCATGGGTTACAGAGACTACGTGAATGGGAATATTGAAATTAGCAGAGTTTACTATGTTGAAGGCTTGGGTCATAACCTCTTTTCAGTCGGTCAATTTTGTGATGGGGATTTAGAAATAGCATTTCGAGAAAAAACTTATTTTGTTCGTGATCTACAAGGAAATGATTTGATGTCAGGAAAACGTGACACTAACCTTTACCCAATTTCAATGTCTGACATGATCGCTTCATCTCCTATCTGTCTTCTATCCAAAGCTGAATGACTAAATCATGGTTGTGGCACAAACGCCTTTCTCACTTGAATTTCAAAACGATGACTGATCTTGCTCGTCACAAATTAGTTGAAGGCTTTCCAAGATTCCGTTATGCCAAAGATTACCTATGTCCAGCTTGTGAACAAGGAAAAAGTACCCGTGCTCATTTTCCCTCAAAACCTGAACACAGTACTAATCATGTTTTACAAATGCTTTATATGGATTTATGTGGTCCGATGCGTGTTCAAACAATCAACGGTAAACGCTACATTTTAGTAATTGTTGATGATTACTCTCGCAGGACTTGGGTTTATTTTCTTCGAAGTAAAGATCAAGCTCCTCCAATGATCAACACCTTTCTCACCAAAATACAAGTTTAGCTACGCAACACAGTCAGAATTGTTCGAACTGACAATGGCACAGAATTTAAAAATCAGACTCTAAGGTCGTATTTTGAGAAAGTAGGAATTGAACATCAAACATCCATTCCACGCACACCCGAACAAAATGGAGTAGTCAAAAGACGCAACAGAACGTTAGTGGAAGCTACTCGAACTATGTTAATCAATGCTCAATTACCAGATTACTTATGGGCGGAAGCTGTTTCAACCGCTTGCTACACTCAAAACCGTTGTATGATCACAAAACGCCATCACAAAACCCCATATCAGATTGTTCACAAAAGAAAACCGAACATCAGTTACTTTCATGTATTTGGAGCTCTATGTTACCCAGTCAATGATCGTGATGATCTAGGTAAACTTAAAGCAAAGGCGGACATTGGAATATTTATAGGATACTGTGAAAATTCAAAGGCTTTTGGATATGGAATCGTCGTACTCGGGAAATTCAAGAAACTATTCATGCTAATTTCGATGAACTCACTCCAATGGCTTCTGAGCAAAACGGCTTAGGACCTGCATCCAACCGTCTTAACTTTCTGGTATCTTCGGCTGAACCATTGTCACTTTCTCATAAAGAAGCGGAAACCTTGTTTGCTCAATTGTTTGATGATACGCCTGTTAACCGTCCATCTGAGGCCACACCGAATTCCGCTGCACATCTTGATCAACATCAAGTACCTGATACACCTCAACAAACAACAACTACTGTTGGAAGAGACGGTCCTCCAGTCATATCACCTACAACAATAGAACAAACCAGGTCCAACTCACAACAATCAGCTGGAGATTCCATACCTTTATCACTTCCACAACCCGTAGAGCAAGACTCAGAACCATTCATTAACCCATTTGCAAATGCTCAACCTGTCCCCGACATTGCTGAGTCATCTACACGCAATTTGGGTCCTGCTCACTTGCGAGATACTTATCAACTTCATCCTTCGACACACAAATGGACTAGAGATCACCCCTTAGTTCAAATTATTGGCCATCCAGATGCACCAATTATGACAAGACAATGCCTTCACACAGACGGTGAAACTTGCATTTATGCACTCACAGTTTGTTAAACCGTACATAAAAACATCAAGGAAGCAATGACTTATGAAAACTGGATTGAGTCTATGCAAGAAGAATTCGAAACCTTTCAAAGATTAGAAGTCTGGGAATTGGTTGAAAAACCAGAAGGAATCATTGTCATTGGATTAAAATGGATCTGGAAAAACAAACTGGATGCAGAAGGCACTGTCATACGCAACAAATCACGCTTGGTAGCAAAAGGATACTCTCAAGAAGAAGGAATCGATTTTGAAGAATCATTTGCTCCAATAGCTAGACTTGAAGCTGTACGGATATTCTTAGCATTTGCTGCTCATCGGAATATGATTGTTTACCAAATGGACGTGAAAACAGATTTTCTGAACGGTCAACTCCGAGAAGTGGTTTATGTCAGTCAACCTGAAGGATTCGTTGATCTAGAACGTCCCAATCATGTCTACAAGCTTAAGAAGTCTCTCTACGGTCTCAAGCAATCCCCCAGGGTGTGGTATGATAAGCTTTCTAAATTCCTATTGACTAATGATTTTACTCTAGGCTCGGTGGATCCAACACTGTTTGTAAAAACATACGGGATGGACTTATTAATCGTTCAAATTTATGTCGATGACATTATTTTTGCTTCAACCAACAAAAATTACTCAATGGATTTTGCAAAATTAATGACAGATAATTTTGAAATGTCCATGATCGGTGAACTTACGTTCTTTCTAGGACTACAAGTTCATCAATCACCCCGTGGAATTTTTCTAAATCAGTCCAAATATGCTCTTGAGATTTTAAAGAAACATGGAATGCAAAGTTGTGATACTATGAATACACCGATGGCCAATTCCACTAAACTAGATGCTGATATACATGGGACTCCAGTTGACCCTACCAAATACCGAAGTATTATTGGGTCCCTCATGTATCTCACATCTAGTAGACCTGATATTGTATTTGTTGTCTTTATGTGTTCTCACTATCAGTCTAATCCAACTGAAAAACACCTCAATGAGGCAAAAATAATCCTTCGATACATAAAGGGAACCATCCACTTGGGAACTGGTATCCAAAGGATTCTGGTTTTGAACTAATAGCTTTTTCAGACGCTGACCATGCAGGATGCTTAGACTCGCGAAAAAGTACATCAGGTGGCTTACAGTTTCTTGGAGATAAACTTGTATCTTGGCAATCAAAGAAGCAGGACTGCACTTCACTGTCATCTACAGAATCTAAATACGTAGCTATGTCTGCTTGTTGTGCTCAAGTCATTTGGATGAGATCACAACTTAAAGACTATGGCTACCTATTCAATAAGATTCTGATCTACTGCGATTCTAAAAGTGCCATTGCAATCTCCTGCAACACTGTTCATCATTGCAAATCCAAACACATTGATCTCCGATACCACTTCATCAAAGAGCATGTCGAGAAGGGTACAGTTGAATTATATTTTGTGGGTACTGAGTACCAATTGGCGGACTAACCTACAAAACCCTTAGCTCCATCAAGGTTTGCAAGTTTAGTTCACCAAATTGGTATACGATGTTTGACACCAGTGGATCTGGTAAAGTTTCTAAAACAAAATTAAAATGTCAAACATCAAAACTTTAACTATCTTTGTAAAATAAATTTTCCTTTATTTTTCATAAACCTCCGAAACACAAAAATATTTTTCTATTTCATTAAAAAAAATAAAAAATAAATAAATAAATAAATAAAAAATAATAATCGCAAGTATATCGCTTTCTTTTAACACGTTGTCATTTTACAAGTATTGAGGGGGAGACACGCTCACATCTTTAATTATGATTTTTCAAATCGGTATACTTGCATATTACCTTTGATGCGTTGTTTCGGGATCTTATAGATACTTCATATCATGTTTCCTTTTCTCAAAATGGTGTCGTAAGTTAGTATATCCTTGAGTCTTAACTTACATCCAACTTATGGAGTCATTTTGCATTAATAGAAGTTAAGGGACTATAAGTGACTAAATGATTAAAAGGTTTTTTAAAACATATTACACAAACAAAGACCCCATATTTCTAAATAATCAAATCAAACAAACACCCCCAATCTCGAAACCCACAGCTCCAAATCAACTCTATAATCCGTGTTTTAATCATCAAATCTGTAAGTTCCTTTATGTTCTTAAGGGTATTTCTTACATAGTTTTTCGATTAATCACGATTTTAATGGTTAGATTTCTTGCAATTGAGTTTTCATGTTCTAGGGTTTCTACTATTTTGAATTTAATCCAAACATGTTTAGTGATGCAATTTTTCATAGGGCTTTTGTCCCAAATCATGTTCCTATCATTCCTATCACTGCCAATCGTATTATATCACATGTTTGAGATGTTTTCGCTCACTAGGGTTTAAGCTCGATTTGGGTTTTATTGATTAACAGTTTGTTGTTATGATTTTGTTGGTGGGATATGTTGTGCTCTGTGTTTTTGGACCTTTGTATCACTTTCTTTGTGACTTAATCCTTTTATGCTATAAATTCGACAACTAGGGTTTATGTTCTTATTGGATTTTTCTCGATTGGTGTTCGTATAGTCTATTGCTAGTACTCAATGTGTTCTTATGCATGATATGTGATGTATGTGTCATAGTAGTGATGTATGTTTGCTCGTACTTGTGTTTCTCGATAATGTGTTACTACACCTGTTTCGAAATCATTGCATGAATGCTATTACCTTGTGTTGGGAATTATACTATCAGTTACCACGGCTAGTGAAGATATTACAACTGTAGAAGATTGTACTTGCAGTGGAAACTTATTACCACTGCAAGAACAAATATTACCACTACTCATTTGGTAACTGTTAGAGAAACGCGCTTAGATAAACATAGAAAAGATTTTGTGTATATCTTATTCTATTAGTATTATACTTATCTTGTAGAAGAGGACTCCTTGTTGTATAAAAGGAGATCCTAGATCATAGTTAGAATATATCTTTCTAATATGTTTTCTTAGAGCTTCAAGGTGTAACCCTAGTGATATTATAGATCACTCGTATTATTATCATTAATAATATTGGAGCTATTTGTTTGTTACATACATTGTTCTTACATACACACAACTGTTTCATTTACAATCAATCATCTAAGTATCATTAAGTAGATTCCGCATACTTAGTGGTATCACTCAAAGTATCATTATTAACACAAGTTCAAGGTGTTCACGATCCAACAAGTGGTATCAGAGCAAGGCTTTGATATTTTGATTTAGAAGATCCTATGGCAGACTCAAAAGAAACAATGGAGACAGAAACAAGCCAATCAAACATTGCTGCAAAGCTTCCTAAGCTTAAGATTAATGACTTTGAGATGTGGAGGCTTATGATAGAACAATTCTTTATGGTTCAAGACTACACATTATGGGAGATTATAATGTGTGGAAATTCATTCAAACCTGGTACAACTGTAGAGCAGGTTGGTGACAAGACAGTAACAAAAGTTAACACTGGTCCTGTCACTACTGAAGAAAGAAGTCAACTAAAGAATGATTTGAAGGCTAGAGGTTTGTTATTGATGGCTCTACCCAGAGAACAAGTTCTGGCTTTTAGCAAATACAAGTCTGCAAAGACTCTTTTTGATGAGATCTGTGAAGTGTTTGGTGGTAATGACTCTACCAAGAAGACTCAAAAGACTTTACTGAAGCAGACTTATGAAAACTTTGGTTCAACAAGTAATGAATCTCTTGATAGCATATTTACAAGGCTACAAAAGATTGTGTTAGGAATACAAATATTCCTGTAAAAGTCTCGGTCACCTAATGATTGTAATAGCATTAAGTTAGCTCGTAGTTAGTTTATTTATTAGTTAATTAGTTTTAGTTTAAGTAACACCGTGGAAGAAGGACGGGTCTTCACCCACTGTATGCCTGATCCACAGCCCGGGAGTGGGCGTAATATTGTAACTATAAATACCCCTCTCCACATGTGGAGAGCGTTGGACCTTCATTTCAACCTCAATCTAATATTTTCTCTTTTTCTTTCAAGGTTCCTTTCTTTCTCTCTTTTCTTCCCTCCTCCTCACTTCTACGCCTATCACATAACTACTTGAACATGTTTCCTACATAGTTAGCATTCTACAATTGGTATCAAGAGCCAAGGTTTCATCTTAGGGCCTTGTAGAATCAAATTTGATGATGTTTTGAGTGGTTTTGTGAGCTTGGTGTCACTTTCTTGGAAAACATCTTGGTTTAATCTCTCTAGTGTTGTTATACATGTTTGTGATGTACTTTTATGTTCATTAGTGTTTGTAGAACATTGTTTAGTTTGTGTTACCATATCATTAAGCTATTTGAAGTTTGGAGTTGATTATGGGTTGATTTCTTGGTTGCGTTTAAGTCTACTGTTTCATTGCTTGGTTGCGGTTAAGTTCTGCTATCTGCGATTAACTTGCTGCGTTTACTATTTCGGGAATACAAACAAAACGCAACAATAGTGACACTTTTGGACCATTGTCACTGCGATTAGTTAATGCCTGCATTTAGTTATCTGCGGTTAATCGTTTGCGGTTAACTGTTCTGCGGTTAGGTATTATCTGCGGTTTGGTAGTTTCTGCGGCTAGTGTATTGCGGTTAGTATCTTTGTTTTGCGGTTTACTTTGGTTGCGATTAGATCAGTCTGCGAGTGGGATTTTTCTGCGGTTTGGTATTATTTGCGGTTAGTATCTTTGGCCTGCGGTTTGCTTAGGTTGCGGTTAGTTCATACTGCGGCTGGATTTTGTTGCGGTTTGGTATTGTCTGAGGTTAGTGTTCTGCGGTTACGTCAAGTTGCGGTTAAATTGTCCTGCGACTAGTACCTTACATTGCGAGTATCTCCCACTTTTGGTTTGGTAATCTCTTATTTGTGATGTCGACTTCTTCCGATGACATTCAAGCTGCGGGGTCTGACACCCGACCTCCGATGTTAGACAGAACTGACTATGAATCACGGGCTCAAAGGATACGGTTGTACTGTCTAGGGAAAGATAATGGGGTTAACATCCTGAAATCCATCGATGAGGGACCCTTTCAAGTGGGTACTACTAGAGACACGATTTCAGAAGCAACTGATCAACTACCGGCCGTGTTTGGTCCTGATAGACCTCGCACTTACAATGAGTTGTCTGAAGAAGAAAAGAAACGCTATGATGTAGACATCAGAGCATCAAATATCATCATTCAAGGCCTTCCCAAAGATGTCTACAAACTGATCAACTTCAACACTGAAGCAAAGGCGGTCTGGCATAATGTCAAAATGCTTCTTGCAGGGTCTGAGTTAACTAAAGAAGATCGTGAGTCACAGCTATATGATGAATTTGAGCATTTCAAAATGAATCCAGGTGAAAGCATCACTGACTATTACGTCAGATTTCACAAGCTGGTCAATGATATGAGAGCCATCAAGATGACAATGCCCAACATACAGCTTAATTCCAAATTCGTGAACAACATGGCACCGAAATGGGATAGGTTTGTCACAGCTGTTAAGCTCAACAAGGGTCTCAGGCATACCAATCATGAACAGCTGTATGCGTATCTCCAACAACATGAGAAACATGCAGCTTATGATCGGCTAATGCGAGAAAAGCTCAATCCGTCTGCAACAAATGAATCTCTTGCTTTTGTCTCCAATGTTCAACAACCTAATCAAACCTCTAAAGATCAAGTTCAACCATCACAATCATCCTCCAGGTCTACCCCAACCATTAGTCAATCATCAACTCCCTCACCATCTGCGTTGAATACTCAACTTGATTCTGGGTATTCTCACACTGACATGATGATTGATAATCTCTCCAACCAAGTGTATTTACTGGTCCAACAGTTCAGGGCTGCACTCCCATCTACTAACAACCAGCTCAGAATCTCATCTAATCCATGTAATCAGGCAGTCATTGAAGATGGTCGGGTAGTGGTGCAGAATGTGCAGGGAAGACAGAACTTCAACCAAAGAAATGCTGGTAGAGAGAATGGGCAGTACAGAGTTGGGAATGCTCTTCAAGCACAAGCTAAGCAACCGAAATGCTACAACTGCGGAGGGTTGGGCCATAATGCTAGGAATTGCACTCTCCCAAAAGGTCCCCAAAACTCTGAGTACTTCAAAGACAAGATGTTGCTGATGCAAGCACAAGAAAATGGGACTGTGTTGGATGAAGAAGCTTTGCTCTTTCTGGCTGGTAATGATGGGAACACCTTTGATGCTGATGTGGATAATCAACCGGTTCAGGACATGGTTCTTAATGACCCAAATATCTTTCAAGTTGAAGAGTGTGATGCATTTGACTCAGACGTGGATGATGAACCAACTGCTCAAACAATCTTCATGGCTAATCTGTCTGCAGCAGCATCCTCTTCACAACATCCTGATTTATCCATCACGTCTGCTATCTCTGAGGTACCAACATCTCCTGAACATGATCTGAATAATTCTACACCTGCACAGGGGACATGTGACTTTGTACAACTCAAGAATATTGTCAACACAGACATCACTGATATGGGTAATACCAATAATATCCCATATGAAATGTATGTGAATGACAATGGAACCCCAGTTGTACCGAGTGACATGCCGTCTATTGATTCTAGTAAACATGAGATATATGAGCACTCTATATACAACCCTGATGATTCTCTGATCACTAGAATTAACACCCTTAAGGACCAAGTAAACATTTATGAGCAGCGTGCTAAGTTTGAGCTGAATGAACGTGAGCAGAAAATGGAATGGCAACTGCGTACTTACATATCTAAAAACAATTCCAAACAAGAATCATTAAAAAGGGAACTAGTTTCTTTAAAAACCAATTGAATCAAACCGTCAAACAAAAACTTGAGGTTCAAAAAGGTTTGACTACAATCAAACAAGAATTCAAAGATAAAGAAACTAAACTTCTAAATGACTTCTCAAAATTAAAAACGTTAAAAAATAAATTGGAAGATAAGTTGTACACACAGGGCCAAACCATTCAATCTGCTCAAATGATGGAAAGCCACAGGAAGTTAAGTGATGAATTTAGTGAACATGATACCTCCAAACCCAAAGCAAGATTCCTTAGAATAGGTCTAGGTGCACAACCTGCATTATATGATGCAAAAACTATGCTTGAACCTAACCATGCCCCTCCTGATACACGATCCTATGACCACATCAATGAGGCAGAGGATAGAACTAGGGCAAAACTTGCTGAACGTTTAAAGGATCCTAAATGCATTGCTAAGAATCTCGTGTTTCACTACGATTATGCAAATGACAATCATACTGCAATTTTTGTTCCTCAAAAGAGAATTTTTCCTGAAAAAGTGTTTTGGAATATTGACATTGAGAAAATGCAAGCTGAAAGAGTTGTAGGCAACACACGCACTATGTTTAGAATTGCTCACCCAACTGCCTATCCCCTGAACACACCTAGGCACCTTGTACCTTTCACTCTTCCCACACAATGTAATACTCTAATTGGGCTGTATGTGCTAGGTCAATTGTTCAATGACTTTGAGAAAACCTGTAAAATAAGAATTACACCTACAGGGATTACAGAAGGGGAAAGGGGTTCTGAGCAAACAAAACAGTGTTACCTAACTGAAGTTATGCCATTTTTTAAACTTCTAAAAGAACATTTTGAGGGACTTAAAAACACCATTAATGATGATGTGACTCAAATGAAAAAGGTTTTTGATGAAGTGGAAAGTGAGGGTAACCGACTTGCTATTGATCTCAAACACAGTGAAATTGACAGGAAAAACATTCTCATCATGAATGAAAATTTGATTGCTAACTGCATTGCTAAAGATGTGTTTTATACTGTTACCGACTCTGCGCTATCTGCTCGACAATTTCATGAAATGTCGGTTACTTTGAATGTCTTCCAAAATCGTGTGATTGAGCTTGAGGGGGTGAATTACAAACTTACTAAAAAAATTCAAAACGATGATCATGATAACATGGTCAGGAATTTCTCAAAACTAGAAGTTGATAATCTGAACCTACAATTAAAATATCAACATCTAGAAGAAAGTATAAAAATATCAAATGCCAAGATATCTTCGGATGCTCCTTAATTTGATACATGTTTTGAATTAGCCAAAAAGGATGAAGTAATTCAAGCTCACTCAAACACGATTCGGAAGTTGAAGATCCAAATTGCACAATTAAAATCGAACAGAAGCGATGTGACCAATACCAATTACCAGAAGTCTATGGATTCTCAAAATTTTCAAAAACAGGGCATTATCAATGAGTTACAACATGAAAATGAGTGGCTTCGTGCTGAAATGTCCAACGCTAAACAACGTTATAAAGAATTGTTTGAGTCTATCAAAACAACACGTGACCAAAACAATGAGAAAGTCACTTCTTTGTTAAACGAAATTGAGAATCTAAAGACCATGGTGAAGGGTAAAATGCCCGTTGTCTCATGTGATCATGCAATTTCCAATATACATGCTTGGAATAAATATGCGTGCGATGCTGTGAATGTTTCTCTTCCCCTTAGGAACAATAAGTTAGTTCATAACAATTATCTTAGAAATCTTAAGGATTGTCTGGCCATACTTAGAGAAACCATTGAAGATGAGAGGATTTCTAAACCACTTGATGATGTTATTATTGGTGTGTGCTTCCTCACTAATAGGGCCCAGGAATTATTAGAATATGCCATAGGATCATGCCCCAAGAATGATACCAAGTCGGATAGGACAACTGCATTGCACCCTCTCAGTGGCAGCAAGCATGTCACAGTTGACTTTCCCCAAACCATGCCACAATCCTCCATCTTGACCACCAGTAAACAAGTAGCAACTAATCAAACTAATGTTCCCATCATTGCTTCTACAGGAGTAAAAGGTGTATCTAATGCTAGCAAGTCACAGCCTAAGGGCAATACAAAGAATGATAGGACTTTGCCGGCTAAGAGCTCACTTATGAAGGAAGTAGAAGAATCATCTAGGAACAATAAAGTGTTGCTTAGTGAAAGGAATCGAGTTGATTCAAACATTTGTGTGAACAATGATGTAATTAATTCGAATTCTGATGCTATTTGTAAGACGTGTAACAAATGCTTATTTTATGGTAATCATGATGCATGTGCTGTGTCCTTTCTTAAATCCACTATACAATCACCAGATATGAATGTTTCTAGTGTTAAACGGGCAAAACAAGTATGGAATAAAACAGGAAAAGTTTTCACTAATGTTGGTTATCAATGGAGACCTACTGGAAGGAAATTCACTCTGAGGGAAAAGTGCCCAGTGTCTAGGATTACTAACTCTAGAGATATGCCTATTAGGAAGTGGAGACCTACCGGTAGACTATTTCCAATAGAAGCAATAAATACCACTTCTAGTTCTAGTGCATCAAAATGTGAATACTCCAGTGAGATACCTGTTACTTATGATAATCCAATATTTGTATGTTCTAACCAAACGGACCCCACTTGTGTGTGGGGCTCCAGCTTTTTCAGTTATCCACGATTGTCTGGTTTCAAATGCAGGTCATACAAATCGTCCTTTGGTATTTGGACTCAGGCTGCTCAAAACATATGACTGGTGATCGCTCAAGGCTCAAAAATTTCGTGGAAAAGTTTATTGGTACAGTTAGGTTTGGGAATGACCATTTTGGTTCTATAATGGGTTATGGTGATTATGTCTTTGGAGACAGTGTTATATCCAGAGTTTACTACGTGGAAGGACTTGGGCACAATCTATTTTCTGTTGGTCAATTCTGTGACTCAGATCTCGAAGTCGCCTTCAGAAAGCACACCTGTTTTGTTAGAAAATTAGATGGTGTTGATCTTCTCAAGGGGAGTCGGGGCACTAATCTTTACACCATCTCCATTGAAGATATGCTACGGTCCTCTCCAATTTGTCTGCTCTCTAAAGCATCCAAGAACAAGTCATGGTTGTGGCATCGTCGTTTAAACCATTTGAACTTCGGTACCATCAATGAACTTACACGTAAGGATCTTGTTCGAGGCTTGCCCAGACTTAAGTATGAAAAAGACCATCTGTGTTCCGCCTGTCAAATGGGCAAGAGCAAAAAGCATACCCATAAACCCAAAACTGTCAATTCAATCATGGAAGTTCTTCATACCCTTCACATGGATCTTTGTGGACCAATGTGGATTCAAAGTATCAATGGAAAGAAATATGTGCTGGTTATTGTTGATGATTACTCTCGATTCACATGGGTGAAATTTCTACGATCAAAAGATGAAACTCCAGAAACAATCATCAAACTCATCAAGATGTTGCAAGTCCGCCTTAACAAAACAGTTAGAGTCATTCGTACTGATAATGGAACAGAATTTGTGAACAGACAACTTACTCTGTTTTATGAAGGTGTCGGGATTAGTCATCAAAAGAGCATTCCACGAACTCCTCAACAAAATGGAGTTGTTGAAAGACGCAATCGCACCTTAGTTGAAGCTGCTAGGACTATGCTCATCTTTTCCAAAGCTCCTCTATTTCTTTGGGCTGAGGCAATTGCCACCGCATGTTACACACAGAACCGATCCTTGATACATCCTCTCCACTGCAAGACCCCCTATGAACTGGTTCATGGCAGAAAACCCGATCTTTCGTTTCTTCTAGTTTTTGGTGCACTTTGCTATCCAACCAATGACAGTGAAGACCTTGGGAAACTCAAGGCCAAGGCCGACATTGGTTTCTTCGTTGGCTATGCTCCAGAGCGAAAGGGGTACCGAATCTACAACAAACGTACCAGACACATAATGGAAACAATCCACGTAACTTTCGATGAGCTGACTGAGCAACCGGTTCCTGGACAATCAAGTTCTGGACCCATACCAAACCTTTTGTCCGCTGGACCAGTTAGTTCCAGGCTTGTACAGAATCCCATCCCTGCTGCTCCTTTTCTACCTCCTACAAGTGAAGATTGGAAGAAACTGTTTGACCCAATGTTTGATGAATACTTTGAACCTCAACAGATGAATGCTCCTGAAGCTACAATGGTTCAACCACCAGATGGGGTGGTGAATGATCAAGATGACAATAACGGTCCATCCACTTCATTGTCATGGGATTCTGAAGCTCCCGCCATCAGTCAATCGGTTAGCACGTCTAATGTCCAACCTTCACTTGCACATCGAGCGGCAAATGTAGATAATACATCTGAAGTTAATCCTTTTGCTCCACCTGATAATGAGCCATTTGTTAACATCTTTGCCCCTGAACTATCAAATGATGAAACATCCTCTGACGAATCTAACACGGCTACCTCAGTTCCACATTCTCAACCCTATGAATACCTTCGAAAATGGACCAATGATCATCCTATTGACAACATTGTTGGGAACCCTTCACGTCCAGTATCAACCCGCAAGCAACTTGCAACTGACGCATTGTGGTGCTTCTTCAATTCTGTTCTTTCTAAAGCTGAGCCAAAAAGCGTCAAGGATGCAATGTCTAAACACTCATGGTTCACTGCAATGGTGGACGAAATTCCTGAATTTGACCGACTGGATGTCTAGGAACTAGTACCACCTCCCGAGTGTGCTATGATCATTGCTCTCAAATGGATATTCAAGGTTAAACCTGATGAGCATGGAGATGTTTTGTAAAACAAAGCTAGGCTTGTGGCAAAAGGATATTGACAAGAAGAAGGTATTGACTTTGAAGAATCCTTCGCCCCAGTTGCTAGGATAGAAGCCATAAGGATCTTTCTCGCTAATGCTGCAAGTCAAAACATGGTGGTTTATCAAATGGATGTCAAGACCGCATTCTTAAATTGGGATCTGAAAGAGGTGGTGTACGTATCTCAACCCGAAGGTTTTGTGGATCCAGAACGCCCTAATCACGTGTATCGATTAAAGAAGGCTCTATATGGGCTTAAACAAGCACCCAGGGCGTGGTACGACACCTTGTCTAAATTTCTTCTAGCCAACAAATTCTCCAAAGGCGTTGTTGATCCTACCCTCTTTACCAAAAAAACAGGCAAAAACCTCCTACATGTACAAATCTATGTCGATGACATCATCTTTGCCTCATCTGATCCCACAGAATGTGATCGTTTCTCTCAAGAGATGAGCTCCGAATTCCAAATGTCTATGATGGGTCAAATGTCATTCTTTCTAGGAATGCAAATTTCTCAAAGCCCCAATGGCATATTCATCAATCAATCCAAATACGCCAATGAAGTTTTGAAGAAATTTGGATTCGACTCCAGTGATTCAGTTGATACTCCTATGATTGAACGATCAAAACTTGATGAAGATGATGTGGGAAGTCCGGTCGACCAAACCATGTATCAAAGCATGATTGGCTCCTTAATGTACCTTACTGCAAGCAGACCCGACCTTCTATATGCAGTTTGCATTTGTGCCCGGTATCAATCCAAACCCACCAAGAAACATTTGGAAGCTGTCAAGAGAGTCTTTCGATACCTTAAAGGAACAATCCACTTGGGCCTTTGGTACCCTAAAGAAACTTCTATGGCTCTCACAGCATATTCGGATGCTGATCATGCTGGATGTCAAGACACTCGTCGCAGTACATCTGGGGGTGCACAGTTTTTGGGAAATAAGCTAGTCAGTTGGTCTTCAAAGAAACAAATGAGTACATCTATCTCCTCCACTGAAGCTGAATACATTGCTATGTCATCATGCTGCGCTCAGATCCTCTGGATGCGATCTCAACTTTCTGACTATGGCTTCATCTGCAATAAGATTCCTATGTACTGTGACAACAAAAGTGCAATTGCACTCTGCTGCAACAATGTCCAGCATTCAAGAACTAAACACATTGACATTCGACATCACTTCATCAGGGAGCAAGTTAAGAAAGGAATTGTGGAACTTTACTTTGTGAGGACTGAGTTCCAACTAGCCGATATCTTCACCAAAGCACTTTCTACGGAATGATTTCACTTCATCCTCCCACGACTTGGTATGATGAGTCTCACACCTGAGGATCTCAGTTATCTTCAGGAAGATCAAGAGGAGTAAAGGGGTTGCTTCACATATCCTTGTATAGTATCTAATCAAAAAGCAAATAGAAAAATATAAAACCTATAAAAAAACCATAAAAATCTGAAAAATCACAAAAACTCAAAAATATTCTTCTCTCGACATGTCTCTTGTATAATCGATATTATGTACGTTTCTAGAAATCTCATTCAATAATGACACGGAATCATACATATGCTTGAGCAAGAGTTTTTCGGTTTCAAATAAAGTTCCTTTCAAAAACATGTCGTATCTCAAAACGTTCTTAAAATATGGCTTACAGTCACTTCAGGTTGTAACCCGAACTTCAAACTATGGCTTGCAGTCATTTCAGGCTGTAACCCGCGCTTAAACTTATGGCTTGTAGTCATTTCAGGCTGCAACCCGGACTTCAAAAATATGGCTTGCTATTACTTTAGATAGCAACCCGTTTTTCAAAATTAAGGAAAACACGTCGCCAAAAAGATGGTTGTTCCTAACAAAGGGTGCCGTTCATCCGAGCGTGAATTACTTTATATTCATGCACCCTCGATCTAATGTACGCTTCAGTGCATTATTTCTTGATAAAGAAGAGAAATCTTCTTTTTATCGCCAAATACTTTCCCTTCTATGATTTTTCCGGAAAGTGTTTGTGCAAAACTTGGTGGTACCATGAAATTTTGAATGAAAATCGAATTGAACTCAAAAGTTTGATAAAATTTTCACTCAATCAATGACGTTAATAGTTTATGAAAATATTTATGCTTTAACATCCGTCATTGATTGAGGGGGAGAGTGATTTCTCAAAATTTTATGTATCATCAAAACTCCCCACACTTCGTACATAAAACCTTGCAACAAAATGTTTCGTGATGTGTTATGTGTCAGAATGAGTAAATTTTCAAAGAGTTTTCACTAAAACTTCCAATCTTTTACAAACTCTTCAAATCTGACACATAACAACCTCCCTCACAGTTTGAGGGGGAGCTAGAAAAAGTTCCTTTTTATCAAAAAATATTAAAATTGACCGCATTTCTCTCCCAAAACGCTTTCTAAATTATTTAAATCAATTGAGATCAAAAATCTCGAAAGATTTGAAATTTTTGATCGGGGGAGAGAATGTGATTTAAATATGCAATCTGATATAAAATGTGATCTTTTCGACTCAATAATATGCTCCCACATATGTGCTAAACACTTTCGAATATCGATGCACATATTGAGGGGGAGCGAAAGGCGTTTGTGGAAATAATACCTAAGACCGACCATTTACCTTAATGCACGGAGTTATAAGGTTGGTTAAGGTTAGGTATAAGTTCCCATGATCCACCAGAACCGGAAGGATCTTCCCAGGGACAATCCATAGATAGATTAGAAGTCCTTAGGAATGATTGAAAAAAGGAGTAAAGTGAGAAAGGGAAGAGTGCGGACTGAGATAGAGCTGGGACTGGAACAAACCCAACAAGGTTCTAGTGATGAAGTCTTGGTAAGCACTGAAGGGGTTGAAGAATGAAAAAGAAATGAAATGAGAAAGGGTAAAAAGAAATAGCCCTCCATATATTCAACCTTAGGGCAGAAACCGGGTTCAATTCATAATCTACTGGCGGTTACTAAGGTAACACCGGTATTGAAGACAAGACGTCATGGACCCAGTGACACACTGCACTAAAACTTCCCAACCACTCAAGTTCTCTTAAAAGAGCTTGTTTCAATCTCACGGGGAACCCTGTGCAATGTATCGACCGCTCATTGCGAGCTATGTTGATACCTAAAACAGGAGACGCCTCCCCAGTCTCCAGGAGTGGATCAAAACGCACTATTGAGTCTAGAGCCATGAGATCATCCATAAATCTCGATAGGACACATTCCAAATATGCTTATTGTTTCACACAATGTGGAAAATAAGTTAAAATATTTAGAGTCCTACGCATTATCCTTGTGGTATTGCCAGAACATCCGAGTGATATGAAAATATTCACAATGAAGATGGAAATCCTTCTAGAGCGAACATCTTTCAAGCTCTTGGTAGGTGACATGTGAGATCCATCTTGGATCAATGATCAAGTGACAACTGGAAGGCAACAATGGTGCGATTCAACATTGAATCAAACTTGTTCCAGGATATGGATTGACGGATACTTTTGCTAAAACCTCTCAATGTGCTCACAAACTAATTTTACGAGCACATTGATTGTATATTATGTTTCAAACAAAAGTATTTTTGATGGAAATGTGATTCAAAGCTTAAAACTCTCGTCGTGTCTCAAAAATGTTTATCATATGACACGCGAGTGATTTCTATAAATCAATTTCTCATCAATCCGTGAATATCAATTCACCGATTCACTCTATCGTGTTGTCTGCTCTGAGACGTTCCGGTATGAGAACATGCTTTGTATGAAGATTTCAAAGTGGATTCTTTGGAAAATTCATTACTACAAGCTGGAAATTCCTGTCAAGGAGAGTCTTCTTTTAAAGAGACTCTACCTGATCACAGGTCGGTTTTCACAAAACCGGAGGGTAGTCTGTCCTCGCAGAATGAATGACAAAGCCATATTTGTTCTCTATCTTTATTGCTAACTGTTTCATTTCAGGGACACATATAAAGATGGCGTTGATGGCTCCAGTTTCCAGCTGAATCGGGTCAATCCATACCTCATGCTCACACATCCTCCACAATATCAATGACGATGAGAGACTTGCTACAACAATTGTTGAGAGACTACCAACAACGTTTCCGTAACTCTGATAAAAAAAAAGTCTCCTGATTCACAACTCTAATGCAACGTCTCCAGATACAGAAGGGTGTGAGCATGATGGTCCTTAGTCACTACATCACATGAAGGCAATACAACTATGGATGAGCTTGGAGATTTACTTTGGCTGATGATCTCAAAGAAGCTCAAAGATCACACATCACAAAGGAACTCTAAATCACAAGTTAGCTTGCTTGAAGTACGAAGTGTGCTGAAAAGAGAGGAATCAGATCCTACGAGCTACAAAGACTTAAGAATTCTTAAAGACCAAAGATCTTAATTTCAAAGGTGGCCTCGCTTAGGGGGAGATTGTTAGGAATACAAATATTCCTGTAAAAGTCTCGGTCACCTAATGATTGTAATAGCATTAAGTTAGCTCGTAGTTAGTTTATTTATTAGTTAATTAGTTTTAGTTTAAGTAACACCGTGGAAGAAGGACGGGTCTTCACCCACTGTATGCCTGATCCACAGCCCGGGAGTGGGCGTAATATTGTAACTATAAATACCCCTCTCCACATGTGGAGAGGGTTGGACCTTCATTTCAACCTCAATCTAATATTTTCTCTTTTTCTTTCAAGGTTCCTTTCTTTCTCTCTTTTCTTCCCTCCTCCTCACTTCTACGCCTATCACATAACTACTTGAACATGTTTCCTACATAGTTAGCGTTCTACATATTGTTACTCAACTCACTGCTTTTGGAATTGAGGTGGAAAAGGAAGATCTCAATCTTAAATTCTTAAGAAGTCTACCTTCTGAGTTTGATACCAATGTTGCTGTTTGGGAAGATAAGTCAGATCTAGAGACCATGAAGCTTAATGATGTGTACAATAACTTTAAAGTTATTGAACAAAGATTAAAGAAAGCTGGCAAGTTAAGAACAAGTTCTGCAAGTGTAGCACTCATATCATCATCAGGTAATGATAGTTCAGATGATGAAAGTGATAGTGATGATGACAGTGGTAACATGATTGTTTCCACTGGTAATGGAAATGTTTCCACTAGGGGCTCAAAGAAACAGGTTGCAGGACTAAGTGATGCTACTTTCTATGCCTTTATATCAAGCCATGTGGGTGGTTCAATTCTCAATCATGAGGATTTGGATCAAATTGATGAAGATGATATGGAGGAGATGGACATTAAATGGCAGGTGGCATTACTAAGCTTAAGATCAAAGAAGTTCTGGAAGAAGACAGGGAGAAAGATACATATAAGTGGTGATGAGACTGTAGGTTTTGACAAAAAGAAGGTGGAGTGCTATAATTGTCACAAGAAGGGGCACTTTGCAAGAGAATGCAGAAAACCAAGGAAATCTGACAACAAGTCAACTTGGTACAAGAAGGAAAAGAACAAAGAACCTACAACAGAAGAGCCAAAGGTGCTATTGGCTATTGATGGATTGAGCTTTGATTGGAGCTTTATGACTCAGAATGGAGAAGATGATTCAGAATCTGCAATGCTAGCTACTGAGCATGCACTCATGGCTTTCTCTGACTCTGAGGTACATACTAATAATGCTTGTTCTAAAAACTGTAAGGCTGTAAAAGAGTTAGAGGTTTCTAAAACACAATATGATGCACTGATGCTAGATTTACATCATACTAATTATAATTTAGCAAATCATAAAAGAGGTCTAGGTGTTTTAGAAAAACAGATAGAGCATTATAGGGCTAATGAATCTAAGTTCAGTGATGACATTGCTGTTTTAAAAAGAGACTTAGATTTTTATGTTGAAGTAAATAAAGCTCTTAGGGAAGAAGAGATTGAAAAAGTTAAAAAGGCTAGTGAGAATATTCAAATAACTAAGCAAACACTAGACCATCAATCCAAGAGCATTGACAAAATTTGGGAAGCCCAAGTAGTGAGCAAAGCTAAATCAGGTCTTGGATACAAATCTGTTCCACCACCTCTAAGAGGTGTTCCAGCACCTCCTGGCATTGACCTAGCTCACACAGGCTTAGAAGAATTTCAGGATCCACCCATGACCTATGGACCAAAATTTGTTAAACCAGTTGAAACTGAAAAGGTTCAGGTTGAGGTTGAGACTTTTGATAGTGCTAGTGACTCATCTCTTAAAGATGAATGTTTGAATGTTGAGTCTAAAACTAGTGTTACTGAAGATGTTAAAGTTGAGGAAAGAAAAAGTATTCCTGAAGAAGGCAAAGAGAAGCCTAGGACACAGTCAAATTACACTAGGCCTACTACTAGGTATGCAGAGATGTACAGGGATAGGTCTAAATATCCTAGAGGGAACATGAGAAGTTGGAATCATGTTAAAACTAGGCAGTTTGGTAGTGATTTTGTGTTCAACAATAAGGCTTGTCATATATGTGGTAGCTTTGACCATTTAGCTAAAGACTGTACCTACCACATGGGAAGAAGGGAAGTATTTGTGAATACAAGGGTGAATGGATATAATTCTAATAAAATAACTCACCCAAACCCCCTAAGCAAGTTGGTTCCCAGGTCTGTTATGCTTACCACTGGCATCAAAGCAATTTCCACTGCTAGACCAGCAGTTACCACTGCCAGTAGTAAAAACAGAGTTTATCCTAAGTCCCCTGTCACTTCTTTTGTTAAAACATATCAAACAGGGAAAAAGACTTATTTTGAAAAGAATGATCACAAGAATCACATGTGGAAACCCAAATTTACTAATCCAGCAGTTTTCACTGCTAGGCATGCAGTTACCACTGCAAGACCAAATGTTTCCACTGATGTCTATGTAAATAAGAAAAGGGTAAACTTGGGAAAAGCTGTTAAGGCCTCAGCTCGTTGGGAATGGAAACCAAAAGGAACAACAACCTCAAACAATCCCAATGGTGTATCAATGACCTTTGATAGATACAATTATATTGATACACGAGGCAGATCCAAGTCATTTGTGGCTTGGGTCCCCAAAAGGTACTAATTCCTTTATGTTGTGTGTAGGGACATTCAAAGACAAAAGAAGATCAAGGTTATTCAGATAGTGGGTGTTCCAGGTATATGACTGGCAACAAGGCCTATCTTTCAAATTTCAAATCACTTGATGGGCAAGCTGTCAGTTTTGGAGGAGGAATTGGTGGCAAAGTTTCTGGCAAAGGAACTATCAACGCTGGAAATTTTGATTTTGAGAATGTATACTATGTACCAGAACTCAAGTACAACCTTTTCAGTGTGTCACAAATGTGTGACAAGAAATACAGAGTTCTATTCTCAGAAGATGAATGCTATATCGTATCTAAGGATTATAAGCTACCTAAAGAAAAAGACATTTTGCTCAAAATCCCTAGAAAAGGTAATCTATATAGCATTGACATGAAGAAGATAGTGGCTAAAGATGATGTTACTTGTTTACTTGCAAAAGCCACTTTGGATGAATCTATGCTTTGGCACAGAAGACTTGGTCATGTTAACTTCAAGACCATCAATAAGATTGTCAAAGATGGTCTAGTCATAGGTTTACCTGAGAGGAGATTTGAAAATGATCAAACATGTGTTGCTTGTCTTAAAGGTAAACAACACAGAGCTTCTTGCAAGACCAAGGCAGTAAACACTATTGATCATCCACTCTACATGCTGCATATGGACTTGTTTGGTCCTACTTCTGTTAGCAGCATCAATTTGAAGAAGTATTGCCTTGTTGTGACTGATGATTTTAGCAGATTTACATGGGTTTTCTTCTTAAATACCAAGGATGAAACTACAGACATACTCAAGACTTTCATCACTGAAGTTGAAAATCAAGCTGAAAAGAAGATAAAGATCATCAGATGTGACAATGGGACAGAGTTCAAGAATAGAGTAATGGATGATTTCTGCAAAGACAAAGGTATTAAAAGAGAATTCAGTGTTGCAAGAACACCTCAGCAAAATGGTGTTGCTGAAAGAAGAAATAGAACACTAATTGAGGCTGCTAGAACCATGATAGCTGATTCAAAGCTTCCAGTGACATTTTGGGCTGAAGCAGTTAACACTGCTTGCTATATTCAAAACAGGGTATTAGTGGTCAAGTCAAAGAACAAGACACCTTATGAGCTTTTCAGAGGAAGACCCCCACTTTTGGATTTCTTGAAGCCATTTGGATGTCATGTCACAATTCTCAATACCATTGATCATTTGGGAAAGTTTGAAGAAAAGGCAGATGAAGGTTTCTTTGTTGGTTACTCCATGGTTAGTAAGGCTTTTAGAGTCTACAACTTAAGAACAAGAAAGATAGAAGAGAATTTGCATGTTCAGTTTCTTGAAAACAAAGCTAACATAGTAGGTTCAGGACCTGAATGGCTATTTGATCTTGAGACTTTATCAAATACAATGAATTATGTTCCTATTACTTCAGATCCAAGTGATGCTGATCTTGAGGACTCAGGGGAGTTTATTGATGAAGATGAATCTTGCCAAGATGATGAAGATGATAAAGATCAATTTGTTATGCCAATTTGGGAATTTGATGCTAATGCAGACCCACAACCTTCAAAGAATACTAATCAGGAAGATGAATTTGTGAATTTTGATGTTCTGCATGATGATATTCCTGAAGGCAGTGGTAATCCAGTTACCACTGCAACACATGATGTTTCCACTGAAGGACCAGATGTGGAAAATATAGCTCAGGAGACACCAATTAATGATGTTGAAATCACAAATATGTCATCATCATATGATATTCCTAACACATCACAGTCTACAATTCATAAAGCTCACCCAATTCAGAATGTTATTGGTGAAATTAATTCAGGTGTGAAGACAAGAAGGCAAACAAGGATGACAGATGTTCATGGGTTCATAAGTGAAGTCTATGAGTCCAAGAATCACATTACTAAGAATGAATGTTTATTCTTCTGCTTTTTATCACAAATGGAGCCTAAAAATGTTTCTATGGCTTTAGGAGAATCAAGCTGGGTTGAAGCTACGCAGGATGAGTTGTTGCAGTTTAAGCTTCAAAAGGTTTGGGTTCTTTGTGATTTGCCTGATGGTATGAAAGTGATTGGTACTAAATGGGTGTTCAGGAATAAGAAAGATGAAAGAGGTATTGTCATCAGGAACAAAGCTAGATTAGTTGCTCAAGGATACACTCAAGAGGAGGGTATTGATTATGAAGAAGTTTTTGCTCCTGTTGCAAGGATTGAGGCTATTAGACTATTTCTAGCCTATGCATCATTTATGGGCTTTACTGTCTATCAAATGGATGTTAAGAGTGCCTTTCTGTATGGTACTATTGATGAGGAGGTATATGTTGCTCAACCTCCAGGCTTTGAAGATCCACATCACCCCAATAAAGTTTATAAAGTAGTCAAGGCTCTTTATGGTCTACATCAGGCTCCAAGGAAGTGGTATGAAACCTTAGCTACTTATTTATTGAATAATGGGTTTCATAGGGGCAAGATTGATCAAACTTTGTTCATCAAGAAAGACAAGGGTGATATTCTACTTGTGCAAGTATATGTTGATGATATTATCTTTGGATCTACTAAACAAGAGATGTGCAAAGAGTTTGAGAAGCTGATGAAAGATGAATTTCAGATGAGTTCAATGGGGGAACTCACATTCTTTTTGGGGCTGCAAGTACAATAGAGTAAAGAAGGTATCTTTATCAGTCAAGACAAGTATGTAAATTTTGACTACTAGAGTAAAGAAGGTATCTTTATCAAGAAGTTCAAGTTCACTGATGCAAAATCTTCCAATACCCCTGCTGACAAGACCACTCACTTATTGTTAAAGACTGCTAGTGGTGTAAATGTTGATGTCCATACTTACAGGTCAATGATTGGCTCTTTGATGTATCTTACTTCATCAAGGCCAGACATTATGTTTGTTGTGTGTGCCTGTGCCAGATTTCAAGTGACTCCAAAGACATCACATATGACAGCAGTGGAAAAGATTTTTAGATATTTGAAGACTTATCCTAATCTAGGATTGTGGTATCCAAGGGAATCTCCTATGGAGCTGATTACTTACTCAGATAGTGATTATGCTGGTGCAAGTTTGGATAGAAGATCAACCACAGGAGGGTGTCAATTCCTTGGATGTAGATTGGTGTCATGGTAGTGCAAGAAACAAACAATGGTTGCTACTTCAACTACTGAAGCAGAATATGTTGCAGCTGCTAGTTGTTGTGCTCAGATCCTTTGGCTTCAGAATCAACTCTTGGATTATGGGTACAATTTCATGAACACCATCATCTATATAGACAATAGTAGTACAATTTGCATTATTAAGAATCCTGTGCAACACACTAAAACTAAACATATTGAAATTAGACATCACTTTATTAGAGATTGTTTTGAGAAAAAGCTTATTAATGTTGTCAAAATTCATACTGATGACAATTATGCTGATTTATTAACAAAAGGGCTTGATGTGGGTAGGTTTCAGTACTTGGTAATAGGTATTGGAATGCTTAATCCATAAACTTTTGATGTCTAATACTTTTTAGTGTAGCAGGATAGCTTTTAATGTACTATTATTGTTTGTATATGTTTGTATGGTTTTCCACTAACACTTATGAAGGAGAAACAAGCTCAGTGGAAACTATGCATCACACAGTCGAAAGATTTGCTCTCACAGTGGTAATAAGGAAACAGAAAAGATCATTTATTTATCACTTCAAAAGGTTGCAGAGTACATTCTTTGACTAAGACAAGTTCAAAACACATGTAAACAACCCACAACCTAACAACCTAAGATCTTCAGACACTACATAGGCTTCTTTCCTTTGCCCTTATAAGCATGCTTGCTCTTAGCTGGTTTGTTCCTCTTCTCATCAAAGGATAGCTGTTTTCTTGGACAAGCAAGCCCAAGCACTTGTGGTGGAGGTTTCAGATCTTTTGCAGGCTTTGATGACTCTGGCCACTTCATGTTGTGTATGGCAGTCTTCAGGGCAGTTGTAAGTGCTTTTGGTAGTTCCTCAGAAAGGTTGAAGGTTGGATCATCTTTCTCTGAATCAACATCAATAGATGGAGCTGATGCTGTACTTGGTGGAAAGTATCCACTCCATCCAGTAGAATACTCCTCAGAATCTGAAACATAGCTGATCTCTTCATCAGAAGAGCTGTCAGACGAGATGTACACGATTGGGAAACTCATATTTAAGATTAGGGTTTGTTAATGTGATGGTTTCGTTGCTGCTAATTGATGTGTTTTGAGACCTCTATTTATATGCAAAGTCAAGGCCAATAGATAATTAATGAAGTATCTTTACTTCTATCCGTTTTGGTAGTTCGAAGAAGTAATTATGGAAGATATTGAGTTGACTTTGGAGCAATAAATGTATAAATAGTAACTTGGTTAAAAGTTACTTGGGTTAACTAATATTGATTAAGTTTGGTCTTTAAGATGTTTAAGTGAATGGAGTTATAAGATGTGTAACTTAAGACACATAACAAATGGTTATTGATTCACCATGTCTAATCCACATACGAATCAACTAGTCCTGAGCAAACGGCTACAGGTAAAGACACATCAAATCCGTTCATGGTTGATAGTTTACCAAAAACTAGGTTATCAACTCACCATACATCCTTATGATCAAGAGTTGGCTAGTCCATAGCAAACGGCTCATGGTAAAGACATATCAAATCCGTTGATAGCTGATAGTTTGCTAAAAACTATGATCAGAGCAGAAAATTTTACATATTTTACTTATCATTGCTCTTTGAAAATTCTGTTGATTTTTACCACTGCAGGTTCACAGTTACCACTGACAGTGTAAAATTTTTCCTTAATATGTGTAGATGCAGGACATGACAATATCATTCATAGCTCTACCATGGCAACACTTCATGTGTCTGATTTTAAGGGATTGGATACAGGTTGTGAAATCCCTAGCCAAATTCAAACATATGGGTGGTTCAGAAGTACTATCTAGTATTACTAGGTAAGAAACTGAATCTTTGTCTAATGATGCACCTCTCTCAGAAGGTAATACATCTGGAAGTGCTGAAGGCAGTATATTACAAAAGGAATTGATGGAACTGTGTACCACATTCTCATAACAGGTGGATATTAATTGATGGAAGTTCTTCTGAATTTTATCTGATTGTGCTGATTTTGGTGGAGATTCTCCCAAACAGGGGAGGATAAGAAAAATGATGATCAGATTCAGGGGAGGTTTGCTCTCAGCATATCAAAGTTAAGAGTTTATGCAGATAATGAAAAGGTTAGAGCTTTGATTCAGAAGATTCAAGATCAATATGCAAGAGCTGATAAAGTGTTAAGAAAAACAAGATAAGTGTTTGGAAGAATTCCCATATCCTCAGGCTTATTGTATACTTGAAGAAACTTGTTGATTTACAAATAAATCATAAGTTTAGGGGAGGATTGTTGGGAATTATACTACCAGTTACCACGGCTAGTGAAGATATTACAACTGCAGAAGATTGTACTTGCAGTGGAAACTTATTACCACTGCAAGAACAAATATTACCACTGCTCATTTGGTAACTGTTAGAGAAACGCGCTTAGATAAACATAGAAAAGATTTTGTGTATATCTTATTCTATTAGTATTATACTTATCTTGTAGAAGAGGACTCCTTGTTGTATAAAAGGAGATCCTAGATCATAGTTAGAATATATCTTTCTAATACGTTTTCTTAGAGCTTCAAGGTGTAACCCTAGTGATATTATAGATCACTCGTATTATTATCATTAATAATATTGGAGGTATTTGTTTGTTACATACATTGTTCTTACATACACACAACTGTTTCATTTACAATCAATCTTCTAAGTATCATTAAGTAGATTCCGCATACTTAGTGGTATCACTCAAAGTATCATTATTAACACAAGTTCAAGGTGTTCACGATCCAACACCTTGTGTCTAATTGTTCCTTTGTCATCAACACAGCAGGTCTCAATCTCTGGAAAAACAAATTGCATAAAGAAACGTACGGTGACACAATTTCGAAATTCTTGTACAAGAATTTTTTCGAGAACACATCCTTTTTTCGCAAACACCAGTACTGGTGGACATTTTTCGAGAACTCATCTAACAAGTGTTTTCGAAAAGTCTCAAATCTTTGTATTTTCTCGAAAAATTTATTTTCTCAAAAAATACAATTTGATATCATTTCGAAAACAGTTGTTTTTTTTGTTTTTGAAAAATATTCATCACCAGTCAGTTTTTCGAAAACTCTACTCAGATTAAATTTTTTCAAGAAAGGTCAATATTTAGTGTTTGTGAAATTTCTTGCAAATCAGTATTCTCGATAAAATTTTTATCGAGAACACAGTTTGTAAATTATTTCGAAAACCCTCACCTTTGACATTTTTTCGAAAATTCTTCTTTTCGAAAACTCACTCTATGATGATTTCGATAATGTGTTATCTTTTCATGTTTGCGTAAAATTGTCATTCATGTAATATGTCGAAAACATTGAATATTGTAATTTAGATAACATGTTATTGTGTTGATTATTACTTGATGTAATACGTGATGTAATCGTGTATCTTGGATGATATTAGTGCCTATGTGAATGTATGAATGCGTAATGCTTGATTTCACGATTCTATATGCTCTAACATTTTCTAAGTATACTTAATTCGTCACTTCACATATAATAATTGTACCATTTGTGCTTCAATGATTCTAAAAGCTTATCTATAATCAAACTTTGCAATCGTGCTAAATCGTAACAAGTCTCGATGTTTGGTTTATGATAATGCTTTTCAGAATAACATGGTTGAACACAACGAGAATGTCCTTGAACAAACTCTTCCACTACTCACCATGGATGACATCACTCCCGCTGACTACAATGTTAAGATTGGCAACAACAATCCTCGAGTTGATTTCGACAAATTGAGAATTCCTGAGAACTTGTGCAGGATTGTCAAAGATATTCTACTTGCACATCCATGCAAACATCTGCTCAACAGATCTACTTCAGTTCCCCTGTTTTACCTTCATCAGTTCTGGCTTACGGCTAAGGCGAATTTGGATGATGAGTCTTTCACTGTTACGCTGGATCGACAAGTCTACACGGTAGATCACAACGTCCTTCGTACGGTCCTCCTCCTGCCTCAAACTGACAATGAATTGCTCCAATACTACCTGAATTGGATCTTCTTGATTTCTTCATTGAATTAGGATATGATGTTGATGATGACTTACCTCTGGTCAAACATTCCAAATTCAATGCCAAGAATATACCTCAGCCCTGGAGAACATTCTGTCTGTTAGTTGTATGATCTATATCAGGAAGAAAAAGTGGTTACGAACATCCTAGACTTGAGCATTTACAAACATTTTGGGGAATGTTGACCATGACACCTATTGACTTTGCAGTTCCGATCATGAACGATATAGTCTACAGCATCCAAACCGAACATGTAAAGACTATGATCCCGTTCACAAGATTCACCAAGCTTCTCATTGTATATTTCTGCAAAGACACTCCAGAATTTATCAAAGGGATGGCAGACCCTAATGAGCCTAAGCACCTCTTCGAGGACGACTTCACCACCTCCTTTATCAAAATGACCACTTCCTCTACCAAGATAAAAGGAATGAGGCTTCCCGAATATCTTCTTGATGAAGATATCAAGAAAAGTTTGAACTACAAATTCTATGATGATGCTTACAACGGGGTACAGGAAGAAGCTACTATACAGACTCGCAGCAAAGGAAGTGTGAAATTTGGGAGTACTACAAGCACCACTAGCTCACCTCAGACTAAGTCTAAGTCTACTCTCAAGACCAAACCATCTGCTAAAACCAAAACTTCCACCAAACCTAAACCTGCACCCAAAACTAAGCCTGCAACCAAGCCAAAGAAGAAGGTAACACCAAAGTTCGCTCTTCAAGATGAACCTACACCTCCACCTTCTGAAAGAGACTCTGAGATCGACACAGAATCTGAAGAAGAAGAGCAAGACTTTGAACAAAGAGTTAGAGTAACAGAAGAAGCATTTCCTGCAACGGAGATTGCTATACAGCAAAGTCTTGAAACTTTTGAAGCAGAGTCTAGAAAGAGAAAAGGGATCAAGATTAATGAGCCAAATGATGATGAAGAAGACGAACCAATCGTTGAACAATTGGTCGACAAACGAAAATTGAAAAGTATAATTGTCGACACACGAGCTGAAGAAAAGCAATTTCGCAAAGAACAAAGGGAAGCAGCACTCCAAAGCCGACTCCAGTCTCAACCTTCACCACCACCACCTGTCAATCAGTCAGAACATGAAGGAGCTACAAGCAGCATGATTCCTCCCATTGTGTCTACAACTTTAGAACCAGCCTCACAACCTGATGACATAGTTAAAGACACAGATTATACAGGAGACATCACTATGACTGAGACTGCAAATGTAGAGGAGAATGTTGGCGGACAGGAGAACATTGCTACGGATCTGGAATTTGACTACCTCATTACTCCAGAGTTTCTTGCACGGGAAGCAGAGGAAGAAGAGGAACGCAGAAGAAAAGAAAATGAAGAAAAGAACGCTTTCGACACCAATATATTTCTTCAATCATCTTCGCAATCTAAGCAGACTTCCCCAGTGCAACCTCCACCTCCTCAAGACTCTCCACCAAAGGATCCAACTCCTCCTGCTTCTTCTTCAAGCTCTCACAACGAGTCGTCATCCGAATCATCACCTGAGCATTCATCTCCCACACCTTCTGAAACCGCATCAAAGCAACAATCAATCACTGAACCGACTAAACCAGTTGATTTTCAGGAGCAAGTCAACAAACTTACAACCATGGTTACCGGTCTTGCCAAACAAGTTGAAGACTTTCAGGAGTCAAAGCAGCTGATCGATAAGTTCTTGAACGCTGATTTCTCAGGATTTATCAAGACTGTCATACTAGATTATCTTACTGAAAATCTAGTTGAAATTGTCACTCCTGAAGTTACTAACCTCATTGAACCTATCAGGGACAACTTGGATCACAAAATTAGAAGTTTGGTAAAGAAAATGTTGTCAACCACACCATTCACGCTTCACACTGCAAAAGCTTCTACTGCAACTCCAACCATCCCTGAACTATCTTTCGATGAACTACTTGCTCAACTCTACGACAAAGTTGCCTACAAAACCACACAGACTACTGAAGAAAAAGCAATTGTTGATGCTATATCGGCTAACTTGTCCAAAGAGTCATGCAAAGATGCTGCTGGAACCTTAAAGAGGTCAAGGAAAGATGATGACCCGGACCCGAATTCAAAAGGTAAGAAACATATGTCTGGAACCGGTCCATCATCTTCTCAACAACCACGAAAGGATTCTACTCCTCCTAGAAATCAACAACACACCTCAGCCACCGGTCAAGGTCCAACAGAAGAGGAAGAAACTTTCATGCAACCAACTGATGACTACCAAGGTCAACCCGACACCGATTACCGTGCCTCACCTATTCCCGATTCTCAAGCTGGACCATCGTTACCAACAAAGGCTAAAGACAAGGATGCCACATCCAAGTCTAAGAAATCAAAGAAAAGAAGACGTCATTCATGGCTCGACAATGATGACACACCTCAGAATGACTGGCTGACAGAATTGGTACAAGCTCAACCTCCTCTTGAAGATGAAGAACCCCTTCCAGGCAATACACTACAATTCACTCAAGTCATTATGAAGGATCATCAGATTGAGAAACTTACGAAGGCGGAACTCAGAAGAATCAATAGGGATGCACAGGAATTTCTAAAGTCCAGATCTGGAAACAAGATGGAATACGAATATCACATGCAGAATATAGCTAGTGCAATGTCTGGCAAGTTTGACTGGCTAAACCCTGAAGTGAATATCGACCTCAGATCCAAAAACCACGAAAAGCCTTACTTCACTGACTGGACTAAACCATTACCTTTGAAAGGATTTCCAGAAAAACCCAAGTTACCTGACAGCTTCTTCTTCAACAAAGATTTTCATAACCTCCAACTCACCCAAGAGAAATCCAAGAAGAAATATGCTTCCTCACTTACAATCTCAGTACCAGCCGCAAGATACGAAGTTCCTGCAATTGAAGAGTCTACTCCAGTATTCAGCAACTCCATCGTAGCTTACGACAGAGATGCTCTACACGGGATTCAACACTGGCCAGAACGTCATCGTCTCGGTTATACTAGCAGATTAGGAGAGAAATCATTGGAAAATGTGAAGCATAAATCTAAGATCATTGCTATCTTGGAGATTCAAGAGTCGAAACGGTTTAACTACATGTTCATGCGTGAGATTGTGGTTAAACGACAAGATGAAAAGAAGTATATATTCTCCGAAGCAGACTTTCCAGTCCTTTATCTCAATGACATAGAAGACATGTATCTCGAAAAGGTTCAAGGAAGAATGCGTGGATTCGAAAGAGAAACTCAGTTCAACTTCATGGCATCACTACTTCTATTCATCCGATGATTGATAGTTCAAGAAAGAGTGGAAGATCTTCAGCTTGGAGTTGAAAGTTACCAAAAAAAGATCAATTTGACAAAGCCGCAATTCATATTTGATGGAATCTATCAAACATCACAGTATACTCTTATCCAAGAACCTTCATTTGGTTTCACCTACATCAACAGCAAAAATCTACAAAGCTTCATGCGGTTCGATGAGATACACAAGTTCTGTGATGTTACGCTAAAAACCGTTCGTGATGGGCTAGTCAAAAGGTTGAATGATGATCGCAGAAAGATAACTAAAGGTGAACCACCAAGATGGAAATCCAGCACCAGAAGACAAGTTCGTAACTTTGTCCTGAAGATTGAAGAAAGGCTATTTCGACGGGAACAGATCAGACGACTGGAAAGCTATATCGGTGTCAGACCATCATTTCCTATCAGGCTCTTCCAAAGACCCGAACCAAAGTTCACTGACTTTGATGATCCACTTACTGATGAAGATTAAACTTGTACACATGGGTATACATTTTTCAATATTAATTGTTTCAGTTGATTGAATTGTTATCATTATGGCTTGTGCACACATAACAGTGTACAACCCGTGCTTGTAAAGAAAGGACCCTGAGGTATGCATCAGTGCCTCAATCCTGATATAAGGAGCGAAGGCTTCTTACTTTTGAGTAGAGTTAATCAAACATTTCTTGATTTTCATAACTCTGCTCAAAAGTCAAGTATTTCACCTCAATAAGAATTCACTTGTTGAGGGGGAGCACTTGAAACAAAATCGTCGTTCTTAAAATCAAAAGTTCTTGTTGAATTTTCCCCATAAGACTCAAAAGGCATATTTTAATCAAAAGATTGTCAAAAATATCATCTTATATGCTATTTTTGAGGGGGAGAAAAAGTGAATGTGATTAAAATATGAAAGTTCTAAGTTGCTTTAAAGTTAAATCCTATGCGAGCTAGACTCAGATTCACCCAAGAATTGACGAAACATAAAAGTTAGTAATCTCGAAAAGACTTATCCTCGATGGGTAATAACATCAAGTTAGTTATTAGAGCTAGTTGTCACCTAAAAGCTGAAAATGGAACTCTTTAACTAGTCACGTAAGCGTGTCTCGAAAAGGAATTGTCTTAGAAGAAATGTACCGTTTCGAGAAACTTTCTGTGGATTTGACCAGGCCAGGTAATAACTTCAAGCTAGTCTAACTAGTGATTTAAGCGTGTCTCAAATCGGTCAGGTTCACAGAAAGTGGATCAATTCAAAAAGTGCATGCTCCTCCCGCATGTGCAAATTTATTAAACACTTATGAGCACATGTGAAGGGGGAGCCCTTCAAACGTAAACACAAAACTCTCAAAGTGTTAAACAAAATGTTTGATAATCATAAACACTTTAAGAGATTTTCAATCAAATGTTTCTTGGCTATTGTCGGATAATCATGGAGTTATAAGGTGATTAAGATAGGAAAAACCGTCCTATGATCCGCCAGAACCAGAGGGATCTACCCAAGGACATCACCAAGAGTTAGAATTAGAAGTCCTTAGGTATGATACGAAAAAGGAGAAAAGAATGAAAGGGGAAAGAAGGAATTGAAGAATTAAAAAGAAAAGGGTGAAAAGAAATAGCCCTCCATATGTTCAACCTTAGGGCAGACACCGGGTTCGATACATATGCTACTGGTTGTTGCTAAGGCGACACCGGTATTGAAGATAAAGCCGTCATGGACCCAGTGACACAATGCACTAAACCTTCTTTACCACTCAAGTTCTCTTAAAAGAGCTTGTTTCATTCTCACGGGGAACCAGTGTAATCTATCGACCTGTCTCTTAGAGATGGTTGATATTGAAGCAGGAGACCCCCTCCCTAGTCTCCGCATAGGAAACCTAAGTGTGCACTTTTCGAGTCTAGAGCCATGAGATACATCAAAAGATCCCTTAGGAACACTTAGTATTTCTACAACTGGTGTTCTACATCAATGGACACTAGCTGTAAATTATTGAGTCTTTCGCAGATCTTAGCAATCTGCCTAGAACGTTTATCAGAGAATTTACATAAGTATTTCTCAATGATTGAATGGAAATCCTGCCAGGATCAACATCAAACAGCCCTGACAGCAGGTCACTTCGGTAACTCCTTGCTGGTTACGCTTAGTGTTTGCGGTGGTTTCTTAGCGGTCTACAGTCGTGGAGTGATCCCCAATGACTCACCAAGTCATTGAGCTACTTAGTAGGTCTCGTAAGCTCCTTCGGGAGTATCTGACATGGGAACGGCCTTGATAAGGGTTAGAAGGAGTCTACACAATATGTTGTTGACGATCTCTAATTCCTTATCTGTAAGTACCGGATGTTTTATTGCTAACTGTTTACCCGCAGGTACACAACATCTCCTTGGCGACGGATTCCACATGCTCATACATGCATCTTGAAGTCATCAAAACCTCCCTCAAAGATCAAAGCAACACAAAGTTCAAAGAAAGATTCTACGCCAAAAGGAATAATCTACAAAGTATAAAGACTAAAGATCTTAAGTGAAAGAAAGGGACTACGTGCATGTATAAGTCAGAATTCAAAGATGTATGAGCATGTTGGAATGACGGACTACCACCACAAACGCGGAAGTGACGAAAGGCAGACAACTTCATAACTTGATCAGTATCACAACAACAATGAACAAAGCACAAAGAACGATGAATGATTATTATCTCATGATTATTGAAAGACGTCTAAAGCTATGAAAGTCAAAGATGAAGAAATGACAAAGACGTCAAGCAACCGTGATGACCGACCCTTAGGGGGAGATTGTTGGGATCAAAGTTTTACTATTTTATCGAGTCTCGGTCATTTGTAATAATAGGTTGCTTAAGTTATTATTTACTTACATTTATGTTAAGTTTACATGTTTACTAGACTTAAGGTATTTTGGTCCATGGGCTTAGAAGCCCACACGAAATGTAAGTGGAAGGAGAGGGAGTGTTGCCCTAGCTCCTTCCCTATAAATAGAAGCCTTAGGTCTCATGTAAAACTTGGTTGTTTATTTGATATCTTAAGGAAACTCTTGCACTTATATTTCTCTCATTCAAATATTCACCCAAATCCTTATATCTATCTCATTCTTGTTTGTGTGAAATCAATATGGTGACCTAACATATTGCGATAATAAATACGGTATGAGAATTAGAACAATTATCATCCCATTAGTTGTTTGCCATTAGTTGTTTGCCTTAAAACCACTACAGTTGATAACATTAATAAAATTTATCAATTTAATATTTTATTACATACAATTTATATAAACACTAATTATGTGACAATCATTTTAATTAGACAATTAGAAATCAACCGTTCTTGGGACGACCTCGGTCATACCATTCCCTCACTACATGCGACCGGGTACACTGCCCATTAGTGCATTAGGTAGGCCATAGGTAGACGAGAAATTATAATATTAAAACCTGGTTAGTAAATCCTGAATCAAGTTTTGGCGCCGCCGTCGGGGAACAGTCTTCGTATTTTTAGTTGTTTAATCATATTTTATGTTATTTTTATTTTTATTTTATAATGATAATCTGACCTCAGACATGACCTATGGCATAGCATGATGATGATTGCTATGGCGTAGCCTGTTCTCAGGCCTAGTTACGATGTAGTTAGTAATTGGACTACACCGTAACCCTATTTGAAATGATTAAAATTTTGAATTATGTGTTATATCTCACTTGTTGCTCATGTTTATTATTTTTACACATTTAATGCACGAGGTTGTGATAGTGTGCAGGTTGAGCAAGTAAGAACAAGTGGAGATGGAGGTTAGCTAGCCAGGATGACAAGAGCAATGGACATGATTGGAGACGTCCAATTGACGGCCGTTGATGATGGAAAATGGAGTCTAACTTTAAGACTCAGGAGTTTAAAGAAAAGTGCTTGTTGGAAGACTACTCGTCCCTATCCTTAGAATTAGTTTTTGTTTTTATTTTTATAGACCTTTTGAACAATTTTTATTAGATTATATGATTGGTACTTGGTTTGGTTTGTTTGTTTATCATGTTTGCAGGATTGAAGGCTAGGATAAAAGAGAGGAGGGCCGCTAACTCCTCTTAACACAAAGAAAAGTCAAAATTTTGGGCATAACTAAATCAGTAAGTAATTACGGCATAGTAGGCCAATCTTGCTACGCCGTAGCTGGTAATCAATATGACCATTCGCCCTATTTAACATAACTACGACATAACTAGGCCGATCTAGCTACGCCATAACTTGTATATTCCAGGTATATTATTTACTTGACTTTTCAATTAAGACATAAGTGGGCCAATCCAGTTACACCTACCAATTTTTGGTAAACTTATTTTCAGTTCAATTGAACTACGGCGTAACTGGCCGATCCAGTTACGCCGTAGCTATTACCTGTTGCTAATTTTTTTTCCCAAAACAGCTTCAAACCTTTCCGTACCATGTATTAGTAATTAAATGAACTTTGTGGGTGTGTTCCCTGTAAACCCTCACGAGACTTAACTCGTCTACCTTGGGACACCGAGTGGTTTAAAAGGCTTGTTTCATACGCTAAATGCAACCGTGATTCCTACGAAAGTGAGTTAGGTTTATTTTGTTTGAACATTTTCATGCTATTTCTCTTTTATCCGGATTTATGCTTTTTGGTGGTAGTTTTCTTGTTAGCTTACAGGTTTGTGGAAAATGAAGTGGTGCATTGATGATGCATAGCTACAAGAAACACTTTTTATCTGACTTAGTCGAGTACCATGGTGATTGCAAGGATGAGTTGTTGGTTTGTTGGATGTTGCTCGTGGAGGCATGCTTGGAGCATGATTTGGACTTACATCATTGATCATACCGAGCAAATCCAGGGGAGTTTTCTGTTCCAATTCTAGACCTTTTTATTTTTCTTTGATATTCTTAGCATGACCCAAGTGGGGGGAAGGGATTAGAAATAAACACCCACCTGATTTTACTTGCCTTTGTTTTTCTAGTTTTTAGTGAAAGGTATTTCATTAGTAAAATTTTAACAAGTTTTTCATTACTTAACTAGTTTATTCTAGGCTGAGCACACCCTCCCTATATTTTCATTGTGTGAGGATAAGCCTTTCCGTTTTCCCCTTATACATATTTCCATTAAAATGAGTGTGCCAGTTGCTATAGTAGACGTTTGAACTTGGCCTTGTATATCTTTTTGAGACCATAATAATGAGCATTATACTGAGGCAACTTTGTGTGATCGGTGCAACTAGGAATTAAGGCAAATTTTAGGATAAACCTAAATAGCCCATAAATTTTGTGTTGTGTATATTGACTTTTCACATCGATTAGTCAAACCCCTGTAAAACCCTTTTGTTGCACTCATTATTAATGCAAGATAGGGATGAGCATTTCGAACCGAATCCCGGAACCGAACCGGTACCGTACCGAAACGGTACCGTTCCCGATATACGGTACGGTACCGGTACTACGAAATAAAAAGGAAAAAAATTCGGGACCACTAATTCGGTACAGGACCGATACCAAATCGGGAAATTCCCCGTAAAAAACGGGAAAAACCCGATTTCCCGGTACCGGTACCGGTATCCGAATCCCGTTTGGTACGGTACCGGTACCACTAATTTATGCTTGGGAAAAATTCGGTACCATTAATTCGGTACGAGATCGGTATGGTGCCGGTACCGTGCTCATCCCTACCCTCACTATATGCGACCGGGTACACTACCCGTTAGTGCATTAGGTAGGCCATAGGTAGACGAGAAATTATAAATATTAAAACCTGGTCAGTAAATCCTGAATCAAATTTTGGTGCCGCTGCCGGGGAACAGTCTTCCTAGTTTTAGTTGTTTAATCATATTTTATGTTATTTTTATTTTTACTTTATATTGATAATCTGACCTCAGACATGACCTACGGCATAGCATGATGATGATTTCTACGGCGTAGCCTGTTCTCAGGCCTAGTTACGACGTAGTTAGTAATTGGACTACGCCGTAACCCTATTTGAAATGATTAAAATTTTGAATTATGTGTTATATCTCACTTGTTGCTCATGTTTACTATTTTTACACATTTAATGCACGAGGTTGTGATAGTGTGCAGGTTGAGCAAGTAAGAACAAGTGGAGATGGAGGTTAGCTAGCCAGGTGGACGAGAGCAATGGACATGATTGGAGACGTCCAATTGACGGCCATTGATGATGGAAAATGGAGTCTAACTTTAAGACTCAGGAGTTTAAAGAAAAGTGCTTGTTGGAAGACTACCCGTCACTTTCGTTAGAATTAGTTTTTGTTTGTATTTTTATAGAGCTTTTGAACAATTTTTATTAGATTATATGATTGGTATGTTTGGTTTGTTTGTTTATCATGTTTGTAGGATTGAAGGCCAGTATAGAAGAGAGGAGGGCCGCTAACTCCTCTTGACACAAAGAAAAGTCAAAATTTTGGGATAAGTAAATCAGTAAGTAATTACGGCGTAGAAGGCCGATCTAGCTACGCCGTAGCTGGTAATCAATATGACCATTCGCCCTATTTAACATAACTACGACATAACTAGGCCGATCCGGCTACGCCATAACTTGTATATTCTAGGTATATTATTTACTTGACTTTTCAATTAAGACATAAGTGGGCCAATCCAGTTACACCAACCTATTTCTGGTAAACTTATTTTCAGTTAAATTGAACTACGGCGTAACTGGATCGTATTTCTGGTAAACTTATTTTCAGTTCAATTGAACTACGGCGTAACTGGCCGATCCAGTTACGCCGTAGCTATTACCCATTGCTAATTTTTTCCCAAAACAGCTTCAAACCTTTCCATACCATGTATTAGTAGTTAAATGAACTTTGTGGGTGTGTTCCCTATAAACCCTCACAAGACTTAACTCGTCCACCTTGGGACACCGAGTGGTTTAAAAGGCTTGTTTCATACGCTAAATGCAACTGTGATTCCTACGAAAGTGAGTTAGGTTTTATTTTGTTTGAAGATTTTCAAGCTACTTCTCTTTTATCCGGATTTATGCATTTTGGTGGTAGTTTTCTTGTTAGCTTACAGGTTTGTGGAATATGGAGTGGCGCATTGATGATGCATAGCTACAAGAAACACTTTTTATCCGACTTAGTAGAGTACCATGGTGATTGCAAGGATGAGTTGTTGGTTTGTTGGATGTTGCTCGTGGAGCCATGCTTGGAGCATGATTTGGACTTACATCATTGATCATACCGAGCAAATCCAGGGGAATTTTCTGTTCCAATTCTAGCCCTTTTTATTTTTCTTTGATATTCTTAGTATGACCCAAGTGGGGGGAAGGGATTAGAAATAAACACCCACCTGATTTTACTTGCCTTTGTTTTTCTAGTTTTTAGTGAAAGGTATTTCATTAGTAAAATTTTAACAAGTTTTTCATTACTTAACTAGTTTATTCTAGGCTGAGCACACCCTCCCTATATTTTCATTGTGTGAGGATAAGCCTTTCCGTTTTCCCCTTATACATATTTCCATTAAAATGAGTGTGCCAGTTGCTATAGTAGACGTTTGAACTTGGCCTTGTATATCTTTTTGAGACCATAATAATGAGCATTATACTGAGGCAACTTAGTGTGATCGGTGCAACTAGGAATTAAGGCAAATTTTAGGATAAACCTAAATAGCCCATAAATTTTGTGTTGTGTATATTGACTTTTCACATCGATTAGTCAAACCCCTGTAAAACCCTTTTGTCGCACTCATTATTAATGCAAGATAGGGATGAGCATTTCGAACCGAATCCCGGAACCGAACCGGTACCGTACCGAAACGGTACCGTTCCCGATATACGGTACGGTACCGGTACTACGAAATAAAAAGGAAAAAAATTCGGGACCACTAATTCGGTACAGGACCGATACCAAATCGGGAAATTCCCCGTAAAAAACGGGAAAAACCCGATTTCCCGGTACCGGTACTGGTATCCGAATCCCGTTTGGTACGGTACCGGTACCACTAATTTATGCTTGGGAAAAATTCGGTACCATTAATTCGGTACGAGATCGGTATGGTGCCAGTACCGTGCTCATCCCTACCCTCACTATATGCGACCGGGTACACTGCCCGTTAGTGCATTAGGTAGGCCATAGGTAGACGAGAAATTATAAATATTAAAACCTGGTCAGTAAATCCTGAATCAAGTTTTGGTGCCGCTGCCGGGGAACAGTCTTCGTAGTTTTAGTTGTTTAATCATATTTTATGTTATTTTTATTTTTTCTTTATAATGATAATCTGACCTCAGACATGACCTACGGCTTTAGGTAGGCCATAGGTAGACGAGAAATTATAAATATTAAAACCTGGTCAGTAAATCCTGAATCAAGTTTTGGTGCCGCTGCCGGGGAACAGTCTTCGTAGTTTTAGTTGTTTAATCATATTTTATGTTATTTTTATTTTTACTTTATAATGATAATCTGACCTCAGACATGACCTACGGCATAGCATGATAATGATTGCTACGGCGTAGCCTGTTCTCTGGCCTAGTTACGACGTAGTTAGTAATTGGACTACGCCGTAACCCTATTTGAAATGATTAAAATTTTGAATTATGTGTTATATCTCACTTGTTGCTCATGTTTACTATTTTTACACATTTAATGCACGAGGTTGTGATAGTGTGCAGGTTGAGCAAGTAAGAACAAGTGGAGATGGAGGTTAGCTAGCCAGGATGACGAGAGCAATGGACATGATTGGAGACGTCCAATTGACGGCCATTGATGATGGAAAATGGAGTCTAACTTTAAGACTCAGGAGTTTAAAGAAAAGTGCTTGTTGGAAGACTACCCGTCACTTTCGTTAGAATTAGTTTTTGTTTGTATTTTTATAGAGCTTTTGAACAATTTTTATTAGATTATATGATTGGTATGTTTGGTTTGTTTGTTTATCATGTTTGTAGGATTGAAGGCCAGTATAGAAGAGAGGAGGGCCGCTAACTCCTCTTGACACAAAGAAAAGTCAAAATTTTGGGATAACTAAATCAGTAAGTAATTACGGCGTAGTAGGCCGATCTAGCTACGCCGTAGCTGGTAATCAATATGACCATTCGCCCTATTTAACATAACTACGACATAACTAGGCCGATCCAGCTACGCCATAACTTGTATATTCTAGGTATATTATTTACTTGACTTTTCAATTCAGACATAAGTGGGCCAATCCAGTTACACCAACCTATTTCTGGTAAACTTATTTTCAGTTCAATTGAACTACAGCGTAACTGGCCGATCCAGTTACGCCGTAGCTATTACCCATTGCTAATTTTTTCCCAAAACAGCTTCAAACCTTTCCATACCATGTATTAGTAGTTAAATGAACTTTGTGGGTGTGTTCCCTATAAACCCTCACAAGACTTAACTCGTCCACCTTGGGACACCGAGTGGTTTAAAAGTCTTGTTTCATACGCTAAATGCAACCGTGATTCCTACGAAAGTGAGTTAGGTTTTATTTTGTTTGGAGATTTTCATGCTATTTCTCTTTTATCTGGATTTATGCATTTTGGTGGTAGTTTTCTTGTTAGCTTACAGGTTTGTGGAATATGGAGTGGTGCATTGATGATGCATAGCTACAAGAAACACTTTTTATCCGACTTAGTAGAGTACCATGGTGATTGCAAGGATGAGTTGTTGGTTTGTTGGATGTTGCTCGTGGAGGCATGCTTGGAGCATGATTTGGACTTACATCATTGATCATACCGAGCAAATCCAGGGGAGTTTTCTGTTCCAATTCTAGCCCTTTTTATTTTTCTTTGATATTCTTAGTATGACCCAAGTGGGGGGAAGGGATTAGAAATAAACACCCACCTGATTTTACTTGCCTTTGTTTTTCTAGTTTTTAGTGAAAGGTATTTCATTAGTAAAATTTTAACAAGTTTTTCATTACTTAACTAGTTTATTCTAGGCTGAGCACACCCTCCCTATATTTTCATTGTGTGAGGATAAGCCTTTCCGTTTTCCCCTTATACATATTTCCATTAAAATGAGTGTGCCAGTTGCTATAGTAGACGTTTGAACTTGGCCTTGTATATCTTTTTGAGACCATAATAATGAGCATTATACTGAGGCAACTTAGTGTGATCGGTGCAACTAGGAATTAAGGCAAATTTTAGGATAAACCTAAATAGCCCATAAATTTTGTGTTGTGTATATTGACTTTTCACATCGATTAGTCAAACCCCTGTAAAACCATTTTGTTGCACTCATTATTAATGCAAGATAGGGATGAGCATTTCGAACCGAATCCCGGAACCGAACCGGTACCGTACCGAAACGGTACCGTTCCCGATATACGGTACGGTACCGGTACTACGAAATAAAAAGAAAAAAATTCGGGACAACTAATTCGGTACAGGACCGATACCAAATCGGGAAATTCCCCATAAAAACGGGGAAAAACCCGATTTCCCGGTACCGGTACCGGTATCCAAATCCCGTTTGGTACGGTACCGGTACCACTAATTTATGCTTGGGAAAAATTCGGTACCATTAATTCGGTACGAGATCGGTATGGTACCGGTACCGTGCTCATCCCTACCCTCACTATATGCGACCGGGTACACTGCCCGTTAGTGCATTAGGTAGGCCATAGGTAGACGAGAAATTATAAATATTAAAACCTGGTCAGTAAATCCTGAATCAAGTTTTGGTGCCGCTGCCGGGGAACAGTCTTCGTATTTTTTGTTGTTTAATCATATTTTATGTTATTTTTATTTTTACTTTATAATGATAATCTGACCTCAGACATGACCTACGGCATAGCATGATGATGATTGCTACGGCGTAGCCTGTTCTCAGGCCTAGTTACGACGTAGTTAGTAATTGGACTACGTCGTAACCCTATTTGAAATGATTAAAATTTTGAATTATGTGTTATATCTCACTTGTTGCTCATGTTTACTATTTTTACACATTTAATGCACGAGGTTGTGATAGTGTGCAGGTTGAGCAAGTAAGAACAAGTGGAGATGGAGGTTAGCTAGCCTGGATGACGAGAGCAATGGACATGATTGGAGACGTCCAATTGACGGCCATTGATGATGGAAAATGGAGTCTAACTTTAAGACTCAGGAGTTTAAAGAAAAGTGCTTGTTGGAAGACTACCCGTCACTATCGTTAGAATTAGTTTTTGTTTGTATTTTTATAGAGCTTTTGAACAATTTTTATTAGATTATATGATTGGTATGTTTGGTTTGTTTGTTTATCATGTTTGTAGGATTGAAGGCCAGTATAGAAGAGAGGAGGGCCGCTAACTCCTCTTGACACAAAGAAAAGTCAAAATTTTGGGCATAACTAAATCAGTAAGTAATTACGGCGTAGTAGGCCGATCTAGCTACGCCGTAGCTGGTAATCAATATGACCATTCGCCCTATTTAACATAACTACGACATAACTAGGCCGATCCAGCTACGCCATAACTTGTATATTCTAGGTATATTATTTACTTGACTTTTCAATTCAGACATAAGTGGGCCAATCCAGTTACACCAACCTATTTCTGGTAAACTTATTTTCAGTTCAATTGAACTACAGCGTAACTGGCCGATCCAGTTACGCCGTAGCTATTACCCATTGCTAATTTTTTCCCAAAACAGCTTCAAACCTTTCCATACCATGTATTAGTAGTTAAATGAACTTTGTGGGTGTGTTCCCTATAAACCCTCACAAGACTTAACTCGTCCACCTTGGGACACCGAGTGGTTTAAAAGTCTTGTTTCATACGCTAAATGCAACCGTGATTCCTACGAAAGTGAGTTAGGTTTTATTTTGTTTGGAGATTTTCATGCTATTTCTCTTTTATCTGGATTTATGCATTTTGGTGGTAGTTTTCTTGTTAGCTTACAGGTTTGTGGAATATGGAGTGGTGCATTGATGATGCATAGCTACAAGAAACACTTTTTATCCGACTTAGTAGAGTACCATGGTGATTGCAAGGATGAGTTGTTGGTTTGTTGGATGTTGCTCGTGGAGGCATGCTTGGAGCATGATTTGGACTTACATCATTGATCATACCGAGCAAATCCAGGGGAGTTTTCTGTTCCAATTCTAGCCCTTTTTATTTTTCTTTGATATTCTTAGTATGACCCAAGTGGGGGGAAGGGATTAGAAATAAACACCCACCTGATTTTACTTGCCTTTGTTTTTCTAGTTTTTAGTGAAAGGTATTTCATTAGTAAAATTTTAACAAGTTTTTCATTACTTAACTAGTTTATTCTAGGCTGAGCACACCCTCCCTATATTTTCATTGTGTGAGGATAAGCCTTTCCGTTTTCCCCTTATACATATTTCCATTAAAATGAGTGTGCCAGTTGCTATAGTAGACGTTTGAACTTGGCCTTGTATATCTTTTTGAGACCATAATAATGAGCATTATACTGAGGCAACTTAGTGTGATCGGTGCAACTAGGAATTAAGGCAAATTTTAGGATAAACCTAAATAGCCCATAAATTTTGTGTTGTGTATATTGACTTTTCACATCGATTAGTCAAACCCCTGTAAAACCATTTTGTTGCACTCATTATTAATGCAAGATAGGGATGAGCATTTCGAACCGAATCCCGGAACCGAACCGGTACCGTACCGAAACGGTACCGTTCCCGATATACGGTACGGTACCGGTACTACGAAATAAAAAGAAAAAAATTCGGGACAACTAATTCGGTACAGGACCGATACCAAATCGGGAAATTCCCCATAAAAACGGGGAAAAACCCGATTTCCCGGTACCGGTACCGGTATCCAAATCCCGTTTGGTACGGTACCGGTACCACTAATTTATGCTTGGGAAAAATTCGGTACCATTAATTCGGTACGAGATCGGTATGGTACCGGTACCGTGCTCATCCCTACCCTCACTATATGCGACCGGGTACACTGCCCGTTAGTGCATTAGGTAGGCCATAGGTAGACGAGAAATTATAAATATTAAAACCTGGTCAGTAAATCCTGAATCAAGTTTTGGTGCCGCTGCCGGGGAACAGTCTTCGTATTTTTTGTTGTTTAATCATATTTTATGTTATTTTTATTTTTACTTTATAATGATAATCTGACCTCAGACATGACCTACGGCATAGCATGATGATGATTGCTACGGCGTAGCCTGTTCTCAGGCCTAGTTACGACGTAGTTAGTAATTGGACTACGTCGTAACCCTATTTGAAATGATTAAAATTTTGAATTATGTGTTATATCTCACTTGTTGCTCATGTTTACTATTTTTACACATTTAATGCACGAGGTTGTGATAGTGTGCAGGTTGAGCAAGTAAGAACAAGTGGAGATGGAGGTTAGCTAGCCTGGATGACGAGAGCAATGGACATGATTGGAGACGTCCAATTGACGGCCATTGATGATGGAAAATGGAGTCTAACTTTAAGACTCAGGAGTTTAAAGAAAAGTGCTTGTTGGAAGACTACCCGTCACTATCGTTAGAATTAGTTTTTGTTTGTATTTTTATAGAGCTTTTGAACAATTTTTATTAGATTATATGATTGGTATGTTTGGTTTGTTTGTTTATCATGTTTGTAGGATTGAAGGCCAGTATAGAAGAGAGGAGGGCCGCTAACTCCTCTTGACACAAAGAAAAGTCAAAATTTTGGGCATAACTAAATCAGTAAGTAATTACGGCGTAGTAGGCCGATCTAGCTACGCCGTAGCTGGTAATCAATATGACCATTCGCCCTATTTAACATAACTACGACATAACTAGGCCGATCCAGCTACGCCATAACTTGTATATTCTAGGTATATTATTTACTTGACTTTTCAATTAAGACATAAGTGGGCCAATCCAGTTACACCAACCTATTTCTGGTAAACTTATTTTCAGTTCAATTGAACTACGGCGTAACTGGCCGATCCAGTTACGCCGTAGCTATTACCCATTGCTAATTTTTTCCCAAAACAGCTTCAAACCTTTCCATACCATGTATTAGTAGTTAAATGAACTTTGTGGGTGTGTTCCCTATAAACCCTCACAAGACTTAACTCGTCCACCTTGGGACACCGAGTGGTTTAAAAGGCTTGTTTCATACGCTAAACGCAACCGTGATTCCTACGAAAGTGAGTTAGGTTTTATTTTGTTTGAACATTTTCATGCTATTTCTCTTTTATCCGGATTTATGCATTTTGGTGGTAGTTTTCTTGTTAGCTTACAGGTTTGTGGAATATGGAGTGGTGCATTGATGATGCATAGCTACAAGAAACACTTTTTACCCGACTTAGTAGAGTACCATGGTGATTGCAAGGATGAGTTGTTGGTTTGTTGGATGTTGCTCGTGGAGGCATGCTTGGAGCATGATTTGGACTTACATCATTGATCATACCGAGCAAATCCAGGGGAGTTTTCTATTCCAATTCTAGCCCTTTTTATTTTTCTTTGATATTCTTAGTATGACCCAAGTGGGGGGAAGAGATTAGAAATAAACACCCGCCTGATTTTACTTGCCTTTGTTTTTCTAGTTTTTAGTGAAAGGTATTTCATTAGTAAAATTTTGACATGTTTTTCATTACTTAAATAGTTTATTCAAGACTGAGCACACCCTCCCTATATTTTCATTGTGTGTGGATAAGCCTTTCCGTTTTCCCCTTATACATAATTCCATTAAAATGAGTATGCCAGTGGCTGTAGTAGACGTTAGAACTTGGTCTTGTATATCTTTTTGAGACCATAATAATGAGCATTATACTGAGGCAACTTAGTGTGATCGGTGCAGCTAGAATTAAGGCTAATTTTAGGATAAACCTAAATAGCCCATAAATTTTTTATTGTGTATATTGACTTTTTACATCAATTAGTCAAACCCCCTGTGAAACCCTTTTGTTGCACTCATTATTAGTGCAAGATACCCTTAGATACACCATTCAGAACCATTCTTTTCATTTTGTTCACCCAATATATGTTTTGTTACACCTACCGCCTAGCCTACCCTGTAGTTTCTTATAGTCCACGGTCCAGGCGTTGTTCGTCAATTTTGGTTCTACTGGAGAAAGTCGCGGAATTTGAATAAAGGAAATTTGATGAAGATCGGGTTTAGATGAAAGTTGATCGCAAGTGGGGGGATGATTTATTTGCTTGTATGGTGTTTATTTATTTCATCTTCTGTACCTTGTCTTGCATCCAAAAAAAAATAAAAATAAAATAAAAATAAAAAAAAAAAAGTGGAAGAGAATAAAGGGGAAAAATAGAATACAAAATAATAATAAAGAGAATGCAAGCAAGAGTTTGTTTTTAGCTGATAGTAATAAATTAGTTTATGTGTCGTATTGTGGTAAGTATTCCCACCTTGCCCAACTTGTACTTTATAGACCCGTGTCATTTCTATCTCTCCTTTCTATTTTAGCATATATTTGTACAATGATGGCATTGTACATATCAAGTGGGGGGAAGGGAGATAGAAATGTTTGATTATACCATTTTTGGTCAAAATATGTGCAAATTTACCCAAATTTTAAAAATTTTAGAGCACATAAATTTTTTCCATCGAAGATGAAGGCCGAGTTAATGCATCTTACTTGCCTATTTAAGGAGATTATGATGCACTACATTACATTTTACATGCATAAACTCGTGTATTGAAGATATTGAAGACCTCTTGACTCTTGACTCTTGATTCTTGAATTTTGTTATGGGATATAATGCGACTAGTGATGGGGCGATTGTGGACTTTAGGAAACTATTTGCTTCGTGTCTTTTTGTTTACACCCATTAAGTGTTTTCCCATGTCTTATCCTACCCTTTTAGTCATGAATCATGCTTAGGTGATTGTCGAGCAGTCATTGGTGTCTTGGCCAGAGTTCTGGTCATGTACCAATGGTCTTTGTCGCCTTCGCCGTAGTATATTAGTAATGACAATATAACCCCATAAGCCTTTAGGTTGTGTCAACCCCTTTTGCCTTTTGGAATAGATGCATCTATAGACTCTAGTGGTGGAGATTAGTATCTTGGCCAAGCCTATGATATAATACTCGCCATGACTGAGTAGTTGATTGATCACCCCAAAATAAACACATAGATTAGTGAGAGAGAGAGAGAGAGAGAGAGAGAGAGAGAGAGAGAGAGAGAGAGGTTTGAAAATTTCCAGCTTAGGTAATTTTTCAACTCATATCTTCCAAAACATCTTGGGAGATATCTTTTTAAAAATAATTTAAAAAGTCTACTTGAGGGCAAGTAGAGTTCAAGTGGGGGATATTTGATAACATCAAATTAACCCGATATTTTATATATCAAATTCCCGTGTTTATTGTCTCATTTATATTGCTATGATACTTAATTCGTTCATATTCGTTCATATTTGTATTTCAGGTTAATTGAGGCGTTGGAACGAAAAAGATACAAGAAAAGGTCAAAAAATAAAAAATTATATATAGCTACGGCGTAGTGACATGATTGACTTACGCCGTAGCATAAAGGCCATGGAAATATCTAAGTCTGAAGAAAACTACACCCTAGCTAGTCATGGTGCTACGGCGTAGAAGTGTTAACGAGAGTTCTACGACCGTAGCTTGTTTTGAGACTACGTCGTACTAATAAACTGTGAAGGCTACGACGTAACTTATGATTTAGTTATGCCGTAGTTATCGAGATACATATGGATAAGTACAAACTAAAGTGGAACTACGGTGTAGATTGTCATGGGGTTACGTCATAGTTTATAACTTGTGCGCAAAGTTGTTGAAGTCCAGCGACTAAATTTGTAACAACTCACAAAACTCACCTAGGTTACTATACTTGTCCTACCTATATAACACTTTTCAGGGTGAATTTTTTGCCATAACTATCACCACTATGCCTTAGCTATCACCACTATGCCTTAGCCATCACCACTATGCCTTAGCCATCTGATGCGTGGGAATCGCAGCAGGCTTTACCTCTCGAGGGATCTCGAGAAGCTTACAACCCCCACCAGGCAGTGTACCTGATCGTTGTAGTATAGTATAGTGACAAGTATCGGGGGATTGATCGTTCAGCTAGGAATAGTGTCGTTAGGATTGAAATTAATCTAACTAGGTCTAAAGGTGAAGGATGATTCTTTTTGTATTTTTATATTTTATGAAAAGCAAGTAAAAATCTCGGGTATTGGAAGAGTGGGCGGAATTAGTTGCTAATCAACTAACCCAAAAGCTACTAATTAAACTAATTAACAAGAAAATAAACTAAGGTTCTACACGATAAGTGAAGCATGTCTACCCATGATATGTTACTCCTTGCTAGCTATCCAATCCTACCTATTGAATTGTAACCTTGTTTTAATTGACGGGTTGTATTCCTTAATACCATTCATGGGGTGGCGCACTTAACTCCCCAATTCTATGAGCTCTTATCTCCTCCTATACCATGCCCAACACAATTATAGGGATTGTAAACAGTGGCTCATGCATTAAATACAACCAATAAAGACCTAGTGCACATCGGTTCATGTTTCCTAAGACGTTCAAGCATGTTACCATTTAGAGATCTGCCAGTTTTCTTAAGCCTAACATATAAATTCATTCAATCAAAACAAGAATCAATAGGAAACAAGAATTATAAACTAAACCAACTAGAACTATTGAAGTTGTCACGCCTTAATTGATGGAGATAGACACACACATCAACAAGCCCCTCATTGATGAAGATAGACACAACATCAACAAGAAATCAATGAGATCTAATCAATTATATACAAGTTTCACATAATCATAAGTAGACACAAGGTGAATTAGCAAAACATAATCAAAGAAAAGCAAACAAGAATAATGAAAGAAATAGTTGAGATAGAATCATCAAACCAATACATGATGTTTATGGAGTGATTGAAACCCTCTAAGTTGTTGGAAAAACACCCACCTAAACCCAGGAATCGACTTTAGGGTTTAGGGCTTACAAAAAGTGAAGTTATGAAGTTATATTTATAGGCATGTTTTCTGTCGGCAAGGCTTGACAGTGTCAGCTCGTTCTCTTGACGCCGTCACGACCATTTTTTCACCAAATTGTAGATCTCTTCGTCCTCTTCGCGTGGGCTTTTGAATCACCTAAATCCGAGTTCGTATGCAAAAGTTATGACCAAAACAATATCAGCTACTCCGCGCGCAAGTTTTGACAAGTTAACACGTGACGGCCTTGGGTGACGCCTTCACATTCTCTCTGGGCCGTCACCACTTTTACTCTTGACGCCGTCACCAAAATGCCCTTGACGCCGTCAGGTACTGTTTCCAGCAAGGAAAATTAAGACTTTGTCGTTTTCTTCACTTTTATGCTCCAAAAACGTCCAAAATGCTTCCTTTTCCAGAATTCACTCACAAAGTACCTAAAATCACAAAAGGAACGATTTAGGGTAATATTTGATCAAATAAATTCAAATTCGGGCTTAAATGACCCCCTAAAAACGGATCATTTTTCGCTTCATCATATATCCCTACACTTGGGATTTGCTTGTCCTCAAGCAAATGAGCTTTTCCACCAATCAAAATACAAGTTATGGGTCATTTAACACTAATATAAAAGTAATTACAACAAATGATCATTCCACCTTAGTCAAAACAAGCACGGAGATTATACACTAGCACCTCACATTAAGTACTTGGATACTCTCATCTCTCGGGTGTTGAAATTTATATGTCATAATTGGAAATGGAGAAATATCACTCTCTACCTGTCATAGCAAATAGATTACCATAGGCTTGAGAAAGGATCAAACTTCCACCACTTGGCGTAAGCACCTAGGATAGACTATCAAAGAGGTCTTTTAAAGGGTTATAACGTTAGGTGTAGGGGATATGGAAAACACGGTTTTGTTGGATAAACGGATATTTTACTGGTGGCAAGTCAATTGTCTTAGTTAACTACATGTACAATGAGGCGTTGCTAAGCCAAGACTCGACTCAACTTCAACTAACCACAACTCTTTTTGGATTTTCAAGACACTATTTGACTTAAACATAAATAAAAGAAACGGATGGTAGCCCGTATGTTTTTCTCTTTTCTTTTTCTATATTTTTTTTATTTTTTCTTTTTTCCTTTTTTTTTTTTTTTTTTTTTTTTTTACATACACTCTTACTCTACCATCCAAAACAATACATCAAAGGGAGCTCGTTTCCTCCCTACACTTGAGCTTTTACATACTTTACAATCAACTATTCTAATGACTCGAATCAAGATAATCAAAACACTTGGAGTACTTTTAAATATTAACGCACATATGGGGGTAATATATGATGTTCTTCCCCATTACTCCATAACACAAGCACTTTACCCATGAGTCCCAATTGTCCCAAAACAATATGTACAAGATATGACTCGACTTAGCAACCCTGTAATCAATTAGACAACTAACAAAGGATTTAAACAATTAACAATAATGCACTAAAGATGAGCGCATGCAAGGAAGGCTAAGGCGATTTGGTTGCACATTTGGGGTGGATTGTAAACAAATTCTTCCTTTAAGTAAAATGCTTAAAGTTAGAAACGAAAAGATAGGCTCGGAGGGGTGTACTAGGGGTATCGTGTACTAAAAATGAGTACAACGCAAAGGTGTGGGAGAATTACTTGACCTATGAAGTCAATGTAATTATATTACAGGTGTAGAACAAGGGTTATCCTAATGCCTCTTATCATGTAGTAAATCCTAACTACACGAATGTAATCTCACTAGCGGTCTCGGGATGCATCACTATCACAAGTTCTAGAATCTAAATACTACCGGTACACTCATAAGCACCAACAATGAATGCTTTTTCCTAAAGATCTAAGGGCGAACCTCACATATTTGGGGTAGAAATTTTTGAGTGGTATGGTTTTTGTGCTAGTCATACAACTCCTATCCATGAGACGCTTATTAAGACTAAAGTTTTACTCCTACATGTTGCAAAAAAATTTAAATTTGGTGCTAAAATTGCCCTAACAAATATTTCTCTCAGTTTTATTACACATTCACTATTAAACAAAACAAAAACCAAGTGGAGTAATAGTTTCTAATATACCCTCCCTACACTTAAACCGAACATTGTCCCCAATGTTCTAGATAAAAGATGTAAAAGTAAATAAATAAGAATAAAAGAAACTAATACTCCCCTGATTCGTTCACCATGGATAATGTGACAACATGGTTAAATCTACCTCCAAGAAGACGAACGTTGAAAGCTTCCCTCCAGAAATATAAATCATCTTCTTGTCCTGTAATCAACAAACACAAAAACCAAAGCATCAAACCAAACAAAAATCACAACTAGATGTAATTCCAGACTTAGAAATAGAAACAAGACAAAGCAACAAAAGGATAGGATACTTGTGGAATGAATTACAAATAGGAACTCATAAAACATATCCACAATTATTGACACACAAACAAGATAGAATATATGCTAATCATGAATTGTGAAGTTTTCATGTTCGAATTTAGTTCTTTTTAACAAGATATAAATTTCCCTACACTTATCTTTTTGTAAAATACCTTTATATGCAATTAAGATGAGGTTAAAAACAAAATAAAGCATTTTCACAAATTATTCGAAACATGAAAATTAAACAACTATGATTAAGCATATATGACACAAACAAACAAATAAAATAAAAACATCAAACAATTAAAAACATGGGTTGGGTTGCCTCCCAACAAGCGCTTGTTTTTGTACGAGTCACGAGCCTGACTCTACCCTTATTTAACGGAAATAGGGGAGGTTTTCCCTACACTTAGGATTAAGTGTGGGTGGAAGTAGTGATACACACCCTTAGGGTGGAAATATGCCACGTGAGGTGAAGGGGGTAAGTGAATGGCTTCCTTCATCCTAAAACTACCCGGATAATATAGGTTGATGGGTGTGTCGGTTCCTCTTTTGTCTCCTAGAAATAAATCAAAGGATGGGAAGTTGTGTAAAGGTTGAGGTTCCGGTTCATCAACATTAGGAAATTCCCTAGAACCAGGAGTAAGGTTATCACTACAAGTATTCAAACCTATATCCTCTAGTGGTGCTTGGTCCAAGGGTTCTACCTCAATTGGGGTTCCTATAGTCTCATCTACTTCTTCCGGGTAAGTCACGGGTGGTGTATGTGCCTCAAATGATGGTAGGCTTGTGGGGTACTTTGTGGGCTTAGATTATCCACCTCATCCTCCATTGTACCTAGATTACCTATATGTTTGTTTTGTACTATGATATTAGGTGCCATCCAACTAGGTATCTCAACATGAGTGTATTCATCCCCCAACAAACTTGTTTCATGATCCTTCAAATTTGTTGTCAAATGATTTGTTATGTTGTTTGTCGGGTTGTCTAATCTATAATAATATTGGGCACAATCTTCAATGGCATCCCATGCTTCTTCAGCATTTAATTCCCTAAAGTCCCCATTGGCAAAATCTTCAATGCACATTTGGTCATATCAGTTAACAGAATAGTAAAAGGTCTGGGTTAGGGATGCTAAAGCGAAACTATGATCAGGGACTATTCGGAGTAAATTTTTAAAACGAAACCATGCATCATATATGGGTTCATCTCGATATTGTTTGAACATCAAGATGTCATTAGGGTAGAATGGGTTTCGTGGTCGGTAGTATGGTGGATTCGCATTCTCCATAATGGTGAATGGAAGAGTCAATGGAAAGGTTTCTACGGACAAATGCACAAAGAAAAGATAGACTACAAGAAAGCTAATAAAAAGAAAATAAAAATCTCACTAAAAAGGAATCTAATGAGTAGACCTAATAAAAATCAAATTCAACCTAAACAATAACTATTCCCCGGGCTGCGGCGCCAAAAACATGATGTGTGGGAATCGCAACAGGCTTTACCTCTCGAGGGATCTCGAGAAGCTTACAACCCCCACCAGGCAGTGTACCTGATCGTTGTAGTATAGTATAGTGACAAGTACCGGGGGATTGATCGTTTAGCTAGGAATAGTGTCGTTAGGATTGAAATTAATCTAACTAGGTCTAAAGGTGAAGGATGATTCTTTTTGTATTTTTATATTTTATGAAAAGCAAGTAAAAATCTCGGGTATTGGAAGAGTGGGCGGAATTAGTTGCTAATCAACTAACCCAAAAGCTACTAATTAAACTAATTAACAAGAAAATAAACTAAGGTTCTACACGATAAGTGAAGCATGTCTACCCATGATATGTTACTCCTTGCTAGCTATCCAATCCTACCTATTGAATTGTAACCTTGTTTTAATTGACGGGTTGTATTCCTTAATACCATTCATGGGGTGGCGCACTTAACTCCCCAATTCTATGAGCTCTTATCTCCTCCTATACCATGCCCAACACAACTATAGGGATTGTAAACAGTGGCTCATGCATTAAATACAACCAATAAAGACCTAGTGCACATCGGTTCATGTTTCCTAAGACGTTCAAGCATGTTACCATTTGGAGATCTGCCAGTTTTCTTAAGCCTAACATATAAATTCATTCAATCAAAACAAGAATCAATAGGAAACAAGAATTATAAACTAAACCAACTAGAACTATTGAAGTTGTCACGCCTTAATTGATGGAGATAGACACACACATCAACAAGCCCCTCATTGATGAAGATAGACACAACATCAACAAGAAATCAATGAGATCTAATCAATTATATACAAGTTTCACATAATCATAAGTAGACACAAGGTGAATTAGCAAAACATAATCAAAGAAAAGCAAACAAGAATAATGAAAGACATAGTTGAGATAGAATCATCAAACCAATACATGATGTTTATGGAGTGATTGAAACCCTCTAAGTTGCTGGAAAAACACCCACCTAAACCCAGGAATCGACTTTAGGGTTTAGGGCTTACAAAAAGTGAAATTATGATGTTATATTTATAGGCATGTTTTCTGTCGGCAAGGCTTGATGGCGTCAGCTCATTCTCTTGACACCGTCACGACCATTTTTTCACCAAATTGTAGATCTCTTCATCCTCTTCGCGTGGGCTTTTGAATCACCTAAATCCGAGTTCGTATGCAAAAGTTATGACCAAAACAATATCAGCTACTCCGCGCGCAAGTTTTGACAAGTTAACACGTGACGGCCTTGGGTGACGCCTTCACATTCTCTCTGGGCCGTCACCACTTTTACTCTTGACGTCGTCACCAAAATGCCCTTAACGCCGTCAGGTACTATTTCCAGCAAGGAAAATTAAGACTTTGTCGTTTTCTTCACTTTTATGCTCCAAAAACGTCCAAAATGCTTCCTTTTCCAGAATTCACTCACAAAGTATCTAAAATCACAAAAGGAACGATTTAGGGTAATATTTGATCAAATAAATTCGAATTCGGGCTTAAATGACCCCCTAAAAACGGACCATTTTTCGCTTCATCACCATCACCACTATGCCTTAGCTATACTCACTATGCCTTAGCATAATACTAGAATACGTTTCCCCACTATATCTTACCACATATTTCATTACAAATTCCCGTAAGTCTCATTACTCATAACTACTATGTAAAATAACACACATAGCCCCCTAGACGACTCACGTAACCAATAATGCTGAATATTATCAAGGTTATTTCTTGTAAACCTCCTAGTATGTCATGCCTAAGTTCTAAACATCATTTCAATAAGTATTCTATCATCTAGTATACTATAGCTATTACGAACCCTAAACAATCCCTATGTGTTTACGGTTATCTCTAAAACCCTAATTTCTCAACCAAACTAGCTTGAAAGTGTTCAAGGTTCATGTATATGATATCTTAGCTACATTACCTCATCAAAACCCTAGTAGCACTATTCATATCTCATAGTACAAGTCCCTTAAGCTCAGAATCCTAAATAGGCTTTAAAGTCCCAAACTAGGTCAAAACCTTTCCGAATATCTAGTATAATATACCACCACTTAGTATAAGCTTCCTAGAATTTAACCTAAGTCACTAAGAACTCATAGGACCCTAATCTAGGTACTAGAACCTATGCTAGACCATAAGCACTCACTAAGCAAGATTAACTTTAAACTAAATCTAAGTTAACCCTAAACTTAAAATTTAGCTACTTAAGCACCTCAAACACCTCAAGCTACCATCCTAGTAGCTTTTCCACCACCTTTACATTACCAAGCAAACAAACCAAACACCACCATCACCTCCATGTGACCTCCTTGTGACCACCTTAGGCCGCAGCACCCTTAAGGTCCAACCACCCCTCACCGCCACTCCTAGCTATAACTATCCATCATTAGTCACTCCCCTTGCTTCTAAGAGTCACCTAGTAGCAGTAGATAGTAACTTCCCCCCCCCCCCTTGTCACCTTGGTCCCCTTTGCTTGCTCGACAAACCAAACGCACCCTATAAATACCCCCACCACTCCTCCCATTCAAATTGCATCTTTCTCTCTTCTTCACCTCAAAAATTCAGTAGTATCGAAGCCCTAGTAAGAGTATGAGTCGAGCAAAGCAAGCCTAGAACATCTGTCAAAGTGAAAACCCATCGAGAAAATCGTAAACCCTCGTTATCCCTAGTTTGACCAAAGTAAGATTAATCTTTGATCATTTTACCTTTAGTACTGACCTACCATGTTATATAAGAGTATTAGATCACCTAGGAACCCTTGAATGAGCCTTGGTCATTTTCTTTTGCTCGTTTTCATTTCAAAACCCTAATATGAGTTGAAACTCTGTTTGCATGTAACCAGCCCTTTTCATAAGCCATGAGCTAGTCTAGGATACTTTATTAGGCTTATATTAGTTAACCATAAGCTAGGATAGCTTCTTGTTTCATAAAAATATAGTTTAGGTAGAAAAAGGACTAGTTTTGCAAATGTTTTCATGCATAGGGGTATATATTGTAACTTTCTAAAAATACTATGTCTAGGGACTGTTTTTGCCATATCTTAGAAATATAAAGCATTAGGACCTATTTTGTAAAGTTATATAGTAAAAGGATATAGTTATACATAGTTAATACCGTTAAGGACTAAAACCATTAAAGTTAATAAGTTAAGGGTATATTATGTCAATTGTTAAACTTAAGGATATATTTGAATTCTTTTCATAAATATAAAAACCTATTTTTCTTAAATAAAACATAACACAATAGTAGGAAGCTTCATGTGAGGGGTTTCATTTGGGTATTCATTTTGACGAGTTTGCTTGGTTTACGAGTTAATGTGCCTGGCTCCTCAAACATTTACTACATGACCTCTGGATAATGATGGCCCGAACGGTGTTTTTTTGTATTTATAACTTAAACATATAACTACATAATACAATACTAGGGAGCTTCATGTGAGGAGTTATATACTTCTGAATTATGATGGCCCAAACGGTATTATGTTATACATAATACAATAGTAGGGAGCTTCATGTGAGGAGTTATACTTCCGTATTACAATGGCCCGAACGATGTTATGTTATATCTAAATCAAGAAACCTTAAGAATACTTAATTAGGAGAACTTAGAATGCACCCAATCAGGCTTGACATACACACTACACCAGGTTGCATGAGTAGGCCGTCCATTATCTAAGTCACTTTTCACATCAATCAGATTTCTCTAATTCCAAGCGAGTTCATAGCCTCACCTGTAACAACCCACTAACTTCCCCCTAGGTTAGAAATGCCTTACTAACTTAACTTAGGCCCCCACTAGGCACAATAGGATTAGAAATGTCATAATAACTTAACTTAGGCCCTCACTAAGCACAACTAGGATTATAAATGCCCATAGGATTTTCCTGAGCTAAATTTTTGCTTTATTATATCGTTATGACCTAACTAACCTCTAGACAAGCTCACGTATCCACCTATGCCAACCACTAGCATGTTTACATGATGTAAAGTTCCCGGTATGTCAAGTCAAGGTTACAAACATATTTTCACTAAGAAATCTTTCACTCTAGTACACCATACTTGCTAGAAAACCCTAAATGCACCTATGTATTCCCGGTTAACTTTAAAACCCTAACTGGTTATCTGAACTAATTTGAAAGTGTTTAAGACTTAGGTATGACTTATATTAGTTACCTTAGGATACATTAGACCCCCTAGATCATAGTACAACTCCCTAGAACTTAGGTACAAGTCTTTTAAGCATAAAACCTTAATTAGGTCATAACTTTCTGAAACTAGGTCCAAACTATCCCAAATCTTTACCATAAGTTATCACCACTTATCATAAGCCACTTTTGACATTATATTAGTTACTTAACACTATTAGGACCCTGAATAAAGCACTAAACCCTAGGAAAAACCTTAAATTCTTATTAAACAAAACTAGGTTAAAATTTGACCTAAACACCGAAACTAAGATACTTAATAACCTTAAAATTACCAAGAAACCACCCTAGCACCTCCCTAATACTAAGCACACACCCTAGCACCTCTAAACACCCAAGCAAGTAGGTGGATCACCTACTTGTCACCTCCTTCCCCCAAACCGCCTCCTCGTCTTCCCCTCTCCACAACCGGCCTATGTCAGGCCCCTAGCTACTCCATAGCCTCTCCTCATCACCTCCTAGACCTACCACAATACCGCATAGCCTTGCTTACTCTACCTCCCCCCACTTTGACACCTAGTAGCACCATGCGTGCTCGCTACACCTTACGCACCTATAAATACCCCTCCCCTCCATTTCATTCCACACCTCTTTTACTCTTTACCTCACATAAATTATGTAGTATAAGACCCACGGAAGTCAAGTAGCAAGGCCTTGGTAGTGTCGAGTTGTGGTTTGAGGCGAGAGAAGCCCTAGAAACCCTAGTTGCCTCGTTAACCCATATATGACCTAGGTAAGCCTTAAATTTTGATCTAGTATCCTTAGAATATACCTAGGACTCTTGAACATGCATTAGAACCCTTAGGATATCCTTGATCACTTAGTTTTAAAAGTTTTCATTTTGAAACCCTAGATTTAGAAAATTATGTGTTTATGTGCTAAATTGCTCTATCACATGTTATAATCTGAATTAGGTGACTTATTTGAACATATATTAGCTAAACACAAGCTTATAAACTTAGTTGCTATGTTAAAATATAATTTACATGCATTTAGGACTAGTTTTGCAAAACTTTACATGCATAGGGGTATATATCATAAATTCCTAAAACTAGAAAGTCTAAGGACTGTTTTTAACATTTCCTAGAAGTTATAAGTGTAAGGACTCATTTTGCAAAGTATTGAAACGTTAGGGTAGAAATTAAAACAAGTTATAAACTAAAAAGGACTAGTTATGCAAATATTATAAAGTTAAGGGTAAAAAGGGTAAATAATGAAAGTTAGTATTTTAGGGACCATTTTTGTCATTTCTCTAAAATATATAAGTATAGGAATTAAATGGGAAAAAGTTAGAAAGTTATATGCTTAATTGTTATAAGTTTATAAGTATAAGGTAGAAAATGTAAATATATAAACTTAATGGGTAAAGCCGGACTATTTTCATATAAATATAAAACCTATTTAAGTTAGAAGCATAACACAATACTAGGGATCTTCATGCGAGGAGTACTATGTGGATATTTCGTTTTGACGAGTTGGCTGGGTTTACGAATTAAAGTGCCCTGGCTCCTCAAACGATTATTGCATATACTTCTGAGTTATGATGGCCCGAACGGTGCTATGTTATAACTAAACCTTAATAACAACATAACTTAATAGTAGGGAGCTTCGTGTGAGGTGTATTAACTTCTGAATTATGATGGCCCGAACGGTATTATGTTGATAACATAATACAATAGTAGGGAGCTTAATGTGTGGAGTCATATACTTCTGAATTGCGATGGCCTGAATAGTGCTATGTTATATAAAAAACCATAAGAGTGATTAGTTAAGAAAACCTAGACTAAGACTTGACATACACACACCTACACTACCCCCGGATACGTGAATGAGTTGTCTAAACCCCTGCTTTATTTACCTTAAGACCCAGGTGAGTTTTCATAGCCTCACTTTTAAATGTTTTACAACCCTGTGAGGGAGATACATGCTTTAAACTGAATACAAGTATTTTTCATTGGTTATTGCACGAGTAAACTAACAGCCACCACTATATAACTAAAATTCATGAATCTAATCGTTTGGGATATTTTACCCACGCGAACGCGAATATTGTTGATAGATCTATTGGAGTTTGACAAATCCCGTTGGTATTAACATCTCTCTGGATGGTACCAATAAGTACTATATTTGAACCCACTGAAGGATTAACTTTGGCAAGCTATCCTTCCCGTCCCCACATGGTTTGGTCTGCAGATCCCATGACCTAGACTGTTAACGTATGGTTCATTTGCTTAGTGTAATATATCTTCTATCACTAAAATCTTTCCACACATAGGGTTTAAGCTGAACCCCGTGGAACTTGTATTCATACCCTATCTACTTAAACCTATGACTCTCACTCAACATCCGTGTTGACTTTTAAGCATGTTATCTTAGGTAATTAGGCACTATAGGAACCCTGGCACGGAGAAGTACTGGACATGAGGATGTCCAGAATAGTTATCATTTATCAGTTTTGTGTCATAAAACGTATCTTAGGGAACTCTCTTTTGGTAAAAGTACATATTTTACTGTAAAAACTCTTATAAATAAATGAATGATAACACCTTTTTCAAAAACGTCTCTTTTCGAGTTGTTTTCTATAATCTTGTCTTTGTTTCCATGAGTAATACCCCAAACACTTAATCCGCTGCGATCAGTAAAAAATAGGGGTGTTATAGATTGGTACTAGAGCCTTGGTTATAGAGAACAAAGGATTTTTCCTAAACTATAACCACTTTTTAAAAAGTCCTCCGTATCACTAGAATCCCCAAACTTGCCTTTAGACTCCCGATTTGTCTTTAGGTTAGGATTCCTGACTTGCCTTTATGTTAGAATCCCCGAACTACCTTAAGGATAGATTCCTCACTATTGCCTCTAGGATAGAAACCCCACTATTAGTATTGCCTTTAGGATATATCTACTTAGGTTAGAATTATGCTAAGATACTCTTTCGAGTATTACAGTTAGATATGTCATCCTTTAACAATCCTATCGTGTTGGATACCGATGATACGGATACTTCATCCGATAGTTATGAGTATGCTCCGGCTACTCCTACTCACTCATCTTCTGGTTTTAATTCTCCGAAAGAATTAGCCTAGAACATCTTAACTAACTTAGGTTTAGAACTTTCCCCGAATGATCCCTATATGCAGGCATATAATGGGTATATGCAAGCATATGGTGAAGAAATTCCTACCGTACCTACTATAACCCCTACCCCATCTATACCTCATTAAAAGAGTCAAGATCGTTATGTTCCCGAAATAGTTTCACCTCCCCGTAAGAAAATATGTATTATACCACCATAACCTCCCCTAGGTTTGAAATAGGTAGTAGTTCATATAAAACACCTTTAGAAAGGCATGATGAACAAATAGAGGAAATACTTAGTTATTTAGATAAGTTATCTTTAGGACGAATGGAAGAAGTAGAAAATAGGATGAGGGATTTAGGAATAGGTAGAAATAGATTAGAAAATGAATTAGAGAAAACTCGTAATCAAATCTTTAGGTTACAAACAAAATATGAGGGACACTCTGACGAAGTAGTTGCTGCACATGTTAGACTTTCCACTTTAGAAATGATTATCGAGGATATTAGGGATAATCCTAAGTCTGATATAGATGATCTTTTGGAAGCCATTCAGGAACTTAATGGTAACAAAGAATCAAAATAAGGTTATAGACTTAGATAATATAGGTTTATAGGTAGATAACTTAGTTATAAGTGGGTATTTGCTAGGTTTTCACTTTATAAAATAAAATTTATAATCTACTCATACTTAATATTTCATAAAACTCGTATCCCGTATTAGGATCCCCTATTGCCTTAGGACACACTATAGACTGCCTTAGGATTTAAGAACTAGAACTTATAGGAAATTAAAAATATATATATATATATACATACCTAGAAACACTAAAACCTTAGGATATCTTAGAATTACTATGCCTTTAGACGGGGGAAACTAGTTTCGGTGGAATATAACGAATCTTGTTAGGAAATTCTCCCTTTTAGTTTTTGTATTCCCTACCCATCCGGTATCAGATAATGTTCTAAGAAATTGGAACATAAACACAATTCTTATCACATCTTACCTATAGAATGGCATGTACAAGAGCTACCACTCCCGTTACTCCCACTACTCCCGCCATGACCCAGGAAGACATCTAGCGACTAGTGACTGACAGTGTGACTGCAGCACTAGGAGCTAGGGATGCAAACATGGCTAGAAACCCCGAAATTCCTGTAGTGAAGAAGAATAACTACAAGGAATTTATGAGCAGTCAGCCCTTCAATTTCAAGGGGACAGAAGGGGCCATAGGATTGATTCACTGGTTTGAGAGATGTGAATCGATATTTTCCCGTAGTAACTGTACTGAGGATTGTAGGGTTAAGTTTGCGACTGGTACGCTTACTGAGGAAGCGTTATCTTGGTGGAACTCGTATGCCCAACCCATCGGAATAGAAGAGGCATACAAGTTATCTTGGGTTGAATTTAAGAAACTTATGATTAAGAAATACTGCCCTCGAATAGAAGTCAAGAAAATGGAGATTTCAAGAGCTGGCAACTTTGTGTCTTGCAATGGTGCCAACTGTTGAAAAGACTATAGAAGTTTTCATCGGAGGTTTGCCCTGGAGTATCGAAGGGAATGTTGCCGCTTCTAAACCTCAAACTTTAGAGGAGGCCATTAACATAACTATAACACCCCCAAAATCGATCAATACAGCGGAAGACTTAAAATGTCAGCGGAAGACTTTTGGGGTATTATATTGTGGATCTTTCGTCACAATTATAGGAAACGATTCAAGTGATCGTTTTAAGTTTTATTTAAAATACCAAATATTCATAATTTCAAGAGAATTCGTTATTCAACAACAAGTTTTATTTAAAGAGAAATAAACATTTCTTTATTTGCCCACTTCGTGCCGTTGCCATCCATTCCATTTAGTTACCTGAGATAAACATGCTAAAAGTCAACAAAAGTTGAGTGAAATTCATAGGTTTATATTTAAGAGTTTGAACACAAGAGATAGATGTTTATTGTAATATCGATACAAATAAACAAGTTAGAAAATCACATTCATTATTGCATTAAGCTCATGACACTCAACGATTCAACAGACATCAATATTTTCATAATAATGATGTAAAATATATAGCCCCCAAGATAGGTATTTGCCAGTAACCTATTATATTCAAATAACGTGCATATGGTGACTTTCCTCTAGCAACCAAATGGGGATTGTCAATCCCTAATAGATCTATTCACAATTATTTACGTTCACTTTTCAAGTGATTAAGGTTCATGATCGAGGGACTTTTGGCAATAGCTACTTAAGCAATAATAAGATCAGGAAAAGACTTGTGTTCGGTTTTTAAGCATGTATCCCCCCCACAGAAATTAGTTAAATGTGGGCTATGAACTCACCTTAGTAGGATAGTAGAACAATTGTAATCTCAACGATGCAAGGCAATGGCTTCACACACAACCTAAAAGATATGGCACGTTTCAGTTCTTAAGTCTCGTTTTATTGCGAACGTTTATTATTAATTATAAGAAATCGATAAAGTACATACGTGATGTGTTGCGTCGTATAAAAATGAATAATGGTTACGTATTGTTTTATTCGTCTAAATATAGTTTATCGTTATATAAGTTTTATTCGTATTATATATATATATATATAATAAGTTACGTTTAATTATTTATCGTTTTAATATATAATCAATTATATATATATATATATATATATATATATATATATATATATATATATATATATATATATATATATATATATATATATATATATATATATATATATATATAATAAATATAGAATTTTTATTTTAAAAGTAAATATTTCAATTCGATCCTTAATGTTTTCTCAATTTTACACTTTTTACCCTTAACGGAAAATATTTACGCCGTTAGTCCAAAAGTTATTTATATTTACATTTTTAGTCCAAATATCAAATATATACATTTATTATCCTTAAGTTTCAATATTTACAGTTTATACCCCTTAGAAAATAGTTTTTATACATTTCACACAAGTTTACCAATTTGGCAATTTTAGTCCCTATCCTTCGTTCATTTGCAAAAATGGTCCCAACTTTACCAAATTCAAGACTTAACAATTTTATTATTTCATTAAGCTCAAAATATTTAGAAAAGCTTATTTTCGCAGCTTATAAGCTTATTATTAGCTTATTTCGTTTATTGGGCTTAACGAGCCAAAAATAAGGGCCCGTTAAAGTTTAATGCTCCAAGAGGTTAGGGGGAACACTAGGTTAGTCGAAATCCATAATTTCAAGTTATAATGTCATTTCAAAACAGCTTATTCTCATAGCTTATCACAATAAGCTAAAAAGAGCTTTTTGGGCTTGTAAGCCCACGTAGAGTTTTTAAGTTTCTGAAAATGGTCTCCATGGCGTTTTACTTTGAGTCTCGTTAGATGGTCAAGCTAAGTTTTTAGGTCGACTTATCTTTCATTCCTGTTAGTATTTCAAGTAAACAAATAGGTCGTGTGAAAATACTTAGGGGTCGTGTGTTGAAATTAAACATGGCGAGGCCAAAGTGTAGGCCAAAACTCATATCGTAAAAACAATATAAGTTGGAAAATAAACTAAATGTTATAGTAGGTTTCGTGCATGTTCAATACAACATAGCAACGTGTGATTTTTAGGGTGTATACGTTATTATTAGTTCCATATTATTATAGATACTCGTTAAGGACTTGGTAAACATACAATACGACATATAATATGTGCATGTTACGTTTTTGTTTCTTATTTTATTTGGACGAAGTGTTTGTGTAAAAGTAAATAATACGTATATAAATATGTAATAAAATAGCGATTAGAAGGTCTCACCTCACCTTAAAAGGTGGAGTAAAACGTAGTGTATGGTTCGTGTATATGGTTTAATGTTCCGTGGTTCACTTCTCGTACTTCCAAAGGTTCAAGAGGTTCTAATCCTTGCTTCCTAGGTTCTCTTCAAAGCGTGGTTCTTAGCAATCCGTATGTCCCTCCATAGCTCCTTTTCGTTAGTATTGTTGGTGGTAGTGGTACGTATGAGGGTATGTAGTGATGTTGTTTGCATGTAAAGTTTATATAGGCTGAAATTTGAAGTGTAGAAACAAGATAAGTTCACATGAGTGAAGATTGCATGTTAGGCGAATAGTATCACCATTCACAATGCCCAATCGAAGGTTTACATTGCCAAGATCTCGTGTGATTTGTTCCTGCTCACTTCTGACGCATTCTTACATTTACATTGTTCACTTAGATGGGATTGGAGAGCAATGGGTGGTGCTAAGGAATGTCTTGACACGTCTAGGACTTATCTTTGCATATTGAGTTTGGTAGTTTGCTTTGGTCATTTCTAGTATAGTGAACGAGAGTGAGTGAGTAATGTTTATGTCTCGTGTGTTTCTTGGGCACTAGGTAAATCAATATGTGTAATAAAGTGGGTATGTCGTGTGTAGGAATCGCAAAATAATAGGGTGCGTTTGGAGTGTGTCGCGGCAGTGCAAGAGAAAAAAAAATAAAAGTGCGTTTGGGCTTGTGCTTGGTGGGCTAACGTTTGGTCTTGGCCCAGCAGCAAATAAAGAGAAAAAGGGAGTCCGTTTGGTTTGTGTTGTGTAATCCGTGGCCCAAATGGTGTTGGGGGCCCACCTGGGGTGTCTCGATTATCGTGTCGAAGTTCAAAAATATTAGTGAGCGTTCTCAGGAAGTTTCATAGGTTCGGGAAATATATAAATAGTATACGTTATTTAGACGAAATGTATTATTAAATAATAACGCGTTATATAATTATTTATCGTTCGCAATAATTATAGGCAACCTAGGTTGTGTGTAAGCATCGTTCCTGGGTAAACGGTCAATCACAGTTATCATAGTGGTTCAATATCAAGCCATATCATAAAAAAAAATTTGTTACCCGTAAAATGGTGTTAATTTATCGTAACATCGTTTTTATTTATTTGTTTGCATTTACTAATCGTATGGGAAATTTACGAGAGGTTACATTACCTACTTCTTACAGGGAATTTCGTCCCGGAATTGTAGTCTAAGATAGTTGTCGAAGGTGTCTTAGGTGAAGAGATGTGGGTACTTGGAGCGAATCTGATCCTCGCGCTCCCAGGTGTATTCCGGTCCTCGCTTGGAGTCCCAACGAACTTTGATAATAGGGATACGGTTTTGTTTTAATTGTTTGACTTCTCTATCCATGATTTCAATAGGTTCCTCAGTAAAGATAAGGTTATCATCTAGTCGAATTTCCTTCAATGGAATCACAAGAGATTCATCGGATAAACACTTCTTAAGGTTTGACACATGAAAGATGTCGTGAATCCGACTAAGTTCTTCGGGTAGTTCTAGTCTATAAGCCATGGGTCCTATCCTTTCCAGGATTTTGAACGGACCGATGTATCTGGGGTTCAACTTTCCATGCTTTCCAAATCGTACCATTCCCTTCCAGGGAGATACTTTCAATAAGACTTTGTCTCCTATTTGAAATTCCATGGGTTTCCTTTTTAGGTCTGCGTAGCTTTTCTGTCGGTCTCGGGCTGCTTGTAAGCGTTGTTTAATCTTAATGATTTTCTCGGTTGTTTCCCTAACAAGGTCTGGTCCTATAAGTTGTCTTTCTCCGACTTCTGCCCAATAGACGGGCGATCTGCACTTCCTACCATACAGTGCTTCGAATGGTGCTGCTTTTATACTGGCGTGGTAACTATTGTTGTATGAAAACTCTGCTAATGGTAAGTGCTTATCCCAACCTTTTCCAAAATCGATAACGCATGCTCGGAGCATATCTTCCAAGGTTTGAATAGTCCTTTCACTTTGACCATCAGTTTGAGGGTGGTACGCGGTGCTCATATCTAGTTTAGTTCCTAAGGCTTTCTGTAATGATTTCCAAAAGTGTGAGGTGAAACGACTATCTCGATCCGAGATAATCGAAATTGGTACTCCATGTCGAGTGACAATTTCCTTCACATATACTTGAGCTAGTGTATTCATTTCGTCGGTTTCTTTGATGGGTATAAACTGAGCGGATTTTGTTAGACGATCCACAATAACCCATATTGTGTCGTGTCCGGATGAGGTTCTTGGGAGTTTGGTGATGAAGTCCATAGTGATTCGTTCCCATTTCCACATAGGAAGTTCTGGTTGTACAAGTAAGCCTGACGTTTTCTGATGTTCTGCCTTTACCCTTGAACATGTTAAACATTTACTGACATATTCTGCGATGTCAGCCTTCATGTTTGGCCACCAATATAGTTTCTTTAAATCCTGATACATCTTGTCAGAACCTGGATGAATGGAGTATTTTGACTTGTGAGACTCATACATGATGAGCTCACGAATACCTCCGATCATCGGGATCCAACTTCTGTCCTTGAAACATAGTGTTCCATCAGATTTCTTCATGAAACCATTCTTATTCTCGGGCATACCGTAAATCTTTTCTTTGGGTCGGTTTTCTTCTTTAAGTGCTTCGCTCTGCGCGGTAAGGATTTGGGATGGAAGGGGTGAGTGAATAGTCATCCCTAGTGATCTAACTCGAAGGGGTTTCAATCGTTCCTTTTGGCTTAACGCATCTGCTACTACATTAGCCTTTCCTGGGTGGTAACGGATCTCACAATCATAATCGCTGAGCAACTCTAGCCAGCGACGTTGCCTCATATTCAAATCCTTCTGATCCAAAATGTGTTGAAGACTCTTGTGGTCGGTGTATACGGTGCATTTGGTGCCATATAAGTAGTGTCTCTACAACTTGAGTGCAAACACTACAGCTCCTAACTCCAAGTCATGAGTCGTGTAGTTTTCCTCATGTTTCTTTAGTTGGCGGGATGCGTAAGCTATCACTTTGCTTCTTTGCATCAACACTGCTCCTAGTCCATGATAAGATGCGTCGCAATATACTATAAAGTCCTCGTTTCCTTCTGGGAGGGCTAATATTGGAGCTTCACAAAGCTTTTGTTTTAACAACTGGAAGGCTGCTTCTTCCTTTTCTTCCCAGACGTACTTCTCATTCTTTTGGGTCAACTTAGTCAACGGCTTTGCAATTTTGGAGAATCCTTCTATAAATCTCCGGTAGTAACCTGCGAGACCTAAAAATTGACGAATCTCCGTGGGGTTTGTAGGAGATGACCAACCTTTAACAGCCTCAATCTTTGCAGGGTCTACGTGAATACCTTGACTATCGATGATGTGTCCTAAAAACTATACGGTGTGAATCCAAAAGTCGCATTTAGAGAACTTAGCGTACAATTCTTCCTTCTTGAGCAGTTCTAAAATGATTCGTAAATGTCCCGCATGTTCTTCTTCGTTGTGAGAGTAGATCAAAATATCGTCGATGAATACTATTACAAACTTATCCAAGTAAGGTTTGCATACTCGATTCATTAAATCCATGAAAACTGCTGGTGCATTGGTCAGACCGAACGGCATTACTTGAAATTCGTAGTGACCATAGCGCGTTCTGAATGCAGTTTTCGGAATATCTTCTTCTCGAACTCTTAGCTGATGGTATCCTGATCTTAGATCAATTTTTGAGTACACACTTGATCCTTGCAATTGGTCGAACAGATCATCAATTCGAGGTAATGGGTATCGATTCTTTACCGTAAGTTTATTCAACTCCCGGTAATCGATGCACATTCGAAAGGATCCATCCTTCTTCTTAACGAACAAAATTGGAGCTCCCCAAGGTGATGAGCTTGGTCGAATAAATCCTTTATCCGATAATTCCTTTAGTTGTTCTGACAATTCTTCCATTTCAGATGGCGCTAGCCTATAAGGTGCTTTAGCTACTGGTGCCGCTCCAGGCACTAGTTCAATCTGAAATTCTACTTGACGTACGGGTGGAATACCAGGTAATTCTTCAGGGAATACCTCAGGGAAATCCCTAACGATAGGAACGTCATCGAGCTGCCTTTCGGATGACTTACTTTCCGTAACTTGAGCCATGAATACTTGACACCCTTCCTTCATGTATTTTATTACTCGCATACATGAGATAATTCCATATCGAGGTTTGCTTTTGTCGCCCTGGACAATGAGTGTTTTATCCTTGAGTGGTATATGGATGGCCTTTTCGTCACAGTGAATCCTAGCACGATGGTGGGATAGCCAATCCATGCCGACGATAGCGTCGAAGCTACCAAGTTGAACCGGCATAAGATCAATGGCAAAAGGTTTTTCAGATAAGGTTAGGGTGCAATCTCTCATGATAGTATTGGTGTCTATTAAATTCCCGTCAGCCATTTCGACTTCGTAGGTGGTGTTTAGCTTAGAGGGGGTATCATTAAGTAAAGGGGCAAACGTATCCGATATAAAACTCTTATCGGCGCCCGAATCAAACAATACTCTAGCATTATGATGGTTTAGTAGAAACGTACCGGTGACTACATCGGGTCTGTTTCCATCTCCGAGTAGGTATACTCTAGCTTGGGCGTTGGCTGGTTCGTTTCCTTTTGGGCAGTTTCTCCGGATGTGTCCTACTTCTCCGCATCCGAAACAGGTGGGTGGTATAGCTAATGCGTTGCTTCCCGTAGCAGGAATCTTACAGTTCCTGGTTTGATGACCGATTTTATGACATTTGTCACATCAGACGGTACAACGACCCTCATGATGAAGTTTGCATCGCTGGCACAGGGGTTTCTGTCCGTTGTACCCTACACCTTCCGTAGCGGTGTAGACTCGGGGTTTTTCTTGTCTTTGGTTCTGCTGCTGAGTGCTTCGGGTGTTGTGATAGGGCTGGTGGTTCCGATTATTCTTGCGTTGGTTGTTGTTGCGGTGATGACTGTTGTAGTTCTGCTGGTTGTTGTTGTGATGGTGAGTGGTCCTTTTATCGTCCAATTTCCTTTTTAGTTCATTGTATTTCACTTCTCGATCCAGAAGTTTTTGAGCAAGTTCCATTGCTGCTTCCAAGGTTGGCGGATTGGCTGAGGTGACATTTCCTTCAATACTCCTAGGGAGTCCTTCGACATATTTCTCTAATGTCTTTTCATAATCGGGTACCATGGTAGGGCATAGTATCTTAAGTTCTTGGAATCTCCGGTTGTAACTCCTTAAATCAACTCCTTTCACTATTAAGGTATGGAACTCATCTTCGAGTTTTCGCAGTTCGGAACGGGGACAATACTTCTTTAGTATTTTAGCCTTGAATTCAATCCAAGTAAGCTGATGTGCTGCTTCTGCTCCTAGTGTTTGAACGGTAGAGTTCCACCAGGATAGAGCGTCTTGCATTAGCGTTCCCGTTGCGAAGCTCACTTTGTTGTTTTCCGAGCATCCACTTCTTTGGAAAACAGTTTCACTTCTTTCAAACCATTGAGCTAATTCCGACACTCCTTCAATTCCTTTGAAATACGTCGGTTGACATGCTATGAAGTCTTTGTAGGTGCAGTAGCGGGGTGCCGGTGCATTTCCGTCTCTATTACGGTTTTGTTCAGCTAAAACGGCATTAACGCCGTCAGCGATTGCTTGCTGGATTGCAGCCGGGGTCATAACTTCGGGGTTTGCTGGTGCGGCGTTCGTGGTTGTTCTCCTAGTCCTAGCCATATTGCTATAAAAGAAGGTATATTATTAGAACATTTATAATAATCTTATCACGTTGAAAATACATATCGAGTAATGAATAGTTAAATATAGGTCGTAGTTACAATGATTCAATCATCGTAAGTTTTTTTTGTATGTTGGGATAACACACATAACGAATAAGTTTGACCTGTATGAACCAATAAATTACGATATAATGTAACGTAAATAAAGATAAAATAAACTTCCATAAATCAATGTCACGGTGTTACAACACTTATTTGTACTTGTGCAAATGTTTACAAAACACGACAAGATATTCTTATTTGTAGGACATTGATTTTTCTTAACAAGATGGTGGTCTCATGGTTTTCCTAAGGCCTTGTCTAGGCGGTTTTGGAGTTCTTGAATGGCAGTGGACATGGTTTCCATGGTTTGATCTCGAGCTCTTTCCCTTTCTCGAGCTTCTAGCAGGGCTTGCCTAAGGCGTAGGTTTTCAGTGTTGATTCTCTCAATTTCTCGGTCTAAAGTTCCCAATGCTATTTCGGTTGAAGTGTTAGCCCCACAAAGAGCTCCTATGAATTCCATTGATTCCCAAAATAGAGAATCCAACTTTTCGACTTTATCCTCTACTACTTGATGACCAATTATGAGACTGTTCATGTCATCTTCAAAGGTTTCTAGAAGTTCCTGTGGAATCTTGTTGAGTATACTCGCGATGGAATCAAGTCGGTCTTCGTGGCGAACCATTCTTGCAGCTAACAATGGTATGGTATGGTGTATGGGTTCCCCAGTGACTGGCAGTATTCGGGAGGTAGAGTAAGAACTTTCCCCAAGTTCCCTTGTTGTTGGTGTTCCTTCTTGAGATCTCCAATATTGCATAATGGGCAATAAGAAAGACCATTTACGAGCATCTGCCCGTTTGTGGGTCCTTCGGCGACTACGGTGAATACTAGATTCTGAGGCGGTTGGGCGGATTGGGTAAATCTTTCGGTGGGGTGGTAGAGGGACACTTTGGTAAGGTACTGGTGGTGATGCTAGTGGAGGTGATACTATAGGTGATGGTGTTAGTGGTACAGTAGTAGTTTGGCTGTAGAAGATAGTTGGTACTGGTGGTATTACTGGTGGTGCAGGTGGTGATGGCACAACTGATTCAGGTGGTATGACAAGAGCTGGTGTTGGTACAGCAGTACTTGCTTCATACGGCTGAAGTTGTCTAATTTGCCTAGATCGGCGAATCGGACCAGATGTTGCCAGAGGAGAAGCCTCTGTGTCAGATGCTGGCAGAAATTGCTGGCTTTGCATGTATCTGTCGGTAGCAGGAGACATAGGCATAGGTGAGGTAGCATAGGCTGAAGTAACATCTTCAGTTCCTGAGTTTGAGGACAAGCTGATAGGGTGGGTGTTCGAAGACATGATACTGTAATAAATTTCCCGATTAGTAAATGTAAGCATAATTATAACCAATTTAAAAATGCTATAAAGGTAAATAATACTTTTTACCAATTACTGGGATGCGTAGGCACGAAGGGCGTAGGATGCTATTTTATGTAAATTTTGTCCCGTTTAAAGTGTAGTTATAGTCCAATGTTCCAAAAACACTTGGTTCACTATAACCGTAGCTCTGATGCCAATCTATAACACCCCCAAAATCGATCAATACAGCGGAAGACTTAAAATGTCAGCGGAAGACTTTTGGGGTATTATATTGTGGATCTTTCGTCACAATTATAGGAAACGATTCAAGTGATCGTTTTAAGTTTTATTTAAAATACCAAATATTCATAATTTCAAGAGAATTCGTTATTCAACAACAAGTTTTATTTAAAGAGAAATAAACATTTCTTTATTTGCCCACTTCGTGCCGTTGCCATCCATTCCATTTAGTTACCTGAGATAAACATGCTAAAAGTCAACAAAAGTTGAGTGAAATTCATAGGTTTATATTTAAGAGTTTGAACACAAGAGATAGATGTTTATTGTAATATCGATACAAATAAACAAGTTAGAAAATCACATTCATTATTGCATTAAGCTCATGACACTCAACGATTCAACAGACATCAATATTTTCATAATAATGATGTAAAATATATAGCCCCCAAGATAGGTATTTGCTAGTAACCTATTATATTCAAATAACGTGCATTTGGTGACTTTCCTCTAGCAACCAAATGGGGATTGTCAATCCCTAATAGATCTATTCACAATTATTTACGTTCACTTTTCAAGTGATTAAGGTTCATGATCGAGGGACTTTTGGCAATAGCTACTTAAGCAATAATAAGATCAGGAAAAGACTTGTGTTCGGTTTTTAAGCATGTATCCCCCCCACAGAAATTAGTTAAATGTGGGCTATGAACTCACCTTAGTAGGATAGTAGAACAATTGTAATCTCAACGATGCAAGGCAACGGCTTCACACACAACCTAAAAGATATGGCACGTTTCAGTTCTTAAGTCTCGTTTTATTGCGAACGTTTATTATTAATTATAAGAAATCGATAAAGTACATACGTGATGTGTTGCGTCGTATAAAAATGAATAATGGTTACGTATTGTTTTATTCGTCTAAATATAGTTTATCGTTATATAAGTTTTATTCGTATTATATATATATATATATATATATATATATATATATATATATATATATATATATATATATATATATATAATAAGTTACGTTTAATTATTTATCGTTTTAATATATAATCAATTATATATATATATATATAATAAATATAGAATTTTTATTTTAAAAGTAAATATTTCAATTCGATCCTTAATGTTTTCTCAATTTTACACTTTTTACCCTTAACGGAAAATATTTACGCCGTTAGTCCAAAAGTTATTTATATTTACATTTTTAGTCCAAATATCAAATATATACATTTATTATCCTTAAGTTTCAATATTTACAGTTTATACCCCTTAGAAAATAGTTTTTATACTTTTCACTCAAGTTTACCAATTTGGCAATTTTAGTCCCTATCCTTCGTTCATTTGCAAAAATGGTCCCAACTTTACCAAATTCAAGACTTAACAATTTTATTATTTCATTAAGCTCAAAATATTTAGAAAAGCTTATTTTCGCAGCTTATAAGCTTATTATTAGCTTATTTCATTTATTGGGCTTAACGAGCCAAAAATAAGGGCCCGTTAAGGTTTAATGATCCAAGAGGTTAGGGGGAACACTAGGTTAGTCGAAATCCATAATTTCAAGTTACAATGTCATTTCAAAACAACTTATTCTCATAGCTTATCACAATAAGCCAAAAAGAGCTTTTTGGGCTTGTAAGCCCACGTAGAGTTTTTAAGTTTCTGAAAATGGTCTCCATGGCGTTTTACTTTGAGTCTCGTTAGATGGTCAAGCTAAGTTTTTAGGTCGACTTATCTTTCATTCCTGTTAGTATTTCAAGTAAACAAATAGGTCGTGTGAAAATACTTAGGGGTCGTGTGTTGAAATTAAACATGGCGAGGCCAAAGTGTAGGCCAAAACTCATATCGTAAAAACAATATAAGTTGGAAAATAAACTAAGTGTTATAGTAGGTTTCGTGCATGTTCAATACAACATAGCAACGTGTGATTTTTAGGGTGTATACGTTATTATTAGTTCCATATTATTATAGATACTCATTAAGGACTTGGTAAACATACAATACGACATATAATATGTGCATGTTACGTTTTTGTTTCTTATTTTATTTGGACGAAGTGTTTGTGTAAAAGTAAATAATACGTATATAAATATGTAACAAAATAGCGATTAGAAGGTCTCACCTCACCTTAAAAGGTGGAGTAAAACGTAGTGTATGGTTCGTGTATATGGTTTAATGCTCCGTGGTTCACTTCTCGTACTTCCAAAGGTTCAAGAGGTTCTAATCCTTGCTTCCTAGGTTCTCTTCAAAGCGTGGTTCTTAGCAATCCGTATGTCCCTCCATAGCTCCTTTTCGTTAGTATTGTTGGTGGTAGTGGTACGTATGAGGGTATGTAGTAATGTTGTTTGCATGTAAAGTTTATATAGGCTGAAATTTGAAGTGTAGAAACAAGATAAGTTCACATGAGTGAAGATTGCATGTTAGGCGAATAGTATCACCATTCACAATGCCCAATCGAAGGTTTACATTTCCAAGATCTCGTGTGATTTGTTCCTGCTCACTTCTGACGCATTCTTACATTTACATTGTTCACTTAGATGGGATTGGAGAGCAATGGGTGGTGCTAAGGAATGTCTTGACACGTCTAGGACTTATCTTTGCATATTGAGTTTGGTAGTTTGCTTTGGTCATTTCTAGTATAGTGAACGAGAGTGAGTGAGTAATGTTTATGTCTCGTGTGTTTCTTGGGCACTAGATAAATCAATATGTGTAATAAAGTGGGTATGTCGTGTGTAGGAATCGCAAAATAATAGGGTGCGTTTGGAGTGTGTCGCGGCAGTGCAAGAGAAAAAAAAATAAAAGTGCGTTTGGGCTTGTGCTTGGTGGGCTAACGTTTGGTCTTGGCCCAACAGCAAATAAAGAGAAAAAGGGAGTCCGTTTGGTTTGTGTTGTGTAATCCGTGGCCCAAAGGGTGTTGGGGGCCCACCTGAGGTGTCTCGATTATCGTGTCGAAGTTCAAAAATATTAGTGAGCGTTCTCGGGAAGTTTCGTAGGTTCGGGAAATATATAAATAGTATACGTTATTTAGACGAAACGTATTATTAAATAATAACGCGTTATATAATTATTTATCGTTCGCAATAATTATAGGCAACCTAGGTTGTGTGTAAGCATCGTTCCTGGGTAAACGGTCAATCACAGTTATCATAGTGGTTCAATATCAAGCCATATCATAAAAAAAAATTTGTTACCCGTAAAATGGTGTTAATTTATCGTAACATCGTTTTTATTTATTTGTTTGCATTTACTAATCGTATGGGAAATTTACGAGAGGTTACAATAACTTTGAGGCTAATAGACCATGTAACAAAGCACAACCCTGTGCCAGTGCCCTACGATAATAAATGAAAGTTCCACGATGGGAGAGCTTTCGGTAACACTCGTAATACCACTAGTAATAACCGTACAAATCCCTATCCTCAACCAAGGCAAGAGAATGCAAAAGCATATGCCACCACTCTAAATGAGAGAAGTGGTTATGCTGGGAATGCCCCTCTGTGTAAGAGATGCAACTGGAATCACACAGGGCCTTGTTCCATTAAATGTACAACATGTTACAAGGTGGGCCATCATCCAAAGGATTGCAAGAACAAAGGACCAGTTACTGGGGGTAATCCACCACCAGCAACGGTCATTTGTCATACTTGCGGAGAAAAGGGACACTATGCAAATAGATGTCCAAAGAAAAATACTGGTGGTGCCCAGGGAAGAGCATATATGTTGAGGGATAGGAATGATCCACAAGATCCGAGCATAGTCATGTGTAAGTTTCTCATAAAAAATCACTTAGTTAGAATATTATTTGATTCAAGAGCCGATAGGAGTTTCGTATCTACACCCTTAGCCTCTAGACTTAGGATTAAACCCATAGCTTTAGATAATTACTATGAGATAGAAATGGCCGACGGAAACTTAGTTAGTACTAACACGGTCATCAAGGGTTGTACCCTAACTTTACTTAACCACCCCTTTGAGATTGATCTGATACCTATTAGACTCGGTAGTTTTGACGTTGTTGTGGGAATGGATTGGTTGTCCAAGAATCAAGCAAAGATTCTTTGTGATGAGAAAATCATCCATGTAACTATCAATGGTGAGACTTTAACTATCCGAGGAGATCAAAGTAAAACTTGACTTAACTTCATTTCATGTATCAAAACGGGACGATACATATCACGAGGTTGTCAAGTTTTCGTGGTTCAAGTAACACAGACTAAGCCAGATGAAAAATGACTGGAGGAGATCCATGTAGTCACAGTATACCTAGAAGTTTTTCCTAAGGATTTACCTGGCTTACCTCCTGTTCGTCAAATAGAATTTCAAATCGATTGAATTCCCGGAGCGGCACCTATAACCCAAGCACCCTATAGGTTAGCCCCTTCAGAGATGAAGGAACTCTCTGAACAACTCAAGGAATTAACCGATCGAGGTTTTATACGCCTAAGTACATCACCCTGGGAGCTCCTGTCCTATTCGTAAAGAAGAAAGACGGATCTATGAGGATGTGTATCGATTATTGTAGATTGAACAAACTTACTATCAAAAATTAGCACCCATTACCCAGGATTGATGACTTATTTGATCAACTACAAAGTTCGAGTGTATATTCAAAGATCGACTTACAATCAGGTTATCATCAATTGAGAGTGAGCGAAGAAGATATCCCTAAGACCGCTTTCAGAACGATATATGGGCACTATGAATTTCAAGTTATGCCATTTGGTTTGACAAACGTACCAGCGGTTTTCACGGATCTCATGAACCGGGTGTGTAAAACATACTTGGATAAATTTGTTATAATGTTCATAGATGATATCCTTATCTAATCACATAACAAGGAAGAGCACGCTAAACAATTGAGAATAATCATAGAACTACTTGAGACGGAGAAACTTTATGCAAAGTTCTCTAAGTGTGAATTTTGGATTAGTTTTGTGCAATTTCTCAGACACATGATAGATAAAAAAGGACTTCGTGTCGATCCTTCAAAAATCAAAGCCGTTAAGGATTGGTCGCATCCTATGAATCCTACTGAGATACGGCAATTCTTAGGACTTGCGGGCTACTATCAAAGGTTTAATGAGGGATTTTCAAAAATAGCAAAACCTTTGACAGAGCTAACCCATAAAAATAGGAAGTTTGACTGGGGAAAAGATCAAGAGATAGCTTTCCAACTTTTGAAGAGAAAGTTGTGTGAAGCTCTGATCTTAGCATTACCAGAGGGAAACGATGATTTTGTCGTTTACTGTGATGCTTCGTGTAGAAGTCTTGGATCTGTATTAATGCAAAAGGATAAAGTAATCGCTTATGCATCACGACAACTCAAGACATATGAGGAAAACTACAATACACATGATCTAGAATTAGGAGCAGTAGTGTTCGCTCTAAGAGTATGGAGACATTACCTGTATGGCACTAAGTGTACGGTTTTCACCGATCACAAAAGCCTACAACATATTCTTAATCAGAAAGAGTTGAACATGAGACAATGTCAATGGATAGAACTGCTCGTTGATTACGATTGTGAGATTCGTTACCACCCTGGCAAAGCTAACGTAGTAGCAGATGCTTTGAGCCGAAAGGAACAAATCAAACCACTTAGAGTTAGGTCGTTAGTTATGACCAATGTTGCAAAAATCGGAAAAATCGGCCGATTAATCGCCGATTCCAAGGTAATCGGCCATAGACCTTGGCGATTTAGGCTAATCGGCTAAAAAAATCGGTCTGGGAAAAAAATCGGCCAAAAATCGGCCGAATCGGTCAAAAATCGGCCGAATCGGTCAAAAATCGGCCGAATCGGCCAAAAATCGGTCGAATCGGCCGAATCGGTCAAATTTAAAAAAATAAAAATTTAGGCATTTTACTTAATTTGGGGATCGTTTATTTCACTTATAACGCACAATGGGCCTCATAATCAGAATTGAAGCCTTTTATTGAGGTTTGAAAACATAGAAGGCTTGAATCAGTTAAGATCTTTAGTTTGCTCTCCAGAAATTCCCAAAACATGCAGGAAATGCCAAACCGATTAATCACCGATTAATCACCGCCTTGACCGATTACAGGCTGCAGGGTGGTCGACCGCCCGGCTACCGATTCACGATTTTTGCAACATTGGTTATGACTCTTCATTCGAATTTACCTTCTCAAATACTCAAAGCCCAGAATGAAGCCCTCGAAAAGAAAGATCGTAAACTTGAGAATTTACGAGGGATGGATAAGGCTTTTGAGATACGTTCAGACGGAACTCGTTGTATTAAAGGTCGGAGATGGTTACCTCAACATGGTAACTTAAGGAACGTAATAATGCATGAGTCCCATAAATCTAAGTACTCCATCCACCCTGGTTCTGACAAGATGTATCAGGATCTGAAGAAATACTATTGGTGGCCCGACATGAAGGCATCCATTGCTAGATATGTGGGCAGGTGTTTAACATGTTCTAGGGTAAAGAATAAATGTTAAAATCCATCTGGCTTATTGGAACAGCCTGAGATTCCCATTTTGTAATGGGAAAGAATTACAATGGATTTTATCACTAAACTACCTAGAACATCCAACGGGCATGATACTATTTGGGTAATAGTTGATCGCCTTACAAAAATCGCTCACTTCAGTCCTATACGAGAAATGGATGATATGGAAACCCTTGCTAGGTTGTACCTCAAGGAAATAGTTTCCCGACATGGAGTGCCAATATATATCATATCGGACCATGATTCTCGTTTCACGTCAAGATTTTGGCAATCTATGCAAAAGGCCTTAGGTACTCAGATAGACATGAGTACAGCATATCATCCGCAAACTGACGGTCAAAGTGAAAGAACTATCCAAAGACTCGAGGATATGCTTCGAGCGTGTGTGATAGATTTTGGAAAAGGATGGGAGAAACACATACCGTTGGTAGAATTCTCATATAACAATAGTTATCACGCTAGTATTAAGGCAGCACCATATGAGGCACTTTATGGGAGAAAGTGCAGATCCCCCGTCTGTTGGGCCGAAGTTGGAGAAGTACAACTTACGGGTCCAGAGATAATTCATGAGACAAATGAGAAAATAGTTCAAATACGACAACGCTTACAAGCCGCAAGGGATTGGCAAAAGAGTTATGCCTATATGAGACGTAAGCCTTTAGAATTTCAGGTAGGAGATAAGATTATATTGAAAGTTTCACCTAGGAAAGGTGTCTTTCATCTCAGAAAGCAAGGTAAGCTTAGTCCGAGATACATTGGACCATTTAAGGTTTTAGAACGAATTGGTCCAGTGGCATACCGACTTGAATTGCCGGATGAACTAAGTAATATACACGACACATTTCACGTCTCAAATCTTAAGAAGTGTTTATCGGACAATCAATCATCATTCCTATAAAAGAGCTTCAATTGGACGATAAGCTCAATTTCACTGAAGAACCAGTGGAAATTATGGACCGAGAGGTCAAAAATCTAACACCCCATCGGATTCCTATCGTTAAGGTACACTAGGACTCCCAAAGAGGACCAGAGTATACTTGGGAATGAGAGGATCAAATCCGTGCTAAATATCCCCATCTATTCTCACCCTCGCACACTAACTCTAGTTAAATATCTGGATGAGATTATCCTCTAGGATTGGAGACTGTAACAACCCATTAACTTCCCCTTAGGTTAGAAATGCCTTACTAACTTAACTAAGGCCCTCACTAAGCACAATAGGGTTAGAAATGCCTTACTAACTTAACTTACGCCCTCACTAAGCACAACCTAGGATTAGAAATGCCCATAGGATTTTCCCGACATAAAAGTTTGCTTTATTATATCCTTATGACCTAACTAAACTCTAGACAAGCTCACGTATCCACCTATGCCAACCACTACCATGTTTACTTGATTTAAACATCCCGGTGTGTCAAGTCAAGGTTAAAAACATATTTTCACTAAGAAAACTATCACTCTAGTACACCATACTTGCTAGAAAAGCTTAAATGCACCTATGTGTTCCCGGTTAACTTTAAAACCCTAACTACTTATCTGAACTAACTTGAAAGTGTTTAAGACTTAGGTATGACTTATATTAGTTACGTTAGGATATATTAGATCCCCTAGATCATAGTACAATTCCCTAGAACTTAGGTACAAGTCATATAAGCACAAAACCCTAATTAGGTAATAACTTCCTGAAACTAGGTCTAAACTATCCCAAATCTTTACCATAAATTTTCACCTCTTAGTATAAGCCACTTAGGACTATATTCATTACTAAACACCATTAGGACCCTGAATAAAGCACTAAAACCTAGGCAAAACCTTAAACTCTCATTAAACAAAACTAGGTTAAAATTTGACCCAAACACCTAAACTAAGATACTTAAGCACCTTAAAACTACCGAGCAACCACCTTAGCACCTCCTAAATACTAAGAAAACACCCTAGTACCTCAAAACACCCAATAAAATAGGTGGATCACCTACTAATCACCTCCTTCCCCCAAACCGTCTCCCTTGACTTCCCTTTACCACAACCTGCCTATCTCATCCCCCTAGCTACTCCAATGCCTCTCTTCATCACATCCTAGACCTGCCACAATACCCTATAGCCTTGCTTACTCCACCTTCCCCCTCCTCGACACCTAGCAGCACCATGCGTGCTCGTAACTCCTTACACACCTATAAATACCCTCCTCTCCCCTCCATTTCATTCCACACCTCTTCCTTTCTTTACCTCACATATATTCTGTAGTATAAGACCCATAGAAGTCAAATAGCATGGCATTGGTACTGTCGAGTTGTGGTTTGAGCCGAGAGAAGCCCTAGAAACCCTAGTTACCTTGTTAACCCATATACGACCTAGGTAAGCCTTAACTTTTGATCTAGTAACCTTACAATAGACCTAGGACTCTTAGAACATGAATTAGAACCCTTAGGATAGCCTTGATCACTTAGTTTTAAAAGTTTTCATTTTGAAACCCTAGATTTAGAAAATTATGCGTTTATGTGCTAAATTGCTCTATTACATGCTATAATATGAATTAGGTGACTTACTTTAACATATATTAGCTAAACATAAGCTTAGAAACTTAGTTTCTATGTTAAAATATAATTTACATGCATTTAGGACTAGTTTTGCAAAACTTTACATGCATTGGGGTATATATCATAAATTCCTGAACTATAAAGTTAAGGGACTGTTTTTGACATTTCCTAGATGTTATAAGTGTAAGGACTCATTTTGCAAAATATTGAAACCTTAGGATAGAAATTAAAACAAGTTATAAACTAAAAAGGACTAGTTTTGCAAATATTATAAAGTTAAGGGTAAAATGGGTAAATAATGAAATAGTATAGTTTAGGACCATTTTTATCATTTCTCTAAAATATATAAGTGTGAGGATTAAATGTGCAAAAGTTAGAAAGTTATATGCTTAATTGTTGTAAGTTTATAAGTATAAGGTAGAAAATGTAAATATATAAACTTAAAGGGTAAAAATGAACTATTTTCATATAAATATAAAACCTATATAAGTTAGAAGCATAACACAATATTAGGGAGCTTCATGCGAGAAGTACTATGTGGATATTTCGTTTTGACGAGTTTGCTGGGTTTACGAATTAAAGTGCCATGTCTTCTCAAACGATTATTGTATATACTTCTGAGTTATGATGTCCCGAACGGTGTTATGTTATAACTAAACCTTAATAACAACATAACTCAATAGTAGGGAGCTTCGTGTGAGGAGTATTAACTTCTGAATTATGATGGCCCGAACGGTATTATGTTGATAACATAATACAATAGTAGGAAGCTTCATGTGAGGAGTCATATACTTCTGAACTATGATGGCTCGAACAGTGCTATATAATATATAAAAACCCTAAGAGTGATTAGTTAAGAAAACCTAGACTAAGACTTGACATACACACACCTACACTACCCCCAGGATACGTGAGTGAGTTGTCTAAACCCCTACTTTATTTACCTTAAGACCCAGGTGAGTTTTCATAGCCTCACTTTTAAATGTTTTACAACCTTGTGAGGGAGATACATGCTTTAAACCGAATACAAGTCTTTTTCATTGGTTATTGCACGAGTAAACTAACTGCCACCACTACATAACTAAAATTCATGAATCTAATCGTTTGGGATATTTTACCCACGCGAACGCGAATATAGTTGATAGATCTATTGGTGTTTGACAACTCCCGTTGGTATTAACATCTCTCTGGATGGTACCAATTAGTACTATATTTGAACCCACTGAAGGATTAACTTTGACAAGTTATCATTCCCGTCCCCTCATGGTTTGGTCTGTAGACCCCATGACCCGAACTATTAACGTGTGGTTCATGAGCTTAGTGCAATATACCTTCTATCACTAAAATCTTTCCACACATAGGGTTTAAGCTGAACCCTGTGGAACTTGTATTCATACCCTATCTACTTAGACCTATGACTCTCACTCAACATTCGTGTTGACTTTTAAGCATGTTATCTTAGGTAATTAGGCACTATAGGAACCCTGGCAAGGAGAAGTACTGGACATGAGGACATCCAGAATAGTTATCATTCATCAGTTTTGTGTCATAAAACTTATCTTAGGGACCTGTCTTTTGGTAAAAGTACATCTTTTACTGTAAAAACTCTGATAAATAAATGAACGATAACACCTTTTTCAAAAACGTCTCTTTTCGAGTTGTTTTCTATTATCTTGTCTTTGTTTCCATGAGTAATACCCCAAACACTTAATCCGCTACGATCAGTGAAAGATGGGGGTGCTACATCACTTTTTAAATGCTTTACAAACCCTGTGAGGGGGATACATGCTTTAAACCGAATATAAGTCTTTTTCATTGGTTGTTGTGCTTTACTGATGAGTATGGAAAGCCTGCTTTCCGAAGGTGGTCTGACATTGATAAGGCTGAGATTAAGGCGATGCTTGTGTACCTGATGCTGGCTTCCCCTGTCAGATGTGCTGAAAATATAAGGTTCTGCCTGGACCTAAAAGCCAAGATTGAGGAGCATCCTGATAAACATCTCCTGAGATCTAAGAAGGCAAAGCTTGAAGCTCTTGGTTACCAACTAAACATCTGAATCTGCAACAACTATCTTTCTTTTTTTTTTTGTATGATCAGTAGGATCTGTAATAACTATTAATAAACATTGAAGTTCTTTTAAGTTATTAGTGTCCTACTTTAATTACATTAACACTTAGTGAGATGAGAAGACCCCTGCCAACTCACACTGAATCATGAAACACTTATGCTATTTGTATATCCAAATAGGGGAGACTGTTGGGTAACTGAATTCCCCAATCTTCCTCTAACTAGGATTTGAACATAAAATAACCTAAGTGTTTAATATCCGTAAACACAAACAAGTCACTAAGTGAACAGTATCTTAGTGAGTCATCTTCAGGATGCTTAGAACGAGCCTATGAAGAAAGGTTCACCATTCAGTGAGGCGGAACTCAGCAAGTGGCATCTAAGCCAAGAAGAAGGTGATGGGTTTAGTAAGGATGACAATAACTCACTGAACCCCCAAAACTCCTCAACAACTATTGATGTACTGAAGACTGAAGACCTGAAGACTGAAGTATGGGCGGGACAAGGCGGGAAAGTTTGAACATATCAACAGGTGTCCCTATCAACCTGAAGTCAAACTTTCCCTGAATGGCATAACGTTAGGATGGTGTCATCACTGTTCATCAGAAAGGCACATTGTCCTTTACCCAATATAGTCTATTGTAACAGAGACAAAATATGTAAGTATTTTGTCTCTACTAGATAGGTCATCATTTTGTCTTTATCAGTAACGTTGTAATTTACTTGTGTATAAATAGGTAGCATAAGTGAGTAAAAGTTGACAAGTTTGTGCAATTAATGCTTAGCATTCACAAACCACTTTTACTCCTCCAAAGAACAACACAGTCCCTAATATTGCTTAGTGAGACCTTTAGTTGTCACTCAAACTTTGTTTGGATTTAGTGAGGGGTCCATACCATACTTGTCGTTTCAATCCCAAGTGTTATTGATTGGCTCCAAACGGTCAGCCTAAATTGACCAAAGGATGGTCAACAAGGTCAAACTGCCTAGATTCAATCTCCGTGGAAGTATAGTGTTTCCCCGGGTCGTTATGTCCCAACGAGGTTGTGATGGTACGAAAACGGGTTTGTGATCGGGTGAATTTGGACAAGAATAAGGGTTTGAGTGAGTGATAGGGCTACACTAAGATATGAGGAATGAAAATAACTTAAAAACACTATACAAACAGTTACTGATGATCAGATATCCTAAAAACGTGAGTTAAACCTAAAGACGCGTTCGTTAGAATTTAAAACTACGTAGACATACGAAATAAAACGCGAGTTTTGTGAAATAAAATACCTACGAATGTGAAAATTACATTTTTACAATCCTAATGATAAAAGAAAATTTTTAGAAAAAGAAAAATAATTTTTACACTATTTAATTAATTACTATTAATTAATTACTAATTTCCTAATTACTTTTAATTATTTAAATTACACTAAATTATAACTAATTATGAAAATACACTAAAAATATGAAAGTTAAATTTTTAAAAATCTAAAATATTATAAAACTAATTTTAAAATTGAAAGTATATTTTTAAGACTTTTTTAACTAATTATTAATTAATAAAAACTAATATTAATTATTAAAAATACTAAATTAAAAGAGAAAAATATGAAAAAATTACAGAAATTACTTTATAGCTACAGGAACCTAGGAAAATTATAAAAATGCTAAGTACTTAAGGAAAATAAGCTAATAAGCAATAAGCTTCTTAAATAGAAGCTATCAATTATTTTATTTTTGGCTTTTTTGGAATTTTCTTTTACAAATCTATTTAATACTAATAAATAACCAACTTTAATAAAGACACTTTGATTAAAAATGAAGAATAAGCAGTTGGAGAGCTTATTTCCTTAGCAGCTTGATATTATAAGCTTTTACTGATGCACAAGCTGCTAATAAGCAAAACCAATGACTTTAAACTCAAATTAAACTAAGCAAAGATGTAATGAACTATGAATAAGCTAAAATAACAACAATATCCCACTACATAAACCACACAACCCCAATAAGCAATTCCAAGAGACTGATTCTCAATCAGGCTTAAGGTATGACTTGCAGGCCTAGAATAAGCTTGGGGTAAAAGCTCAAAAGCTCAAAATGAGTGATACGTGGGAATCCCACCAGGCTTTACCTCTCAAGGGATCTTGAGAAGCTTACAACCCCGACCAGGCAGTGTACCTGATCGTTGTAGTATAGTATAGTGATAAGTACCGGGGGATTGATTGTTCATCTAGGAATAGTGTCGCTAGGATTAGAAAACCTAAATACTAGTTCTAAAGACGAGGGATGATTATTTTTGTATTTTTATATTTTTTAGAAAGCAAGTAAAAATCTCGGGTTTGAAGGATTTTGGCGGAATTAGTTGCTAGTCAACTAACCCAATACTAAAGATGCAATCAAAATAAAATACTAGAAATGAAAATAAACTAAATTAAACTAAGGTTGTGAGCAATAAGTGGAGAAGTTGTGTTTACTTAGATTTCACTACTCCCTAGATATCTTTTACACGTTAATTACTTGTTATAGTTGCGTGGATGACGGATTGTATTCCTTAATACCATTCATGGGGTGGCGCACTTAATTCCCCAATCCTATGAGTGTCTACTTCTCTCCTATGTCGAGCCGGTTAAGAAGCTCCTAACATGGGATCATTAGAATTTACTCATGCATTAAATACAACCAATAAAACCTAGTGCACGTCAGTTCATGTTTCCCAAGACGTTCAAGCATGTTACCATTTGGAGATCTGCCAGTTTTCTTAAGCCTAACATCGAAATCATTCATCCAATACAACCATAAACAAGTAATCAACACATAATTAACATCTAGGTTTCATTAGATCCAAGCAAACACAAGATAGATCTAGCCTAGCATGATGGAATTAAGACAAGAACAAGATATAGACAAACAACACATAGATATATTGATTGAATTAAAATAACACTTATCTTAATTACACATGAAAGGGTTCAAGGGCTGAGAACCCTTGAAAAACTTGTAAAATTCGTACTAAATTTGGCCTTAGGGTTTCTCCAAAACTTCTCTCTTTTTTAATGTGAAAATTAGAAAACTATATATAGGAAATAGGGTCTGACGGCGTCAAGACAAATTTGGTGACGCCGTCATCTCGCCGCCAAAATACTTCTCAGACTGCCTTGATCTACTTTTGACGCCGTCAAGTGTTATGTGTTTCCAGGCCGTCATGCATTTTCCTCTTGACGCCCTACCTTGTGACGCCGTCAAATCTGTACTGGATCGTCATGGAAATTACTCTTGACGCCGTCAAGATTTTCTTCTTGACGCCGTCACCTACTGTTCCCAGCAAGGAAAATTAAGACTTTGGCGTTTCCAACACTTTTATGCTCCAAAAACGTCCGAATTGCTTCCTTTTCCAGATTTCTCTCCCAAAGTACCTAAAATCACAAAAGGAACGATTTAGGGCAATATTTGACCAAATAAATTAGAATTCGGGCTTAAATGACCCGCTTAAAAACGGTTCATTTTTCGCCTCATCATATACCCTTACACTTGAGATTTGCTTGTCCTCAAGCAAATGCGCTTTTATTCTAATCAAAATACAAGTTAGGGGTCATTTAACACTAATATCAAAGTAATTACAACAAATAATCGTTCCACTAAAGACCAATAGACAAGCACGGAGGTCATACACAAGCACCTCACAAATAGTGTTTTGATACTCACATCTGTCGGGTGTAATAAAGTATAAACTGCAATATGGAAACGGAAGATATCTCTCACTACCTGTCATAGCAAAATAGATTACCATAGGCTTGAGAAATGATCAAACGTCCACCAAATGGCGTAAGCACCTAGGATAAACTATCAAAGAGGTCTTTTAAAGGGTTGTAACGTTAGGTGTAGGGATGTGAAATACACGGTTTTGTTGGATAAAGGAAGTTTTTACTGGTGGCGAGTTAACAATCTTGGTTAATTACATGTACAATGTGGCGTTGCTAAGCCAAGACTAGATTCGACTTAAGCTAATAAATGAAAAATAACAAAAACATAAAAATGAACATAGAATAAAAAGGGATGGTAGTCCGTATGTTTTTTCTCTTTTCCTTTTTCTATTTTTTTTCTTTCCTTTTTCTTGATTATTTCGATTTTTTTTTTTTTTTTTTTGCATACACTCTTTCCCTACCATCCAAAATAATACATCATAGGGAATGAAAATTTCTCTTACACTTGAATTTTTACGTACTTTACAATAACTAATCTAATGACTCGAATTAAGATAATCAAAACACTTGGAGTACTTTTAAGATTAACGCACATATGGGGGTAATAAAATGATGTTCTTCCCCATTACTCCATAAAAATAAATACTTTACCCACGATTCCCAATCGTCCCAAAACAATATGTACAAGGATATGACTCGACTTAGCAACCATGTAATCAATTAGATAGTTAACTTAGGGTTTAAACAAATAACAACAATGCACTAAAGATGAGCGCATACACGGAAGGCTAAGGCGATTTGGTTGTACATTTAAGTGGGGTGTAACAAATTCTTCTTTTAAGTAAAATGCTTAAAGTTAGAAACGAAAAGATAGGCTCGGAGGGGTGTACTATGGGTTTCGTGTACTAAAAATGAGTACAACGCTAAGGTGTGGGAAAAATTAGTTGACTTAACTAGCCAAGTAATATGACATAAATGGTCAAGTAATTATGATACGGGTTTAACACAAGGGTGATCCTAATGCCTCTTATCATGTAGTAAATCCTACTACACGAATGTAGTCTCACTAGCGGTCTCGGGATGCATCACTAACGCAAGTTCTAGAATCTAAATGCTACCGGTACACTCATAAGCACTAATAGTAAATGCTTTTCCTATCAAATCTAAAGGCGAACCTCACATATTTGGGTGGAAAATTTTTCTGAATATACGGTTTTGTGCTAGTCATACAATCTCCTATCCATGAGACGCTTGCTATGGCTAAAGTTTCACTCCTAAATGTTGTAAAAAAATTTAAATTTGGCGCTAAAATCGCACTAACAAGTATTTCTCATAGTTTTATTACACATCTACCATCAAACAAAACAAACTCAAGCGAAAGTGTACATGTAAGGTATCATCATTTTACCCTCCCCTTACACTTAAGATGAACATTGTCCCCAATGTTCAAGTAAAGAATGTAAAAGTGAAAAAGTAAAAAGAATGAAATCAAATACTCCCCTGATTCGCTCGGTATGGATAATAAGGTGGTCAGGTTAAATCTTCCTCCAAGAAAATGAACAATCAAAGCTTCCCTTCCAGAAATATAAATCATCTTCTTGTCATACATAACCTATAAATCCTGAGAAAATAGACAAGACAACCTCGCATAAAATCGACGGCAACCTATATAAGTTACTAAATCCTAGAAAACAAAATAAGATATAATGCTTGTGGAATGAAGTTTGCAGATTTCCTGGAGATTATAAAACTTAATAATTCACAAAAAAACCATAAGACTCCGTTAGAAAAACAAAACTGGTAAAATTTCCAGAATTTTACACATGACGCCGTCAAGAGTTAACTCGTGACGCCGTCAGAAGTGACCTGCAGAAATTCTTATGTTAAGTTTCCGGAAAATTTCTGGAAAAACTTGGTCCTACTTCCTAGAAAATCCTGCAAAACTTCATTATGACTCAATACAAACATTTGACTCTAACAATTACGAATATACATGTTCATTTAATATTGTGGAGAATCATGATCGGTTTGTCTCTTGAAAACATATTTGGGGTTTCCCCTTACACTTATCTTTTGCAAAAATACATTTAGGTGGAGTTAAGATTAGGCCAAAACAACAAAGTAAAGTATTTCCTCTATTTAATTGAGAAACATGATCTACCAACAATAAAAATAAAACATGCATACGGAAGCAAATAACAAACAAACAAAATAAAATCACACAAAACATGGGTTGCCTCCCAAGAAACGCTTTTCTTTATTTACGAGTCTTGTAGCTAGACTCAAGGTCATGGGTTACTACGTGACCTCATCGTTGGTTTCACTCTCTAGGTCGTCTTCTAAACCAGTTTTGTATTCAGGACCTAGTTGTAAGCATTCTTTGTAGAAACCAAGCATCCTACTCTTCACATACTCAACTCCTCTACGTCTATCCTCTTCATTCCTATAATAAGCCGCTTGCTTGTGTTCTTTTTCTATATTAGAGAGGAGACGGTATTGCTCAATTTTGTAAGGCATTTGATAGGCAACCTCATCATTTTCTTCCTTGAATCTAACTATCCCTAGAGTCGGGTCATAACTCATCCTAGTGGCCTCAACAAATGGTTTTCCAAATATTACTTGGCTTAGGCAATCATCTATCACCGGACGAGTGTCTTCCACTATCATAAAATCGATCTCATAGGTGAGATTACCTATAATCACATGCAATCTCTTCACTCTTCCTACAAAATTACTTATTAAATTCCTATTGGGCATCATCCTAAAATCAAGTTGTTTCTTCATCACCCAATTGTAATAAGTCCTAGTCATGATGTTTACGGGGGATCTAAGATCTATGTAAGCTTTCCATATATGCATGTGCCTGATATTGCATGGTATGTTAATGTTAGAGGGGTCTCCCATTTTGATAAGGGGTGTGCCAAGGATATATGGTCTCTCGGGACTATCGAATAAATCCTTATGGTGTTCCCGTTCTTCCTTGGTGGGCATCTTATCAAAGTATTTCTCTATAGTTTCTACTTCCTCTAATTCTTTTCCCTTATTAACCTCAACTTCCCTACTTTCATCCCTAGTCTCGGTTTCTACTCCAACTTCATCCTTATCACTTTCTTCTATCTCCTTATTTATTGGTTTAATGGTGACAACATTGACAAAGTGGACATGTTTGGATGATGAAGGGTCCTTAATTTGGATTCCTTTATTGGTGTCCCTAGTGTCCTTCCTAGGTGTGGCTAATGCTTGGTTGTTGAGGGCCTTCAACAAGTTATCAATCTTGTTGGTCATCTCTGTTTGTTGTTGGTTGAATTCGGTTTCAAACCTAGCTATGCGAGCTTCTTGAGATGCCATGAACTTAGACATCAATCCTTCAAGATTGTTGGTACTACCATAATTGCTAAAAGGATTGTTGTTGAAAGTACGGTTGGAGGGTGGACCGTTTGGTTGGTAACGATTAGGCGGATTGGAAGAATTGGGTTGATTTTGTTTCCACCTAAGGTTTGGGTGATTTTTCCAAGAGGGGTTGTATGAATCACCGTAAGGGTTTGGCTCGGGCTTGAAAGTGTACCACTTATCTCCCGCTTCATCGGTACGCGTGGATGCGTAGTCCGCAAAAGCTGTTCCGGGGAGTTCCACACAATCACGAGTGTTGTGGGGACCACTACATAATTCGCATGAAGAAGTGATTTTGTTCACTTGGCTTGAAGGCTTAGGAGCTTCGTAAGATTTCATGAGAAACTTGACTTGGACCTCAAGTTCCATGATCCTACGGTCGGGAGTGCTAGAATTGTTCGAAGGCAAAGATATTGCCTTGGCCGTTTTGTTCAAATCACGGGGATCATTCCAACTTTCGTTGTCATAGAGAGCAAGATCTTCTATGAGTTCCCATGATTGTTCCGCACTTAGATCACGTAGCTTACCACCGGCCGATTGGTCAATGGCTCGCCTCGTGGAGAGATCGATATGGTCATAAAAGATTTGGACTTGGAGCCAAAGATCTATGCCATGATGAGGGACTTTTTGGAGTAAGTCCTTGAAACGAGTCCATGCTTCATAAAGAGATTCATTTTGACATTGTTGGAACATCAAGATGTCATTTTTAAGCTTAGTAGTTCTCCCCGGTGGGAAAAATTGAGCAACGAAACGAGTAGTGAGATCATCCCATGTGGTGATGGATCCCGCGGGTAAACGCTCAAGCCATTGACTAGCTTGATCCGGTAGAGAGAATTGGAATAGGCGTAATCGGGTTGTCTCTCTAGTTTCAACATCTAGGTCTATGGAATCTACGATTTTGAGGAAGTCCTTAAGATGTTGGTTTGGATCTTCGGAACGAAGTCCATGGAATGCACATCCACTTTGCACCAACTGGATGGTGTCGGATCGCAAGGGGGTCACATTGGCTCCGGTGAGCTCAATGGTGTTTCGGTAGCCTTGGTGGCTAGGTCGGGAATACTCTCCTAAGGTTCGGGGCCTAAGAGGTTCTACTAGTGGGTTTTGTTGTGGTGGGATGATGGGTTCAAAGATGTTCCCCTCGTCCATGATGTCGGGTGGTGAAGAGTTACGAACAAAAATGCAAAGAAATAAGATAGACTAATGAAATCCTAAAAATAAAAATAAAATCTTACTAGAAAGGAATCTAACAAGTAGACCTAATGAAAAGAGATTCTAACCTAGACAATAACTATTCCCCGGGCTGCGGCGCCAAAAACTTGATACGTGGGAATCGCACCAGGCTTTACCTCTCAAGGGATCTTGAGAAGCTTACAACCCCCACCAGGCAGTGTACCTGATCATTGTAGTATAATATAGTGACAACTACCGGGGGATTGATCGTTCAGCTAGGAATAGTGTCGCTAGGATTAGAAAACCTAAATACTAGTTCTAAAGACGAGGGATGATTATTTTTGTATTTTTATATTTTTTAGAAAGCAAGTAAAAATCTCGGGTTTGAAGGATTTGGGCGGAATTAGTTGCTAGTCAACTAACCCAATACTAAAGATGCAATCAAAATAAAATACTATAAATGAAAATAAACTAAATGAAACTAAGGTTGTGAGCAATAAGTGGAGAAGTTGTGTTTACTTAGATTTCACTACTCCCTAGATATCTTTTACATGTTAATTACTTGTTATAGTTGCGTGGATGACGGATTGCATTCCTTAATACCATTCATGGGGTGGCGCACATAATTCCCCAATCCTATGAGTGCCTACTTCACTCCTATGTCGAGCCGACTAAGAAGCTCCTAACATGGGATCATTAGAATTTACTCATGCATTAAATACAACCAATAAAACCTAGTGCACGTCAGTTCATGTTTCCTAAGACGTTCAAGCATGTTACCATTCAGAGATCTGCCAGTTTTCTTAAGCCTAACATCAAAATCATTCATCTAATACAACCATAAACAAGTAATCAACACATAATTAACATCTAGGTTTCATTAGATCCAAGCAAACACAAGATAGATCTAGCCTAGCATGATGGAATTAAGACAAGAACAAGATATAGACAACCAACACATAGACATATTGATTGAATTAAAAGAACACTTATCTTAATTACACATGAAAGGGTTCAAGGGCTGAGAACCCTTGAAAAACCTGTAAAATTCGTACTAAATTCGGCCTTAGGGTTTCTCCAAAACTTCTCTCTTTTTTAATGTGAAAATTAAAAAACTATATATAGGAAATAGGGTCTGACGGCGTCAAGACAAATTTGGTGACGCCGTCATCTCGCCGCCAAAATACTTCTCGGACTGCCTTGATCTACTTTTGACGCCGTCAAGTGTTATGTGTTTCCAGGCCGTCATGCATTTTCCTCTTGACACCCTACCTTGTGACGCCGTCAAATCTGTACTGGATCATCATGGAAATTACTCTTGACGCCGTCAAGATTTTCTTCTTGACGCCGTCACCTACTGTTCCCAGCAAGGAAAATTAAGACTTTGGCATTTTCTTCACTTTTATGCTCCAAAAACGTCCGAATTGCTTCCTTTTCCAGATTTCTCTCCCAAAGTACCTAAAATCACAAAAGCAACGATTTAGGGCAATATTTGATCAAATAAATTCGAATTCGGGCTTAAATGACCTGCTTAAAAATGGTTCATTTTTCGCCTCATCAATGAGCAAAGACCTAACAGGCTTGTTAGGTAAACTTCTCATAAAGCCAAGGTGTACAAGAAATGACTCACAAATAAGCTCACAATGAGCATGTGAACATGCCTTATAAGCACTGAATGATCAGTGAATCTAGTTCACTGGGGTGGATTTGGAGGGCAATTGAAGCAGTGTAAATGAACTAAAAACCGAAGGTGAGCACATGAATGAGTAGCAGGCCAAAAGGACTTCTAAAAACACCTAAAGTCACAAGCTAAAGTCCACAATTGAGCTCTGAGTGAGCTTATGAACTTGGCTATTTGGGACAGAACACTGGGGAGCAGGGCATAAGTAAGCTCAACTGAATAGGGTCTAACAAGCTCAACTAAGCACACATCATACCCTAATTCACACAACTACTTCTACAGAGCTGATGAGGAATCTAAAGGCACAGTGGAACAGCTAATTCTAAACTAATTTAACTTAAAACAATAAGCAATTGAGCAATAAAAAGCTAAGGGAAGTTGGGAATGGGTTTAACTGTCATTAACTTAAACAGACCAAAGGAGCTTTGACCAGGCTGCTCATGGAAACCAGGTCAAGTCACAAGCTCAATACATAAGCTCAAAATGAGCTTGTGTAACCCACTGTTTGGGACAGCAGGCAGCAGGCCTAATAAGCTATTAATAAGTTATACTAAGGGAGACTACAGCTAAGGGTAACTAAGGGGAAATCCTAAATAAGCTGAGTAAATAGAGATAAGCACTTGGCATGGCTAAAATACACTACAAGTAAGTCCAAAGCCTGGGCTGCTCATGGAAACAATTGTGAGTAGCAGCCCAGCTCAGGTGATTGGGGCAAGTTCAGGGACTCAAAAGCTGTTGTAAAAAAATTCATAAAATTAAAATAAAAATAGTAACATGAAAGCAAGCTACCAGATTACCAATAAACCAATTTTCAAGTCATAAGGTTGATGCGTGGGAATCACAACAGGTTTTACCTCTCGAGGGATCTCGAGAAGCTTACAACCCCCACCAGGCAGTGTACCTGATCGTTGTAGTATAGTATAGTGACAAGTACCGGGGGATTGATCGTTCAGCTTAGGAATAGTGTCGCTAGGATTAGAAAGCCTAAATACTAGTTCTAAAGGTGAAGGATGATTCTTTTTGTGTTTTTATATTTTTTAGAAAGCAAATTAAAATCTTGGGTTTTGAAAGAGTGGGTGGAATTAGTTGCTATTCAACTAACCCAATACTAAGATGCAATCAAAATAAAATACTAGAAAATGAAAATAAACTAATTTATACTAAAGTTGTGAGCAGTAATTGGAGAAAATGTGTTTACTTAGATTTCATTACTCCCTAGATATCTTTTACACGTTAATTACTTGTTATAATTGCATGGATGACGGATCGTATTCCTTAATACCATTCATGGGGTGGCACACATAACTCCCCAATTCTATGAGCTCTTATCTCCTCCTACACCATGCCCAGCACAACTATAGGGATTGTAAACAGTGGCTCATGCATTAAATACAACCAATAAAGACCTAGTGCGCGTTAGTTCATGTTTCTTAAGACGTTCAAGCATGTTACCAATTGGAGATCTGCCAGTTTTCTTAAGCCTAACATATAAATCATTCATCCAAGACAAGAATAAACAAGTAATCAACACATAATCAATATCTAGGTTTCATTAGATCTAAGCAAACACAAAAGAGATCTAGCCTAGCATGATAGAATTAAGATAAGAACATGATATAGACAACCAACACATAGACATATTGATTGAATTAGAAGAACACTTATCTTGATTAATCATGCAAGGTATCAAGGGGTTGGAACCCTTGAAAAACCTGTAAAGTTACACCAAAATCGTACTTAGGGTTTCTCCCAAAACTTCTCTCTTTTAAATGTGAAAAATTAGAAAACTATATATAGAAAAATAGGTTTGACGGCATCAAGAGTAATCTTGTGTCGCCGTCACCTCGCCGCCAAAACATTCCTCGGACTGCCTAGATCTACTTCTGACGCCGTCAAGACTTAGACACTTCCAGGCCGTCATGACTCGTTTACTCTTGACGCCCTTCCTACGTGACGCCGTCAAAACTCTTCTGGGTCGTCATGGAAATTCATGAAATTTGCTCTTGACGCCGTCAAGGATTTGCTCTTGACGCCATCACCTACTGTTCCAAGCATGGAAAATTAAGACTTTGGCGTTTTCTTCACTTTTATGCTCCAAAAACGTCCGAATTGCTTCCTTTTCCAGATTTCACTCCCAAAGTATCTAAAATCACAAAAGGAACAATTTAGGGCAATATTTGATCAAATAAATTCAGATTCGGGCATAAATAACCCCCTAAAAACGGATCATTTTTTGCCTCATCATGTACCCTTACACTTGAGATTTGCTTGTCCTCAAGCAAATGCGCTTTTATTCTACTCAAAAGACAAGTTAGGGGTCATTTAACACTAATATAAAAGTAATTACAACAAATAATCGTTCCACTAAAGACCAAAGACAAGCACGGAGGTCATACACTAGCACCTCACAAATAGTGTTTAGATACTCACATCTCTCGGGTGTAATAAAGTGTAAATTACAATATGGAAACGGAAGATATCTCTCACTACCTGTCATAGCAAAATAGATTACCATAGGCTTGGGAAAGGATCAAACCTCCACCACATGGCGTAAGCACCTAGGATAAACTATCAAAGAGGTCTTTTAAAGGGTTGTAACGTTAGGTGTAGGGATACGAAATACACGGTTTTGTTGGATAAAGGAAGTTTTTACTGGTGGCGAGTTAACAATCTTGGTTAATTACATGTACAATGTGGCGTTGCTAAGCCAAGACTAGACTCGACTTAAGCTAATAAATGGAAAATAACAAAAACATAAAATGAACATAGAATAAAAAGGGATGGTAGTCCGTATGTTTTTTCTCTTTTCCTTTATATATATATATATATATATATATATATATATATATATATATATATATATATATTTTAATTTTTCGATTTTTTTTTTTTTTTTTTTTTTTGCATACACTCTTACCCTACCATCCAAAATAATACATCATAGGGGATGAGAATTCCCTTTACACTTGAATCTTTACATACTTTACATTCAACAAATTTAATGACTCGAATTAAGAAAATCGAAACACTTGGAGCACTTTTAAGATTAACGTACATATGGGGGTAATAAGTGATGTTCTTCCCCATTACTCCATAAAATAAGTACTTACCCATGAGTCCCAATCATCCCAAAACAATATGTACAAGGATATGACTCGACTTAGCAACCATGTAATCAATTAGAAAGTTAACTTAGTGTTTAACAAATAACAATAATGCACTAAAAATGAGCGCATACACGGAAGGCCAAGGCGATTTGGGTGTACATTTAAGTGGGGTGTAACAAATTCTTCCTTTAAGTAAAATGCTTAAAGTTAGAAACGAAAAGATAGGCTCGGAGGGGTGTACTAGGGGTTTCGTGTACTAAAAATGAGTACAACGCTAAGGGTGTGGGAAAAATTAGTTGACTTAACTAGCCAAGTAATATGACTTAAATGGTCAAGTAATTATAATACGGGTTTAACACAAGGGTAATCCTAATGCCTCTTATCATGTAGTAAATCCTACCACACGAATGTAGTCTCACTACCGGTCTCGGGATGCATCACTAACGCAAGTTCTAGAATCTAAATGCTACCGGTACACTCATAAGCACTAATAGTAAATGCTTTTCCTATCAAATCTAAAGGCGAACCTCACATATTTGGGTGGAAAATTTTTCTGAATATACGGTTATGTGCTAGTCATACAATCTCCTATCCATGAGACGCTTGCTATGGCTAAATTTTCACTCCTAAATGTTGTAAAAAAATTTAAATTTGGCGCTAAAATTGCACTAACAAGTATTTCTCATAGTTTTATTACACGTCTACCATTAAACAAAACAAACTCAAGCGAAAGTGCATATGTAAGGTATCATCTTTTTACCCTCCCCTTACACTTAAGATGAACATTGTCCCCAATGTTCAAGTAAAGAATGTAAAAGTGAAAAAGTAAAGAGAATGAAATCAAATACTCCCCTGATTCGCTCAGTATGGATAATAGGGTGGCCAGGTTAAATCTTCCTCCAAGAAAATGAGTAATCAAAGCTTCCCTTCTAGAATATAAATCATCTTCTTGTCATACATAACCTGTAAAACCTGACAAAATAGACAAGACAACCTCGCGTAAAATCGGCGGCATCCTATATAAGTTTCTAAATCCTAGAAAACAAGATAAGATATAATGCTTGTGGAATGAAGTTTGCAGATCTCCTGGAGATTATAAAACTTAATAATTCACAAAAACCATAAAACTCCATTAGAAAAACAAAACTGGTAAAATTTCCAGATTTTTACACTTGACGCCGTCAAGAGTAAACTCTTGACGCCGTCAGAATGGACCTGCAGAAATTCTTATATTAAGTTTCCGGAAAATTTCTGGAAAAACTTGGTCCTACTTCCTGGAAAACTTCATTATGACTTAATACAAGCATTTGACTCTAACAAATATGAATATACATGCTCATTTAATATTGTGGAGAATCATGATCGGTTTGTTTCTTAAAAACATATTTGGGGTTTCCCCTTACACTTATCTTTTGCAAAAATACTTCTAGGTGGAGTTAAGACTAAGCCAAAACAACAAAGTAAAGTATTTCCACTATTTAGTTTAGAAACATGATCTACCAACAATAAAAATAAAGCATGCATACGGAAGCAAATAACAATCAAACAAATAAAATCACACAAAACATGGGTTGCCTCCCAAGAAGCGCTTTTCTTTATTTACGAGTCTTGTAGCTAGACTCAAGGTCATGGGTTACTACGTGATTTCATCATCAAACGTCACATCCTCCTCACTAATCATTTCATTGTTATTTTCTTGGTAGTGTTTTATACGTTGTATGTTAACCGTGAATTCCCTACCTTCATCATCTATTAACACTACCGCTCCAGATTTAGAAGAATTCTTTACCGTGAACTGTCCATACCATCTAGACTTAAGCTTTCCCGGAAATAATCTCAACCGAGAATTGTACAATAGGACCTTGTCTCCCTCTGAAAATTCTTTGAGTTTCTTAATTCTCTGATCATGCCATCTTTTAGCGCTTTCTTTATATGTGATGGAGGATTCGTAGGATTCTAGTCTAAGCTCATCAAGTTCGTGTAATTGCAAAAACCTATTATTTCCAGCAGTTGTGTAATCTAAGTTGCATGCCTTAAGCGCCCAATAAGCCTTGTGTTCTAATTCTACCGGTAAGTGACATGTCTTACCATACACCATGCGGAATGGGGTCGTTCCAATAGGTGTTTTGTAGGCAGTTCGGAATGCTCATAAGGCTTCGTCGAGTTTAAATGACCAGTCCTTTCTGTTTTGACTAACCGTTTTTTCAAGTATTCTTTTAATAGCTCTATTGGTGTTTTCGACTTGGCCATTGGTCTGTGGATGATAGGCGGTGGAGAATCGATGGGGTACTCTATACCTCTTCATGACCTTTTCCATTTGTGCATTGCAAAAATGTGTTCCCCTATCACTGATGAGAGCTTTCGGAATCCTGAATCTTGCGAAAATATTTTTCAGGAAATGAATGACTACTCTTGCATCATTGGTCCTAAGGGCTTGTGCCTCAACCCATTTTGAAACATAGTCAATGGCGACTAAGATGTACTCGTTTCCCCCTGAGGATGGAAAGGGTCCCATGAAGTCAATCCCCCAAACATCAAATACCTCACAAACTTGTATAAAGTTCTGAGGTGCTTCATCCCTATGTGATATATTTCCGGCTCGTTGACATGCATCGCATGCCTGTACCATTTCTTTTACATCACGAAAAATTGTGGGCCAATAGAATCCCGCATCGAGAATCTTTCGGGCGGTAACGTTTATCCCATGATGCCCGCCAGAGGGACCAGAGTGACATTCCCTCATAATCTTTACTGCCTCATTTTCCGAAACACAATGCCTTATAATGTGGTCAGGACACCTTCTGAATAAAAAGGGTTCATCCCAGAAGTAGTATTTTAACTGGGAAAAGAACCTCTTCCTTTCGTACTTAGTAAGGTGCTCAGGAACGAGTCTACTTGCGAGATAATTAGCAAAATCGGCGTACCACGGCTCCGAGTCATTCACTAACATGAGTTGTTCATCAGGAAATGAATCCCTAATCTCACTTCTATCGTGCTCATCCAAGGGGTTCTCAAGACGAGATAAATGATCTGTGGCTAGATTTTCTGCTCCCCTTTTATCACGAATCTCAACATCGAATTCTTGTAGCAACAAGATCCACCAAATTAGTCGTGGCTTAGCATCCTGCTTCGCGAAGAGATATCTAAGAGCCGAGTGATCAGTGAAGACGACTGTTTTTGAAAGGAAAAGATATTGTCGGAATTTTTCGAATGCAAATACTACGGCCAATAGTTCTTTCTCGGTGGTGGAGTAGTTCTCTTGAGCGGGATTCATGGTTTTGCTAGCGTAGTAAATAGGTTGGAAAAGCTTGTCGCGTCGTTGACCTAATACAGCCCCGACAGCGAAGTCGCTAGCGTCACACATGATTTCGAACGGTAACTCCCAGTTGGGTGTGATCATGATTGGAGCTTGAGTGAGTTCCCTTTTTAAGAGATCGAATGCATCCTTGCATTCTTGGGAAAAATCGAACGGAGCATCCTTCACAAGCAATTGAGTCATTGGCCGAGCAATTTTGGAGAAATCTTTGATGAATCTCCGATAAAACCCGGCATGCCCTAAGAAGCTGCGTATTGCTTTGACAGTCGTGGGGTATAGTAACTTAGATATAGCTTCAACCTTAGCTTGGTCTACCTCTATTCCATTTCCTGAGATCTTATGTCCCAACACAATCCCTTCCTTCACCATGAAATGACATTTTTCCCAATTTAGCACCAAGTTGGTTTCTTCGCACCGTTTAAGCATCTTTTCTAGATTAGCAAGACAGCGGTCGAAGGAGTTCCCGAAGACTGAAAAGTCATCCATGAACACTTCCATGTTGTCTTCCATGAGTTCGTGAAAGATTGCGGTCATGCATTGCTGGAAAGTGGCGGGGGCATTACATAGCCCAAAAGGCATCCTTTTGTAGGCGAATGTTCCATAAGGGCAGGTAAACGTGGTCTTTTCTTGGTCCTCAGGTGCTATGGGAATCTGAAAATATCCATAGAATCCATCCAAGAAGCAATAGTACTCGTGTCCAGATAATCTTTCCAACATCTGACCAATGAACGGTAAGGGAAAATGATCTTTCCTCGTGGCATCATTGAGCTTTCGATAGTCGATGCATACCCGCCATTCAGTGACAGTTCTCTGGGGCACCATCTCACCCTTGTCATTCTTTACTACAGTCATTCCACCCTTTTTAGGTACAACCTGTACAGGACTGACCCATGGGCTATCCGAGATCGGGTAAATTAATACTGCATCTAAAAGTTTTATGACTTCTTTCTTTACTACTTCCTTAATGTTAGGGTTCACGCGCCTCTGGGGCTGCACGGTAGGTTTATAATCCTCTTCCATGAGAATCTTATGTGTGCAGAAAGTCGAGTCAATCCCCTTAATGTTGGCTACACTCCATGCAAGCACCCCCTTGTATTTTTTTAGGACCTCTAAGAGTTTAACTTTTTGTTCATGTTCCAAGGAGGAGTTTATGATTACCGGGAGTTGACTTTCTCCCTGAAGAAAGGCATACTCCAAATGGTTAGGGAGCTCTTTAAGATCTACCTCAGGGGGCTCGATAATAGAAGGTTTGAGCTTGTTTTCGGGCTTTCTGAGCTCGAGCTGGTCCGTTGCCTCTTGCCTGGGGTAGAAGGAGACTGCATTAATATCCTCCATCTTTTCTACCTCTATCAAAGGCAGAAAGCCTTCGTCACGTAGCCAGCCTTTATCGATCCGTTCATCGACAAAACTATCAATGACATCTGTGAGTTCATCTACTTCCCCGATAAAATAGAGCCGGTTGGCTGCTTCGAGGGAGAGGTCCATAAAATCCTTAATGTCAAAGGTTGTGCTATCGTCTCCCACTCGTAATGTTAATTTGCCATCGTAGACATCGATGACAGCACGAGCGGTAGCAAGAAATGGTCTACCTAAGATGATGGGTACCAAGTCATCCTCCTCCATATCTAGGATTACGAAGTCAATCGGGAATTTGAATTTCCCAACTTTGACTAGCACATTCTCGCATATCCCTACGGGGTACTTGACCGATCTGTCGGCTAGTTGGATGTTCATACGGGTAGGCTTCAATCCAGTGTATCCTAGTCTACGGAACATAGAGTGGGGCATGAGATTTATACTTGCTCCTAAATCAGCAAGAGCATTCTTGATTGATAAAGGTCCTATAGAGCAAGGCAGTGTGAAGCTGCCCAGATCGTCTACTTTCTTTGGTAGCCCTCGATGGGTCACCACTGAGCATTCTTCCCCTAGGGTTACAAGACCCTCGAGTTTCTTCCTGTTAGCGAGTAGTTTTTTGAAGTATGTACTATACTTTGGCATGTGATAGCAAGCATCAAGGAGAGGTATGGTGACGACTGAGTCTTTTAGGTATGACAAGAACCTCTTGTTATCATTCTCAGTTTTCTGGTTCCTCAATCGGGATGGGAATGGGATTCTCACAGGTTGGTTAGGCAGGGCTGATGGGGAAGGGGTCGTCACAGGCGGTTGGTCTGAGGTGCCAACGCCGACATCCTGCTCCTCCTCCCCAGGTTTGTCTGGATCGAGGGTGACGGGGGACGAGTTTGGGTAAGGAGGGTCCTTGGTTGTCGTTCCAGCTCGTGTGGTTATCGCGAGCATGGGGTCTTTTTTTCTTACTAATGGCGTTTGGAGATTATCTAGGGCTGAGTTAAGCTTGTTGAAAAATTCTCCAATACCCTCCTGCTGCTCGTCGAAAAGCTCATTAAGCCCTTTCACTTGCAAGTCTTTTTCTTGAGTGAAGTGACCAAGGTCATCTTCGAAATTGCTCCTGATTTTGAATTCAGGGCCTTCCTCCCCTTCTCTTTTCTTTACCAGATTTCCCCAAAGGGTGTAATCGTCATTTTGGTAAAAAAGGCAAAAGGGAGGGATCAGCATAAATGTCCCCTCCTGACAATCATGCATGTTCAGTTGTGGTTGCCCCTTCACATTCTTCCACCTTATGCGGTCCCCCACAGTAATTGCAGATCAAGTAAGGATTTGACAGCTGTTTAGGTAATTGTGATCCAGATAGGAATTCCACTCTCTTGTGAATTTTTCTCAATCGATCCGAGGTGATTTCAGAAATGCTAACAGTCGACTCAGTTTCATCCCAAGTGTCATCCTGGTCCTGAGCATACTCTTCAATCCTATCCCATCCTTCCTCGGCACTAAGATTGGCCAATCTTCCTTTTCTAGATTGGTTAATTCCATTTCGGTCTTTAGAGGAGATATTATCGTAGAAGATTTGGACCAAGAGCCAAAGCTCAATGCCATGATGGGGAACTTGTCTTATTAAATCTTTGAATCTAGTCCACGATTTATGGAAGGGTTCATCCTTCCCCTTCTGGAAACGGAGGATCCTATCTCTAAATGCTGAGGTTTTTCCAGGTGGAAAGAACTTTTCATAGAACTTGGATATGAGTTGCTCCCATGTGAAAATGGATTCGGAAGGGAGTTTGTCATACCATTCCTGGGCTTTTTCATATAAGGTGAAAGGAAAGATTGCCAATCGCAATCGGGATGTGTTTCTAGTAGCCCCATCCGTATGGATGGTGTCTACTATTTTCAGGAAGTCCTTGATGTGTTGGTTTGGATTTTCTCCATCTAGTCCGTGAAATTTACACACACTTTTGACAAGCCAAACATCGTTTGCGTGCAAGACCTCGTTGGTGTGTTCGTTTGGGTAGACAATGGCGTTTGAGAAGCCACGAGAGGTTGGGGAGGAGTAGTCTTTGAGAGGTTTAGGAATGGGGGTTGCGGGAGTACTAGTGTCGTCGTTGGGTTGGGAGCTAGGGGTTGTGATATGGTTTTCTGAATTTTCTTCAGAGAGAGATGCATCAAAACCGATGGCAACGCTAGATGGTTCAGAAGTTGCGTGATATTCTCTCAATCTATGCAGTTCCCTTTCGGGTTCCGCATAAGGCAAGACAAGGTTTCGAGTGGAACTACGACTCCTAGTGATCCTAAGGTTAAGGGATTCGTCATTTGCCATGATGGCAGGTGGTGAAGAGTTACGAACAAAGGCACGAAGAAATGAGATAGACTAAAGAAGACCTAAAAATAAAAATAAAATCTTACTAGAAAGGAATCTAGCAAGTAGACCTAATAAAAAGAAATTCTAACCTTAACAATAACTATTCCGCGGCAGCGGCGCCAAAAACTTGATGCGTGGGAATCGCAACAGGCTTTACCTCTCGAGGGATCTCGAGAAGCTTACAACCCCCACCAGGCAGTGTACCTGATCGTTGTACTATAGTATAGTGACAAGTACCGGGGGATTGATCGTTCAGCTTAGGAATAGCGTCGCTAGGATTAGAAAATCTAAATACTAGTTCTAAAGGAGAAGGATGATTCTTTTTGTGTTTTTATATTTTTTAGAAAGCAAATTAAAATCTCGGGTTTTGGAAGAGTGGGCGGAATTAGTTGCTATTCAACTAACCCAATACTAAGATGCAATCAAAATAAAATACTAGAAAATGAAAATAAACTAATTTATACTAAAGTTGTGAGCAGTAATTGGAGAAAATGTGTTTACTTAGATTTCATTACTCCCTAGATATCTTTTACACGTTAATTACTTGTTATAATTGCATGGATGACGGATCGTATTCCTTAATACCATTCATGGGGTGGCGCACATAACTCCCCAATTCTATGAGCTCTTATCTCCTCCTACACCATGCCCAGCACAACTATAGGGATTGTAAACAGTGGCTCATGCATTAAATACAACCAATAAAGACCTAGTGGGCGTTGGTTCATGTTTCTTAAGACGTTCAAGCATGTTACCAATTGGAGATCTGCCAGTTTTCTTAAGCCTAACATATAAATCATTCATCCAAGACAAGAATAAACAAGTAATCAACACATAATCAATATCTAGGTTTCATTAGATCTAAGCAAACACAAAAGAGATCTAGCCTAGCATGATAGAATTAAGACAAGAACATGTTATAGACAACCAACACATAAACATATTGATTGAATTAGAAGAACACTTATCTTGATTAATCATGCAAGGTATCAAGGGGTTGGAACCCTTAAAAAACCTGTAAAGTTACACCAAAATCGTACTTAGGGTTTCTCCCAAAACTTCTCTTTTTTAAATGTGAAAAATTAGAAAACTATATATAGAAAAATAGGTTTGATGGCGTCAAGAGTAATCTTGTGACACCGTCACCCCCGCCGCCAAAACTCTCCTCGGACTGCCTAGATCTACTTCGGACGCCGTCAAGACTTATATACTTCCAGGCCGTCATGACTCTTTTACTCTTGACGCCCTTCCTACGTGACGCCGTCAAAACTCTTCTGGGTCATCATGGAAATTTATGAAATTTGCACTTGACGCCGTCAAGGATTTGCTCTTGACGCCGTCATGCACTGTTCCCAGCATGGAAAATTAAGACTTTGGCGTTTTCTTAACTTTTATGCTCCAAAAACGTCCGAATTGCTTCCTTTTCCAGATTTCACTCCCAAAGTACCTAAAATCACAAAAGGAACGATTTAGGGCAATATTTGATCAAATTAATTCGGATTCGGGCTTAAATGACCCCCTAAAAACGGACCATTTTTCGCCTCATCAAAGGTTGAGAATTTGAGAAGATGAAAACTGCTCATCCAGGGGCTGATTTGACAACTTGAAACTGCATGCACAGGTATGCAATGGTAAAAAATGGTGTAGCTTGACCTGAAAAGCCAAGACCAGTACTATCAAGTGCTTCTATGCTAACCTATATGGCATATTAAAGAAAAAAAAATCATTACTAAAAGGCTATGTGAGGCAATTTATGCTGTAATAGTTGGGAAAGAAAATGGGTCAAAAGGAAAATATGACTAACAGGTCACCAAACTAGGTAATGAGCAAGTATGACTACCTAAAAGGAACTAAACTGAAGCAAGAATTACAGCTAAATAGGGGCTATACTAGAACCTATCTTAGTCTAGTTTATCTAAACAGTTTTGATGGAAAACTATGAAACACAAGGCTGACTAATTAGAAACCAAATGGAAATTAGTTGAAACTGAGAACTATTAATGCTGAACTACTAAGATTACTTAAAGGAAACTAAATTAATCCAAAACCATGGTCAAAACACTTTTAGGCTAAAAATTGAGGATTGTGCCAAACACTCCCTTCAATGAACCTGATTTGCATAAGTAAACCAAAAGATTGTTTCAATCCCAACTATTGAACACAAATCATGTATTGAGTCTAAGATCACTTATTTAGTACATTTCAATCCTAAATAAGCAATTTAATAATCACAACAGTAATAAGCAGTATGGGGTCTAATTGGACTAAAATCACTAAAACTTGAACTAATGACTTAGGTACCATAAACCAAGCATGGAAAGCATATTATGCATACATAAGCTGAAACAAACAGAGAATAAGCAAAGTGAAAACTAAATAAGCAATAAGCACTTATTATTTTTGATTCAATTTTTGACAAACTTGACAATTTATATTAATTTGAAATCAAAAGTACAATTCTGCAAACTTAAACAATACAATAAAACTCAAGCTAAAAGTACACTAATAAATTATTTTTACGTAAATTATACTACAATACTACATTAAAATTAACTAAAAGAAAAAACTGCTTCCACCCTGCTCCTTTCTTCTTTCTTTTATACTGCCCATTTAGGGTTTCTGTGGGACCCATTGAGCCTTCCCATCCATGATAACAGCCATTGGATGATAATACATTAATCCTGACCCTTCCTTCAATTTTGCCGCCAAAATGGGTTTTGGAGTTTTCCTCAAATTATTGAAGCCAGAGGTGTATGTTTGGACTGGAGTGTTTTATTTGGAGGCAAGGGGGAGGGTTGAGTGTGTAGGAGGGGAAGGTAGTGTAGGGGTGATGATGGATTTGGCAGGCTGCAGGGATGAGGTGGAAGGAGGTGGTCAATGGAGTGGTCAAAGTTGGGAGGGAGTAGTATTATTAACGGATGGGGGAAGTAGTTGTGGTGGGTGATTCCTCCCAAACCGTCAGGTTTTATCACACAAGTCAACCGCTTGTGAATGGTCAACCGTAACAAAGGCCCTGAACAGCCCGGGAGGAAAAGCATTTATGAACGAGGAGTATAGTTATTCCTAGGTCGTTATGTCCCAACGAGGTGTGAATTCTGTAATACAACGAATGTATGTGATGTTGAAATTAAATATAAAAACAGGAATCTGACTGAATAACACTAGCAATGTGAATAGTAAATAGCTCTTGTCACAGCTATTTCAGTAAAAACGTACAATCAAAAACCCTAAAATGTAAAAGGATATACAAACGTATGTTTAGGTTCAAATAAACGTAAACGTACTAAAATATGAAAACTGATCAATACAAATCCCACAAATGTGAAATTTATATTTTTGTGATCCTAATAATATAAGAAAATTAATTATAAATTAAAATGATTTTTACAAGTACTTATGTAATTACTATTAATTAAAAACTATTTATTTATTATTTAACTAATTAAACTGATTTAAAATATTACACATACTAAAAAGACTTAGATAATTAAGAAGATTTTTATAAATCTTATTAACCATCACAGGAATCCTAAAAAAATTATAAAAAATTAGTTTTATGTACTTTTAATTTATTTTACTAATTATTATTCTAATTATTAATTAATATCTAATTAAACTATTTAATTATAAAAAATAGAAAATTAACAATAAAAATTCTAGAAAAAATCCTAAAATTATATTATACTATATATAAGCTAGGAAAAATATAAAAACTAGGTACTACTTTATAAAAACTAATTATGCTATTTAAAACTTAATTGTTAATTAAAAACTAAATATACTAATTTTAAATCTAAAAATTAGAAAACTAAAAGTGAAAACTGCAAAATTATTTTTTACATATGCTAAATAACTTAATAAAGTTAGAAAAATTATAAAAAATTATCTAGGATAAAATTTAAATACTAGAACTAATTTATTTTTGGCTTTTTCATTTAAACTAATTAAATTAAAATTAAATCTAAAAACTATCTAATGAACAGTAAAAAATGTGAAAAATTATGGAAAGTAATTTACATAGTAAAGAAGCTGGGAAAAAATTATGAAGCTCATAGCTTATCCAGATAAGCTGTAATAAGCCAAACAGCTCGTATAAGCTTATTTGAATAAGCTAAGCTATTTGCTACTATAAGAATAAAAATGTGCAAATGATAACTGAGAAGTGAGCTAGCCTAGGTGGGTTATGTAGTGAACTTGTCACCAAGGGAACCTAGGTTCGAATCCCATACACAAGCTTTTTGCACTTTTATTTTATTTTTCATTTTTCTTTTTGCAAAACTATATAATAAGCTAATATATGAAACTTTAACAAAGCTAACTTTTTCAAAACTTGGAAATAAGCTGTGTGAGAGCTTATTTCCTTAACAGATGGCTTTTAAGCCTTAAAGATTCTTAAATAGAAGCTATCACTAGTGTTAAAGCTTGTTTTTGGTTTTTCTTTTTATGAAACTATCTAAATACAAGTATTAAGCAAATTAAGAAGTTTGGAATCAAAAATAAGCTAATCCATGAGCTTATGAGTCATTCAGTATAGCCATAGGGCTCACAGTGGACTCACAAGCTATGAATAAGCTTGTGATAAGCTATACAGTGTAAATAAAGGTAAAAATATGTGTGTGCAAGTATTATGGACAAGTATATACAAGATTTGTATAGTGGAATTGACAAATAAGCTTGAAATAAGCTAATAAGCAATTCCACTATGACCACAGTCCAAAACAAGCCAAATCAAGCCTCTTATGACCTCTGTGGGGTCCACAGAAGTTAAGGGGGGTCCAATTTGAGAGTTGAACCACCAAGTTGACCTAGTCACCTTTGAAATAAGCCAATAAGCAATGCTTATGGCTTATTAAGGAACCCAGGGGAGGTCTTGGTATTTGTGACCAATCACTGAGTCACTCAGTGAACCACATGAAATGACCAAAATAAAAGCCACTAGCAGCCCTACCTAATTAGCTTAAAATGGTGAAATAAGCTAAGATCCATAAAGATCAGCTGATTGGCTTTCCAAAAAGCCAATAAGCTTTGGGTGGGGCCCACTAGTGAGGTGGCTATGGTCATGGACATATGAGTCATTGACACTGAGGACTCAGGGTATAGTAGTGAAATAAGAAATTTTAAGGATCAAAATAAGTTAAGCTACAGTGAACTGAGATCCAAATTTAAGCTTAATTCTAAAAGTACTAGTGATAAGCTTTTCAAAAAGCCAAGAAACATGGTCTGAGGTTTTGGTTTGCACCCTGGAGGGGGGTTTTAAACTTTGACCAAAACCATCAGATGCCCTGGTGCAGGGCATACCTCAGGCCTGCAAACCATTTTGAGCTTATCTAATAAGCTGTACAAAAATCATAAAAATAAGGTGATGGTGGGATTCCCTAGCCTAGGAGGAGGAAAACAACTTCTGAAACGCACAATATCTAATTCCAACCACAAAATTCTAAATAAATCCCACCATTTTTGGTATTTTCTGAAAAGGTAAATTTTGACTTTTTAAGTTAATGATCAAAGTTGACTTATGTGAACTTTGATCTGAATTAAATGACAAAATAAGTTGTATTAAGCTATAAGAACATGAAACTAACAAATATTAACAACAATTACACAGATATGCAAGGTTCTAGGATCTATCAATCTCAAAATGCTCATGCTAGATGATCAAAGTGTCAATTTTGACTTTCTGCATGCTACACCCTTTGATTAAGGTTTATCTGGGTTACTTAGGTCATGTTGAGTCTAAATCAAACAAGAACAACACCCTTCACAGCCCTTAACACAGACTCACCCATAATTCAAAACAACCCTTAAATGGAGTCAAATTGTGATTTCCACTGCAAACAACTGCATAAACTTATCAAATCAAATCCAGAGGTGATAATGTGTCAAATTATACCTTTTTTAGTTTAAACAAGTGGTCAAACAGTTCAAACCTATGATTGTCAAGAACAATGCTTATTTGCAGTCAACATTCAACTTAAACCACAATCCAATTCCAAAACACAATTACCTAATATTAAGCTATAATATAATTAACTAACAATAATTAAACACAGAAACATGAAAATTAAGGCAAGCAAACAACAAGAACAGGAAAATTCAAAATTGATGAAAAATGAGACATAATTGAGATTTTTAAACAAGTGACTGTATAAACCTAAATTATCAAAACCAGGGATTAGCCTATGCATATCTAACCCTTTTTAGTTCAAAATTGGTGTTTAATCAAGATTAAACCTAGGAATGCCAAGATTTAGGCAAATGGACTGTCAAATGTATTTCAAAGCACAATTAAATTTCAAAACATAACAAGCTAATATTAAGACAGATAAACATTAACTAACAACAAAGAAACACAAAAACAGGAAATCAAGGCATATTAAAGACTAGAACTATGAAATGCAAAATTTAGTAAAAATGCTTACAAGTTGTATCAAGCTGAGAACCAAAGAACCAATGACCATTGTTACATCCTATAGCCTCCCATGAGGCTTCTAAACTAGAGTCATCCAAATTATACCCTGCTCCAAGCAGAATTCACCATGAACACATATTTTTTATTTTCTTTTCTATTTTCTTGATTATTTTTGTGGTTTTTGAATTTTAAAGAACTAAAACTGATTAAGGGTTTCTACAAGCTCACAAAGCTTTGTCAGGAGCTTATGTGACTTAATGAGTCCATTAAACAACACTAATCAACAATAAATTAAAAGACATGAATTTTAAATGACAATTAAGCTAAAAACTTAAAACTGAAAGATAACTTGAAATTAAACTATAAACAGAGTTCCATTACACTAGTTTGAGGTTAAGTACAACATTAGAAACATTAAAGGACATTAATTTAAAGAAAACAATAAACTACATTACACTACGTGACATTGGCTAGCCCAAAGTGAGTTTTCCTCTGCTCCCTTGCTTCTTTTTATACTCTTTGAGTTCCTTGGTGCCCACTTAACAAATCCCATCATCATTTGTGACCATTGGATGTGCAGAAGTCATCCTAGCCTTTGAAAGTACTTTTGGCGCCAAAATAGTCAAAGTGACAGTTGGGTACTGTAGATTGCGTGGAGAGGGTTTTTAGGGTTTTGGAGGGTTGTGGAGGTGAAGGAGAGTGGGTAGGGTGAGTAGAAGGTGAGGTGGAAGTGAATACTGTGGGAGGGTTAGTGGTTTTGGTGGTCTGTGTGGTGGTGGTGGTATTGGGAGGGAAAGGGGTGAACAGTGGGTGGTGTTTGACTGGGTAGTTTGACCCGGTTTTATTATTTAAAGGGATTGGGCTGGGTAGTGGGCTAAGTAGGGAGTGGGCTTAGGTTGGTGTTTGGTTTGGATTTGGTTTATAATAATAAAGGATCCGTTTGGTTTTTTAGGTATTAAATCACAATGACCAATTTTGTAATTATTTCAAAGTTGAGGGGCTGACTTTGTGACTTTCCCATAGTTATAAAAAGGACCAAACTTGACAAGGATGAATAGTACAAGGGTATGTTTGATAATTTTCACTTTTAAATACCCGGGGACTATTTTTGCCAAACTGTGAAACTTCAGGGACTATTTATGTAATTTTTCCAAACTTCACACCAAGGACCATTCCTGCAAAAGATTAGTAATACAAGGACCAAAATTGAATTTCTCAAAGTTTTTAACATCCTAGGGACTATTTATGTTAATTTCTAAAGTATAGGGACTAAACTTGTAATTTTGTGAAACTTTGCACCAAAGGACTAAATATGTAACTTTGTGATTTAAAAAGGACCTTTGGTGACTTTTTTCAAGTTTTTAGAATAACCAGGGACTAGTTTTGCCAATTTATGAAACTTGAGGGACTGAAACTACCAATTATGCAAACTTTATACGTTTTTCATCTATTTTTGCATATTTTGTATTTGAAACATATAAAACACACTTTTAAGATTTTTTAAGTATTTTGATGCATATTTGAGTGTTTTTGTATGTTTTGGCAGCTCAGATTGGTATAAAATGATGAGTATTTAGCCACTCATCAGTGGGCTGTTTAGGTTTTGGGCCAAAAAAAGATGGGGTATTATTTGGATTGGAGCAGGCCTGGTTTTGGGGTGGATTTAATTTTGGATTTTAGGGAGTAATATGAATTTGGATCCGGTTGGTTTGTATTTGAAATTTCACAAGGACCAATTTTGAAGTTTCCAAAAATTCTTGGGGCTGCAAATGTAAATACCCCAAAGTACCATAAAGGACCATTCATGCAAAGTTCAAATATCCAAAAGCCATTTTTGCAATTTTTGTACTTTTCAAAATTCCCAGGGACTAAAGTTGTCATTTTTCAAACTGTAGGGACCATTTGTGTAATTTTCTCAAATTTTTCACCCAAGGATCAATTTGATAATTTTTGACTTTAGAAAACCTTGGGTTGACTTTTCTTTCATTTTAAACTTCCAGGGACTAGTTTTGTCAATTTTTGAAACTTGAGGGACTGAAACTGCCAATTATGCAAACTTTGTTCGTTTTTCATTTGTTTTTAAACATTTTGCATCTAAAACATATAAAACACACTTTTGGGATAAATTCTGTATTTTGATGCGTATTTGAGTATTTTTGGATGTTTTGGCAGTTCAGATATGATAAAAATGATGAGTATTTACACACTCATCAGTTATTCCGCAAACACTTGGGTATAATTCTTTGATTAACTTCTAATAAAAATTAAACGTTGAAAAACTGTGTCTCTTTTCTTTACGTTTATCTTTGTTGTTAATCTTTTACATCTGTATTATAAGTCATGGAACTTGGTTAGATTAACTCTTTAGTTAACCATTAACCAAGTAAACGGGACCAACATTCCCTCCCCCCCCCCTCCGCCTTTGCTTTAGATTTGGAAGCCTTTCCCTTCATCCTCATCCCCCTAGTTCAAGGCTTGGAAGTGGGAGCAAGGCTGTCAAACTCGCGAGTTTACACGTAAGATCGTACGATCTTATGTGCCCACCCATCAAAATCGTGCAATATCATCTTAGGATCGCATTTTAGGTGGGATCGGACCTAGGATCGTAAACTCGATTGTAAGATCGTATGATCATTCAACGATACGAGTTTACCAATTTGCTAAAAAGGCTAAATTACACTAGGCCCACTACTTTTCTTAGGCCCAAAAAGTAATTGTATAAGCCTAGCCCTATTTCCTACTTTCCCAAAACACGACTTGTAAAATACTCGCTGATTTCTTTTCATACTTTCCCAGTTTCCCACTTTCCCCAAATCAAAATAAAAACCTAGTTATCTACTTTCCACAAATCATAACTCAATGAAAAGAATTAGTGTTTTTCGTCTCTCGTTCTAATTACTCGAAGCAAATAATTTCTTACAGGTAATTGTTGTTTTTTTCTTCTACCCTTTCATAGGTTTTAAGTTTTAATTTGAACTACTTAATTGTTAGTTGTTATTTGTTACCTTCTAGTTAATATGCAAAATGTGTTGTATTGTATGTTCGATAGATTGTAGATTGTAGTTAACTAACTATGTAGAATTGTAGATTGTTGTAGATTGTAGAAATTAGAAACTGAGCTAAAAGGTAGATTATATTTATGTTGTGCTTTGTTATGAAATATAAGTTATTTGGATTTTGGAAGGCATGTGTAGTTGTGTACAACTGTTTTAAGTTTTGTTGATCAAAAGTTGTACAAGGTAGCATAATATTCCATTTGACATACATTCTGAAGTTAGGTATATTTTACCATGTTTCAATGTTTATAAGGCGATATTGATGTTTCCATTAACAAAAAATCAAAATTAAGTATATTTTACAAATAGATAAAAGATGAACCAGTTTACATGATCATATATGTAGCTAAATGATGTTAAACGTGTTAGTTTAAAGAGTGGTAAAAATTCATTATTTTACAAAGTGTTCGCTAACATGTGTCTATTATCTTCATGTCTACATGTTGCGATTTATTTCTCTTATTGCCATGAATAGCAGTGGAGCATCCGCACCGTCAACTAGTTCTACGCCTTCGTCTGCAACTAGTAGAAAACCAAAAAGGGCGAATGCACCTGGAGCTAGGACTGATGTTGGTTGGGAGCACGCGGTTGACTTAGGTAAAAGAAGGGTGCAGTGTAAGTTTTGTAATTGCGAGTTCACCGGTGGTATTTATAGGTTTAAGAATCATTTAGCTCGAACACATAAAGATGTTGCACCTTGTCCAATGGTTCCCGAGGATATTTCAGTCAAATTTCAGAAGGTGGTGGAACAAATGGAGTTGGCAGCAGATAAAAAACGTAAATTGTTTGCAGTTGATGAGGATGAACAGTTGTTTGAAAATGATGATAGAAGTTGTAGAACAAAAGATATGGATACTTTTGTTTCAAAAAAAGGGAAAGTTCAGTGCACATTGAATAAAATGTTCAAAAAAGACGAGCGAGATAAAGTCTGTCAACAAATTGCTCGTTTCTTTTACACAAGTGCCCTTTCATTCAACTGCGTAAAGAATCCATAATTCAAAAAAATGGTCTAAATGATTGGTGACTTTGGGAGAGGTCTTGATCCACCATCATACCATGAGATGAGAGTTACTTATTTGAAAAAAGAAGTTGATTATACGAAGGCATTACTTGAAGACTACAAGAAAGAGTGGAAAAAAACAGGTTGCACGTTAATGAGTGATGGTTGGAGTGATCGAAAGAATCGATCAATATGTAATTTTCTTGTGAACAGCCCGAAAGGTACTATCTTTTTAGCATCAATTGATACATCTGAAATTAGTAAAACAATGGAAAAGTATTTTCTATGTTAGACAGTTTTGTGGAGAAAATAGGAGAAGAACATGTTGTTCAAGTAGTGACTGATAATGCAGCCAATTACAAGGCTGCTGGTGAAATGTTAATGAGCAAAAGGAAGAAACTGTTTTGGACACTGTGTGCTGCACATTGCATTGATTTGATGTTGGAGGACTTTGAAAAGAAAATTGAAGAACACAAAGTAACAATAGCAAAAGGAAGAAAAATTACAAGTTTCATATATAACCGAACATGACTTATCTGTATGTTGAGGGAATTTACTAAGGGAAAGGAACTTCTTAGGCCGGGAGCAATTAGATTTGCTACTTCTTATCTTACACTTGGTCGTTTGCATGAGCAAAAAGGTGCATTGATCTCAATGTTAGCATCTGAAAAATGGACGAGTAGTAACTTTTCAAAGTTAGAGATAGGAAAGAACATTGAGAGTATAGTTCTTGACACTTCAGGATTTTGGGGATTAGTTTCAAATTGTCTTTTAGCTGCAATTCCCTTGATAAAGGTTCTTCGGATGGTTGATTCAGATTCAACACCAGCTATGGGTTTCATTTATCAGACTATGAAGAAAGCAAAGGAAGAGATCATAGCAAACTACAAATCGGTTGAATCGAGGTATTTTTTTTCATTGTAACTTATATTATTTTAGAGCAACATACAGGTTTTGCATATGTTTATACATGTTATTTATGTCAATCTTAATTCTTAATTAAGTATCAGTAGTGTACATGAGAGTTGTGTTATTTATGTCATTTATTCTTTAGGTATCAACCTATTATCGATATCGTTGATGAAAGATGGGATAATCAACTTAATAGGCCTCTTCATGTGGCTGGTTATTTCTTAAATCCGAGGATGCAATATAGTTCTGATTTCAAGGGTGATGTTGCTTCTATTAAAGTTAACTTGTATATGTGCATTGGAAGAATGTGTGGTGGTGAGGAAAACCTTGCAACTGTGATTGATTGCCAGATGGACATGTTTAAGAACAAAAAAGGGGATCTCTTTAATCTTAATATAGCAAGGCAGAATATTGATAAAAAAAACTCCGGTTGATTGGTGGGATTCATTTGGTGATGATACACCATAATTGAAAAGATTTGCTATGCGAGTTTTAAGCTTGACGTGTTCATCCTCGTGTTGTGAGAGGAACTGGAGCGCTTTTGAGATGGTAAATTGAAACAATCTCATTCCAACTTATCTTAATTTTTTTTTTACTAATTTCTTAATAATTCCTCTCTTTATTTTGTTAGGTGTATTCCAAATGAATAAACTGTCTACACCAACACAAAATGAATGATCTTGTTTATGTTATGTATAACTTAAAGTTAACCGGAAGACAAGAAAAGATAATAAAAGAGACAAAAGCTGCAATCGAACAAATTGAGGCGTTGGATTTTGAAAATGTTGAATCTGATGATGAGTGGATAACCGAGGAAGAATCAACTCAACCACAAGCACAAGATGGTGGTAGAGATAATGGTTTTCTAGAAAGAGCCTTTAGGAGCCAATTCGATGAGTTCTTATCTTTAATATCTTTCTTTAAGTATTTCATAAAGGAGACTTAACATGATTGAAGTTAGCATGAGATTTTTTCAATTAGACATGAAAGATCCTGTGTATTATCTGTAAGTAAAAGACATACTTCATGGCTGCACTAGCTTTTGTCGCATTGAGTTTGCCTTTGCAATCACATAGGATATATTTTTTTAATTTTCTGGTCACATAGGAATGTCTTCTAAAGCAATACGGGTTTCTACCCCTGCTGTTTCGGTCTTTTGTTTGCACAGCTGCTTCATGAATGTTGGGTTAGAAACTTAGAATCTGCCTGCTGTAATCTTAGAACTCTTTCTTAGCTTGGGTGTTCAAAATTCCAAGCATTTTTTGACTTGTTGATATTGCCTCTCATCAGTTTAAAGTTTAAACATCTATTCTTCTGTTTGTTCTAAAATTTTAAAATCTCAAACAACTCATATGTTTCTATCGTTCTATTTATAGGTCGAGAAGATGACTTTGAAGAAGTTGATTTTGATTTACCTGAAGAAAATGAAGTTAATGCACGACTCCATATAATAGATTGATCAATGATGGTTTATTTATGAATCTTTTAGTATTATGGCTCTTATGTTTTGAGACGTTTAGGAATAATGTTATGTAATCTTTTTCCGCTAAATCGTTAATGTAAGTATTTAAGTATTTATCAATCTTTTGGTATTATGGCTTTTTTGGTATTATGGCTCTTATGTTTTGGCTTTTTTAAGAGGTTATTACATGAATTTATCTTTGATGTTTAGTAGAAATGTAACACCGTTTGACTCGTTTACCCTTTGTATACAAAATATGAAAAATTGGTAGGATCGTAGGATCTCGATCCGATCCTACGATCTTGATCTTGTAAAGACAAAAACGATCCCACGTGGGATCGCGATCTTGACAGCCTTGAGTGGGAGCCTTTGGTGGTATGTCCATTTCTTCATCACTAGATGATATGTCCATTTCTTCATCCTCATCACTGGATGACATGTACATTTCTTCATCCTCATCACTGGATGATATGGCAATCACTTCTACAATTGTCTGCATACATTTCTTCATCCTCATCACTGGATGATATGGCAAACCCTTTTTCAAGAAACTGTATCCTTTTTTCATGATCTTCAAATTTTGCATTAACTTTACTCACGTTTTCAGTATCTTCTTAGCCCTCATCAAGTTTCCCCTTTCCCTTATTGCTGTTTTGAGTATCTTCACAACCCTCATCAAGTTTCCCCTCCCCCTTATTCCTGTGTTGAGTATCTTCATAACCATCATCAAGTTTCCCCTCCCCCTTATTCCTATTTTGAGTATCTTCACAACCCTCATCAAGTTTCCCTATTCCCTTATCATTTGTAGATTGGTATCATTGACAAAGAGGCTAAATACATAACAATGACCATTTGTAGACTATATGTGTAATACACAAAAATCAGACCAATGGAAAATAATACACTTACCTTTCAAGACTTCTGGTTCTTTGTGCGTATATTCCCATAAGTCATCAATAATTTCATCAGATATTTCATCCATTTCCTTCCAAGTGACCCCATATTTAGCCTGAATAAATGCTACCATATAATTGGTTAACACGAAATTGCTCCAGTCCTTGTCAGCCATTGTATGAAATTGTCTGAAAAGTGATCGACTATTGGTGTTTAAGAGAGGAGTGTGTTAGGATTAGAGCGGGAAAAGACGGGCTGTGCAGTTATTGGGTAGACAAAACACACAAGTGTGAAGTTTAGGGTTTTACTTACTTGAAAATTATGTCCCTTGACTTAACTATTTGGTTTTACTAAAACGGGATCCGTTATCTTAACTTTTAGTAGTCAACAAAAAAGTCATGTTTTATCTTCTTCCCCAATTCAAACATTTATCCAAACCCTACCTAATAAACCCTAAAATAACTCATTCACTCGAAATGGCTTTATCATCATCTTCGGTTCGAAGTCGTCGTCCTCCACCACCTACCCATTGCGAACATGAGGAACCCGTTATTGAACAAACATCACGAACCATCTATCATCCTTTAAGATGTTTTCTAGGCTGCATAAATTATTATAATGTAAGTGATTTTTACTTTGTTTATCATTCAAGTATATGCTAATATGTCTAAACATGTAGGGTTAAAAATGTCGCACATTTTACTGGCTTGATCCTGAATTACCAAGTGACTACTACAAAAAAGAAGTTCACAAGTTGATTCAAGTGGAAAAAGAATTGAAAATAGAAAATATAGTTTGAATGAAAAAATAAGAGACTTGCAAAGGGATTTTGACTATTAGAAGTCTTATTTGCATAACCAAGTCTTACTTCTGCAAATGGAATTGAAAGAAAGCAAATCTGAGCTAGTGGTTTATAGGAAATCTGTTGTTGTAATGGCTCTGGTTGTTGCTTTTATGTCGTTTGCGGGAAAGGTGGTGTAGAATTCATGATGTAACATTGTAATGTAGAACTAGAATTGTGCAAGATGTAATGCAGTTGACTTTTTTTATTGACTGTTAGCTCTTTGAATAGAGCTCTGTACTCGCATTTCAAAGTTAATGAAGATATGTAACAACATTTCCTCAAATATAGCTGAACTCTTATTCTCTCTAACAACCTGCACTAATTTGATTGAACCTGCATTGGCAAATGGAAAGAAAACAACCTCACTAATTTGATAGAACCTTCATTGGACAAATGTTTGACATATAAAAGTCAAACAATGTCAATTGGTTATAGTTCAATACAACCTAGGATACATATTAACAACCTACTACATTGCAGCACCCACATAGAGAATATTTGATACAACACAACTTCATCTAAAAATTTATTTGAAAACCTAAAGTTAAGCAGATAGATTACATTAGCAACAAATTCAAATAAATATAGGACTACATAAAACATCCTACATATGATACTACATAAACCATCCGATTAACCTACATGGTTGACTACAAAACATTGTCTATGGACAAACCCATATGGTTTATCCTACATCAGCTAATTACATAACATTGTATACGGACAAACACATATGGTTTATCCTACATCAGCTAACTACATAACATTGTCTATAGATAAACCCATATGGTTTATCCTATATCCGATAATTACAAAACATTGTCTATGGACAAACACATATAGTTTATCCAACTTACAAACAGTTTCAAACATTATTTCAACCATCAACAAACATAAATCCATCAGTAAACATCAACACACATCAAACCTTAAAATTTTTGGAACCTGTTTGTTTCATCAGTTAGATAGAAGCGGACCCTTGTAGCTACACCAAACCCGGCTTCCTCCCTCAACTCCTTGAAACCATATATTGAAACAATTGCCACCTTCCTCTTCACCTTGCCTCGACCAGGTACCACAACTGTTCTCTCACATACTTCAAACACTTTCTGTATCCTATGATGCTTCACAACAGCGACAGAGTACCCATACCAGTTGTACTTCTACACAATTATTGATGGTATAATATGTTACAAAATTTACAAAACTTAGCATTATTTTTTCTGGGGTGATTCTAACAGACATTATGATCTATCAATCATCCTATCAGACATACAATATCTCAGACAAATGACAACTGTATATATGATTAAGCAAATTTGTCACTACTGCTTCCCAAACAGGCCAAATACAAAAAATAAATAAATAAATAAAAACAAACAAACAAATCTAGAGGACCACATCAACAATGCATAAAGGAAGTATAGCAGTTAAAGATTCAGATCAAGCTTAAGCTAATGACATGTTGGGAATTAAAGCTTCTTAAGTTGCTGCTACATGTATGGATAAGACTACTCAGGTATTACAAGGAAAACGCTCTAAGTGTGTTACTGCTGTTGCTTATGAAGGTAAGACTGCTTATGGAAGTTAAGACTGCTAGTGTATATTATAGATGCTGAGAACTTACCAAGTAGTTAGTGTTGCTAGAAGAAAACTTAGTGCTGCTAGTACTAAGTTACAACTGCTATAGTTTGATAGTTGTTTAGTTTGTAATCTCATTGAAATTGTAGCATAACAATTGAACAAATTAATAAAGTTTCAAGACACTTACAAGTCGTCCATCTCTTAAGAAGTATGCAGTCAGCGTTCTGTAGAATGCCCTATCTTCTTGGTCATGGACAGTGTGAAACGTCCAGTTGTACATCCAGTTCATCCGACGGGCTTCAAAATATGAATTTAATAATACAAAATGAGTTAGCTACAGATAATCCAAAATGTTACAAAGATATCATCTACTTGGTGTAGTTTAAGTTAATAAAGAAAACCATACCATAGTCATGTGGTTGGTAACAAAGGGCATTCATGGCTATGTTGGTGCTGTATGTCTCCACTGTTGTGATGACCCTCCATCAGGTTCAAACAACATCACATTATATTCCTCCCCCGGGACAACCTAAGTAAACACCATCCACTGACCAGGGCTCTGATGTGTAAGGAAAGCTTTAAATTTATAATACTAGTTTTACCGATTTTAATAAACCAAACACACAGGTAAAGTATAACCCTCATTGGTAGTATAAAATTTAGGTAAGACCAGGTTGTATCCACAGGGACTTAGTTCGTTCGTATTAAGTATAAATGATTAGTAAACAAAACAATAATTAGCAGATAGCGATTAAGGTAATATGGAGAATTCAAATGATTAAATGAATGATTGCTTGGATAGCTTAGATAATTCAGTGACAATGCTTATGCTAGATCTTAGTTTGATAATAAGAGTAGTGCACAACTTATAACTTAGCCATTTTTTTCAAAAGAGCAATTTCATAACTTGTTAGGTTCAATTCAAGATTTATGTTTATCCACCAAGATATTTCTCTCAAGGTAATATTCTATATCTAGTCTAGATTATTATTGATTCTCCTAACCGGATTTCTCAATTCAAAGGCTAGAAATGCAGACAAGTTTCTAGAATTGCATGTAACAAATTGGTTCTTTCGACCTATCCCAACAGGTTAAATTCAATCAGTTTCAATAAACAAACATAATAAGACTAGGGATACAATCATTTGCAGCATAAACTTGAAATTTATAAAGATCAAAGCATAATCATAATTCACTTTATTATATTCACATATCCAAGTAATCACAAGAGGTTTAGCCTCTCATGGCTAATGAGTTCATGACAACAAAAATGATAAAATAGTAAACAAGAGACATACGGATTGGAATGATCAAATGATTACACTAGTGTCACAAGTAACTGATTCAAGTCGTAGACACAGCAGTTTTAAATTTATAAAAGTTTTCCCGTTAGATAAAACAGTCACTTGTGAACAAATTACGATTCTATCTCCCGAGGTCGTTTTACCAACGAGATTTGAATTGAGATTTACGTTGTGTTTTTAGTTAATGCTCGAATATCCAATGTTTTTGGTTTTTTTAAAAGAGATTTTAAAAACTAATATAAGTGGTAAAAACTAGATTAATAAAGCAAGATAAAACTAAGGTCTAGAAAATAAGATGATAAAAAGATATGCTTGCTAAGTGACACAATAAGTTCATTAAGTGTGGACTAAGGTTTGATAACGAATTATTTTCCTTAAACAAGATTATTTCCTCACAACGTTGGTTTATTTTGCAAACAATCCTTTAAAAAGAAAATAATTACTAGATGTGTAATTTGATTATTTTCCGGCTTTTTCCCTTCGAATAATAAAATCACAAATCTAAATAATTTGTCCAATTATTTATCACAATCCCCTTTTATTAATCCACACTTAAATCACAAATCCTTATCACTTAGCAAACATAAAAAACTACTCGTTACGCATATCAATAACACTAACAAATAAACATACAAGCATAATCATGTTAATAAAGTAAATAAAAGAGAAAAGGATAAGAAAATAGAACCCGGATATAAGAGATGAGATGAAATTAACCACCCGATATTATAAACTAAACAAACCATAAAGTTTAACTCCTAAAAAGCTTTAATAAAACCAAATAGTTAATAAAGTTTGTGCCTTGATTATCCTTTCTTTTAAAAATTTATTTTCTTAAAATCCAAAAATTCAAAAATATTTTTCTTTTTATAAAATTAAAAATCCAAAAATACTCTTCTTTATCCTCTTATTTGTTTAATTCTATCTCTTGTCCTCTATTTGTTTGATTCTTCACTATGTCTTCACATACCTATATGGTTGTGAATGGTGTGGGGGTCCTCTAAATGGTGGAAATTGCCCCGGTTGTAGCATTGTTGAGTCGGGAAACGGGTTTGTCTATGACCAAAAATCCCGATTTCTACAATGAAACAACCGAATTCTTTCACCAGCCACCACACCAAAAGATGGAGACATACTCTTGTGAGTCATATGGAAATGATCCTTACCAAGGTTTTGATTGCCAAACAGGGAACACGCTTGTTTATGAGCAGGTTCCGTGTAACAATCAAAATTTTGGTTATGACCAACATCCATATGATTTACAAAGTCACTCGCAACAATTTTACTGTTGCGAATTTTGTGGAGGTCCTCATCAAAGTTTTGATTGTCAAACAGGAAACATGCTTGTCAATGAGCAGGTTTCGTGTAACAATCAAAATTTTGGTTATGGCCAATATCCACAAGATTTGCCACAGCAATATGATTGTTGCGAGTACTGTGGAGGTCCTCACTATAGCTCTGATTGCCAAACTAGGAACCCTCTTGTCTATGAACATGTCCCTTGTAACAATTATGACTATACTTATATTGACCAACCTTCACAATACACCACCCCTCAGCCACTTCCTCAGAGCGAGTTAACTAGAGCTGAGTTGATTAATAAAATAATATTGAATCAAATTCAATTCAACATGAACATAATTCAATTCAATATGAACTTTCAAACTGAATTAGACCATATTAAGGAGCAAATTGAAAAACAAAATCCTTCTGTTAACTAGTTTTATCATGAGGAAAGTGATGAGAGCGAGATTACTATGGACGAGGTGCATAATTCTAGCCCACAAAGTACCGCACAAGTCCTATCTCAGCCACGAGCATACCCACCATCCTTGCCTAGACTTGTTGTTGTGGGAGACGAAAAGTTAGATATCGACTTACCTTTTGGAGAGCATATAGACACCCTCTCAATGGGGGATAGGGAAATTGATTTTAAACCTAGTGATATAGAAAGTTTACCTACCAATGACCCTGTCCCAATCCCAAGGATGTCTGATGAACCCTTAGGTGATTCTGATTTGATGTCTACATCTTTTAATGTGACTATATCAAATCCTTTATTCGACTTTGATGATGATTTTGCATTAAGAATTGATAACAAAATTTTTGATGAAGAATTTGAGGATTTGTGTAGCTTGGACCCCCTAAGTCAATACCATTAGTTGATGAGTCCACCCTACTAGTTACACCACTTCCCATTTCTAAGCAAATTTGCTTGAGGGAAGTGGAAAGATTTGACCCTTTTTTCTCCCTGACACAATCAGGTGATATGACGTGGGTGATGGATAAACCTTTTAGATTTACCCATACACCATTACCCCTTCAGGTGACATATTCACCTAAGGAGGTGTTGTATCGCTTTTACCATCCAAGCTTAACACTAAGCGATGGATGTGACCATGACCTTAGGAGCATATAACCCTAGAGTCAAGCTAGAGACTCGAACAAAAACAAGTGCTTCTCGGGAGGCAACCCGTTTTATCTATCTATCTATCTTTATTTCTTTTCATTTTTATTTTTATTTTGAATAAGTGTGATGTGCTATTCGGATATGTGTGGGGGAGTGCTTCTCTCCATGTTGTGTTTTGTGGAATTTCCGGTTTTGGTTGCAGGATTCCCTATGATCGTTAAGACCTCCGTGCTTGTTTTCAAACCCTCCAACACTCGGTCTTCGATCATTTGCATTGTTCTATTTAGGGATATCCTTTACAATATTTGCTTATTTGATATATTTTTTCCTTTTCACACTTAAAATTTGTAGCATTTGCCATTTTTGTTCCTAAGTGTGGGGGTAACAACCGATATTTATGAACATTGAGGACAATGTTCAGTTCTAAGTGGGGGGAGGGGGGGGGGGGGGGGAAATTTCTATCGAAATTTTCAAAAAAAAATAATAATAAATTCAAACCCTTGTTTTGCCTAGTACTCATGCAACCCCGTTTTTCCACCAAAATTTAAAAAAATTTCTCACATTTATTTCAAAAAAATTAAAAAAAAAAACTATATGATGAAAAAAAATGAATAATGATAATAAGTGTTTTGATAATTGTTGACTTTCCGTTGGGTAGAGTAGGAATAGAATTTTGACTTGACCGGGCGTGTTGAGCCTTAGCTTGTTCCCTTAACCAATGGTAATCACAAAAGCTTATGCTAGTCTTGTACACAAGGAGATACTCTTTTGCAAGCTCCCGTACTTGACTTTATACATGCATGGCTTAAAGAGCTTTTGCTAGTCTTTTACACTAGGAGCTAGAAAACGCGAATTCTTTTTAAGAGTTTGCAAGTTCCCGTATTTGACTTTATATATGCGTGGCTTGATTATCGGCTAAGCATCTGCTGATCTCATTATTTGAGATTTTAAATTTGCAGATAACGAGAAATGATAGAGTTTATTTAGAAGTTAGATGCTAAACGTGGAGTAGTGGTACTCTTTAGAGCTCATGAGAGGTACTTGTGGCTTTTTACTCCCATAAAATACGTCACCGATATATAATAGATGTTCTAGGTTAATTAGTGGTATTTAGGTTTGGATAATACTTAGTTCTTTATTTCTTAAGAGAATCTTTGCTTTAGAAGTTGGGTACATATCAAGGAACATAAAAAATAAAAGCAAAAATGAAAATCAAAAGTCAAAGTTGATTATGTGAGATTTTGGAGCTACCCGATAAGCTTCCATTGATGTTGAAAGAAAGAAAATTATAAAAAAAAAAAAAAAAAAAAAAAAAAAAAAAAAAAAAAAAATAGTGAAAAATGAAAAAAAATGAAAAAAATGAAAGTTGAAAGTTATGATGAATAAGTGCTTGAATGTAAATAAGTTGTTGGCGCATGAAGTGCATGTGTGTAATTCTGAATTGGGCACATGAGGTGCACGTGTAGTACTCCGCAACTTATATTTATGATATTGTATGTACCAAAATTCCTTGATGTGGACCAAATTTCTATTGCAGTGGTTCTTAAGAGAAAATGGATAACTACTTATCGTTTAAACTTAGGTGTCACTATCGGACTAAAAAATAGTGAAACGAGAAAATATGAAGCAATTCATTTCTGAACAAAAATAAAATATTGAAATACAAAACCTAGGACATGGGAGTAAGAGGTTTTCACAAGTAACTTTTATGAGTAGTGTTAGCATCTAACTTGTAGATAAGCTGTGATCTCGTTTTTATGCTTAGTTTGGGGGCTTGTGAAAAATCAAGGACGATGAATTCTATCTGAATGGTCACTTCTTTATAAGTCGTGTTTCCTACTCTTTGACCCTAAAACTTATCAAACGATAATGAAAATCGGCTCTTGTCACTTATAATAATAATAATAATAATAATAATAATAATAATAATAAAAGTTTGTGCATGAATAAAATGGTCAAATGGGGCATTTTTAAAAGAAATGATTTCTTAATTTCTTTTGAACATTTTGCTACTTTTCAAAGCTAGTAAAAAGAGGTTTGAAATTATTTATTTCAAAAGCGTGAGTTGATTACATTGCGTGAGGGCACGACAATACCTTAGTGTGGGAGATTATTACAATATTAAGCTTAACCTATTACAAATAAACTATACTACTACTATTATTTTTCTACTCCTAATATTCTAAATTACACCTACTCCTACACTAATAATTATCTACTCCTACTATCTAATGTTTTGTCTGTGGTGATATCCGGATGTATATATGCTGAAAGGGGGATATGTCCATATTCATCATTCCAATAGACAGCTCATACCAATCATTCTCAGCCAATCATTGTGCCACGTGTCAGCTACTCATTGGCCAGCCACCGCTTCTAGAAGCTTGTACGGGGAGCTGGTGGCTGGCGCCATCACCACCAGCCAAGCAAAACCGACGGCGCACCATACCGGAGGTGGCACCGTCGGTGCTCGCGTCGCAGCCACGGCTCAACGCCGTTGCCTTTTTTTTTTTTTTTTTTTTTTTTTTTTTTTTTTTTTGGCTTGAATTTGTGATCCTTTTTTAAAAATGAGATCATGGTTAAATAACTTGTAATGTTAACATAGTTCTTTTATAAGATTTCAAAATAAGTAAATAAATATATAAACTAAGAACTTAATAAAACATTAATTTCATTAAACGTAAACATTACATAAACACCATACAAAGTTAACATGGTTACAAACGATACAAGAAACAATTAATCACGATACGAAAAATAGAAAGAAACGAAGCGGAATACTTAACATAAAAGATCATTACTCATCGTATCTGTCCCATGACCTTGTGTTTCTCAGAGTGAACCATACTTGTGGGTAATTAAGCTCTCTCCCATAGCGTTCATAATAAATTCGGTTTGCATTGGTGAGACGATTAGTGTCTTGACTGGTACGCTGCAACTCTTTGTAAATAGCATTATATCTACGACATTCAATGTTCATTCTATTCCATTGAGCCGTAATACTATTTTTATTACGTTGAACACCATTTGTCTGCTCGTTAAACTTTCGTGTAACGACATTCCAAAAAGAACGTTCATTCAAAAGGTCTGTAGAATCTTGAACTTCTAGCCATACGATAGCTATTAAGACTTCTTCTTCCATTAACCAATGATTATTCATTGTGAAGAAAAGTATTAGATAGTGGTGAAGAGGTGTGTGAAGAAAAGTATTATGGTGAAGAGATGTGTAAAGAAAAGTATTAGATGGTGTGTTATTTATAAGGGATTTTTAAAATTTTCAAAATTCAAATTCAGATGCAGAAGCGGGATTCTTTTAAACGTTTAAAATTCAAAATTTGAAATTAATGGGTGGGTTTTCTTTAATAAACGTTTAAAATTCAAAATTTGAAATGAATGGGCGGGATTATCTTTAAACGTTTAAAATTCAAAATTTGAAATGAATGGGCGGGATATATGAGCTTATTTAACAGCATTTCAGTTCACAGTTAATTCTCACTCAATTCACACATAATTTTCACACATTTCTCTTAAACAACATCTCGCAAAGATTTCTCTCAACAATTTCCAACTCACCGTGACTTCTCCCAACAATTTCCCACTCACCGTGATTTTTCCCAGCAATTCCCAAGTGATCATGACTTTGGCCAGCAATTCCCAAGCTCTAGCATGAATCTGAATGCAACTGCACCCGTGAACACTCCACCGGAAGACATCTTTCCGGTATTCACACCGGATAATGAACCGGTGCCTAATCCACATGTTGTCCAACGACAACCCGATCAACTGGTGAACAATCTACCGGTGGAAAACCAACCCATTTGGAGAGGGTTGACTGATGAAGAATTTGAAGAACAAAATATGCAAGAATTGTTACGTGTTGAAGCAGAGGAAGAAAGGGAAACAAGAGCTCGTGAGCAGCGAGCAAAAGCCAAACAGGATCGTCGAAACCGTCGAGCAGAATGGCGATGGGCAAATGGACTTCCACCTGTGCCATCGAGTGAGGACGATTCAAGTGCCTCCTATTCGAGTCAGGAGGGCTACGTGTCGGGTGATTCGTTTTATTGAATCGTAGTTTAGTTTAATCGTAGTTTATGTTTAAGTATCTTAATTAGTTTGTATTTTTTTTATTGAAATGTGTGTTTTTTTTTTATTTGTAATGTTTGTTTTTATTATTAATGAAGTTTAATTAATTTATAGTTTATATATTTTAATTTAAGTAAAAGAAAAAAAAAAATTGGCCGACGGCACCAGAAATTCTGGTGCCAACGGATACCCCATGAATGTGGTGCCGTCGCGTTTCTGGTGCCATGGAGCTTTTTTGCTAACGTGGCAGTACTTTTTGCCCACGGCACCACTGTACCCAATGCTCTAATAATTATCTACTCCTACTATCTAATGTTTTGTGTGTGGTGATATCCGGATGTATATATGCTGAAAGGGGGATATATCCATATTTATCATTCCAATAGACAGCTCATACCAATCATTGTGCCACATGTCAGCTACTCATTAGCCAGCCACCTCTTCTAGAAGCTTGTACTGATACCTTGGACTGACGCACTGCACCTCATACTAACACACGCCTGCACACGTATGTCTTGTCATTGTGGACACGTGTCATCATCTGATTGGTCCTCGCCACTGCCACCTCGGACTGACAACCTAGGACTGACATGTCAGCCGACATGTCAGCGCCGCACCTGTACCTGCAATAATAACCTTGTACAATCATTAGCATTTAATGAGCCGCCACGTGGCAGGCTCTGATTGGTCCACGTCAGCAGGTGGGGCCCACTGGTCAACGTTGGTCAACGCTTGGTCAAAATTTGACTAGTCAACGGCCAACGAAAGTCAACAGCGACTGGTTAACGGTCAACACTGACCGGTCAAAGGTTGGACCGGGTCGGGTCGGAGTCTGGATCGGGTCGGGTCTAAATACGGGTCTGGGTCGGTGACGTGTCGGGTCTGCCACGTGGACCACTCATGGAGTGACACGTGGCATGTATAATATTACCAGATTTTTGGCCTTGCTTGGAATCGAACCAGGGACCTCCCGTGTGGGAGTGAAATGCATATCCAGCTGAGCTAGAGTAGCATTTCAAACATATGGTGCGTTTGGTTGATTTTATATCAAGAAAAGCCCAGTTCAGATTTTTGTTATAAAAAGGTTCAAATAACTTTTGGTCCGGGTCATTTGGAGAAGGGTCAAGAGTATATAAAAATACCTTCATACTCGTTTTTTCGTGCTCTTTCCAATGGTGTGATCGGGGAATATTTTTGACTTCGTCTAAACCTCGTAAAATGTGAAAACGTCGTCGAAACTCATCCAAAAGTCACCGTTTTTGCTTTGTTTTCAAACCCTTTGTACCTGCAAGACATAATAACGAACTCCAAACATATTTTCACTATAATTGAATGTATTTCATGGTTATTAGTCCGATAAAGCATGATTTTTGGTATAAAAATGATGTGTATTTACGCACACATCAGTAACCAAGAGTTCGACACCAACAAGTATATAAGGCCCTTGTTTGATTAGTTCAGTAACTGCTTCTGGCTCAGGATCACGTTATACTTCTTATCTTGACTTAGTGAAAATTGGTTATAGAGTGGAGAGTTCAAATGCTTGCAAATGAGCTCTATTTATAGGCTTCTGATAGGTAAAGTACAACGTACTTCGATTGTAAGTACGGCGCACTTAGCTATATTCTTGGCGTCAAAATTTCATAAATGCAGAGGAAGTACGGCGCACATCAGATAAAAAACCGGCACACTTTTATTAAAAACTACTTTTTGACTTTCTTGACTGAGAGGACAAGTGCGGCGCACATGAATTGGAAAACCGGCGCACTTGGCTTGGAATAAAGGACTAATATAATAAACTTCTTATTTATTTACTTCGATTGCTGAAATAGTTGTATTTTTGATGTTTCTTGCTTTAGAGCATCCGAGAGTGAACCTGCATTCATTTCATGCTATTAAGTATCGAAAGTTCACACTAAATGATCATAAAACATATAATATTATGCCCGAGGATATGGATAAATAGGGCGTTATCAGGCTCATATTCAAGTCTCGAACCAAACTCAACCAACCACACCCACACAAGAAGGAGTGGACGTATCGATCATAGATATGATCACTGGCCACCCTAACACTGTAGTCAGTCGTGGTAGTGGAAACCACGATCGAGTTAGTAGCAGTTGGACCATTCAGATATCTTAGAAAGTCTTCCTGCAACAACTACTTAAGCAGAGATGTGTCTGTCACAAGCACTAAACATCTCCAACATTAAGCACTCTCGGGTTCATAATTATGAAACTCTAACCCATCCTCACCGTAGCAAGTTACATAAAACACATCCTCACCCTCTTCTACAAAATGTATGTATTCAACATCTGAACAGGTGATGTTATGAATGACAAAATCATTCCACTTTGCTTCCTCAACAACACATAGTAACTCTGAGACTCCTTACACGAACTCTCCATCTGACCCCCACAATTAACTAAGTAAATATAAGGATTCCTATGATAGGAACCTCCTAAAATGTAATCATTATGCAATTCCTGTATATAAAAATTAATTTTTAACCATTGTCAATTAAATACTAATTAAACTAGTTTCTTAGAGAAATAACAGCTTGTCAATAATGGTGTTAACTTACAAACTCATCCAAAACATGTTGAGGATTGTTCACAGAGCAAATAAATTGATTACCAAACATGTTTACTGCATTAACGATTAAGATTTTAAAAAAATGCAAATAACATTTGAATGAAGTAAAAATCAGTAAATGTTATTACTTGGTATGTGTGTTGTTTGAAGAATCATGCCTGCTAAGTTCCGATGGCATTGTTTTGTGGGTGTGTGATTTGATCGGTTGAAAGAAGATGGAACGTTTATGTGTATGTGATTTGTTAATGTTAATGTGTTAAACAAGACTTTGGTTATTTGCAAAAAATGTCCTCGTCGATTTTCGTGCCAGTGAGGTAGCTGGAGTGTGTTAAAGGCGGGAAAGGTGAAATGACGAAATTATCTTCACGTGCAACGCACATAAGGACTAACTAATGGGATTTTTTAACGAGCGTTAGCAAAAAAACCAAATTTGCATGAACAGTAACCCCTCAGGTACCATTTTTGCAAAACGCAAATCGGTCAGGAACACTTTTTGCTAATTTTTTTTGTAAGAGGACAATATTTGCATTTTTGCCAAAGTTTAGGGACATTTATTGCAATTTACTCTTAATAATAATACGATTTGTTATTTTAATTCTAAGAGCATCTACTATGATAATCCTTTCTATATTAAGGTTTATAGATTTAAAACTTCATTAATTTATAAACCTTTTCAAATTATAAACCTATTTCTACTGTGGATAAAGCTATTCATTAACCTTTTGATTTCATAAAGCACACTTAACATTTACCAAATACTTAAATTTTGGACCTCTTCAAAATCCTATACCTATTCATGCCACATAGGCATGAAATATAAATCCACTATGCTTTATAAATTCTTAAACATCTTCATTCTTTAATACACCTTTTCACAAACCATAACAGTGGATGCTCTAATAACAATAATCTTCATTAATAAAAACTAGTCTTTTATGTTTTATAGTATTGTTTGTGCATTCCTGATAATGTGAAGTCACATTCATATTCTGATATTATTTTATTTGAAACAACTAATCTAACAAAAATCAAAGCCGAAATAATTTATATATTTTTAAACCTAAAACTAATATAATACTCCCTTCGTCTAAAAAAAAGAGTCCATCTTAATATTTATGTTTGTCCCAAAATAAATGTCCAGTTATTATGTATAGACAATAATTATGACTGGTTTTTCTATTTTACCCTTCTAATTAAAATTTGCATTAATTACTCATTTTTTATTTTTATATTAACTATGAGGTAAAAATAAATTTTTATTAATCAAAACTAGCATTAATTACAAATATTATAATTTCAACATTTTTTGTTTGTGGACTCTCTTTTTGTAACGGATGGAGTAAAAATTAAACCTAAAGCTCCGTGCGTGTACAAATATCTAAAACTAGTTTCAACTATTATAGTATCTTGATTTAACACATCATAAAGTTGTAAGTTTTTAAATATAAATATTGGTGAGTTATCCCCACCTTATGTTAGATAGGACCGTATCCAATCATTGAATACATTATTAACTTGTACAATGTACATCACTTTTTGTACGGTTTGATCAAACTTCTTCTAATGTGACAATATATAAGGAGTGTTTCTATTACATAGCGCTGTAAATACCACTTAACGTAGAGTGCACAAGTACACAACTCTACATCCACTTGCAGGCTTACAGCAACCAAATTCCAACTTTTCTCATAGGGAAATGATTTGCACACTCATGTTTTTTATTGGCACACTCCAACTTATGCATTAACCTGTTGTACTGTGTATACATCCTGCTTCAACTGTTTGTACATTGGAGTGTGCAAATCAAATAGTAATGTGTGCAAATCATCTCCCTTTCTCATATTATATTCACGGATGGATATACATCAAAACATTAAAAACAATATTTAGAAAAGGAAATAATTAAATAAAAAAGATATCAAATTAATTAATATTACTAATAAGATATGATAAAGATCTTGTTCTCAAAGCAATATAACGACGCCTTCCTTTTTTATATTTAAAAATTAATAATAATAATAATAATAATAATTATTATTCAAAAAGGGGTGAAAGCACAGATTGTGTCTAGACTCCCTTCTAATTTCATGTAATTTTCATGTTTGAATGAAATTTATTATTATTAAAAAAATAAAAAATAAAATAAAATAATAATAATAATAATAATAATAATAATAATAAAAGAAAAAAAGTTCCTTATAAAGGAAGTCATGGAAAAGTGGATATATTTTGAATTTCAAAAACCCCCAATAATTAAAAATTATTTACTCACCAATTTATTATTCATTATTAATAATAATATTACAGTATTATTATTTTCTTAATTAATTAATTTCCCCAAACCCTAGAAATTGCTTCCTCTTTATAAATTAATCTTCACATTATTTCTTCACATTTTTTCCTCATATTTATCTGTAAGTATATATTTTGTTTATTTTTTTTTTCTTTTTTAATTTAATTTCCAGTAAATGTTAAAAAAATATGTAATATCTCCGAATATATCGCGTCGTCCATTTGTTTACTGTAATTTTTTAGACCTTTTATTTATCTGTTAGCTGAATTTTGATCTTGTAGGGTTTATTTAGGGTTTAATATATGTTTTTTTTTTATATATTGCAGGTGATTTGTTGCCTTTTTCCAAAAAAAATTATAACAAATGAACGGATCTGAGTCCGGGCGTATGTTTGAGTTGACACAGGTGCCGCACTCCCAGACGGTGACGGGGACGGCACCTGCTGTCAACCGGGTGTACACGCCTGGTGTTACAGGAACAGTAACACAAGGCGGGTACAGTGTTGCTAGTGATGTAATGTCTAGCAGCACTAGTGGTACTGGTACTGGTAGTGGGAATATTGCTTTTCAGCACGGGATTAATATAAATGAGGGGGGTGGGAGTGGGGGTGAGCCGGTGATGAAAAAGAGGGGGAGACCGAGAAAGTATGCACCTGACGGGATGATGTCGCCCTCGGCTGTAAGGAGTGTGAAGGTGACACCTGTTAATGTGGGGGCTGCAGGTGGCGTGGTGAATGGAGGGTTTGGAGGAGGGGAGCATCAGCAGCAGATGCCACAGGTGGCTGCGCCGCCTATTTCTGCCGCGCCTGTTAGTTCTATTCCAATGGAGGATGGGTTTGCGAAGAAGGTTAGAGGGAGGCCTCCGGGTTCGGCTAATAAGAAGCCGAAAATAAGGGAATCTTTTGGTATGATGAGTTTTCCTTTTATGTGATGTGTGGCTAATTTCGTAGTGTAACGATGTATTTATTGTTGTTCGGTATAGGTTATTAGATTTGGTAAATGGGTTTAGTTTGCGTAATTTGTTTTTAGGTTGCAAGAAAGGATTCATACGACACTAAAATATCTAACTTTATTACTGTACCCTTGAATACCGGATATACAGAAGGATGAAAGGGTAAAGTTGTAAGTTTTAACCGTTTTAGTGGTTTATGGATCATTTTTATTGGCAAACAAATCATCTCCTTTTTTATATTGTATAAATCGCAACTCACATTTACAAATGTTACACATTCATCATTGTGCAACTCATGAGAAACAATGAAATGTGAACATGTACGATAAGTTGTACATTGACAGGTGGAAACATTGACTTTTCGAGTGTTGCTATTTTGATGACATAAAACGTTGCAATTTTCAGCCTTGTCAACTATAAATTGAATACTCACTAATGTCTTCCATAAGCAATATTTTTTTTACAAACTTTGACACCTTTGAAAGTATGTCATGTTTTCCCATGGTAAATCTGGTGTTTACTGCATGAAATACTGTTTAATTATGAATTGAGTAAATGACTGTTGAATTTTGGATCAATTTAGATCCATATTTATTGGTCTGTAGGTGTGCCTACAATAATATCATAGTGGAACATGGAATGTTTTTTTTGTTCGACTTTTTGTGACTATGTTTGGTGGGCTCTGCATCTGATTAGTTCTTATTTGACTTGACTATACATCTATATGGTATTCTTTGGACCCCATTTTCTGTTGAATTTTGTTCTGATACTATGATACCGGATTGTAGCTTAGTTTCATGTTAGTTAAATACTTGAAGTTGCGATGTAAATGATAGGAATACGTATATTTACTAAAACTAAGGATCTGGTGCACGTTGGACCTAAACGTTTTTTATTACCCATGGATAATTTGTGAGTGGATGTTATCGAAGTTTGTAGCAATGGATTAATGTATGGCTGTATGCACATATATAAGTAATGGTGACATGTTAAAAAAATTGAGATTTATTTTGTAACTTCATTTGTTCTTGCGTACGTAGTATATTCCAAATTGCACGTGATCCGAAACTTGTGTTTGTTACTCTCACTGTCATTGTTGGGTTTAGAAATTTGGTATGTCTTGTCTTGCTTATTTTGATAATTTGGTGTGACTTATGTTGCTATCGGCATTTATGTATGCAGCCATGAATCATCGATATACTTAGTAAACTTTTATTAGGCACTGCAATTTGTAATCATTCGTTTTATTATCCTATTAAATCTTGTCTTGTAGGATCAGGAGGGTTTGGCTTCACTCCACATATCATCGTGGTGCAGCCTGGAGAGGTTTCTTTCATACCCATTGTTATATTCTTGCTTTAATTGTATTCAACTTAACGATTTCATCATGTTAATCTGCTTTAATTGCAATTAAAGCCGGTAGAAGTATACCAAGAACTGTGAAGTAACTAGTGTTATATGCCTGTGTTTAAAAAAGCGCACATCAGGCGCGCCTGATGCGTGATGCATTGTGATGCGCGGCTCTGTTGCATCAACCCTGATGCGTTGCGTTTACGAGATGCGAGATGATGCGCGCGCATCAGGCACGCATCAGCGCTTTTTTGCGCATCATGTACTTATGGCCTTATAGCATAAAATTGGACTTAATAATGTGTATTGGGCTTCTTCTCATGGGCTTTACTTTTAAGATATGGGTCCAATTTGACTAATTCCCTATAAACGATACGACTTTTGATCTTAGTTTCGACTATTTATGTATTTTAGCGATATAGAATCGTGAACTAGGAACATGCATGGTATCTTTTGACATTAAATGTGGTATAAATGTGTTTTGTGCATTATATATAATTTAAATATTTTTTTATAAAATTGTCGCCTCGGGTACGTGATGTGCGCGCATTCGCCTCGGCGCCTCGCGCCTCGGCTTTTTGACCCTTATTGCATCGACGTGCATCGCGCTTTTTAAAACCCAGTTATATGCTAAAGGAAAAACGGGCAATATTCTGAAAAAGGAGTAAATTGTTCACAAACTGATCTATCTTTGCTTTCCATTTCAATTTAATTTTAATCTTTTATGTCTTTCCGGTAATCTTTTGTCTTGATACATAAAGATAATCTGTACTTTACATCCTTGTGGACATTTTTTCTTCTTCCTGTAATCTTATACATTAAGATTAATCTATTTTAAGCCAAGTTACCTCAGTATGTACTACCCCCATCTCAAAATAAATGCAACTTACCGTTGGGATGTGACAATTTTCTTTTAGGTAAGATTTCAATCGATATAGACATATTACCCGGCAATAATTGTAATAGGGTATCGGTACCCTTTATTTCATTTCAAAAGGCTAATATTCACTCATGAGATTATATGCCTAACTGCCAAGACAAAATTTTACATGTATTTATTTACACACACACACATATCAAGTCAAACTTTCACATATTATGCTCGTTCCGATCTGAATGTCTATCATGAGTATGCTTTAGCATGATAATTAAATACTATTACCGAGACATTAATCGCTAATGTGACTAATCAGTTCTTTGCAGTGTAAATTTCCTTCTGTACTCATGAACAAAATTTATGAAATTTTCAGGATGTGCTAAATAAGATTATGTCATTCTCTCAAAATGGACCAAGGGCCGTATGCATCATGTCCGGCATTGGTGTCATCACTAATGTAACACTTCGTCAAGCAGCAACATCTGGAGGAACTGCAACTTATGAGGTTTGTCTAATTTTCATTTTAGCGATTTAATGTAATGGATCTACATAAAGAAATGGTTGCTAATACCAATAAATGTCTGTGTTTGTTCAGTGTTGTAAATATCGGTCTTGGCGGCCGATATATCAGTGATATATCGCTTATCGGCGGTCGACAGATACGATATTTCACTTATCGGTCAAATTTATCGGTTTGATCAAAATCGGTCAAAATCGGTTATATCGGTCATATCGGTCAAATATCGGTCATATCAGTCAAATATCGGTCAAATCAGTCAAATTTATTGGTCCAGGTTCTTTCGAGTCAATCAGTCATATATTGGAGTTTAATTGGAGCACTTTGGTAGTACACCAATTCTCTCTTATAAGTTACAAATATAATTTATGTTTTGTTTTGTGTTACATATGTTGCATTTCAAAAATATACATAAATTTCTTTATAATTTATGGTCACCGATATATCACTGATATATCGCCGCCATATCGGTCTTGGCGCTTGGCGGTTGTCGACCGCCGAGGTACCGCCGAGCGATATTTACAACACTGGTTTGTAATCTATGGAAGTAGATTAATAATGTATTAATATTAGTGATAAGTTACATATTGTGTAGAGAACATCATCAACATTTCTTGCCTAACTACTGAAATTAGAGAGTTAATAATGATCAGATATGCATCCAAATATATCAGATACTTTATTGACTTATTGCTTCTATAAACTATGAAGGAATGTATTGTAATCAATGTTGCAAAAATCGTGAATCGGTACTGAGGCGGTCCGGGACCGATTAGCGATTTTTTACCGATTAATCGGCCGATTTTCTTGACTCGGCCGATTTCCGTGGAATTCTCTCCAAGGTCCTGGGCCGATTACCGATTAATCGCCGATTAATCGGCCGATTTTTGCAACACTGATTGTAATCACATATACATACATATTATACACAGTAAATTTCAATCGGCCGATTTTTGCAACACTGATTGTAATCACATATACATACATATTATACACAGTAAATTTCAGATACTTTACATCTGACAATATCCATGCAGGGGCGTTTTGACATATTGGCTCTCTCGGGTTCATTTGTGCAATCGGATGCATATGGCCAGCGCACGAGGACAGGTGGACTTAGTATCACGTTATCTGGACCAGATGGTCGGGTTTTTGGTGGTGTTGTAGCTGGACTTTTAGTTGCTGCGTCTCCTGTTCAGGTTTTCCCTAATTTTCTTAATCTTTTCTGAGTCATATTCTCGTTTATTATCTGCAATTCTAGCTACAACATTACAAGTTTTTTTGCATAGTAAATGTTACCTGCAACAAGTTAGTTCTGATTATCTGATATTTACAGGGCTCATTTTACATGTTAATACTAAAAAATTTCTGAATTTACCAAACATTCAAATAGTTGATTGTTTTCTCAAATCAATGTCATCAACAAAAGCACCTCCAGACGCCATCTCTTGCAGCCAATTTTTTTTACAACTTGTAGTTTTAATTCTACTTCACATGATTAATTTTGAAACGCTATGGTAAACACCCCCTAAGACAATTGTTCTTGTCACCCGATACAACTGTTTAATGTATCGGTCAAGCGATTAATATACCTTTTTCTCCATATTACTAACAAAGGTTATTGTGGTGCAGGTTATTGTAGGTAGTTTCCTTCCTGAAAACTCTAAAGAACCTATGGCGGCTAACCACGTCGAACCATTGAATGCTACACCAAGGGCCACACAAGCAAACCACATCACAGGACCAAGCAGCGCACAGTCTCATGGGACCCTAAGCGAGTCATCAGGTGGGGCTGGGAGTCCAATGAACAGAGGTAATGACAGTAGTCCTCATGGCATGGCAAGCATGCCATGGAAGTGATCTTTTTCAGCTTCAAGTATTTATGGACTAGCCGGTTGAGGGTATAGTTGTACTTTAGTGTAGCATTTTGTGTAACTTCATAGTTGAGTTGCATAAGACATCCCATGCAGATATTCAGCAGCGGCTTATATTTTGCTGGAGATGATCTTTTTTCCAGGGTAGAATGGTCAAATCCAATGCTGTATTAAAGTGTGGTGTACGAGTTGGATTTGATCATAACCCTGAGTTAATTATGTAATGATGTTAAACCAACCCATGGTTGCCGTCATTGTGTCATGCATTAGCAATTGGAGTCTTTAATTATATGCATTTAGGGGAATATTATTTTTAGAATCTTGAATATTTAATATTTAGCTGTTGTGTCTATTAATGTAGTATCTATTGTTACGAAGCATCTTGGTGATTAGCACTACGCACCTGATTCCTGTTTGTTGAGCCAAAGATCTGATTGACCGAAGATTGTTAAGCTTTAAATTTGTTACCATCCATCATTAGGATCTCAATATTTTTGGGTCAAAATTTGCATTTGCTGTTATCATCATTTCCTCTAATATATCATTTTTATGAAAATGACTCGGTGCACAAAAGTGTAACGACAAGATATATTAGAGGTGGGCAGGTGTCAAAATATGTGGGTTGGGTCACGGGTCTAGATGAGTTTAAGTCTAAACACGTCTAGGTCTAGATGGTCTTTTGAAAACATGAGTCCGGTCTACACGGGTTTGGTCGGGTGACCTGTCTATTTTAATTTTTAATATTTTTTTTTATCTTGTGTAAAATATGAAAAAAGTGAAAAAAAAAAGTAACATTTTTTTTACTCTAGATTTGTCTAGACCCTGGTCAATTGTTATATAATTGTCTTTTTTATTAAATAACCAATTTGACGCATCTATAATATATATAAGGAGGTCAAACTAGAATCATCTTTAATTGACTCATGTTTAAGCAACGAGTATAAATTCAGTGATTAGAACGAAGAGAAGAAAAATAACGATCACGTTTGTTAATCAGTGGTTAAGCATACAGTAGTAATACTTATTGCTAATATGCATGCTATAGTCAGCACTTACACCTGTGGAGCCAAAATTGACTTGATTCACCGGATCCCTTATCCCCCTTCCTCAAGCTCTTTCCAGAATACATTAGCTTCGTTCGTGTTTCAATGAAAGTTTGGTCCGACATTCAAATGTTCCATCTTATCCTATTCCTACATCATCGGAAGGAATAGGGAATGTATTATCAGCACTCTTATTGAGGTGAGATCTATGCAAAACATAGAGTATTTAAAGAACAAATAAACCAATATCAATCATCTATCCACCTTTCATCTAATGGATGAGATGAAGCCAAAAATAACAAACAAGGGCAAGATAGTAAAATCACGTGTCTCAATAAAACCAAAAAAATATCAGGATCCACCTGAATATCTTGCCGGAATCACCATTCCTACGCCGGAATCACCATGAATCCGATGGATTCATCAACAAAACCACCGGATTCATCCACAAACCAGTCCGAATCATCAACAAACCCGTCGGATTCATCAATAATCCTGACAGAAGACGACGCCGCAGCTGTTACTCTAATTCCGATTAACTGGAAAACACAAACGCCGCCGTTCATCAATAATATCGTTGAGAATCAACAATTAATGAATGATATAGATGAAAATCACTTAATCGAAGTTACAGTAGATGATTTAGTTACAGAAGGTGATTTACCGAAGATGAAGATGAAGATGTTACTGTAAAAGAAGTTCATGGTAAAATCCCTTTCATAATGTAATTTTTTTTGTTTAATGTTATAGGGTACATCGAATCTTATTGGATTTACATTTAATCATGTGATTCATTATTAATGAATGAATCCTATAGGATTCATCAATTAATCCTATGGTATTAATAGATGAATCCTATGGGATTTATCAAATGAATATCACCAGAATTTAGTATGAATCCCTTGGGATTAAGTAAATCCCATTAGGAATTCAATCCATTTATTTTAGATTATTATATACAATTGTGAATCCCATGGGATTCTTTGTGGATATCATGGGATTCTTTGTGGATTCATTATGAATCCCATTGGATTAATGAAGAATCCCATGGGATTCATTGTTTGTAGATTTCCTAATCCCTTGAGATTCTGCTTTTTATATACAGATTCTATGAAATCACCAAGACCAACTTTATATGAACACACTGAGACACCGGGCGGATTGGTATATTGGGAGCCTCATGTAGAAGGACTTCCTATACCATAAGAGGGAAAATACTATGACACTCTAGATGAAGCTATAGATATGTATGGTAACTACGCTGAAGCAGGAGGTTTTCAAATTAAAAAAGCAGGACAAAAATTAATACAATCTGGAGTGGTACAACTCAAATACATCATGTGCAACAAAGAAGGAGCTCCAAGACATATTAATATCGACACTTTGGATGCTAAAGACAGTAACAAACAAAAAAGAAATACAACGATGCATGTAACAGATAGTGAAGCTCTAATATATTTATGAGATTCTTTATGAATCCCATGGGATTTATTATGAATCCCATGGGATTTTTTTTTTTTTTTTTTTTTTTTTTTTTTTTTGTAACATGTTTTTAAATTTTTTTTTTATATAACAGGTTGTAGAGCTCGTATAAGATAGGAATTGGATGTCGTTTCTAAAAAATACAAGCTAGTTCAGTTTATTGCAAAACACAACCATATGCTCCTACCAAAAGAGTACAAACATTTTACAAAAAAGCAAAGAAGAATGACACAAGCAGAAAAAATGTTCATTGTTAAAGCAGCAAAGAACAAGATTGGTCCAACAATACGGGCTCACAACTTGTTAACGAGTATGAAGGGTGGGTATGAGTATGTTCATGGGACAGTTGATGATTTTAAAAATGAAATGCGGGATGTTAATATGTTCATTGGGGAAAGTGACGCACAAATGCTTATAGATAATATGGAAAACAGAAAGATATATGTGCCGAACTTTACATTTCAATATAAGGTAGAAGAGAGTAAGTTAGTGGCTTTGTTTTGGGCTGATGAAGTTGCAAAATACAATTATAAGGAGTTTGGAGACATAGTATCATTTGATGCAACATTCAGATGTAACAAGTAAGTTTTCTATTTAAATTACAAGATTATTTCTGAAATCCCATGAGATTCTGTGTGAAATCCCATGGGATTCTCTGTGAAATCCCATAGGATTCTCAGGTGTAATCCTATGGGATTCACACTGAATCCCATGGAATTCACAGTGAATCCTTTGAGATTGTGTATGTAATCACATGGGATTCTGTCATTAACACTTATATTATTTTTAGGTACAATATGGTGTTTGTACCATTCACTGGTGTCGATAATCATGGAAAGTGTGTAACACTTGGTTCGGGAATGCTATTACATGAAGACACTGAATCATATACATGGCTACTAAGAGCATTTATGACTGCTTTCAACAAAGAACCAACCATGGTGGTACCAGATCAAGATGAAGCAATGAAGAGGGCCATTGAAGCCATTTTCACAAAATCGAACACACAGACTTTGTATGTGGCATATTCACCAAAAGATTCCAGCAAAGGTAATTTATCGAGTTTACAAAAAATGTGTTTTTTTATCGCATGTAATATATAGATTATTTACATGGGATTCTGTATGGATCCATATGTGAATCCTATGGGATCCATCTGTAAATCCCATGGGATCCATCTGTCAATCCCATGGGATTCACCTATATTTATATCATGTTATTTATGCTGATAATCAAATTCTAAAACTATCTTTATCAAAAACAGATTTGTAAAGAAATATACGTAGAAACAGATTTCAAGAAGCGTTTTAACAAGATTATTTGGAATATGTTCATTGAACCGTTGGAATTTGAAGAGAAATGGTCTAAGTTGATTGAGGATTTTGGTTTGCAAAATCACAAATGGATGACCAAGATGTTTAACCTACGAGAAATGTGGATTCCAGCTTATTTTATCGACTCACCATTGTTTGGTTTGATGAGAACCACATCAAGGTCCGAGAGTGAAAACTCGTTTTTCAAAAGTTTCAAAAGCCCAGGAGCAACGCTAGTTAGTTTTATGATGTCCTATGAATCAGCAATGGAAAGACAACGATATAGGCAAGAATATTTGGAGTTTAAAACATTTGACACGGCTCCAAAATATCTAACACAGTTACAGATTGAACGTCATGCATCAAAAGTGTATACTAGAACGATATATCTTCTTGTACAAAAGGAAGTATATGAAGCATGCTGGACTTGTACGATTCAAGATTTAAAGATAGAAGAAGGTTGTGAGATTTTCATGATAAGAGACAAAAATCCGTGGGTTTACAGAATCCTTAATAAGGAACTTGCAAAACAACAAGCAGAGGAAGAAGAAACAGAAGCAAAGAGAAAATTTATAGATGTAACAACTATGGTTTTGGCAGGTCAGTTTAGCTGATAGTCTTGACTCGGTTGACGTTTGTTTGGTGTGTCTTAGGTGTTTGAAGTGATATAAGTGAGTTTTAGCACTAAATCCCTTTGCATAAATGGTTTTATTGTGATTTGGAAAGTTTGGAATTTGGGAAAGTTCATTTTTGATCACCTTTGTGGTGTAGAAATGACTTGTGTAGTTTTGGTGTTTTTGTGTTTTTGCGTAACGAGTCTTCGTTCATGTGTTTGAGCGTTAGCAGGTTACGAGGAGTTTGTTTTTATGAGTTATGTTTCAAAAGAGTGTGCAATTCTGTTTTTGGAAACTTTATTTTTGGAAATGATATTTTTCCGGGTTGTCGTAAAAACTGAGGTTTATCGCGTAAGACGCTAGGATTAGTTACGGCTATTTATAAAATATGAAAAGTATGAGGTTTTGAGTGTAATAAATAAATTTAATAAAAAAATAAAAAATATATATATAAATAAAAGGGGCGGCCGATTTAGGGGGATAAGGGGAAAAAGGAAACCTAATTTGAGTCCAAATATGACTCTTAGGCCCAAAGATTATCCATAATTAATATAAATACAAACCAAACAACCCTCAAACATTTTTTTTTAAGATTTTGGTCGTTCATGGGAGGCCAAGGAAGAAGAAAAAAATTAGGGTTTATAATTTGGAAGCAATAATCAAGAATCAAGGTAAAATTCTTAAAATACATGTTCAATTGTTTGATTAATTATTCAAATTCATGTAATATTAAGTATGATGGATCTAGGGTTTGTAAGTTTCTGTAAATTAATTAATTAAAACATGTTGCGATCAATTAATGATTATATTATGATGATTGGTGAAGAGAATTGAGTGTAAAACACGTTAGTTTATGTGTTAAGGTTTGGACAGAAAACTACGGCTGTAAAGATGTGAGTGTAAATAACAGATGGTGAAGATTTAAGTCACGAATTTTAGGTCTAAATTGAAGTTTAATGAAAGATCTTTTCAAAAATTCCAGCCACGATTGATTTCAAGGTCGGGAAGTTCATCTTTTGATTTTTCTTTGTTAAGGTGTCAAAGCTGTCAAACCGGGACAGAATTTGGGTAAAAGTTTGATAGTGTTTTGTGGTTGTAAAAGTGGTATTTTGACTAGACCTTCTGGAATAGTTAAGTATTAGGTTATATTAGACTACCACGAAAAGGATTCGCGATAAAAACTTGTGGAAGTATTTTATGTAAATCAAAACTTTTTGGTGTACGTTCAGATCCGAATTTGAGTAGTTGACAAGTTTGATTTTCTTTTGAGTATTTGTGTGTGTTATTGGTCCATGGCCTTATGGGATTAGCTTCTATGCTTATGAGATACCATGGTGAATTTTTAGTATGAGTTGTTGAGCTTTATTTGTCGTGATTTTATGTGGGCGAATGTACTCAAAAATTCTGCGTTTTCTGATTTTAAGAGTGCAAGGGATTTAGTGAGTGTTAAGTTATGGTAGTGGTTAGTATGGTGTCTAGGAGATCCATGGTGGGTCATATGAGTCTTAGACATCCATCATATGGGTATTACATGGGTTATAGCTTTTAGCTTGGCCATGTGTAATGTGGATTTATTTTGTGTGTTATAGATTGTGATTGGTTTTGTGGAAGCTGCAAGGTTTGAGGTGAGTTCATAGTCTCACTTTTTAACTTGTTTTAAACTTAGGATGGGAATGATGCTTGTCTTAAATGATTTGAATTACTGTGATTATGTGTATGTGTGTTAAAGAGCTCGGACTTTTAATGTTATCGTATTTATGCTATATGTGAACGGTAATGATATGATGTGTGATTCTGTGTGGTCCAATTGGGAGGGTGCTTACCCTGTTGCTCGTGCATACGACCTATTTGGAGAGTAGCAGCCCTACTCACTTTTATGTTGTGTGGTCTGATCGGAGGGTATTAATTTACCCATTTTTTTGGGAGCGGGGTTCACGTTCCGGCCCGGTATGTTGTGAATTTGGATCGGTGGGCATGTTCCGCCCGATGGTTGCCTTATGTGTGATGTTGCCTTGTAACATATGTAGCTTGTATGATAACTATAATTATTTGTCCAACTATATTTTATAATCACAGTGATTTGGTTGCCTAGAGTGTATGTGTGTCTTAAACCTATGAATCTCACCAACATTATGTTGACGTTTTAAGCATCATTTTCGGGTGAGCTTTCTAAGGATAAGATAGAAGGAAGTGATTAGACGAGACCTTAGTTGCATTGGAAGTGGTTTATCTGTGCATTTGGAGTTTATCATGTTGTTTCCTTTCGGGTATTGTTATGACACTTTGTGTCTATACTTTGCCATTTTTATTGCATGTAGTTATTCTCTATATAGACACCATGTGTTGTGATGATATCCATGAAGTTACACCCGCGCGTTTCCGCTGTGGCGGGGTGTGACAATATACTATAAGGTATGTTGTTATTCAGCATGAATCATCTATGCATCAACATGAATCCCGTGGGATTCATTATGAATCCAATGGGATTGACTAGTTAATCCCATGGGATTCATTATGAATCCAATGGTATTCACTAGTTAATCCTATGGGATTCACTAGTTAATCCCATGGGATTCATTATGAATCTAATGGGATTGAGAAATGAATCCATTGGGATTGACTAGTGAATCCCATTGGATTCTTGTTGAATCCCATGAGATTAGTTATGAATCTATGGTTTTCAGGATGAGTTTTATATTTTTTATATTTTTGTTTTTTGTTCAAAAAAAGGTACTGGATAATATAGAAGATGGGTCGATGGTATGCACTTGTAGACATTTTCCCCGATTTGGTTTTCTATGCCGACACATATTCTGTATCTTCAAGAACCGTGATATTAACGTCATTCCAAAATAGTATATTTTGAGGCGTTGGACAAGGGATATAATACCACCTGAATTGAGAAGGAAAAGAAATAGATATGGGGGAAAAATGTAGAAATTGAAAGACTTACAAATGAAGCAACTTCTGTGGTGGATGATTGTTTATTCAGGTTAGGCAATAATGTAGAGAAGATGGGTGATTTTGTAAAAAAGTTGAAGACGTTGAAAACAGAAGTGGAGGCTGAGATGCCAAATCATCCTTCAATAGAAACTAGAGATGTGATTGGTGAACATTATGCTATTTCTAAACCTAAGGAAAAAAATAGTTAACAATCCAACAAGGGTAGGAAACAAAAGGAATATTACAGAAAAAAGGAACGTAATAAAAGGCGAAAGAGTGAGAAAGAAAAAGCACTTGGAGTTAAAAAGAAACAAAAGAAGAAATGTGGCTTTTGTAGAGTGAAGACCAACTTGCACACAAAAACAACTTGTCTGGATAACCCAAATGCAAGGCGAAAGCCGAAACCAACAGTTTCTTGAACAAACTTTTATATTCTGGTTTTATGTTAGTTCTTTTTTCTTCTTTACTTGAATATTTAGATGATTTGCAAAGAAATTTATGAATTTATTAGTTATTTTTCTTCTTTAATTAAATATTTAGATGATTTGCAAAGAAATATCATTCAAATTTCTGAATTTGTTAGTTATTTTTGTTAGGTCATGATTTTAATAACATAATCACTTAGAGATCTAGAGAGAGAAAGAGAGTAGAGAGAGAGAGTGGAAGGAACTCTTAAGAATGGAATGAAAGAAAATGAAATTACCAAGAGAACCAACCCCTCTCAAAGGAGAGGTTACATAGTATATATAGGTGAGGACTAGGGCAACACTCCCTTCCTCCCTATCTTGAAAATGAAATGGGCTTAAGGCCCATGGGCTTGCTACATAAGCCTTAAGTTATAATAAACATACAAGCCTTAGCAACCTATTACAAGTAAATGACCGAGACTTGATAAATAGTAAAAACTACGTTCCCAACAATCTCCCCCTAAGGGTCGGTCATCAAGGTTGCTTGACGTCTTCGTCTTAATCTTTGACTTTCAATGCTTTAGACGTCTTCTAAATCATTCATCGTTCTTTGTTCTTAGTTGATGTAGTTGTGATCATCTTATTACAAAATGTAATGACCGAGACTTGAATAAATATAAAAGTACATTCCCAACAATCTCTCCCTAAGGGTCGGTCATCACGGTTGCTTGACGTCTTCTTCTTTGTCTTTGACTTTTGACTCGTATAACTTAAGACGTCTTCAAAAGAGAGTGGGTGTTCTTTTGCTTCATTGTTCATTGTTCGTAATAGATGTGGTAGTGATCATCTTATGAAGTTATCTGCCATGCGTCACTTCTGCGTCTATGGTGGTCGTCGTCCATTCCAACATGCTCATACACCTTTGAACTTAGACATTCACATGCACGTAGTTCCCTTTCATTCACATAGATCTTTAGTCCTTAAACTTTGTAGATTCTTCTTTTTGGCGTAGAATCTAATTTTGAACATTGTGTTGCTTAGATCTTTGAGGGAGCTTTTGTTGACTTCAAGATGTATGTATGAGCATGCGGAATCAGTCTCCATGGAGATGATATGTCCCTGAAAGTAAACAGTTAGCAATAAACAACCGGTACTTACAGATAAGAAATTAGAGATCGTCAACAGCATAGTGTGAAGACTCCTTCTAACCCTTATCAAGGCCGTTCCCATATCAGATACTCCCGAAGGAGCTTACGAGACCTACTAGGTAGCTCAATGACTGGGTGAGTCGCTGGGGATCACTCCACGACTGTAGACCGTTAGAAACCACCGCAAACACTAAGCGTAACTCACGAGGAGTTACCGAAGTGACCTGCTGTCAGGGCTGTTTGATGTTGACCCTGGCAGGAATTTCCGTTCAATCATTGAGAAATACGTATGTAATTCTCTCATAAACGTTCTCGGCAGATTGCTAAGATCTGCGAAGGACTCGATAGTTTACAGCTGGTTCCCATTGATGTAGAACACCAGTTGTAGAAATACTAAGTGTTCCTAAGAGATCTTTGATGTATCTCATGGCTCTAGACTCGATAAGTGCTCACTTAGGTTTCCTATACGGAGACTAGGGAGGGGTCCCCTGCTTCAATATCAATTATCTCTAAGAGATAAGTCGATAGATTACACTGGTTCCCCGTGAGAATGAAACAAGCTCTTTTAAGAGAACTTGAGTGGTTAAGAAGGTTTAGTGCATTGCGTCACTGGGTCCATGACGACTTTATCTTCAATACCGGTGTTGCCTTAGCAACAACCAGTAGCATATGAGTTGAACCCGGTGTCTGCCCTAAGGTTGAATCACATGGAGGGCTATTTCTTTTCACCCTTTTCATTACTTTTCTTTTTAATTCTTCAACCCCTTCTTTCTCCTTTCATTCTTTACTCCTTTTTTCGTATCGTACCTAAGGACTTCTAGTTCTAACTATTGGTGGTGTCCTTGGGTAGATCCCTCCGGCTTAGGCGGATCATAGGACGGTTATTTCCTAACCTTAGTCACCTTATAACTCCATGACTATCCAATAATTGCCATTGAAACCTTTGAAAATCTCTCAAAGTGTTTGTGTTTATCAAACATTTTGTTTAACACTTTGAGAGTTTTATGTTTTTCTTATGAAGGGCTCCCCCTTCACATGTGCTCATATGTATTTAATAAATTTGCACATGCGGGAGGAGCGAGCACTTTGAATTGATCCACTTTCAGTGAACAAGACCGATTCGAGACACGCTTACATCACTAGTTAGACTAGCTTGAAGTTATTACCCGGCCTGGTCAAGTCCACAGAAAGTTTCTCGAAACGGTACATTTCTACTAAGACAAATCCTTTTCGAGACACGCTTACGTGGCTAGTTAAAGAGTTCCATTGTCAGCTTTTAGGTGACAACTAGCTCTAGTAACTAGCTTGATGTTATTACCCGTCGAGGAAAAGTCTTTTCGATTTTACTAACTTTTATGTTTTGTCAATTCCTGGGTGAATCTGAGTCTAGCTCGCATGAGATTTGACTTTTCAGCAACATTTAACTTTCATATTTTAATCACTTTCCTTTTCTCCCCCTCAAAAATAGCATATAAGATGTTGTTTTTGATAAACATTTGATTAAAATATGCTTTTTGAGTCTTATGAGGAGATATCAACAAGAACTTTTGTTTTCCAAAACGATGAGTTTTCAAGTGCTCCCCCTCAACAAGTGAATACTCATTGAGGTGAAATACTTGTCTTTTGAGCAGAATTATGAAAATCAGAAAATGTTTGATTAATTCTACTCAAAAGTAAGAAGCCTTCGCTCCTTATATATAAGGATTGAGGCACTGAAGCGTACCTCAGGGTCCTTTCAATACAAGTGCGGGTTGTACACTGTAATGTGTGCACAAACCATAAAAACATGATTTTGACAAAGCATTTAGATTAGGAAATACTCCCCCTCAAAACGAGCATATGTTTGTACATTTTTAAACTTTGGAGCGAATTGGGGAGTAACGATTTGAAAAATCTTGAGCAAAATTTTGAAAAGTTTTGAAAAAAAAACCTTTTGAAAAAATTTGAATAAATTTTGCTCAAGATTAAGAAGTTTTAGTTAAGCTTAGCATGAGAACTTCTTTTGGTTTTCAAGGAAAAGTGCACGTATGGATTTAATGAATGGTTTAGCAAGGCACTCTCCTTTCTTTGAAACCCGAGTTGTACACAGAAATGTGTGCACAAGTCGTTATTTTGATACAAAATTAGTTTTCTTTAAACGAAATACTCCCCCTTAAATAATGAATGTTATTCGATAGACAGTCTTCTTGAGCAGAATTTTGAATCGTATAATAAAATACTTTTTGAAAAATTCGTGAGATGATTCTACTCAAGGTTCTAGAAAACACAATCAAGTATTATACGACAAAGAATGCTTGAAATTCAAAACTCTTTTACTGTTGAAAAGTTGTTTGAGACTCAGAGTCTCTCTTTTGAGTTTTAAAATCTGAAAAAAAATTCCATCTAAAGTTGAACCTCATGAGTTCTTTTTGAAGATTTTGATTTTGTAATGAATGGAAAATTTCCGGTATTTGGGATGTTCAGATCAGAGACATTCTTTTATTGAAGCCAAAGCATTCCAGATTTTGAAAATATGAAAGGTTTTGAATGACTTTGCTTTGGTCTCCACACTTGCTTTACCGGTGTAAGACAGGAGTGTAGAGTTTGGAAAAATTTGTTTCTCACCATTTTGAATCCATTTACCAGTTTAGCCTTTAAACACATTTTGTCCTTTGACCTCAAAATATGTTCCATAAGAAACATTTTGTCGAATGTTGAAATTTTGACTTTCAATGGGATGACATGTACTTGCACACAGAGAAAATGCATCAGGCACAAACAAGTATACAGATGAATCAAGAAACTCATTCTAAATCAATCTAAGTGCTCAGAATTCTCAAAATAACACACAAGATCACAGATAAATTCTTTCTTTCACTCGAAACTTTCCAATTATGATTATGGTTTGGGGTTATGATTTGAGTCTAAGCACACATGTTAGCATCAAAATGCAGGAATATTGAACAAACAAATGTCCTAGTAATAGCAGCAAAGACATCGACATCTTAAACCCTAAATCACATGATTCTAAACCTATGTTTTTCCTAATCGAGCAAACACACCAATCTAGCATTCTTTAGTGTTCTCTAAAGCTATATAAACTAGTTAATTAGACTAAACACATAAAATTGAAAGCCCTGATTGATAACCCTAGTTTCTGATTATGCCTTTTTGACCGTTGAAAACACTTGAAATATTTAGGGAACGATTGGACAACAACCATGAAGAAATTAGAAACTCACAAATGAAAAGAAATCGAGGAAAAAAAATCGTAAGTCTGATTTGTTGAGGTTTCTAATTATGTGTGAAACTTTTGAGAGCATTTGTTGAAACATTTATTAGAGCCCATTTTATTTTCCATGCAAGATCCTTTCACCTTAGTTTAAGACATTTGTGAATTTTTACTCATTAAAGGTTAATTACTTTTCCATTTGAAGTCCAAACTAGATAAATTTGGAATCATTGCAGAAAAAATTTCCTTTCTCCCCCTCGAATTAGCATATATTACGTGAAACCTTTTTGTACATTTTAATTCGAGAGATCATAGAAGTTTTTGAAAAATGAGATTTTAATCCAAATGATGAAGAAACATTTTATCCTTGAAGAATAAAAATGAGGTGTCCAAACTTCATGATATTGTGAAAAGTTTTCTCCCCCCTCAAAACATGTTCCATTTTGACAGAGAAAAGCAAAATTGGTTTAAATGGAGGAACATAGTTTTGAAGATTTGAAGTTTGTACACAAAGAAAGAAGATTCTTTTTGTAGGAAAAATATTTACAGAAAGACTTTGATGTTTGACTCTTCTTAGGTTTTAAGAAAATTTTGCAAATCATTGGAGTCAAACATCACATACATTTTTGTGAATTAAATCAACAAACCTTACTGGAGGTAATAATCTCGCATGTGAGCAGGATCCAAATTGCGTGTAGACGACTCAGTGATGTCAGGAATGAGTTGAGCCAGTGCAAACGGATTAAAGAACGCCTCTGGGTCATGCTCTGCGGTTTGTGGAACTGATTTTAGGTATGGAGTCTTCAGCTGATTGTCGTGAGTTGGACCCGGTTTGTTCTGTGGTTGTTGGAGATGCAATTGGAGGACCGTTTCTCCCAACAATTGTTGTCGTTTGTGAGGTGAATCAGGTACTTGATGGTGATCAAGATGTGCAGCGGAAATTGGTGAGACCTCATAGGGACGGTTGACAATCGTATCATCAAACAATGGAGCAAACATGGTTTCCACTTCTTTACGGGTGAGAGACAATGGTTCAGCCGAAGAGTCCGGAGAGTTAAGACGGTTGAATTCGGATCCTAAGCTGTGTTGCTCAGAAGCCATTGTTGAAGTGCGGGTCCGAAACTGAATTATTCCGAAGCCATTCCTGGAGAATCTGTAAAGAAAGAAAGAAGAGAGAAGAAAAAACAGAGAACAAGGATTCCCAAGAGTAAATGGGTTTCAGATGATAGAAGCATAAAGATGTAGTGTCAATTATCTTCTTGACACTCGAACACACAATTCCGATGGTTTTCATTCTAGTCTCAGAGGTAGAAGTTCTGGAGATCACATTAGTTTTGGTGCAAATGTCTAAAATCTTTCCTGTAGGAATCCACCTAAGACCAATTGATTTGAAAATTCTACCCGTGGGTACCCACCTAGTGTTAGATCTAGGAGAAGTTTTCCTTTTAGATGCAGTTGAATGAATTGTGGAAGCATCACTTCTTTGAGAAAACCTACGTCCTATGTTGATCCACTTCTTAGGTTTCTGACTTATGACTTTTGGTTCAACGGGTTTGTTTGTCTTAGTCGATTGAGCCTTTTCAAGTGAATTTCCCTTTTGAAGATATTTTAAAGCACAAACAACATGATTATTTACGCAACTACTCTTAGAAGCTATCCAATTCCTATTAGTTTGTTGATTACTCTTAGGTTTTGGTGTGCTACTACAAGCAGTGTTCTGTACTACAGTGGAAGGCATCACATGAGGTTTTGAACCTAGAATTCCATCCTTTTGAAGTAGCGCCTTTTTCCTAGCCTTTTCTAGATCATAGTTCTTGTACATGTCATATTTGCCATAAAACTCTTTACTTTTAATGCTCGTTTTAGACACTGTTTTCGAACTGATCCTAGATGAGCCAGGTATAATCACGTGTTGAGATTTAGCAGACACAGATGCATTTTCCTTAGGCTAAGAATGTGGAGTGACTGGTTTTGTCAAATTGTTTTTCTCAACAACTTGGGAGGCAAACCGAGGTTTTGAAAATTTGGGTCGTTCAGATTTAAATGCAGTTGGTTGTCTAACCACTGATTGTTTTCTGTTTCTTTGAGAAGTCGGTTTCCCCAAGATTGATGGTTTTGCAAAATTAGTATCCACACTCTGACCAGTCAGTCTTCTTAATTTGTTTTGCAATGCAGCATGTGCAAACACCTTTTCTTGAATTTGACCTTTTAAAAGCTCATTTTCTTTAACTAATGTATCCACACGTTTTCTTTGTTCATTCAAAAATTGACCATTGTTGCCCGAATTTATAGATTCGTTTTGCATTTGAAGTTCAAGTGAGATGCAATGTGCCTCTAGTTTTGAAAAATCTTTATGACACTGGGCAATGGTCTTTTTGAGAAGAAGGTTTTCAGACTCAAGAGTTTGGTATGATGTTTCAGTAATTGGATTATCCGGTAAGGACTCAGACTCAGAATGTATTACTAGACATTGAACAACATCCTGGTCAACCTCTCCTTCATTACTGAAGTTAGGTTGCTCAGATTGTTGTTTCTCATTAGCAGGCATAATGTGATCAACAGTAGATTGTACCTCATCCATGTGCTCTTTGTCAAAGTTGGGTTCTGTGTCATAGATGGGTATGACATCTTCCTCATCCATCTGTTCTTTGTCAAAGTTGGGCTCTGAGTCATAGGAGGGTCTGATCTCTGCACAGTCTGCATCTGTATCATTCCCTAATCTACTGCAGTCATTCTGCACTTCTGATTCTGTCCCTTTGCATTCCATGGTAACCAAATTATCTTCCAATGTATCAACTTTATGAACTTGCTCTTCTTGAATCTGCAACTTCTGTTCTTTGATAGCACTCAGATGAAGTGATCTTTCATTAAGCATAAATTCTAAGCAGTTTAGGCGTGAAACAAGTTGATCTCTAAAATCTTCAACCTCCATACTTGTGATGTTCTCTCTCCATACATTGCTTTCATAATTATAGTGTATGAGAGATTTAAAATGCAATGCCATGAACACTTTGAACTGATCCTTGAGCGCTCTAAATCCTGCCATGCCATCGCTTCCCTGTTCAATTTGCTTTTCAATTTGAACAATGTTTTCTCGGAGTTTCCTTTGGAAGGTTAGACGATCCATTCCAGTTCCGAAGAATGCATTGAAGGTACCCACCGTTGGAAACCATGCATCTGAGAGAATCTTGCATTGAGTCTTAACTGATTCAAAATGAGCTAAGCAATTTTTTGTAGAATTGATGGCTCTTTTCTCAGCTTCAGTCATCTTTCTCTCAAATGGGTCTTTAGAGTCATCAGAAGCATTTGTGTCGTATACTGGTTCAGTATCATCCATGACACCCGAATTATCTTCCAATATTTTAACCTCATTGCCTACATTAACTACATCTGCAGTATTCTCACCATTCCCAACCATCCTTTGAGTAATACTTCCTTGTATCACAACAGGATCTACAGAATTATCAGACTCACCTTGCTTGACAGCCCGATTTCGGGAATTTTGGGAATTTGATAAAGCCTGACTCGTAAATTGTATGAAGTCTGAGATGATTCTGCTGTGACTTAGTTCATGCATTTGAGACCTTGATTGATACATTTTCTCTTTGTTTAATCTCACAACTGGATCTACAGAATTATCAGACTCATACTCTGAGCCAGTATTAATCATGTGAAATTCCTGCATGTTTGCCATTAACATCACATCTGCAGTATCGATTTCCAAATCTGCAGTATTGGATTCCAAATCAGTATATTCATCATCAGATGTAATATCTCCCATGACACTTTGCAAAACCTCATTGAGATTACTCCCTTCAACTTCCATTTGACTAAGTGTGGCATTGTATTCAACATTATCGTCAAAGACTGGAGTTGAATCATAATCCTGAGCTTCCTCATCTGCAATATTTTCTGTATATGCCAAGAATGCCATGCTTGGTTCGATAAGATCTTCTTCATCATCAGTATCTTTCATTGTGTTAAAGCATTCAGAAGTTGAAGTTATATCGCCATTGCCTTTCTTAGAAGATACTTGACTAAGCTTCACTAGATTTTGCAGAAGAGATTGCACATAATTATGTAGTGTTGCAAGATGGTACTGTGGAATGAAGAAAGGCTCAGGTGCATTCGGAGGATTGAAGAAGAGACCATTTGGAGTGTGAATTAAGGATCCATGGTCAACAGTTGGAGTTGGTGGAGCAGGGAGAATGGTCTTCAGTGGATTCATGCATAAGCAAGATTCAAGAATTTGCTTCATTCTGAAGTGATGAAGTTCTTCTGTACGATGCATAGCTTCAAGATATTTTCACATTTCATAAGCACTAGCTTGAAAGTCCATATACATGTAAATTGAGTTGGGAAGTGCCACTGATATGAACCATACAGCCTGTTGGTCAGCATTGTACTGAGCAAGTTCAGTTGCATTCAAATCTTCATCAGTTTGTATTCTGATAACCCCTGTTGAGTCAGCAAGAAATATCATTTTGTATGGACCATCTTGAATGGATTTAAGCATGAGATTTGCAGCAGGACGATTTGTGAGCCATTGTAAAAATCTCCGTTTCCAAACAGTATACGTTCCTGGTAGCAACATCGGAGGCCTTGATTCATTGCCAAAGAGCAGAATATGGCGAATGAGGGAGCTGTGACTTTGTTGTTGATGATACTGTTGCTGATGAGAATATTGGTGAGGAAGGTAGTTGGAAGAAGGTCCTGTTGCTGATGACTGTTGCTGACGATAATATTGGTGAGGAAGGTAGTTGGAAGAAGGTGATTGAGACGTTGTAGATGACATTGCTCTCCCCCTTGATTGTTGCGATGTAATCGAAAAAATCAAGCAAAATGTCACATGCAAGGTCGAAATAGTGATTTCTGGTTTTCCCTCCAAAAATTATTTGAAAAAATTATCTTTCCCAAAATTTGAAAATCACTATGAAATGCAATTATAAGGTTGCAAGAAAATTTTGAGTTTCAAAAAATTTTGCCGCCAAATTTCATCGAAAAAATTTGAATTTTGGCCAAAAAATTTGAATTTTGGGCCAAAATTTTCAACGTTATACCAAAATATAAATTTCGCGTAAAAATTGAACGTTTAGTTTACTGTAGAAAATAAATTTTACTCAAAATTTCCCACCAAAAAACATTTTTTTTTTTTTTTTTTTAAATCAAGAAGAGAAAGATAAGAAGGAAAAAACTTTTGAAAAAGATGAGATGAAGTGATTATGTTAATTTGGATCGTTAAAGATAAATAAAGGTTGTTATTAGATTTGAGAAACTTGATATCAAACTCGGTATGTCAATTTGTCTTCAAACTTGATAAGTCCAAATAGGGTTTCAAACTTGATAAGTTCAAAGATGGTTTCTAACTTGATAAGTTCAAAGATGGTTTCTAACTCGATAAGTGCAAAGATGGTTTCTAACTTGATAAGTTCAAAGATGGTTTCTAACTTGATAAGTTCAAAGATGGTTTCTAACTCGATAAGTGCAAAGATGGTTTCTAACTCGATATGTTGTTTTGATTTTGGCAGAGTATCCCCTTAGTTAGAATCACACTTGTCCTAACTCGATAAACGATTAGGAATGAAAAAGGCTAACTCGCCAAGCACCTAACTCGATAACACACTTAACTAGATAGAACACTTAACTCGATAACACACTTATGAAACCTAACTCGATAGTAAAAGATACTTAACTCGATAGAAATACTTATGGAACCTAACTCGATAGTAAAAGACACTTAACTCGATAGAAATATTTAGCACGTAACTCGATAGGAATTAGGCACCTAACTCGATAATAATATTAAGCGCCTAACTCGAAAAAAGCACGATGAACAGTAGCATTTTTTGTAAGAAAATCACTTAAAAACCAAGTTTTTCTACCAAATCAAACCTAAATCAACCTATATTATCCCTTGGCGAATGATAGCACTTGTTAGGTCATGATTTTAATAACATAATCACTTAGAGATCTAGAGAGAGAAAGAGAGTAGAGAGAGAGAGTGGAAGGAACTCTTAAGAATGGAATGAAAGAAAATGAAATTACCAAGAGAACTAATGAGTGCTTATTCACTCATCCTTTTTAGGCCTTAAATCAGACCAATAATACCAAATACTAACCAAAAATGCCAAGAGAATGCATGTTTTTGTATTTGTGTATGTGCAGGTACGGATATGAGAAAAATGAACAAAAACACAGCAAAACCGACAAAAACGAGCACGAGATTGGAAAAAGGTCAAAAGCCGGAGCCGGGGAAGTCAAATGGTCAAAGTCCAAGCTCAAAAAGTCAAATTCAACCTCTGAGATTCTTAAAGTCACAAGTTTAGTCCCTGAACAAAGTTTTGAGAAATTGGCGAATTTAGTCCCTCAAGTTTCAGAAAATTACAAGAATGGTCCTTTGAAGAAAAATCCGAAGAAAAGTCAAACTTGATCCTTCATGATTCAGAAATGACATAAATTACCCTTGGAAGAAACTTTTGGAGAAGTACAGTTTTGGTCCCTAAGGTTTGGGATAATACACCTTTGGTCCTTGAAATTATACTACTCCTAAATCAAAAATTATAACAACCGGATCCATGAAAACCCTTAGCCCATCAACCAAAGCCCAACACCTTCATTTTTTTTTACCCAGCCTGCTAATCTACCCGGTCAACCCCATTGTCCAAACCCGGTCAACGCACACATTTAATAAAACAAAAATAAAACACACCCAAATCCCTTTTACCCGCCCCCTCTTTTTAACCACAACCCAGAAAATCACTGTACCAAGAACCCTAGAAACCCCCACCTCCAAATTACCCCTCGTAATAATAATTAACCTATGATTAGAGCTTCTAGAAGACTCAGGGTGATGTCAGGGAATGTTTGTGGGACGCGTGGACCTATTAGAATACACACGGAGGATTCACATCACATCAATCAATCAATCAAGGGCTGATAATGATTGGATGCATCTAGAACATGATCTAATGGCTATCAAGGGACTCAAACAAGCACACCCTCACACGGATTGGTGAGCTGGACATCCAAGGCCAAACCCTCAGCTCTCCTATATATACCCCCTCCATTTCATTGTAATAGTGTGCCATTTTTTACTTATTGTTATGCTGTTAATTTCTTTTCTTGTAACGAATTTTTTTACTTAATGAAATTTAAGCTTTCTTATTTACTTGTCTTGCAATTTCCTTTACCTTATTTACTGCTTATTGTTGTTTAATATCTGTTTTCAGCTTATTGTTTCTATTTCCTTATTGTTTTTTTAAATTCAGTTTTACTTATCAGCTTATTTACTTACTGTATTTTAAAGTTTACATAAAAAAAAAAAAAATCAGAAAATACTAAAAAATTAAAAAATACAAAGTAATTATAAAAAAACAAGCTTCAATAAGCTTGAGATTTGTTAAATCAGTTTCATATAAGCTTCTAATAGCTTTTGTGGAGTTTTGTTTGGCACCAAATACTTATATCTCTCATAAGCTACAAAAGTCAATAAAAGTTCAACTGAGAGGGCTTATTGTTAATAAGCTCAGCTTATTTTGGGATTAAGGCAGCCAAGGAGGTCCACTTGGCCTGTCAAAAGACAGGCAAGCATAGTGAACCCCCTCTATTTGAGCTGAGGGGGCTGGTACTTTGTAAGTTTCATGATTAAATTTTCCTTTGAATGCATCAGTAGAGTTATAGTTGTTTAGATCTGTTTTATTGATTATTATTCATAGTTGTTTTCATACTTGAGTTCATTTCATACTTGCTTCTCTAAGATTGTTTGGTTTTAGATTCATTATTGCCTGTCATCTTACTGTTTCATTGACTGTCTTGCATTGGATCTGTGTTGTGTGACTATTGTAATCTGAGATCTGGTTTAAATTGTCCATACAAGTGTGTTTGGATCAGCTTTTACACCTAGGTTGCTTGTTGTATTACATACTAGAGGGCCTGTGGTAGAAGTCTGTTTGAAACAGTCAAATTGCTAGGGTGTTTGGCATAAGTATAGTTGGCTTGTATAATTGCCTTTTCAGAGGTTGTGTTTGTTCTGATAAGATAACTAGGTTGTGTTAGATTTCATTTGATATAATAATAGTCAAGTAGCTGCATTAAGTCAAATCCATCTGTTTCATCATTTAGTCGCATAACTGTTAGAGCATGTAGGTGGTTTTAGTTTAAAGTTAGTCACTAAAGTAGTTTATAAAGCTTATTTAAGTTGCATAGTAGCTTATTACTACTTAATTCATCATTTGAAACTGTTTATAATTCATCTTAGTCAAAGCATATTTCAAATCAAAAAGTCAAAATAGTCCATACTCAGTTTTTTTTAAGACCTTTTGTGATCAATTCTAAGCTTCTGTTTTTCTTAAAAATTCTTTTGGATTGTTATTTTCTAAACTTTAGCAGTTGATAAAGAAAAATCAAAAAGAAAATCCAGATTTGGAACACTTTTGCTTATTAAAAAAGCTTTGGGGAATTAACTGCTTGATCAAAAAGTGCCCTGCATACTCAGTTTTTAACCTAGTTTCTAGGCAGATTTGAGGTGTTTAATTGGATTGGAAGACCATTCTCTGGGTGGATTTGTGATCTATGGTTGCTAGTGAATGAATTGCCCCCATAAGCTCACACTCATCAGCTTTTTAGTACTGCTTATTCATCTCATTAAGTTGATAGTCCCAACTAGTATCTGATTTCATAAATAGGGCTGCAAGTGACTTTGCTTGATCATACTTGGAGTTTATTGGTTCCTTTGAGCATAATATAGCTGCTAGTTGTTGTTTCAAATTAGCTTTTGCATTGTACTTGTCTGTTTTAGCTTTTGGCTTATTTCTTCATAGCTTATTTGATCTAATTGATTCCATATCTGTGCTTCTGAGTGAATTTTGGTCTGAGATCTGTTCCAACATGTCATTTTAGTCTAAAAATCATTTTGGAAAAGTTTTGGTCAATCTTTGGTCAAACTGCTTATTAATAAGCACATTGTCTTAAGCTGTTTTCAAAACAGAGGGTAGCTATAGTACCTATTTTTCAAATTTTTTATTTTTCCTAGCTTTTAAATATTATTTTAGAATTTCCCTGAAATTTTCATATTTTTCTGAGCTCATTTGCTATTTTTCTTATTTAATTTTCAATTTTAATCATTTTTAATTACTTTTTAATTACTAAAAATTCCAAAAAAATCAGAAAAACCCCAGAAAAATCCAAAAAATATTAGAAAATTATTTTTAGTTATTTTAGAATTTCTGAAATTTATTTTGCATTTTTCTCCATTTACTTACATTTTCTTTTAATTTTTAATTAGTTAAATTAGTTTTTAATTCATAATAAATCCATAAAAAGTCAAAAAAATATTTTTCTTTTTCTCAAAATTTTCTTTTATCATTTTTAATTTTTGAAAATTATTTTCAAGTCCGTAGGAGTCGCGTAGCTTAAAAGTCGCTTTTTAATTCGTTCGTTAACGTTTATTTTCCGTTTTAGCTTACGTTTTCGTTTTTACGTTACGTTTCTAGTTGCTTTACTTGAATTACGTGTTTAGTTGATTATTTGTGCTTCATTAGTGTAATCTCATTCACATCACTTTTTACCACTTTTCACGACACGTTTTCCGAATCGGAAATTCGGAATTCCATTCACCCTTCACACGGAATACGACCTCGGATTATCCGTATTTCTTTGTGGATCTCTTGAGCTTATATCTATACTATAATATTGATATTGTGTTTTTCACGAATCAATTTTTGGCGCCGCTGCCGGGGAAGGTTGAAGTGAATTTTTGAATATTCGTTTTTGAAAAATTGTGTTTTGATAAGCCTTCCTCTATTTTGTATATATTATATAAATATCGAAAAATCAAAAAACACTTTTCCTAAAGTGTTTTCACAAAAATACCAAAAAAATAATAAAGTTACAGCCTCGACTCGATCGAAAGAAAGGGCGTTGTAAACCAAATAAGTCTCCCAATATAACTATGCGTGAAATTAATTGCTAATCGGATTACTTTAATTCTACAACCGAATAAGCGGAAAATACGGATAGCTTTGACATTAAATTGCAAGCTGAAGAGAGATCCATTCTTCTCTCCCGTTCCGTCGCGAGTAGATTAAGGGAAACGGTTTACGATTAACGTAACGTTTGAAAAAGAAAAACAAAAGTTTAAGTTTTTGAATTTTGCTTTATAAAAAAACAAAAATACAAAAAGATTTTCCTTTTCAAATTTGATTTTCCTTTTATTTTTCAAAATTTGAGTTTTTGTGGTTTATGAACACCCGGTCATCTTCTAAACGTCTTATTTCTCCATTATCGAACCCCGAGAGTTTGATACGTCACACACACAAAGTTCGTTTCCCTAACATCACGGAAATGGAACAAAACAACCACAACAATCAACACCCTCCGGTGGGTGTTGTTCAAAATGCACCAGCTCCCGATCTCCGAACGATGGAGGAGCTGTGTCAACCGACAATGCACGGTAGAGGCGGTCCGATTGCCCCTCTCAATATTGAGGCCACTGATTTTGGACTTAAGCACCACATGATTCAACAAGTCCAGAATTCGTGCCAATTTCACGGTTTACCGGGTGACGATGCAAACAAGCATCTCGACAAATTTTTAACCGTCACCCAAAGTATGAAACAACATGGGGTCTCCGATGACGCCCTTCGTCTTTCTCTCTTCCCCTTTGATCGTCTTCCCAAGAACTCGATTCATACCTTCGAAGAAATGGTATCGAAGTTCTTGGCGAAATATTTTCCACCATCGATGGTGACGAAACTTCGAAACGATATTAGCAATTTCCGTCAGCTTCCCGACGAATCTTTATTCGAAGCTTGGGAACGCTATAAGCTTGCTATTGATCGGTGTCCAAACCATAACATGCTTCTTGTTACGATAATTGATACGTTTAACAATGGTTTGACTTTGCGACATCGGGACACGATCAATGCAGCTGCGGGTGGAACTTTTATGAAACGACGTCCTGAAGATTGCTACGAACTTATTGAGAATATGATGGCTCATTACAATTACTGGGATTCCTCTGCCGAGAGGAATGAGTCAAGAACAACCGTTGCTCAAAATTCTTCTACGTCTAATTCTGAAATAGCCGCAATTACTAAGAAACTCGATGATTTGTCGACTGCTGTTTTACGAATGCACCAAACGTCTCAGAATCAAAATCAAGTCAAAAACCATCAAGTTAATATGGTCAACAATGTTTGTGAGACTTGTGGTGGTCCTCATTCGTATTTTGAGTGCCCAGCCACCGGTGGCTACACTCACGAGAATGTGTATGCTGCTTCGGGAACCTACAATATGGGCGGTAACGGATACCAACCACCGGGTGACCGAAATCTTCTTAGCTACCGTTCGAACCATTATGTTGGACCACCCGGTTTTAATCAACCGTCTCAAGTTAATCAAGTCAATCAAGTTAATCAAAATGTGCAAAACCGAAATCATCAATTCAATCACAATGCTAATCAAAATCGGATGAACAATGGTTTTCAGAATCAAAACAATGGTTTTCAAAATCAAAATCGGGGAAATTATAATCAAGGCCCGAATCAAGGGAATTTTCATGGAAATTTTCAAAATGCTAATAATGGGAATTATAATCATGGAAATCAAAATTTTCAGAATCAAGGTTTCAATAACAACAATCGTGGTCAAAATTTTCAAAATCCAGTTGTGAATCAGTCTTTTTCGGATGAATTACTTAAGCAGTTTATGAAAAGTCAAGAGGAAATGAATAAAATGTTAATTAATCAAATGGCCGAATTGAAGAAGTCTTTAAATGATCGACCCTCGGGCTCGGGTACTCTTCCAAGCAACACGATCGCTAACCTAAGGGGCGATGCTAAGGCGATCACGACTAGGAGTGGTATTGTTATCGATGAACCAACGGCTCCGACTACCCCTTCTTCTTCTTCGTTTCCCAAGGTAGTCGTCCGTGAAACCGAGGCGACAACGGATACGGAAATTCCTAGTAATAATGGAAGGACCGAGAACATCCAACCTCCGGTGGTCCCAACGTCTAAAGGAAAAGATAAAGTTGTTAATGAAACTGAAAATCCTGTGAAAGTAAATTTGCCTTATCCGTCACGCTTAAATGAACAAAAGCACCGTGAGAAAGATAAAATTCAGATGGAAAAGTTTTACCAAGTTTTTCAAGAGCTACATTTTGACATAACTCTCGCGGATGCTATACTTTTAATGCCTAAATTTGCTTCAATGCTAAAAGGTCTTTTGAATAACAAAGAGAAATTGTTTGAAAAATCTCGAACCCAGATGAATGAGAATTGTTCGGCGGTTATCCTCAAAAAGCTCCCCGAAAAGCTTGAAGACCCCGGTCGATTTCTCATTCCGTGTAATTTTCCTGGGATGGTTCAATGCTTCGCCTAGGCCGATCTTGGTGCTAGCATTAACCTAATGCCGTTATCAATTTGGAAGAAGTTGTCTTTACCCAATTTAACTCCGACTTGTATGACCCTCGAGCTAGCCGACCGAACTACTTCCCGCCCGATGGGAATAGCCGAGGATGTCTTTGTTAATGTGGGAAAATTCCATTTCCCTGCCGATTTTGTCGTTGTTGATTTTGATGCTGATCCGCGGGTACCTCTCATTCTCGGGAGAGGTTTCCTAAGGACTGGCCGTGCTTTGATTGATGTTTTCGATGAAGAAATTACCTTACGCGTTGGTACCGAAGCCGTAACTTTTAACTTGGATCAAACCGCGAGGTACTCCTCCGAGTTTGACAAATATTCCGTTAACCGAATCGACGTTATCGACGAAGTTACGGAGGAGTACGCTCAAGAGTTACTTGGTTTTATCGAACATGCTTCGAGTGGCAATCCCACTCATTCTTCTGAACCGATAATTTCCGATCCTTCCCCTTCCCTTACTCCGTTTGAGGGAAGTGATTTCATCTTGGAAGAGATCGAGGCCTTTCTTGCTAATGATTCGATTTCATCGGAAATTGATCATTCTGATTGTGACCCGGAGGGGGATGTACTTTTGATTGAGAAATTGTTAAACGAAGATCCCAACCCGTCCCTCCCTCCGCTTGACCTTAAAATGGCCGACGTTAAAGAAGTTAAGCCGTCTACTGAGAATCCTCCGGAGCCCGAGCTCAAGGATTTACCTCCTCATCTAGAATACGCATTTTTGGAAGGAACCGACAAACTTCCCATCATTATTTCTAAAGATCTTAAAGATGAGGAGAAGAAACGTCTCTTAGATGTGCTCAGGAAGCATAAGAGTGCCATCGCTTGGCAAATTTCTGATATTAAGGGTATCGACCCTCGTTTTTGCACGCATAAGATCTTACTTGAAGACAATTACAAGCCGTCCGTTCAGCAACAACGACGGGTTAACCCAAAAATTCATGAGGTTATAAAAAAGGAAGTTATCAAACTCCTCGATGCCGGAATGATTTATCCAATCTCGGATAGCTCTTGGGTTAGCCCGATCCACTGCGTACCAAAGAAAGGTGGAATGACCGTCGTTACAAATGAAGATAATGAATTAATTCCGACACGTCTTGTTACCGGATGGAGAGTTTGTATTGATTATCGTAAATTGAATGATGCGACTCGTAAGGACCATTTCCCACTTCCATTTATGGATCAAATGCTAGAACGCCTAGCGGGAAATGAGTTCTATTGTTTTCTTGATGGATTTTCCGGCTATTTTCAAATACCTATTGACCCTTCGGACCAGGAAAAGACTACCTTCACTTGCCCTTATGGAACGTTTGCCTATCGTCGTATGCCTTTTGGCTTATGCAATGCTCTAGGCACGTTCCAAAGGTGTATGATGTCGATATTCTCGGATATGATCGAGAAAACCATGGAAGTTTTCATGGATGATTTCTCGGTTTATGGAGATTCTTTCACTTCGTGTCTCTCCCATTTAGAAAATATGCTGAAACGGTGTGAAGACACCAACTTGGTTCTAAATTGGGAGAAATGCCATTTCATGGTCAAAGAGGGCATTGTCCTCGGCCACAAGATTTCGAAATCTGGGATTGAGGTTGATAGAGCTAAAGTCGACGTGATTGCAAAATTACCTCATCCCACGACCGTTAAAGGAATTAGAAGTTTTCTCGGTCATGCCGGCTTTTACCGACGTTTCATTCAAGACTTTTCTAAGATAGCCCGGCCCCTGACCCACTTACTTGAAAAAGATGCTCCATTTATCTTCTCAAATTAATGCATCGAAGCATTTAATGTTCTTAAAAAGAAGTTAACAGAGGCTCCCGTCTTAATTGCCCCCGACTGGGACTTGCCTTTTGAGCTAATGTGCGATGCTAGCGATTATGCCATTGGTGCAGTCCTGGGGCAACGCAAGTCTAAGCATTTTCAGCCGATACACTATGCTAGTAAAACTATGACCGATGCTCAATACCATTATACGACTACTGAGAAAGAAATGTTAGCCGTCATTTACGCTTTTGAAAAGTTTCGATCTTATTTGCTTTTGAAGAAATGCATAGTGTATACGGATCATTCGGCTCTTAAGTACCTTATGGCAAAGCAAGACGCTAAGCCACGTTTGATGCGGTGGGTTCTCCTCCTTCAAGAATTCAAAGTTGAAATTCGAGATAAAAAGGGAGCCGAGAACCTTGCTGCTGATCACTTATCACGTTTAGAGAATCCCCACCAAAGTGTTTTCGAGAAAAAGGAAATTAACGAAGCATTTCCTCTCGAGACACTGGGGAGTTTATCACATTGTGATTCTAGTACCCCATGGTTCGCCGACTTTGCGAATTACCATGCGGGGAATTTTATCCGTAAAGGGATGTCGTTCCAGCAGAAGAAAAAATTCTTCAAAGATGTTAAGCATTATTTCTGGGACGATCCCTATTTGTTTAAGATATGTGCGGATCAAGTGATCCGGCGGTGCGTTCACGGCAAAGAAGCCGCTGAAATTCTTATGGCATGCCACAATGGACCCACGGGGGGACATCATGGTGCCAACTTCACCGCTAAGAAAGTTTTTGATTCCGGCTTCTACTGGCCGACGATTTACCGGGATGCTCATGAGTTGGTTAAATCATGTGATTCTTGCCAGCGTCAAGGAAAAATTACTCAGAAGGACGAGATGCCTCAAAATGCCATCCAAGTCTGTGAAATTTTTGACGTCTGGGGTATCGATTTTATGGGTCCATTCCTGTCTTCTTGTGGTAACAAATATATACTCGTGGCCGTCGACTATTTTGTGGAAAACTAGAAGGGGGGGTTGAATAGTTTTACGTCCTTTTAAAATTTATAAGCACAAGTTTGTTTTAAAAACTTCGATTCTTGTTTATGTGAATTCAATGCTTGCACTATATGAACAATTGTATAATAACTAACTAACTAAACTAATTAGTAAAGGTAAATAAATAAGTAATGAGAAGAGTTAGAAAGATCAAACCACAACACAAGGATTTATAGTGGTTCGGCTACAAGGACACCTTCCTTGTTCCTACTCCACTCCCCGAGTCACCTACTCGAGAGTTTTCTTCACTATGTCAACAAACTCCCTTATGGCGGAGAAAACCGTACACACCAATATACACACCAGTTTACACACCAATCTACACACCAATATACACACCAATCTTCACACCTATCTTCACACCAAGCTTCTACACACCAATCTTCTACACACCTTCTTCTACACACCAATCTTCTACACACCTTCTTCTACACACCAATCTTCACAACTATCCTACTTCACAACTAATCAACTTCTACTATCTACACAACTTCTATATCTTCTAAACAAATAACAACAAGCACAACACAATATTCACAAATGAATATATATACACTATACACAACAACTCTTCAACACTTCTTGAACTTGGTTGTAGAGAGTTCTTCTTTTGCACTTAGAATGAGAATGGATGACGAGAGATTGAATCACTTGAAACAAGGATTAATATACAAATGATCAAAGGGTTTTTGATGGGTTTAAGATGATTGTAGATCTGAAAATTTCGTGCAAAAGGTAAGGAAAAATTCCAGAATTAAGGTGGTATTTATAGGGGAAGAAATCTGACAGTTTCTGACAGGGGAGCCTGGCCGGTCCCCTTAAAGCATGGCCGGCCCCCTTAAAATTAAGGGGACCGCCCCTTATAATTAAGGGGGCCGCCCAACTGTAACGGCCAGAAAACTTGTCTTTTAGTGGGGAAAGTTTATTTGGTGAAAAACTAACTGATTTTGGTTAAATATTTGAAATCATATATTTAGTATGATTAAAACATTTTTCCTTAATACCAAAAGTGTTTTTCAAAAATATATAATAAGATTATATAATTAAATAAACTTTGTATTAGTTAATTAAATACCCCTTTGATCATGAGATGTATTAAGCACTTGTTTATTCATACCTTAAGTGATTAAGTTGGATATAATGATATAAACTAGCTTAATACTTGTTTACGTAGTAATCAAACGATTGACGAGTTTACATTTTGTGATCGTCAAAATATAGAGATATCGAAAAATATAAATAACGTTTTCATACATTATTTATGTCAACAATCTCCCCCTTTTTGATGATTACAAAATTTAAACTCATTAGTCGAAAATTAGTCTATATACAAGTATTAGAGTGAGTTTATATCACTTCTCCCCCTTTTTGTGAGCATCAAAAAGGTTATCCCGTTTTAATGGAAGCTCCCCCTTGATGTAAGCTCCCCCTCGTTTTGAGGCCAAAAGGAATCGAGAAATGGATATCTTGCAAAAATATTTAGTAGCAAGCAACATATATATGTATATAGCATGTAAAAATATAGACTAAACATAACCATTTCATTAATCAAGGAAAATAATACATCAAGCATTACTTCAACAAAAGGAACAAGTAATGCTACAACTAACAAAAGCCTTTAAAAGGCTTATAATCATCATAGAAATAATAAACCAAGTCTCAAATATGAGAGTCCTCTCTAGAGCTTGCCATCCAAAAAAGTTTAACATACTTTTATTTGTGAACCACCATACATGTTTAATTGGGAGGAATGGATGGTGAACATGGAGATGGTGATGGTGGAGGTGTGTTTGTTGATGGTGGTGGAGGTGTTGTGTTTGTTGTTGGTGGTTGATGCAACATGTTTTCAATATGAGAAAACATGTATTGGATCTCATCTCTTAATCCGAACACAATTGTTCGGTTGTGAATGCAACAAAGGCAAGTGTCTCCATGAGCTTCAAGTAAGCTCCATGGGACGGGGTTATAGGTTGGTGGGTTGATAGGAGATGATGAGAAATGTGCATCAAGGGGTGTTAAGGGTGATAATGAGAGAGTGAGTGCAAGAGATGTGTTCTCATTGGTAGGTTGTGATGGTTGATCAATTGTTGGAGGAGATAAGTGGGTGTTGATGTAGTCATTTATGGATGAGGTGGATGGTATGGAGGAAGTGGAGTTTCCATTTGTTGAAGGTGTTTTTGAGGGTGCATTTGGTGCACTAGGAGATGAACATTGAGGTGGTGGAGATGGAGTGGTGTTGTCTTCATTTGTAAGATCAATGAAGAGTTGTTTGGGTGGTATAATGACAAGTTTTTGTTTCTTGGCATTGTTTGAATGGGTGGTTCTTGGTGATGACATGATGATGGTTATGAGTGATGAGGATGATGAATTGTGAATTAAACATGCATGGGAATTATATAGTGGGAAAACATGTTTAGAAGTGGAATTGTTTTGAAATTGTAATGTTTTATTCCAAAATCAGTTTGGTTTTTAAGAGTAATGGTAGCTGGGACTAGCAAAAGGGATCACATGATGCAAAAGAAAACAGTGTAAAAACTGTTTCAGATGGCCGGTCCCCTTAAATGGTGGCCGGTCCCCTTAATTTTAAGGGGGCCGCCCTTTATGATTTAAGGGGGCCGCCCATCTGACGACCCAGAAACCAAAATTTTCAAAAATTTTCTGGAAAGATGTTGTGTTCTGGTTTGAATATGCAGCAAGCTCAATTTGGACATCTCACATTTGTTTTGGTTTATTAGAAAGCATATATGTCAAATAGTTATATAACCATTAACTAATCATGCAAACATATATATATATAGATCAAGAGCAACATGCATAAAGATATCAAGTTATCATCCTAAACACATATTCAAATAACAAGTATTTCCGAATAAACTTCGGACAAATAACACACAAGACATAAAAATAAAACATTGTTAAACAAGCACAATCCGATCATATCATTTCTTTTTCTTTCCGAAGATCCCCTTCAAAGTCTTCCCAATAGATTTGAAGCCACCTCTAACTTCTTCATGCAAGCTCTTTTGTCTTCTAAGCATCTCGGTAGTTCGTTCATGAAGCACTTCTTCAGTTTGATCACTTGGAGATGGAGTAGAACAGTTGGGATAGTCAAGATCCTCTAAATTTTCAACGAACTCAGAAAACGAAGGGGTACTAACATCATCGATGTTTTCCTCCTCATCGTCATCATCTTGCCTTGAGGATGATCCATGAAAGCTATGACGACGAGGTTTACCCTTGTCACTTCGAGTTCGTCGAGCTTGTTTTAGAGCGAGAGTACGAAGAGTGGGATAGATGGATTCATAAATACTATTGTCAAGATCGGGGTAGTACTCGATAACATGACGATAGATACGAGTAAGGAACATTCCATAAGGAAGATTGGCTTTGGGAGTTTTTCTAGCACACTCAATCCGTTTGATAAAGAAGTAGGCCAAATTGTATGGCTTTTCGACAGCTATACAATACAACATGTGAGCAAGGCTAGCCGGGAGATGGTCCCGGTGACCTCCGGTACCAAACGCATTCTCACGAATGAGTTCTTCCCAACGCTTCATGTGTGGGCTTAATTCTTTGAGGAGAAGTTGGTATGGAGAAATTTGAACGTTTTTGGATTTTATTTTTCGATTTGTGGTGGCACGATCTATACCAAGGACTTGACGAATTTCGTCGGGATGAGGAATTTAGTCGAGATATGGACCGAAGGTTGGTCGATAGCGATTAAGAGATTCGAGGTCCCACTCGTTTGAGAAAACGGCTTGACCTCTAAATGGAATTTGGAGGATATGACCAAATTGTTCGAGAGTGAGGGTGATAAATTCATTTTGAATCATGAAAGAGATGGTGATGAAACCAAGATCATTGGTTTGGACGGTGACTTGGCTATAGAAATCCATTATGAAACGAGGAATGATGGGTTCATTTATTTCATAAAGACAATTGAAGTTGATGCTTGAAAACAAGCGATTTATGTACTCGGATTGAGCAAAAGCAAGATCTACTACACGTCCCTCATGAATATTTCTATCTTCAATTTGACGATAGATAAGTCCAATAGAAGGAGATGTGGTAGGGAGTTGAGAAACTTTGGGAATGTAGTTTTTAGTGTGAGAAAGATCTTCGGTAGTTGCTTTGGGCATTTTCACCTAAACACATCAACAATTCAAAAAAAGACCAAAATAAATATAAAGAAAGATAAAAGTACATGTTTATAGTTAAGGCTTATGTTGGAACGTAAACATACTTCGTCACTAATCCTAAGAAGTAGATTACCATGTTCCTTAATGTTGTTTTTAACTCGTTCTAGATATATTTTATGAAGTTTAATGAGTAGTTATGGACAAATCCAAACGCCCCTTTAAACATCTTAATATATCATGAAATTTGCTAGATTTCACATTAGATTGTAAAACTAGCTATTTCTTGCGAGTTTCTTATGCATGTAATTTGTTTTTGAAAAAGATGGTTTGTATTTTTAACAAAAAAAATCATTTTTAGTAATAAACCAAACGCTTCCTTAACTATTGACTTATAACTCAAGTGCGTCAATATACATATGAATTATATATTTTGACGAGTTCGATAAACAATATTAAGGTTTATAATTATAATAAAGTTTTATAAAAATTATAAAAGCTATGTTTTGATATTATTTGGACATAATCCAAACACCCCTATATTGTGAACCAATATAATTTTTCTTAGTTGAAAAATGTAATTTCAAGTTTTACAAGTTACACAAGTATAATGTAGTTAGTTTTAATACGTTTTCAAGACATTATTCAACAATGTGTTTACTAAAATTTTGAAAAGGAGTGTATGAAATTTTTCAAAAATTTTCGACATGATAGTTTATAATAACTAGTTTCTAGTGTTGATTAATCATCCTAATCCTAGGGGAAGCATTTGGTTATGAAGTTTTAAGGCTAAATTTGAAAGAAATTATGAAATTTGACGAATTTTATAAAACATGCATAATCATGAGTATGATCAAATAAGATGAAATTAGATGAAATGTGTTATGAAAAACTTACAATAAGTAATGGTGATTGTGTTAGATGAATTTGCCCTTTGCGAATTAACCCGAATTATGTGATTTGGAAGTGATTTGAGAGGTTTTTGGGTTTTGGTTTTCGTCACAGCAGAAGCAGTGGAAGGGGAGTATGAAAAAGTGGAGTGTTTGGCAAAAGGAAAAAGGAGAAAAACGGGTTTGAGCTATCAGATGGCCGGCCCCCTTAAACATTAAGGGGGCCGCCCTTCATTTGGCTGCCGGTCCCCTTAAACATTAAGGGGGCCGCCCTCCAAAAATCAATTTTTGTGATTTTGGTTTCTGGAAAGAGCAAGAAAAATATTTATTCGTATGTATGTATTAGATTTATATTTAATCAAAAATACGTTGGAGGGTATTCGCACGAAAGGAATTACTTGACACTTTTAATCGACAATTTGCCAATTAAATTTTCTTGATCATTTCGGATGAAATTTATCAAGTTGTCAAGTACACGAGAACGTTGTGGAAAGTTCATAAGTATATATATATATATATATATATATATATATATATATATATATATATATATATATATATATATATATATATATATATATATATATATTAGTATGGGCTTATAAGACGAGAACGTAGGAGGGAGACGTATGCAATGGAAGCCGGGAGTTTGTTTCATCCATAGATTTTTCGACTCATCTCACTTCATCAGCATGAGTGTTGATTGAACATTTAAGTTCAATAAGGCAAAAGGGGAAAAAAGATGTTCGTAAACGAACAATCTCTAGTTCTAGAAAATCAACAAATGAATTTCCTAGGTTATAAGATCCTAAATATAGCTAAGTATATAAATATATATATATATGTATGTATGTATATTTAGATATAATATAGAAGAAGATAGAGATTAATAAGTCAAGTAAGATCACATACATATAACATATTAAACTAAGCATGCATTTCTAGACAAGGAACTTAAAAGGAAGTGTGTACCTTTTGTCTTTAATGCGTTAATCTTCAAGGTCTTCAAGAAGTAAATCGGACAAGAGGTGACAATGAAAAGTTCCATGTTTGGATGGCGAATATCATTTACGTTGGTGCCCATTGTTTCATTTGTCCAAAGTTATTTGGTCCGAACATGTTTTGTATTTGACTTGGATGCATATAAGGTGGAAACATTCCCCACGGATTGAAATTCCACATTTGTTGATTATAGTTAAAGTTTCGTCTATTATGGTTTGTTCTTGGTTGAGGTGTTTTAGGTCTAGGATATGAATTATTTGGTTTCCTAGGTGGTGGAGTTTTAGATCTTGTTTTAGATTTAGATAATCCAACTTCGGTTTTTAAAGATGGTTTATAGAATGGTTTTATTTCTTCATTACTAGCGATAGGTATTATTTTATTTTTTATGAGTAAATGTTTGGGATTAAGTATTGAAGGTTTTGGTTCATTTTCAAATTTAACGTTTTTAGCTCCACTTGTTGAAGATTCAGTTGAGTTAAATCCTAGTCCGGTTTTATCTCCTGATATTCTTTGAATACTTATAATTTTACTAAGTGAGTTACTACTATTTTCAAATTTATCAAGTTTGCAAATTTCATCCTTAAGTATGTTGTTTTCACTTTTAAGCTCTTGACATGTTTTACATTCTTCAACAATTTCTTTTCCTTTTTCAAGTTGACGTATTTTAATTTTTAGTTCAAGCACTTCATTTTCTAGTTGGTTGTTTATGTATTTTAATGATTTATTTTTAGCCATAACTAGTTGTCCTATTTTACATAATCTATTGTATTCACTATCTAAATCTTTTTCATCTAATGATAGATTTTCATCACTAAAGTATTCGGATTCGGAACGTACCTCACTTGATGATTTGGCCATGAGACACTTTTCATCCTTTGTTGTTTCATTCTCATCTTCATCACTATCACTCCAAGCACCTCCAACGAATGCTCTTTGATTTTGATCTCTTGTCATCATTGGACATTTTCCAATGAGGTGATTCGGATCACCACACTTGAAACACTTTCTCTCATTCTTGCTATACTTGTCATCATTATTCTTTTGAGATGTTCTTCTTTCATCGTGTGGTTGTCTAACGAATCTTCCTCGCCTTTTGAAGAATTTCTTGAAGTCTCTTACGGCCATGGCATATTCTTCGTCATCGCTTTCGGAAGATGAGCTATCTTCGTTGTTGGATTCCTTTCTAGCTTTCAAGGCGATTGACTTGCTTTGCTCACGTTTTCCTTTAACCATTTCAGAGTCCTTCTTTATAATTGCTTCGTAGACTTTCAGGTTTCCAATTAATTCATCAAGTTGTAGTGTTGACAAATTCTTTGATTCTTCAATAGCCGTCACTTTAGCTCGCCATTTTGGGTGAAGAGCTCTAAGAAATTTCCTAACAAAATTCTTACTAGAGAAATTCTCATCAAGTGCTTTTAAACTTGTGATGATAGTGTTAAATCTAGCAAAAGCATTATCAATTGATTCCTCTTCCGGAATCGTGAATTGTTCATATTGTTGAACAAGTAGATCTATTTTGTTATCTTTGACTTGATTATTACCTTGGTGAGTTATTAATAAAGAGTTCCAAATTTCTTTTGCGGTTTCACACATAAAGATCCTTTCGTACTCTTTACGTGGTAGCGCATTATAAATTACCATTTTAGCTTCATTATTTTTAGCAAGTTTTCTTTTTAAATCATCATTTTGTTTTTCAAAAGGTACGATTTCATCTTTCTTAGTTTCGGGGTTATTTTGAATAGGTAAAAAATCACCATTGGTAATAATATGCCAAAGATCTAGATCTTTTGATTTCACATAAGTTTCGAATCGATTTTTCCAATATAAAAATCCATCACTTTCAAATAGTGGTGGTCTTTGCATAGATTGCCCTTCTAAATATTTTTCAGATTCCATAGATCGTTAAAAGTTTTAAAATACACTATATTTTAAAAATCTTGCTAGACGTGGCTCTGGTACCAATTGTGGAAAACTAGAAGGGGGGGTTGAATAGTTTTACGTCCTTTTAAAATTTATAAGCACAAGTTTGTTTTAAAAACTTCGATTCTTGTTTATGTGAATTCAATGCTTGCACTATATGAACAATTGTATAATAACTAACTAACTAAACTAATTAGTAAAGGTAAATAAATAAGTAATGAGAAGAGTTAGAAAGATCAAACCACAACACAAGGATTTATAGTGGTTCGGCTACAAGGACACCTTCCTTGTTCCTACTCCACTCCCCGAGTCACCTACTCGAGAGTTTTCTTCACTATGTCAACAAACTCCCTTATGGCGGAGAAAACCGTACACACCAATATACACACCAGTTTACACACCAATCTACACACCAATATACACACCAATCTTCACACCTATCTTCACACCAAGCTTCTACACACCAATCTTCTACACACCTTCTTCTACACACCAATCTTCTACACACCTTCTTCTACACACCAATCTTCACAACTATCCTACTTCACAACTAATCAACTTCTACTATCTACACAACTTCTATATCTTCTAAACAAATAACAACAAGCACAACACAATATTCACAAATGAATATATATACACTATACACAACAACTCTTCAACACTTCTTGAACTTGGTTGTAGAGAGTTCTTCTTTTGCACTTAGAATGAGAATGGATGATGAGAGATTGAATCACTTGAAACAAGGATTAATATACAAATGATCAAAGGGTTTTTGATGGGTTTAAGATGATTGTAGATCTGAAAATTTCGTGCAAAAGGTAAGGAAAAATTCCAGAATTAAGGTGGTATTTATAGGGGAAGAAATCTGACAGTTTCTGACAGGGGAGCCTGGCCGGTCCCCTTAAAGCATGGCCGGCCCCCTTAAAATTAAGGGGACCGCCCCTTATAATTAAGGGGGCCGCCCAACTGTAACGGCCAGAAAACTTGTCTTTTAGTGGGGAAAGTTTATTTGGTGAAAAACTAACTGATTTTGGTTAAATATTTGAAATCATATATTTAGTATGATTAAAACATTTTTCCTTAATACCAAAAGTGTTTTTCAAAAATATATAATAAGATTATATAATTAAATAAACTTTGTATTAGTTAATTAAATACCCCTTTGATCATGAGATGTATTAAGCACTTGTTTATTCATACCTTAAGTGATTAAGTTGGATATAATGATATAAACTAGCTTAATACTTGTTTACGTAGTAATCAAACGATTGACGAGTTTACATTTTGTGATCGTCAAAATATAGAGATATCGAAAAATATAAATAACGTTTTCATACATTATTTATGTCAACATATTTGTCTAAATGGGTCGAAGCGAAGGCGCTACCCACCAATGACGCCCGAGTCGTAGTGAAATTTCTTAAAAGTCTCTTCGCCCGATTTGGTGCACCTCGTGCTATCATAAGCGATCGTGGGACCCATTTCTGTAACGACCAATTCGCTAAAGTTATGCTCAAATATGGTGTCACACATCGTCTTTCTACGGCATATCATCCACAGACGAGTGGTCAAGTTGAGGTCTCAAATCGTGGCTTGAAACGTATTTTAGAAAGGACCGTAGGTGAATATCGTGCTTCATGGGCCGATAAGTTAGATGATGCACTTTGGGCCTTCCGTACAGCTTACAAAACACCCATCGGGTGCACTCCTTACAAGCTGGTTTACGAGAAGGCCTGCCATTTGCCCTTTGAACTTGAGCACAAGGCCTACTGGGCCTTGAAACATGCTAATTTTGACCTTCAAACCGCGGGTGATCACCGAAAAGTTCAATTGAATGAATTAGTCGAGCTTCGTGATCAGGCCTATGAGAATTCTTTGATCTACAAAGAGAAGACAAAGAGGATTCACGATGCTAAAATTAAAGATCGCGTCTTCAATGTTGGTGATCGAGTCCTTCTTTTCAATTCTCGATTAAAGATTTTCTCGGGCAAACTAAAAACCCGTTGGTCTGGACCATTCACCATTACCCAAGTATTTCCTTATGGAACCATTGAACTTGCTCAACCTAATGGTCCCAATTTTAAGGTGAATGGTCATCGTGTTAAACATTACTTCGGAGGGGACATACCACCCATGGTTGTCCCGGATCTCCAGACTTTCCCCAAGGACGATTAAATTCGGGGATCGAGTCAAGCTCATGTGACTCGGTGATAAAAAACAAGCGCTTCGTGGGAGGCACCCGATGCTTATCCATTTTCATTTTCTATATTTTCTATTTTCTAATAACGTGACGTGAGGGGGGCGACCCTTTCCAAACTCGTGTTTTTCGTGGTTGTTTATGAATGTTCAGGAATTTCCCCGAAGTTTGAGGACTCTCGTGCTCGTGGTTTGTCGTTCTCTCCACTCGAGTCTCATCCTTCGCTGCTCTTTCGGAAATTCACCATATCAAAAATCTTATCGACTAACGTTTATCTCTTGGCATACTTAATAAACGGCCTTAGATTTTACGTAGGATTACCCGTACCCTTAAAACATTGAGGACAATGTTTCACTTTAGTCTGGGGGGTTGAATCTTTGATTCGATTTAACCTGTACCATCGTCTGAGCTGTTTGACTTACGCAACTCCGTTTTCCACCAAAAATTTTAATTTTTGTCACCGCTTTATTATGCAAAAAAAAAAAAAAAAAAAAAAAATGATGAAAAATGAAAAAATATATAATAAGTTTTGACACCTTGTTTTGACTCTCCTACCGGCGAGAGTAGAAATAAATGTTCCGATTTGACCGGGCGTGTTGAGCCCTAGCTCGTCTCCCTTAACCAAAATAATCAAAAGATTATGGCTAAGCATCCGCGGATCTCATTATTTGGGATTTTAAATTTGCGGAGATCGAGGAATGATAGAGTTTATTTGGAAGTTTCGTGCTATACACGGATCGCATTACTGGGATTTAGAAAACCCACGAGAGGTACTTGTGGCCTCCTTGTTCCCATCAGCAACGTCACCAATATATATAAATAGATGTCTAGGATTAATTAAGGGTATACGGTTTGGGCAATACTTAGTTTTTTCTCGTTCCCAACAAAATCTCTGCATATGGGGGTTTGGTACACATTGAGGTACTGCCAGTGTTACGGTGAAATAGACTATTGCATCTTGCCGGTTCGCAGCCGATGTTGTGATCTTAGTAAAGGCCGTAGGACTCGGGGTTTGGCATATGATTATGAATATCGATAATAATAGTCCAAAGCCAAAATAAAAAGGCAGAGGAATCCAAAGCTATAAAAAAGCAGCGGATAGAAATCCAAAGTCATAATAAAACTCTTACATCTTAGCGGCTCATAAACCGTTGACTGTAAAAGAATAAAGGACTAAGGACCAAAGTATTATTAAAGTGCTTATGATTATGCAAAAATGCCAAACTTCGACTCCGGGGGTTTCCCTAATAAAAAGCTTTCGTTTCGGGTATCAAACATGGTATGTCTCGGTCGTAAATAAAAAGGGAGCCTCCACAAATCGTGTTAAATCAGAGACCTTCATGTGGACCCGATTTCTGTATGCAGGGGTTTTCGAGGGAAAGTTTGGAAACTACTTAGCGTTCAAATTTTGTGCTCTTATCGGACTAACAAATATCGAAACGAGAAAATATGAAGCAATTCATTTCTTACAAATTAAAATCTTTAGATACAACTAAGGATCTGGGGACAAGAGGTAATACACAAATAACTTTTGTGGGCAGTGTTAGCATCTAACTTTTGATAAACAATGATTTCGATTTTACGCTTAGTTTGGGAGCTTGTGAAAAATCAAGGATGACGATTTTTATCCGTACGGTCTCTTCTCTGTGAGAAGTGTTTCTACTCGTAGACCCTGAAAGTTATCAACTGATAAGAATTGATAATGAAAGTCAAGGCAAACCGTCACATATATAAATGAAAAGTACAAAAATAGTAGTTGTAGTTGTTATTCATGAAAATCGGAAAACGGAGCGTTTTTGAGAATAAATGATTTTACTATCTCTTTTGAACGTCATTGCTACTTTACAACGTCAGTAAAGAGAGGTTTTGAAATTATTTATCTTTTAAGCGTGAGGTGATGACATTGCGTGAGGGCACGGCAATACCTTAGTCTGGGGGATTTTGATGAGTGCTTATTCACTCATCCTTTTTAGGCCTTAAATCAGACCAATAATACCAAATACTAACCAAAAATGCCAAGAGAATGCATGTTTTTGTATTTGTGTATGTGCAGGTACGGATATGAGAAAAATGAACAAAAACACAGCAAAACCGACAAAAACGAGCACGAGATTGGAAAAAGGTCAAAAGCCGGAGCCGGGGAAGTCAAATGGTCAAAGTCCAAGCTCAAAAAGTCAAATTCAACCTCTGAGATTCTTAAAGTCACAAGTTTAGTCCCTGAACAAAGTTTTGAGAAATTGGCGAATTTAGTCCCTCAAGTTTCAGAAAATTACAAGAATGGTCCTTTGAAGAAAAATCCGAAGAAAAGTCAAACTTGATCCTTCATGATTCAGAAATGACATAAATTACCCTTGGAAGAAACTTTTGGAGAAGTACAGTTTTGGTCCCTAAGGTTTGGGATAATACACCTTTGGTCCTTGAAATTATACTACTCCTAAATCAAAAATTATAACAACCGGATCCATGAAAACCCTTAGCCCATCAACCAAAGCCCAACACCTTCATTTTTTTTTACCCAGCCTGCTAATCTACCCGGTCAACCCCATTGTCCAAATCCGGTCAACGCACACATTTAATAAAACAAAAATAAAACACACCCAAATCCCTTTTACCCGCCCCCTCATTTTAACCACAACCCAGAAAATCACTGTACCAAGAACCCTAGAAACCCCCACCTCCAAATTACCCCTCGTAATAATAATTAACCTATGATTAGAGCTTCTAGAAGACTCAGGGTGATGTCAGGGAGTGTTTGTGGGACGCGTGGACCTATCAGAATACACACGGAGGATTCACATCACATCGATCAATCAATCAAGGGCTGATAATGATTGGATGCATCTAGAACATGATCTAATGGCTATCAAGGGACTCAAACAAGCACACCCTCACACGGATTGGTGAGCTGGACATCCAAGGCCAAACCCTCAGCTCTCCTATATATACCCCCTCCATTTCATTGTAATAGTGTGCCATTTTTTACTTATTGTTATGCTGTTAATTTCTTTTCTTGTAACGAATTTTTTTACTTAATGAAATTTAAGCTTTCTTATTTACTTGTCTTGCAATTTCCTTTACCTTATTTACTGCTTATTGTTGTTTAATATCTGTTTTCAGCTTATTGTTTCTATTTCCTTATTGTTTTTTTAAATTCAGTTTTACTTATCAGCTTATTTACTTACTGTATTTTAAAGTTTACATAAAAAAAAATCAGAAAATACTAAAAAATTAAAAAATACAAAGTAATTATAAAAAAACAAGCTTCAATAAGCTTGAGATTTGTTAAATCAGTTTCATATAAGCTTCTAATAGCTTTTGTGGAGTTTTGTTTGGCACCAAATACTTATATCTCTCATAAGCTACAAAAGTCAATAAAAGTTCAACTGAGAGGGCTTATTGTTAATAAGCTCAGCTTATTTTGGGATTAAGGCAGCCAAGGAGGTCCACTTGGCCTGTCAAAAGACAGGCAAGCATAGTGAACCCCCTCTATTTGAGCTGAGGGGGCTGGTACTTTGTAAGTTTCATGATTAAATTTTCCTTTGAATGCATCAGTAGAGTTATAGTTGTTTAGATCTGTTTTATTGATTATTATTCATAGTTGTTTTCATACTTGAGTTCATTTCATACTTGCTTCTCTAAGATTGTTTGGTTTTAGATTCATTATTGCCTGTCATCTTACTGTTTCATTGACTGTCTTGCATTGGATCTGTGTTGTGTGACTATTGTAATCTGAGATCTGGTTTAAATTGTCCATACAAGTGTGTTTGGATCAGCTTTTACACCTAGGTTGCTTGTTGGATTACATACTAGAGGGCCTGTGGTAGAAGTCTGTTTGAAACAGTCAAATTGCTAGGGTGTTTGGCATAAGTATAGTTGGCTTGTATAATTGCCTTTTCAGAGGTTGTGTTTGTTCTGATAAGATAACTAGGTTGTGTTAGATTTCATTTGATATAATAATAGTCAAGTAGCTGCATTAAGTCAAATCCATCTGTTTCATCATTTAGTCGCATAACTGTTAGAGCATGTAGGTGGTTTTAGTTTAAAGTTAGTCACTAAAGTAGTTTATAAAGCTTATTTAAGTTGCATAGTAGCTTATTACTACTTAATTCATCATTTGAAACTGTTTATAATTCATCTTAGTCAAAGCATATTTCAAATCAAAAAGTTAAAATAGTCTATACTCAGTTTTTTTTAAGACCTTTTGTGATCAATTCTAAGCTTCTGTTTTTCTTAAAAATTCTTTTGGATTGTTATTTTCTAAACTTTAGCAGTTGATAAAGAAAAATCAAAAAGAAAATCCAGATTTGGAACACTTTTGCTTATTAAAAAAGCTTTGGGGAATTAACTGCTTGATCAAAAAGTGCCCTGCATACTCAGTTTTTAACCTAGTTTCTAGGCAGATTTGAGGTGTTTAATTGGATTGGAAGACCATTCTCTGGGTGGATTTGTGATCTATGGTTGCTAGTGAATGAATTGCCCCCATAAGCTCACACTCATCAGCTTTTTAGTACTGCTTATTCATCTCATTAAGTTGATAGTCCCAACTAGTATCTGATTTCATAAATAGGGCTGCAAGTGACTTTGCTTGATCATACTTGGAGTTTATTGGTTCCTTTGAGCATAATATAGCTGCTAGTTGTTGTTTCAAATTAGCTTTTGCATTGTACTTGTCTGTTTTAGCTTTTGGCTTATTTCTTCATAGCTTATTTGATCTAATTGATTCCATATCTGTGCTTCTGAGTGAATTTTGGTCTGAGATCTGTTCCAACATGTCATTTTTGTCTAAAAATCATTTTGGAAAAGTTTTGGTCAATCTTTGGTCAAACTGCTTATTAATAAGCACATTGTCTTAAGCTGTTTTCAAAACAGAGGGTAGCTACAGTACCTATTTTTCAAATTTTTTATTTTTCCTAGCTTTTAAATATTATTTTAGAATTTCCCTGAAATTTTCATATTTTTCTGAGCTCATTTGCTATTTTTCTTATTTAATTTTCAATTTTAATCATTTTTAATTACTTTTTAATTACTAAAAATTCCAAAAAAATCAGAAAAACCCCAGAAAAATCCAAAAAATATTAGAAAATTATTTTTAGTTATTTTAGAATTTTTGAAATTTATTTTGCATTTTTCTCCATTTACTTACATTTTCTTTCAATTTTTAATTAGTTAAATTAGTTTTTAATTCATAATAAATCCATAAAAAGTCAAAAAAATATTTTTCTTTTTCTCAAAATTTTCTTTTATCATTTTTAATTTTTGAAAATTATTTTCAAGTCCGTAGGAGTCGCGTAGCTTAAAAGTCGCGTTTTAATTCGTTCATTAAAGTTTATTTTCCGTTTTAGCTTACGTTTTCGTTTTTACGTTACGTTTCTAGTTGCTTTACTTGAATTACGTGTTTAGTTGATTATTTGTGCTTAATTAGTGTAATCTCATTCACATCACTTTTTACCACTTTTCACGACACGTTTTCCGAATCGGAAATTCGGAATTCCATTCACCCTTCACACGGAATACGACCTCGGATTATCCGTATTTCTTTGCGGATCTCTTGAGCTTATATCTATACTATAATATTGATATTGTGTTTTTCACGAATCAAGAACCAACCCCTCTCAAAGGAGAGGTTACATAGTATATATAGGTGAGGACTAGGGTAACACTCCCTTCCTCCCTATCTTGAAAGTGAAATGGGCTTAAGGCCCATGGGCTTGCTACATAAGCCTTAAGTTATAATAAACATACAAGCCTTAGCAACCTATTACAAGTAAATGACCGGGACTTGATAAATAGTAAAAGTACGTTCCCAACAATTTTTATTTTTTAATTGAATATTTATAAGAATCCCATGGGATTAGCAAATGAATCCCATGAGATTATTTCCCTAACCCCATAGGATTCATTGAAATTTGTTTAAACCAGAAATCATTGAAAATTTTTGAATTTGTTTGTTATTTTTTTTAATTGAATATTTATAAGAATCCCATTGGATTAGCAAATGAATCACATGGGATTATTTCCTTAATCCCATGGGATTCATTGAAATTCGTTTAAACCAATTACTTCAACAGAAACAACATAACCCAAATGCAAGGTGAAAGCCAAAACCAAAAGTTTCTTAAACAAACTTATTATATTCTGGTTTTATGTTGGTTATTTTTTCTTCTTTACTTGATTATTTAGATGATTTGCAAAGAAAATTATGGTTTTGTTAGCAATTTTTCTTATTTATTTGAATATTTATAAGAATCCCATGGGATTAGGGACATAATCCCATGGGATTAGCAAATGAATCCCATGGGATTATTTTATAACTTCGTTTAAATTTCAACCATTCACAAGAAAATCTATATAAAATATCATAAAAATCTGATAATATCATAAAAGAAAATCTATGTAAACCAATTACTTTAACAGTTATTGTTCTACCATTAACAAAAGATGAACTTCTAGAATTTGCGGTCATGGATGGCAGCATGTTAGCTATTGTCCTAACATTAACAAAAGACGAACTTCTAGGATTTGCGGTCACGTGCATCCCTATTCCTAATTGCTGAAAAAATTATAGACAGCTTTTCACCAGGAGGAAGTTTATCAAACTCCAATACTAATTCTTACATCTTACCCGCATGAACATTAATCTTGTGTAACAATATCTTGGTGGCAAACTTGAATCTCAATCTCCTTAATTGGCCAGACTACCGTTTAGACTCGGCAACCAAACCACAATCCCATTTTCCAGGAGCTTCACCGGTGTAATTATCCATATGTAACATAGTGAAAACACCACAATCCTTGAAGTTGTTCTTGGTCTTCCACTTGAGGTTTGTGATTCTTGGCTTGACTTTACGAATGTTAACATGTTTATTGTGACCATACAACTCCAGATGATGGGCAAATAACGTTTTCTACAAAAATTATTAAAAAAAGAGAGAGCATAAATAACTATAATTATGAGAAAATCACAGATTCGTCTAGTATCTCATGTAGTTCTGTATGAATCCCATGGGATTCATCATAAAAGTAACATGTGTGATATGTGTCAATCCCATGGGATTCAGAATGAATCCCATGGGATTCAGAATGAATCACATGGAATTAATCAAAAAAGTAACATGTGATATGTGTCAATCCCATGGATTCAGAATGAATCCCATGGGATTGACACAATAGCAACACTATCCTTTTTTTGGCAAGAAAGGACATGTGAATTACTTTACAACAGAAAAGTAAGTACTTACAAGAAGTTCACATGTATCTTCATACTTTTCCTCATACGTTGCTCAACAATTGCTGTTATCTAGTATCGTCATTGTTGTAATCCTTTTAGTAAGGCTGAAGACAACAACACAGAAATGGCCCGCTTTGCGAATAGGAGAAAAAGCCTGTTTAAACAAAACAAAAAAACATAATAAAAATGACAAAAAGTAAAAACAAAAATAAAAATTTAGAACAAAAAAATTTAATTTTACCAATTCAATGCAATTGAGAGCCATGCCACCAACATCATCTTTAAACTAAGCCGAAATTTCTTTTTCAAATTCTTCAAATTATTCATCTTCAGACTTCAACGTTCCATCAAACATAGTTATCGTCTGTATATGCGATTTTTCAATATGATGTTATGATATGGATTGCTTTGGGGGTGTTTGGTAAGTCAGATAAGCAGTTTATTTAAAACGGTTTATTAAGCAAAAAAAAAAAAAAAAATTACTTACAATACATCTAGTTGGGAAAAAGTGTTGCAATGGAAAACCAAATAGACGACGGCCACTTCCACTATCATCACCAGACTTGCGCAAATTGTGTGTGTGTACGTGTTTTGAGAGAGACTGATGTTCTGGAAGATGCTATGTCGGTACAAATCATCGAGAAAAAAAATTTATCGAGCCGAACTGGACCGCCAAATATGTCATTGGATCGGGCCTTAGCGGTGGTCTTGGTGCGAGTGTGGTGGTGGTGCAAGCGGTGGCATTGGTGAGGAGAGTGTTGAGGAGATAGAAGAAGACCAGATCTAGTTTTGGTGAATATATATTTGGGATGGAGTATTGAAAAACATGGGCGGGTTCAATGAAAGTGGAGGGGCAATTTAAATTTGGTGAAAAAATTTAGGCGGGCTAGCTTTGGAAAAGTTAAAAGGGAAATTTTATTTTAGGAAATTAAATGCCGGGACATGTAAAATATTACATATATATTTAACACGTGTAGTATCTTAATTTTTTGTTTTTATTAGAGGCGGAAATGAGCCGAGCCGCTCGTGAGAAGCTCAAGATCATATCAGTAAAATGATTTGAGCTTTTGTCGAGTAATTAGAGTTCGTGCGAGCTAATTCTTATCGAGCTTTGAGCTCAAACTCAAGCTCAAGACTATCAAATGAAGTTAATTAAATGTTTAATGAGTTGAGCTCAACCTTATAAAAGTTGGACTCGAGTTATTGTTGAGTTTTCGAGCTTATAAGTGATATAGCATATGTTTTTTTTTTTATATATTTTGTATGTAAGTGTACTAAGTGTAAATAGTTATTTATAAATGTATCGAGATTTTCGAGCCGAAGGTGAACCGAATTCAATTACTAGGTTATATTTCAATTTTAATTTGCGTAAGAAAACACACCTTTACAAATAAACCGAGCTTTTCGAGTGATCAAGCTCCAGCCGAGTTCACACTTTCTCGATCCCGGATAACATGATCGGGAGGTCCCTGCATACTTGCTTCTTAGTGTCTGTGACAAACGGTATGCACCTACCAAGCCGGTGTAACCCATGCATGACCGCCTTTAATAACTTCAAATACAATTCATATAACATTCACACTATAATTATACACCTACCAAGCCAGTACAACCCATGCATGACCGGTGATAATGGCTAATTCACATGGGTCATGGGTCATGTGCATTAGATTATCACTGGTCACATTCAATAATGGGTATTTGACATCATATGGGTCATATGGATTGGGTTATAGTTTCTTAGAGTGTCATGTTATGACACATCCATGACTGTTGATCATAATGGGTAATTAACAAGGGTAATAGGTCATGTGCATTGGGTTGTAGTGGCGTATAGTGTCATATATTTTATCGACAAATACATGATTGGTGATCGACAATGGGTAATTAACATGGGTCATGGGTCATGTGCATTGGATTTTGTAAACTAAGACAAATACTATACAACATTTTATACGTTTTGTATTTTTTTACGTTTTCATCCGTTTGTAACGTTTTTCATCCCTTTTTGACCGTTTTCAATTGATTTTGATCGATTTCGCTAGTTTTCGACCGACGTTGACAATTTTTGACGGATTTAGATCGTTTTAGACCGACTACAACCGAGTGCGACCGTGTTCGACTGATTTCAACCATTTCGACCGATTTCATCTATTTTGAACGTTTTCGGCAATTTTCGCTCGTTTTCATATGTTCTAAGCTTTTCTGAATGTTTCCCTCTGTATTAAAACGTTATGAAACGTTTATTACGTTTTCGTACATTTTTGTACGATTTTTTCATTTCCATACATCCTTCTCCTTTTTATTTGGGTTATTCGGGTCAACCTGAGTAACCCAAATACTAAATAGGGTCCCGTATCGGGTTGAAAATATTTGGCTAACTCGGGTTTGGGGTCGACCCGATTGACCCGAATAAGGATTAATGGCCGTCAATTCTTGATCTTCTGTTATACATACGGCTAATGATTTGCACACTCAAAAAAGTTATTTGCACACTCAAGGTACAAGCGGTTGAAGCAGAGTGTTTAATACTGTACAAGTATTTAATGCACAGATAGAGTGTCCTAATCAATTTATAAAGTGTGCAAATCAATTCCCCACTTTATAACAAATCCCAAATCAAAATCAAATTAACTTATGTCGTCTTATCTTTGTGATGATTACTGCAAATGTGATAGGCCAGTAATGGTGGTAACATCTTTGACACCATCCAACGCTGCTCGACGTTTCATTTGCTGCCAAAATCGATGAGAAAGTTATCAGATACGTTTTGTTTAAAGATTATTAAGTTTAAATGTTTAATATACTACATTTTTTTTATTTTAGAAATCGGGTACGAAGAAATGTGAAAAATTTGATTGGTATGATCCAGAGGAGGAATGTGATTGGTTCAAGATGCATTTGTTTGAGATGTATAGCAAACTGAATCCCAATCTGTTAGGAATACAAATATTCCTATGAAAGACTCGATCACCTAAATATTGTAATAGCATTAAGTTAGCTCGTAGTTAGTTTAGTTATTAGTTAGAATTAGTTTAAGTAACATCGTGGAAGAAGGACGAGTCTTTACCCACTGTATGCCTGATCCACAGCCCGGGTGTGGGCGTTTTTATCTTTTTTGTAAGACACTATAAATACCCCTCTCCACATGTGGAGAGGGTTGGACCGTCTCATTCTCTAATCTAATATTATATCTTTTTCTCTTTCAAGGTTCTAAGTTTTCTCTCTTCTTCTTCTTCTTTTAATCCATACGCTACATAAACCACAAGTATCATCATGTTTGTGACTTAGTTACAATCCTACAATTGGTATCAAGAGCCAAGGTTTCATCTTAGGGCCTTGGTAAATCTTATTTGGTGTGGTTTATTGTGGTTTTGTGAGTTAGTAGTGTTTTTCTTGAAAACTTCTTGGTTTGATCTATCTAGTGTTTGTTGACATGTTAGAGGTGTACTTTTATGATCATTTGTCCTTGTACTACATTATTTCTCTGTTGGTTTAGCCATATCACACGTATCTTTGTGGTTTGGATTGGGTTTAGGTCATTTTTCTTATCTGCGGTTTGCTCCACTGGTTTACTTCTTGACTGCGTTTTGCAACTGGATTTCTGTGGTTTGTTTGACTGCGATTACTACTTTGGGTATATAGACAAATCGCAAGGAAAGTGACAGTTTTGGACCATTGTGAACTGCAACTTGCTTTTGCGGTTTGGTGGTCTGCGATTAAATATCTGTGGTTTGCTCTTGTGGTTTGTGTTGTCTGCGTTTACCACACTTGCATTTTGATCATCTTGCGGTTTACTCCTTGCTGCGGTTTGTGCCTTGCGTTTTACTCACCTAGCGGTTAACTCATCTTGTGGTTTGTTTATTCTGCGGTTAGTTACTCTCTGCGGTTATCTTTCCTGCGGTTAGCTCTTCCTGTGATTTGCTCATCTTGTTGCTGTTTGCTCCTACTTAGCGGTTTGTTATATTGGTTGCGACTTTCTCAACATTGTTGGCAATTTACTAAGTGATGAGATTCGTGTGATAGGTTAATCATTTTGCAATTCATGAATTGTTGTAACTTTAGTCGTTTCAATTAATCTAATTGTGATATGACGTTGTGAGTTAATCCTTACGACTTGACTAATCTCAATTGGATATATTGTAACTTAACTTGTCACAACTTAACACTTGGTGCAAACTGTGACTCATCCGGTATCTCTCTATTAGTTTAACTTGCTGAGTATATCTTCCGGTTTCTTTTGTTGACTTTAGTAAAATCCCTTGTTAGAATCGTATTTTTATTTATAAAAAGTGTCGGTCATTAATGTGTAGTTATAGGTTGCTTTAGAATATCATTATGATGAAGTTTATGTGTAGTACTCATGTTTTGTAAAAGTCTAAGGGCTATTAGTGTAATAATGTAAAAGATTAGAGAAGCCCTAGACTATGAGTATAAATACTCTTGTAAACCTCATTTGTGAGGTTGGTTCTCTTAGTGATTCATTTAGTATTAACAAAGTTATTATTCCACACACTAGAGTTCCCATCCACTCTCTCTCTCTACTTACTTTCTCTCTCTAGGTTTAGGCTTGATTCAATAGTGATTTAGGTTGTTCTACGGTCCTACAAGTGGTATCAATCGCCTAGGGATAATTTTAGGTTGTTTTAGATCGTTTTGTGGGTGAAAAAATTCGGTTTTCTAAGAATCTCGGTTACTGTTCATCGCCTAGGTTTCGAGTTAGGATTGAATTCTTAGCGAGTTAGGGGTGAATTCTCAGTTCTATCGAGTTAGGTTCACATTTCTATCGAGTTAGATTTCAAGTTCTATCGAGTTAGCTTCTAGTTCTATCGAGTTAAGATTCAGTTCTTTCGAGTTTGAGATAATTTTGGCGAGTTAGCCTTCTTTTCCTAATCGTTTATCGAGTTAGGCGTGTTGTGACTTTAACTAAGGGGAAACTCTGCCCAACTCAAGTCTCTCTACCGAGTTAGGAATTCCAATTTCTTACCGAGTTAGATATTCAACTTATCTTACCGAGTTAGAGTTTGGATACTTATCGAGTTTGGATACTTACTAGAACTTATCGAGTTAGGTACCTTTATAAACCTTACTGAGTTTGAAACCTAAGTGAACATACCGAGTTTGAAGACTAAGTGAACATACCGAGTTTGAACTTTTAAGATACCATACCGAGTTAGTGTTAGACAAGCCTTATCGAGTTAGACAAAAAAAAAAAAAAAAAAAAAAAAGAGTTTTTTGGCGGGAAAATTTGAGTAAAATTTATTTTTCACACGAGACTTAACGTTCAATTTTTACGCGAGATTTAAATTTTGGTATAACATTGAAAATTTTGGCCCGAAATTCAAATTTTTAGGCCAAAATTCAAAAAATTTCGGTAAAATTTGGCGGAAAAATTTTCAAAACTCAAAATTTTTCTGGTAACCTTAGAATTGTATTTCTTTGTGATTTTCAAATTTTGTGAAAGAAAATTTTCGTATTCATTTTTTTGGAGGGAAAATTTGAAATCACAAAATATCAACCGAGATCGCTTTTCATCTTCACCAAAACATCTAATCTACAACAACAACCTTTGTTATCTTTCAAAAGATCCTAAGAACAACTTTTCACTTAGAAGTCAATCCATGGCAACACAACAAGATATTCATGCTGCCGGTGCCGAAAACCAGCCTCCCATGCTGTCAAAGGGTGGATACTCACAGTGGGCTAGTAGTATGATGCGTTATCTTAAGAGCAAAACAAATGGAAGTCTTCTCATCAAATCCATTGTGGATGGACCCTTCAAACCATCACAAGTACTAGACCCTGGTGATCCAAATGGTACCCCCCAGTACAACCATACTACAGAGAACAGAATGAGACTGAATACACTGTGGAAGACAGAAAACAGATTGAAGCTGATGATCAGGCATTTCATTACGTCGTTCTTGGTTTACCTGAAACCATTTATGCTACTGTTGACAGTGAAGTAAGTGCTCATGCAGTCTGGGAAAGAGTCAAGAGGTTAATGTATGGGACAGACATCGGGAAACAGGAAATGGAAACACAATTGCTTAAGGAACTTCGCAAGTTTACTTCAATTCCTGGTGAATCCATAGAGACGTACTACCACAGATTTTGTAAGATCATGAATGATTTATCAAGACACAACCTCAGTCAGACAAATATTGCTAACAACACCATTTTTCTGAACGAGTTACAACCAGAATGGGGAAGATATGTCACTATTGTTTATCAGACAAAGAATTTGCATGAAGTTTCTTATGATCAAGTGTATGACTTCTTGAAGCAAAATCAAGATGAAGCTAATGAAGTAAGAGCTGAATTACTTGCTAAAAAGCATGATCCTCTAGCATTAATGGCTGATACACCAATACCTATACCAGTGAACACACAACATCAACCATCATCATCTTCCACTCACAACTACTTGCAACCATCCTACATTCAACAACCAACACCGATCTACCAACAACAATTCTACCCACAGCAACAACATGTTATTCCACAACAGCAATACCCACATTTCCAAGAACCAGAATTCACTGACAATGATGAAGCTACTGCAGCCTTGACACAAGCATTTGCTTTTCTGACAAAAGCATTCCAAGGACGCTATTCTACACCAACAAACAACAACCAAAGGATTTCATCGAATACTCGCAACAGGCAGATCGCTCAGCCGAGTTTCAATATGGGCAATGGAGGCCAAATGGTTGGAGTTTATGGGAATCAGCAAGGATATGCTACTGGAATTAACATGTGTAATCAGAATATGCAGAATGCAGGTCAGTATGCAGGGAATCAGTATGGTCAGTATGCTGGAAATCAGAGGGGTCAGAATGTTGGTAATCTGGCAATGGGTAATCAGAATAGGAATGTGGCAGCTCCAGTTGTTGGGAATTATGGAAATGTGAATCAGGGTAATCCGGTAAAGTGTTTCAACTGCCAAGGAGTAGGTCATATGGCAAGGAACTGTCCTACTAAGCCGAACAAGAAAGATCTAGAGTATTTGCAGAAAGCAGTACTGTTGGCACAAAAAGAGAAGGCAGGGTTTCAGTTGAATGCAGAGGAACATGATTTTATGGCTCTTATGGATGAAATGGAAGACAGAGAGGATATCGATGCGAACTGCATATTCATGGCGAATCTTCAGGAAGCTAAGTATGACACGGATTCTGACACACTTCCTGTTTATGACACCAGTGCACCATCTGAGGTATCAAATTTCAACACATGTCATAATAATGATATATTTGATATGTCTCCTCATGAGGAACAGCATTCTGAGAAGCAAGCACCCACTTATGATACATACCTGGACACGCCAAGTAGTAGCAATACTTCTTCAGCAACTCCAGATGTGAATCATAATGGAGGCTTCGTTTCACAGCATGCTGAGAATGATGAGGAAACACGTGCTTTATTTGAATCATTATTAAATAATTGTGGTATTGAAATCGAGAAATTGAAAAAGGTCAATCGCGATGTTAAGGCCGCGAATGAGAAATTGACCACTGAGCTTGAGAGATACAAGGAAAATGCAAAAAGTTTTCAAATTCACAAAGAACGCGAGTCAGAATTTGAAATTGGTTATAAGAAGTTACTTGTTAAAGATAGGGAATGGAAAACCAAGTTTGCTAATCTTGAAATAAGTTCAACAAAAACCATTAACTCTTTAAAACAAGAAATTTTTGAATTAACAAACCAACTTTCAAAACAAGAAACAGCTTACACTAATCTTGAAAAAGAAAGGGATGAGTTGAAAAAGGACTTTGCAAAGAAAGAAGATAAACTTTTGGAAGAAATCGTAGAGTCAGAACACAAGATTGCACATCTAGAAGAATTAGTGGTTAAGTCGGGTCAGTCAAGTCAAACAATGAAAATGATTTCAAATCAAACTAATCCGATTTACCATACGAAACACAAAATGGCTCTTGGTAACAACAATCCTTGTAATCTCAAGAAAGCTCAGGAAGAACAGAACGTCTTGTATAATGGTAGTGTTTTTTACACCAAACATGATCCTCCCATCGTTCGTGATTCTGTGCAAACGATAGAACATGTCGAAGAGAGCATTTCTAAAATGAAACAAAAGAATTTGAAACCCATTGATTACAACAAATTGAACAAACTTTTGGGAATTACTTTTGTTCCACAAAAAGAACCATCTGTGTTTTCCATAAAACGACCATTCTCAAAAATGTTTTCTAAGAAAGTAGTTGCTTCCAAATCGATTTCTAACATGGAACAGATTTCCTCAAACAACACTTTTAACACAAGTGCTGCACGGGGATATCTTGATGATCTTAAAACCAGAATTGGGCAAATTAAAACGACGTTAGAATCTAAAACGAGACTTAATGAGATCAACTGGAATTCCACGGTTCATTTACAACTTAAAAAGATTATCGAAAATGAATTTGCTCCTCAAATTAATAACATCCATGCTCGAGTAATTCATTTTGAACAAGCATTTTTGAAAGAAATAGCTGACTTCGTCATGGATCACAAGTCCCTGATAAAGAAGGCAAATGAATCTTTTGAGCAAATCAATGTTTTGGAAAACCTAAATGATTCTCTCTTCGAAGCAGTTCTGTCTACTGATATTATGTCCATCATTTTACAAACATATTCTGTTCATGACGATGAAAGACTGAGAGCTGAGACCTCCGAAATTGTTTCAAAATATGAAAATGCTCTTATTAAGCTTGAAAAAGAAAATATGACATATTTTAAACAACTTGATCGAAAAAGCGAAGAATGCAAATATGACAAACTGTCGTATGAGCGTGAATTAAAGAAAATGAAAGAGCAAAATGATTTTTTGAGGGCTCAGCTTGAAAGTCAAAAAGGGAAGGGTGAGGAAACTAAGTTTGCAAAACCGTCGACTTCGGAGAAACCAAATGTTTCAAACACGGTTCAAAAACCAAAAATGTCAATTTCACGGTATGCTCCAAAAGTCGATGAGAAAAAGGATTTGACAAAACCAGTCACTCCAACACCCTTGCCCAAGAAAAGTGAAAATGAAAAGATTGTTGATAAAGGAAAAGCGGTTGTCGAAACACCAAAAGTGATAGCACCTGGCCTTTTTAGGATTAGTCCCACTAATGCGTCTGCCTCCACATCTGAGACTTATGAGGGCAAAAAGGATAATTCTAAAGAGTCTAGTGATGCTAAAAAGGACAACAATATAAATCCTAATGTGTGTGCCTCAACTTCTACAGGATTAGAAAGCACCTCTAGGAGCAGCAGACTACAGCCTAGGAGCAATACAAGGAACAATAGAGTCTCGCCTGCCTCTACGAGTAGTAGCAAGAATAAAGTAGAAGAACACCCTAGGAATTTATCGCTTTTTAATAAGAGACATGTTTCATCTGAATGTAATGTCGAGAGTACTGGTTCTAATGCATGTAATGACTCTGTTTGCTTGACATGCAAGAAATGTTTAATTAAGTATGTTCATGATGAATGTGTTTCTAAGAATGTGAATGTTACGCCTGAACAGAAGAAAGTTCCAAAAGGAACTAGGGCTAGATCTAGATCTACTGAAAGATTAGTTGCACGCTTTAGGTCTACCACTAGTAGCCAAATGCCTAGGAACTATCTTAAGTATTGTGTATGGAAACCAACGGGTAGAAAATTCATTTTCCAGGATGGAACATTGAAAGTTGTTCAAATTGAACATGTTGAAACATTCTATGAGTGTGATATGGGTTTTACTCCTAACCCAATGGAACCAAATTCAAAACGGTTTCCAAATACAAAATCTTCTGTTCTTCGCAGTTTGTCGAAATATGTCTTTGGATCGTCGACTCGGGTTGCTCCAAGCACATGACCGGGAATTTAAAGCTGCTGATCAATTTCGTTTGGAAATTCATGGGAACTGTACGCTTTGAAAATGATCATGTAGCAGCTATTCTGGGTTTTGGAGATCTTCAGTTTGGGAATTTTTTGATCACTCGAGTTTACTACGTCGAAGGGTTGGGACATAATTTGTTTTCAGTTGGGCAGTTTTGTGATGCAGATTTAGAAGTTGCATTCAGGAGAAACACGGTTTTTTATTAGAAATTTGGTTGGTGATGATCTCTTAACTGGTAATCGTGGTACAAACTTGTATGCTATCGACATCAACCAAATGGCTTCTACATCACCAATTTGTCTTATGACAAGGGCAACTGAAACTAAGTCCTGGCTGTGGCATAGAAGATTATCCCATCTCAATTTCGACACCATCAACAAGTTAGCCAAAGACAACATCGTCACTGGACTTCCTAAGTTCAAATACACCAAGGAACACCTATGTCCATCATGCGAACAAGGAAAAAGTAAAAGAGCATCATATAAACCTAAAACCGTACCGAGTTCGGAAGCAAGGTTACATTTGTTACACATGGACTTATGTGGCCCAATGAGAGTTGAAAGCATTAATGGGAAAAAGTATATTCTTGTTATTGTTGATGATTATTCAAGATATACTTGGGTAAAGTTTCTGAGGTCAAAAGACGAAGCACCAGGTACCATCATCACCTTTCTGAAGCGTATTCAAGTTCTACTTCAAGCTCCAGTAAGGATTGTAAGAACAGATAATGGCACAGAATTCACTAATCAGGAGTTAAGAACCTACTTTGAAGATGTGGGAATCACTCATCAAACATCAGTTGTTAGAACTCCACAGCAGAATGGGGTAGTTGAAAGAAGAAATCGAACTCTTGTGGAAGCTGCTCGCACAATGCTGATTTATTCTAGTGCACCACTTTTCTTATGGGCTGATGCTGTTGCCACTGCTTGTTTCACTCAAAACCGATCCCTAGTACATCCAAGATTTAATAAAACCCCATATGAGCTAGTGAACAACCGTAAACCTGACATCTCTTACCTTCACGTGTTTGGCGCTTTGTGCTATCCAACGAATGACAGAGAAGATCTAGGAAAGTTGAAAGCTAAGGGTGATATTGGAATCTTCATTGGATATTCAGAAAACTCGAGGGCATTCAGGGTGTATAATTGAAGAACTAAAAGGATAATGGAGACGATGAATGTGAAGTTTGACGAGATTTCACAAATGGCTTCTGAGAGATACGCTCTAGAACCCGCGCTTAATCCAATGGCTTCTAATCAAACCAGATTAGGACCCGCACCAAATAGTCAGACTTCTGGACACATCAGTTCAGGACTCGTGCCTAATGGAGCTCATTCAACAAACACGGACAAACCTTCAGAACAAGAACTGAAAAATTTCTTTGAGTTAATGTTTGATGAATATTATGGTGGAACTTCGACAAATGCATCTCAACAACATTCCGCTGCACCCGCTCAAAATCAACCACCACCACCACCACTGGATGCATCTACAACAATCGAAGCTGAAGCACCAAGTACCTCAACATCATCTACATCTACTCAAGCCACTCCAGTACTTGAAACTGAACTACCAAGAGTTGATGAGCAAAATCAAAACACAAATTTTCAAGAAGAACCAACAAATAATTCAAACGATGTTGTGTTAGAAGAAGGAGAAGAAGTATTTGAAAACCCGTTTGCAACAGACTCTGCTGAATCTTCTTCAAGGTTACATGAACCGTCTAACACACATACGTTAAACCCAAGGTACCCTTCTACGTTTCAATGGACAAAAGACCATCCAATAGAACAAGTTATTGGTGAACCTTCAAAGCCAGTTCAGACGAGGAGACAACTTGCCACCGATCTCGAATTGTGCATTTACATTTGCTCAATAAGCCTCAAAGAACCAAAGAACATTCGGGAAGCAATGGCAGAATACCCTTGGATAGAAGCGATGCAGGAGGAACTTCTTCAATACCTGTTACATGATAGTTGGGAACTTGTTGAACGACCACTTGATAAACGAGTTCTTGATCTCAAGTGGTTGTGGAAGAACAAACTGGACGAGGAAATGACTGTAATTCGTAACAAAGCTCGTCTCATGGCTAAAGGATATCCACAAGAAGAAGGGATAGATTTCGAAGAATCATTCGCGCCTGTAGCTAGACTTGAAGCAGTCCGGATTTTCTTAGCCTATGCAGCTCACAAAAACATCACAGTCTATCAGATGGACATTAAGACAGCTTTCTTGAATGAAACTCTGAAAGAAGAAGTGTATGTGAGTCAGCCAGAGGGATTCATCGACAAAGATCATCCAGACTACGTCTACAAGCTTAAGAAAGCCATCTATGGTTTAAAACAAGCTCCAAGAGCGTGGTACGACGAACTATCATCTTTCTTGCTCAAAAACAATTTCACAAAAGGAACGGTTGATGACACCTTGTTTATCAAAAAATTCAAAGATGACATTTTGATCGTTCAAATTTACGTGGACGACATAATTTTTGGATCAACCAATCCTAACCATTCAAAACATTTTGAAAATCTCATGAAAAGCAAATTTGAAATGTCCATGATGGGGGAACTAAAATTCTTTCTTGGTTTACAAATACATCAATCCCCTCGTGGTATTTTTTTCAATCAAGCTAAATATACAATAGAGATTTTGAAAAAACATGGAATGGAAAATTGTGATTCTGTTGGTACTCCAATGGTCACTTCACCAAAAATTGATGCTGATTTGTTTGGGAAACCCGTTGATCCGAAAAAATATCGGAGCATGATCGGTTCTCTCATGTACTTAACTGCTAGTCGACCTGATATTCAATTTGCTGTTTGTTTGTTAGCACGGTTTCAGGCAAAGCCTACCGAACTTCACCTCAAAGAGGTTAAAAGGATCTTTCGGTACCTACGAAGAACCATTAACATGGGACTTTGGTATCCGAAGGATTCGGGGTTTAATCTAACAGCCTTTTCAGATGCAGACCATGCAGGAGATCAAGTTACAGCAAAAAGTACATCAGGTGGAGCACAATTTTTGGGTGAAAAGCTAGTAAGCTGGTCGTCAAAGAAACAGGATTGTACTGCGCTATCAACCGCCGAAGCCGAGTATGTGTCTCTATCTGCGTGTTGTGCCCAAGTTCTTTGGATGAGGACACATCTCACAGATTATGGCTTTACTTTTGACAGAATACCTATGTATTGTGACTCAAAAAGTGCCATAGCCATCTCGTGCAATCCCGTACATCACTCTAAGACGAAGCATATCAAAGTCCGCTACCATTTCATCAAAGAACACGTGGAAGAGGGTACTGTTGAATTATTTTTCGTTAAGACTGATTACCAACTCGCCGATCTATTTACTAAAGCCCTTCCAAAAGAAAGGTTTGACTATTTAGTTCGACGAATTGGCATGCGAAGCATAACTCCTGAGGAGCTAGAACGTCTTCTCGAATCTTCTTGAAAAATGTTTTCAAAATCGCTTCGCTGTAAATATTTTTGAAAAAACAAAATACAAAATTTGAAAAACCAACAAAAACAAAATACAAAAATATAAATTTAAAAAAAAATACAAAAACAATATAAAATCAAAAAATCCAAAAATATTCTTCTCACGACATGTCTCTCGTATAAATGTCAATAATCGAAAAGACTTGTCCTGGACGGGTAATAATTTCAAGCTAGTCTAACTAGTGATGTAAGCGTGTCTCGAATAGGACTTGTTTGAGTAGAATGTACCGTATCGAGAGACTTTCTTTGGACTTGACCAGGACGGGTAATAACTTCAAGCTAGTCTAACTAGTGATGTAAGCGTGTCTCGAATCGGTCATGTTCACTGAAAGTTGATCAATTCAAAAAGTGCAAACTCCTCACGCATGTGCAAATTTCTTAAAAATTCATGAGCACATGTGCAGGGGGAGTCCTTCAAAAGAAACAAAAACTCTTAAAGTGTCAACAAAAATGTGTTTATATTCATAAACACTTTGAGAGATTTTCAATCAAAGGTTTCATGGCAATTATAGGATTCATGGAGTTATAAGGTGACTAAGGTTAGGGAAAACAGTCCTATGATCCGCCAGAGCCGGAGGGATCTACCCAAGGACAAGTCCAATAGATTAGAATTAGAAGTCCTTAGGTATGATTGAAAAAAGGAGAAAATGAGAAAGGAGAAAGAAGGGGTTGAAGAATTAAAAAGAAAAGTTATGAAAAAGGGTGAAAAGAAATAGCCCTCCATATGTTCAACCTTAGGGCAGACACCGGGTTCAATTCATATGCTACTGGTTGTTACTAAGGTGACACCGGTATTGAAGATAAAGACGTCATGGACCCAGTGACGCACTGCACTAAACTTTCTAGCCACTCAAGTTCTCTTAAAAGAGCTTGTTTCATTCTCACGGGGAACCGGCATAACCTATCGACCTGTCTCTTAGAGATGGTTGATATTGAAGCAGGAGACCTCTCCCTAATCTCCGCATAGGAAACCAAATGTGCACTTATCGAGTCTAGAGCCTCGAGATTCATCAAAAGATCTCATAGGAACACATGATATTTCTACACTGGTTGTTCATCATTAAGGACGCCAGATGTAAACTTAAGAGTCCTTCGCAGATCTTAGCAATCTGCCGAGAACGTTTATGAGAGAATTTACTTATGTATATTCTCAATGATTGAACGGAAATTCCTGCCAGGGTAAACATCAAGCAACCCTGACAGCAGGTCACTTCGGTAACTCTTTATGGGTTACGCTTAGTGTTCGCGGTGGTCTCAAATGGTCTACAGTCGTGGAGTGATCCCCAGCGACTCACCCAGTCATTGAGCTACTTAGTAGGTCTCGTAAGCTTTTTCGGGAGTATCTGATATGGGAACGGCCATGGTAAGGGTTAGAAGGAGTCTTCACACTATGCTGTTGATGATCTCTAATTCCTTATCTGTAAGTACCGGTTGTTTATTACTAACTGTTTACCTGCAGCTATACATCATCTCCATGGCGAAAGATTCCACATGCTCATACATGCATGACAAAGTCAAAGGAAAGTTCTCACAAAGATCAAAGGATAGCAACAGTCAAAGAAAGATTCTACGCCAAAAAGAAGAATCTACAAAGTAAAGTGACAAAGATCAACGTGAAAGAACGGGAATAACAAATGTATGTATGACAAAGAATTAAGACGTATGAGCATGTTGGAATGGCAGACAACCACCACAAACACAGAAGTGACAAAAGGCAGATGACATCATCGGATCACTTCAACAACAATGAAGCATGATGAACTGGAACTATGTTTCATCTAGTGATTCTTAAAGACGTCAAGAGCTATGAATGTTAAAGTTGAAAGACAAAGATGATGACGTCGCGCAACCTCAATGACCAACACTTAGGGGGAGATTGTTAGAATCGTATTTTTATTTATAAAAAGTGTCGGTCATTAATGTGTAGTTATAGGTTGCTTTAGAATATCATTATGATGAAGTTTATGTATAGTACTCATGTTTTGTAAAAGTCTAAGGGCTATTAGTGTAATAATGTAAAAGATTAGAGAAGCCCTAGACTATGAGTATAAATACTCTTGTAAACCTCATTTGTGAGGTTGGTTCTCTTAGTGATTCATTTAGTATTAACAAAGTTATTATTCCACACACTAGAGTTCCCATCCACTCTCTCTCTCTACTTACTTTCTCTCTATAGGTTTAGGCTTGATTCAATAGTGATTTAGGTTGTTCTACGGTCCTACATCCCTAGAAAGAATCATTTCTCGGTTTAAGTCACAATAGCTGTAAAATCCCATTTGAAGACTTTGAGATGTCGACAGTTTCAGATGACATTCAAGCTCCTGGGTCCGACACCCGACCTCCGATGCTAGACAGGACAGATTATGAATCATGGGCACAAAGAATCAGATTGTATTTCTTGGGTAAAGAAAATGGTGAGAACATTATGCAATCTATCGATGAAGGTCCTATGCAGATGGGTACAACCAGAGATGCTATCTCCACGGCTGAGGATGGTTCTATCACCCATGGAATTGATAGACCACGCACTTACAATGATCTCAATGATGTTGAAAAGAAGGGCTATGATGCTGACATTCGAGCCTCCAACATCGTGATACAAGGGTTACCCAAAGATGTGTACAAGCTAATCAACTTCAACACTGAAGCCAAAGCTGTTTGGGACAATGTCAAAATGCTTCTGTCTAGATCGGAGCTGACCAAAGAAGACCGTGAATCTCAATTGTATGATGAGTTTGAGCATTTCAAAATGAATCCTGATGAAATTATTACCGACTACTATGTCAGATTTCACAAGCTGGTTAATGACATGAGAATGATCAGAATGACAATGCCCAACATTCAACTCAACTCTAAATTTGTGAACAACATGTAACCTGAGTGGGATTGCTTTGTTACAGCAGTCAAGCTCAATAAAGGATTGAGAAATACGAACTATGAACAATTGTTTGCTTATCTACAACAACATGAGAAGCATGCAGCATATGATCATCAATTAAGAGAGAAGCTCAATCCAACTGTCACCAATGACTCACTTGTTTTCATGACTAGTATGTTGCCAACCACTCAACCTGTGTCATCAGTGGATCACTCATCTCTACAGTCATCGGCTGCCATGAATACTCATCTCGACTCAGGATACTCTCATACTGACAAGATGATTGACAATCTTTCCAATCAAGTGTCTCTACTGGTTTAACATTTCAGGGCTGCACTCCCATCTACCAACAATCAACTCAGAACTTCCTCCAATCCACGTAATCAGGTTATTGTGGAAGATGGTAAAGTAATGGTGTAGAACGTTCAGGGTAGACAGAATGTGAATCAAAGGAATGCTGTACGGGGTAACTTTCAGAACAGAGTTGGAAATGTGAATCAGGGACAAGGAAGGCAACCGAAATGTTACAACTGTGGGGGTTTTGGTCACATGGCCAGAAACTGCACTCAGCCAAAATGTCCTCAAAACTCAGACTACTTCAAGGACAAAATGTTGCTCATGCAAGCTCAAGAGAATGGAGTTGAGCTAAATGAGGAAGAATTGGCGTTTATTGCTGGGGATGATGGAAAGACATTTGATGATGATGTGGATGAACAACCAGTTCAGGACATAGCTCTTAATGATCCAAACATCTTCCAGGTAGAGGATTGTGGTGCTTTCGACTCAGATGTTGATGACGAACCCACTGCTCAAACAATCTTCATGGCTAATCTATCATCTGTTGTCTCACCCACACGACAATCTGGTCCCTCTAAATCATCCATCATATTTGAGGTACTAAAATTATATGTTAAATGTGCAGTCAATGATGAACAAAAGACCTTCAACGATATACGACAAAATAATGTTGGTGAATCAAATGAGGCTGAATTGGAAACCATTAACGTTTTCCCAACTGAGCAACATTCGGATCACAACAGTAATTCTGACGTATCTTGTGGAATGTCTTCTGTTGCGTGTGAAAATAATGTGATGCATGAACAAACGATATATAACGAAGTACAACAAACAAACGTTGCTGAATTAGATATTGCTAACATGGGAAATAGCAATATTGTCCCATATGAACAATATGTAGAGCACAACATCGAGTCTGTTGTATCAAGTAATATATCCTCTGTTGATGACAATGAGTGTGAATTTGATGAGTACACTGCTGTTGCACCGGATGACACTCTGACCACTAGGATTAGTATTCTTAAGGATCAAGTTAGGTGTTATGAACAACGTGCAAAATTTGAGCTGACAGAACGTGAACAAAAAATGGAATGGCAAATGCATGCTTACATTACTGAACAAAACTTAAAGGAAATGGCCTTTAAACAAGAGATTAAATCTTTTCAAAATCAACTTGAACGTGCTTTTAAGGAAAAACAGGAAATTCAGGATAGTTTAAATCTCCTAAAAAAATGAATTTCAAGAAAAGGAAAATAAACTGTTAAACGAATTTTCCAACCTTAAGTAGTTGAAAAACAAACTTGAATACAAGTTGTACGTTCAAGGCCAAACCTGTCAAACAGCTCAAATGATGGAAAAGCACATTAAACTGCGGGATAAGCATAGTGATAAGGATTTAGAGTTGCCTAAATCAAACTTCCTTAAGAGCGTTAGAGCCTCTCAACCTGCCCTCTATGATGCTAAGGTTATGCTTACACCTAATCATGATCCCCCAAATAGTTGGTCTGATAAAGAATTGGATGAACTTGATTCTGCCAATACAGAGAGATTTTATAAAAAAAATGAAGGATCTAAAGTGCATTAAACACCGAGTCATTGTTAAGCCCCATGATTATTATGAACAAAACCGAGTGACTGTTTTTGCACCTCAAACTAAGTTAACACCAGAACAGGTATTTTGGCCTTTAGATGTTGAGAAAATGAAAGCTGAGGAAATTAAGGCTAAGACACCTCAAAAGTTAGTTGCCCCAACGGTGTATCCCCCCAATACACCAATGCACTTAGTTCAGTTATCACTTCCCACGCAATGCAAAACTCTTATTAGCATATATGTCCTTTGTCAAATGTTCAATGATTTTGATAGAACATGCAAAAAGAGAATTACACCAATGGGAATCACTGAGGGTGAACGGGGATTTGAGCTAACCAAAGAGTGTTACTTAACTGAAGTCATCCCATTTTTTAAACTAATCAAAGAACACTTTGAGGGTTTACGACAATCCCTTGATGTTGAGCTAAAGGAAATGAAAGAAGTGTTTAAAAATGTGGAAAATAAGTGTAAACAAAATGCAATAGATCTTCAGCATAGTGAAATTTCCAGGAAAAATATTCTCATCATTAATGATAACTTGATTGCTAAATGTATTACACAAGATATGTTCTATACTGCTACAGATTCTTCACTTAATGCTTGTCAGTTTCATGAAATGTCTGTTACTTTGAATAACCTTCACAATCGTGTTGTTGAGCTTGAGGGGGAGAATTTGAAATTGCATGAAAAAAATTCAAAATGATGATCATGACAACATGGTCAAGCATCTTTCTAAACTAGAAGTTGATAATCTTAACTTACAATTAAAATATCAACATTTAGAAGAAAAAATGAAAATATTAAAGGCCAAGACATCTTCTGATGCTCCGGAATTTGATGCATATTTTGAATTAGCAAAAAGGGATGAAAAAATTCAAGCTCACACGAACATGATCCGGTTATTGAGGGCTCAAATTGCCCAAATGAAGTCTCCCATGAATGCTGTGATCGACACCCATAAACCAATGTCTTCAGATTCTCATAACTTTCAACTTCAAAACACAATCAGCTTACTTAGACATGAAAATGATTGTTTTCAAGCTGAAAATTCTAAAGGTAAACAACATTACAAAGAGTTATATGACTCTATTAAGATCACTTGTGATAAAACCAATGAAAAGATAACTTCTTTGCTTAGTGAAATTGAGAATCTAAAGACAAAGGTAAAAGGGAAAATGCCGGTTATTGAAAGTGACAATATCAATTCTGTGGTTTGTAAATGTGAAAAATATGCATGTGAGGCTGTTTTTATTCCTCTTCCCCTTAAGAACAAAGAGCTAGTCCATAGTGATTACCTTAGACATCTTAAGAACTGCCTTGACATGACCCGTGAAACCATTGAAGAAGATAGAATGGTGAGACCATCTGATAACTCCCTATCGGATGTTTGCTTTCTCACCAAATGGTCACAAGAGTTGTTAGAATATGCCATTGGTACATGTCCCAAGATTCCCAACATGCGTGATAGAAATGGCACATCCACATCTAGGAATTTGAAGAAGCATGTTATATTTGATATACCTTTGGCTAGTTCTGATCATAGCACATCACCACCTAGAAACCAAACAACTGTGCAACAATCTAATGTTCCCATCGTCAATTCTACAGGAGTAATCAATATCACTAAAGCTAGCGGGTCAAAGCCTAAAGGCAATACAAGGAATGATAGGACTTCGCCTGCTAAGAGCGATCAAGGGAAGAAAGTAGAAGACCACCTTAGGAACAATAAGATTGATTTGAATGAAAAGAATCGTGTTGATTCTAGTATTTGCGTTAAGCGTACTGTAATTAATTCGAATTCTAATGCTACTTGTAAGACTTGTAATGGTTGTTTAATTTCTGGTAATCATGATGAATGTGTTGTGTCCTTTTTGAAATCTTCTTATAAATCCTCAATTAAATTTGCTAAGACACACAAACTGGAAAACAATACTTGGAAAGCAATAGGAAAAGTTTTAACAATGTAGGATATCAGTGGAAACCTACTGGAAGAAAATTCACTCTAGGAAACCAGTGTCCATTGACATACATGCCCAACCCTAAGTCTTTAGAGGTTAAGAAATGGAAGGGAACAGGTTGAAAATTCCCTTTAGTGACCCAATGCCTTGATATTAAGTTAGCTGCTTCCACTGGTATCGGTTCATCTGTGAGAACCAATGAAAATACTGATCCTGCATCTCTTAAGTATGCGTGTGCTAACCTATTGGATCCCAATTACACTTGGGGATCCATGTTTTTCAGTTATCCATATCTGTCTAGTTTCAAATGCAGGTCATACAAATCGTCCTGTGGTATTTGGACTCAGGCTGCTCAAAACATATGACTGGGGATCGCTCTCGGCTCAGAAATTTTGTGAAAAAGTTTATCGGGACAGTTAGATTCAGAAACGACCACTTTGGAGCTATTATGGGGTATAGTGATTATGTGTTTGGTGATAGCGTGATTTCTAGAGTTTACTATGTGGAAGGACTTGGGCACAACTTATTCTCTGTTGGACAATTTTGTGATTCTGATATCGAAGTGACCTTCAGAAAGCACACATGTTTCGTTAGAGAATTGGATGGAGTTGATCTTCTTAAGGGAAATCGTGGTACAAATTTGTATACTATCTCTATTAAAGACATGATGTGGTCCTCTCCCATTTGCTTGCTCTCTAAGGCCTCAAAGAGCAAATCATGGTTATGGCACCGTCGTTTGAACCACTTGAACTTCGGCACCATTAATGAACTTTCTCGTAAAGATCTTGTTCGAGGCATGCCTAGATTGAAGTATGAAAAAGATCATCTCTGCTCATCAGGTCAATTGGGTAAAAGCAAGAAGCAAACTCATAAACCAAAACCCACCAACTCCAATACTGAAGTACTTCATACCCTTCACATGGATCTGTACAGACCCATGAGAGTGCAAAGCTTCAATGGAAAAAGATATATTCTTGTTATTGTGGATGACTATTCACGATTCACATGGGTGAAGTTTTTAAGATCCAAGGATGAAACTCCCGATATCATTATCAAAATCATCAAGCAGTTGCAAGTAAGGCTCAACAAAACTGTTAGAATCATTCGCACTGACAATGGAACTGAGTTTGTTAACCAACAACTCACACAATTCTATGAAAGTATCGGCATCAGTCATCAGAAGAGTATTCCTCGAACTCCTCAACAAAATGGAGTCGTTGAAAGACGGAATCGCACACTAGTTGAAGCAGCTCGCACTATGCTGATATTCTCAAAGACACCAATGTTTCTATGGGCTGAAGCTATTGCTACTGCATGTTACACTCAAAATCAATCATTGATACATCCGCTTCACAACAAGACACCTTATGAGTTGGTGCATCTCAAAAAGCCTGATCTCTCTTTTCTTCGAGTATTTGGTGCCATGTGCTACCCAACTAACGATAGTGAAGACTTAGGGAAGCTTAAAGCTAAGGCTGATATTGGGGTATTCGTCGGATATGTACCAGATCGAAAAGGGTACCGAATCTACAACAAAAGAACCCGACAAATCATGGAAACAATCCATGTCATGTTTGATGAGCTGACAGAGCATACGGCTTCAGGACACACCAGTTCTGGACCCTCACATAATATTTTATCTCCTGGAATAATAAGTTCGAGACTTATACATAACTCCAACCATGCCACTCCTTATGTTCCTTCCACGAGTGAAGAATTGAAAACGCTATTTGATCCTATGTTTGATGAGTACTTCGAGTCATAACCACCTTATGAACCGGTACAGCCGGTTGCTGAACCCATATTATGGCTGTGAATGCACCTCATGATACAAATGGTCCATCTACCTCCATCTCTCTTTATCTGGATGCACCAGAATGTAGCAACACTCAAAATGAATCAAATATACAATTGTCTTCTGAACACCAAGGAGTGACATCTGATAACTCATGGGAAGTCAATCCTTTTGCACCACCTGAGGAAGAACCATTAGAAAATATTTTTGCACCTGAATCCTCCAACGAAGCATCTTCCTCCGAAGAGTCAAACAATGCTATATTAGTTCACTATCCTCAACCTCATGAACATCTCAGAAAATGGACAAATGATCACCCCATTGACAACATCATAGGAAATCCCTCACGACCTGTGTCCACTAGAAAACAACTTGCCACTGATTCCTTGTGGTGCTTCTTCAACTCCGTCTTATCCAAAATTGAACCCAAAGACTTCAAGGATGCTCTAACAAAAGTATCTTGGTTCACAACAATGCAAGAAGAAATCCATGAGTTTGATCGTCTTGATGTATGGGAATTAGTACCACCACCTGAATGCGCAATGGTCATTGCTCTCAAATGGATTTTCAAAGTTAAGCTTGATGAGCATGGAGATGTGTTGAAAAACAAGGCTCGATTAGTTGCGAAAGGATACAGTCAACTAGAGGGTATTGACTTTGAAGAATCGTTTGCACCTGTTGCTCGTATCGAGGCCATTAGAATCTTTCTTGCCAATGCTGCCAGCAGTAAAATGATTTTTTTTATCAAATGGATGTTAAGACTGCCTTCCTGAATGGGGACTTAAAAGAGGTGGTTTATGTTACTCAACCTGAAGGTTTCGTGGACCCAGAAAGACCAAATCATGTATATCGCTTAAAGAAGGCACTCTATGGTCTCAAACAGGCCCCGAGAGCTTGGTACGACACACTATCCAAGTTTCTCCTTGCAAATCGATTTACCAAGGGTGTAGTTGATCCTACCTTGTTCACTAGGAAGACTGGAAACAACCTACTTCATGTTCGAATCTATGTTGATGATATCATCTTCACATCGTCTGACTCTAATGAATGTGATCGCTTTGTTAAGGAAATGAGTTCTAAGTTTCAAATGTCTATGATGGGACAAATGTCTTTCTTCTTGGGGTTACAGATCTCACAAAATCTGAGCGGCATCTTTATTAATCAGGCCAAGTATGCTTGTGACATCCTCAAGAAGTTTGGCTTTGATTCAAGTGACACGGTTGATACACCCATGGTTGAAAGATCCAAACTTGATGACGACTCAGCTGGAGTAACCGTTGATCAAACCAAATATAGAAGCATGATTGGATCTCTCATGTACCTCACAGCAAGTACGCCAGACCTTCTTTTCGCCGTATGCATGTGTGCCAAATATCAATCCAAGCCCACTAAAAAGCACTTGGTAGCAGTCAAGAGAATCTTCAGATATCTCCAAGGGACAATTCACATAGGTCTTTAGTACCCTAAAGACAATGCAATGGCTCTTACGGCCTACTCAGATGCTGATCATGCGGGGTGTCAAGATACTCGCAGAAGTACTTCCAGAGGTGCTCAATTCTTGGGTGAGAAACTTGTCTGCTGGTCATCCAAAAAGCAGATGTGCACTTCGATATCCATAGAAGCTGAATATATAGCCATGTCCTCGTACTGTGCTCAAATTTTGTGGATGAGATTACAGCTATCAGATTATGGGTGTGACTTCAACAAAATCCCAATGTATTGTGATAACAAAAGTGCCATTGCCCTGTATTGCAATAATGTCCAGCACTCCAAAGCCAAGCATATTGACATTCGTCATCACTTCATTAGAGAATGGAGAAAGGGATAGTGGAACTCTACTTTGTGAGGACAGAGTTTCAGCTGGCTGATATATTCACTAAGGCTCTTTCTCGAGAAAGATTTCAGTTCATTCTTCCACGACTTGGGATGAAGAGCCTCACTCCAGAAACTCTTAAGTCACTCCAGGAAGAGAATGATGATTGAAGGATGGGCTTCACATATCCTTTGTACATAACTTAAAACAAAAAGAAAATAGAAAAATATAAAACCTATAAAAACCATAAAAATCTGAAAAATCATTAAAATCCAAAAATATTCCTCTCACGACATGTCTCTCGTGTAATCAATATTATTTACGTCTCTAGAAATGTCATTCAATAATGACACGGAATCATACATATGCTTGAGCAAGAGTTTTTCGGTTTTAAATAAAGTTTTTATTTTATTTTATTTTATTTTATTTATTTTTTTTTTCTAAAACATGTCGTATCTCAAAAACATTCTTCAAAATTATGGCTTACAGTCATTTCAGGCTGCAACCCGGACTTCAAAATTATGGCTTGCTATTACTTCAGATAGCAACCCGCTTTTCAAAATAGGGAAAACACGTCGCCAAAAAGACGGTTGCTCCTTTTACCTGGTGAAGTTCACCTGGGCATTGATTACTTTATATCCATGTTTCCTTGATTTAATGTACGCTTCAGTGCATTATTTCGTGATAAAGAAGAGAAATCTTCTTTTTATCGCCAATACTTTCCCTTCTATGATTTTTCCGGAAAGTATTTGTGCAAAACTTGGTGGTACCATGAGATTTTGATTGAAAATCAAATTGAACTCAAAATTTTGATAAATTTTTTTCACTCAATCAATGACATCATTTATTTAAGCTTTAACATCCGTCATTGATTGAGAGGGAGAGTGATTTCTCAAAATTTTATGTATCATCAAAACTCTCCACACTTTGTACAAAAACCTTGCAATAATACACTTTGTGATGGTTATGTGTCAGAATGAGAAATTTTCAAAGAGTTTTCGTTAAAACTTTAAATCTTTTGTAAACTCATCAAATCTGACACATAACAACCTCCCTCACAAATTGAGGGGGAGCAAGAAAATGGTTCCTTTTATCAGAAAATATTAAAACTGACGGCATTTCTCTCCCAAACGCTTTCTAACTTATTTAAATCAATTGAGATCTAAAATCTTGAAAGATTTGAAAATTTTGATCGGGGGAGAGAATTTGACTTAAATATGAAATCTGATAATCAAATGTGATCTTTTGGACTCAATAATAGGCTCCCACATATGTGCTAAACTCTTTCGAATATCGATGTACATATTGAGGGGGAGCAAAAGGCGTTTGTGGAAGTGATACCAAAGACCGACCATTTATCTTTATGCACGGAGTTATAAGGATGGTTAAGGTTAGGTATGAGTTTCCATGATCCACCAGAATCGGAAGGATCTTCCCAGGGAAAATCCATAGATAGATTAGAAGTCCTTAGGAATGATTAAAAAAGGAGAAAAGTGAGAAAGGGAAGAGTGCGGACTGAAATAGAGCTAGGACTGGAACAAACCCAACAAGGTTCTAGTGATGAAGTTTCGGTAAGTATTGAAGGGGTTGAAGAATGAAAAAGAAATGAAATGAGAAAGGGTGAAAAGAAATAGCCCTCCATAAATTCAACCTTAGGGCAGAAACCGGGTTCAATTCATAAGCTACTGGCGGTTACTAAGGTAACACCGGTATTGAAGACAAGACGTCATGGACCCAGTGACGCACTGCACTAAACTTCCCAGCCACTCAAGTTCTCTTAAAAGAGCTTGCTTCATTCGCACGGGGAACCCTGTGCAATGTATCGATCGCTCATTGCGAGCCATGTTGGTACCTAAACAGGAGACGCCTCCCCAGTCTCCAGGAGTGGATCAAAACGCACTATTGAGTCTAGAGCCATGAGATCATCCATAAATATCGTTAGGACACACTTCCCAATATGCTTATTGTTTCACACAATGTGGAAAATAAGATAAAATATTTAGAGTCCTACGCATTATCCTTGTGGCATTGCCAGAACATCCGAGTGATATGAAAATATTCACAATGACGATGGAAATCCTTCTAGAGCGAACATCTCTCAAGCTCTTGGTAGGTGACATGTGAGATCCATCTTGGATCAATGATCAAGTGACAACTGGAAAGCAACAATGGTGCGATTCAAAATTCAATCAAACTTGTTCCAGGATATGGATTGACGGATACTTTTGCAAAAACCTCTCAATGTGCTCATCTACTAATTTTCAAGCACATTGATTGTGTATAATCTTTCAAACAAAAGTATTTTTGATGTAAATGTGATTCAAAGCTTAAAACTCTTGTCGTGTCTCAAAAATGTTTATCATATGACACGCGAGTGATTTCTATAAATCAATTTTTCATCAATCCGTGAATATTTATTCACCGATTCACTCTATCGTGTTGTCTGCTTTGAGACGTTCTGGTATGAGAACATGCTTAGTATGAAGATTCCGAAGTGGATTCTTTGGAAAATTCATCACTACAAGCTGGAAATTCCTGTCAAGGAGAGTCTTCTTTAAAAGAGACTCTACCTGATCACAGGTCGGTTCTCACAGAACCGGAGGGTAGTATGTCCTCGCAGAACGAATGACAAACCCATATTCGTTCTCTATCTTTATTGCTAACTGTTTTATTTTAGAGACACATATAAAGAGGGCTTTGATGGTTCCTAATTCTAGCTGAATCATGTCATTCCATACCTCATGCTCACACTTACACTCACTCTGAATGAAGAACATGAATGATGAAGAGACTAACAACAACGTTTCCGCAACTCTGATGAAAAGTCTCCTGATCCGCAACTCTGATGTAAAGTCTCCTGATCCAGAAGGGTGTGAGCATGACGGTCCTAAAGTCACTACATCACATGAAGGCGATACCACTGTGGATGAGCATGGATATTTACTGTGGCTGATGATCTCAAAGAAGCTCAAAGATCACACATCTCAAAGGAAAATCAAATCACAAGTTCATTGCTTGAAGTACAAAGTGTGCTGAAAAGAGAAGAATCAGAACCTACGAGCTACAAAGACTAAAGAATGCTTGGAGATCAAGGAGCTTAATTTCCAAGGTGACCTTGCTTAGGGGGAGATTGTTAGGAATACAAATATTCCTATGAAAGACTCGGTTACCTAAATATTGCAATAGAATTAAGTTAGCTCGTAGTTAGTTTACTTATTAGTTAGAATTAGTTTAAGTAACATCATGGAAGAAGGACGGGTCTTTACCCACTGTATGCCTGATCCACAGCCCGGGTGTAGGCGTTATTATCTTTTTTGTAAGACACTATAAATACCCCTCTCCACATATGGAGAGGGTTGGACCTTCTCATTCTCTAATCTAATATTACATCTTTTTCTCTCTCAAGGTTCCAAGTTTTCTCTCTTCTTCTTCTTCTTTTAATCCATACGCCACATAAACCACAAGTATCATCATGTTTGTGACTTAGTTACAATCCTACACAATCAAAGGCGTGAGGTTCAAATTAAAGTTAGTCTTCAAAGAACGATTGAAGAATTGGAGACAGAGTTGACAAATGCCTTAAAGAAAGTCAGTGTTTGGAAGTCAACACTTTGTGTTTTTGCAGTTGTGGTTTCTTTGGTACTTGCACTGAAGTAGTATAGTGTTTATGGCTAGATTGTGTGGTTTGTAGTGGCTCATGTACCCCATCTTTTTGGTGAATGGTTAAGTGTTTGCTTGTAAATTTAACTGATCTTGATCTTTTGGCTACTCAATATCTTTTGGCAGTAATTACCCAAAATGGCACAATTTGACTATCCTGTTTGACCTTATGCAAATGAATGTACAGGTACAAAACTACCAAAAATTACCCAAAGTGACAATCATTATTGGCTATTACTTATCTTTCGATAGTAATTACCCATAATTGCCTAAATTCACTTGGAGACTCTTTGACTTTTGCAAATCACAATCAAGTTTGACAATCTTTGTTTGACTTTTAACAAGCATCATAACATAGTCAACAAAGCAACATAACATAATTAATCAACAAAAAGATAACTTGATCATATAGTAATCGATAACTTGATTAACAAAGAAACACAACATAAGTTTTCTTTGAACATAAAAACATTAAACTTCAAAGAAACATAACATAAGTTTTCTTCGAGTCACGGTCAAACATTTATTCCTTCGGGTCAAAAACCGATCCCAAATCATTGTGGGAAATACTGAGTTTGGAAGTTTATTATTCATAAAGCATGAGATACAAGTAGTTGTTGCATCAACTCATTGTACTTGGTAAGTCAAGACTTGGTAAAAGGAAAGTGGAGACTTTTGCGTATCACACTCAATTCCTTATCTTTAGGTACTTTTAAAATATCTTCAATTCACAGTATGATTTAGGCGCCTTTGGTCGATCCCTTTTCCCGCCAAAGTCTTGGGAACCGTTCATCTACCTCTCCAGCCTATTTATACCTCTCTATTGTATACCAAAGAACACACACAAACACATATATCACTTTCAAAGAAAACTTCAACAATGGCAGCAAATGGTAGCTTTCAAAATGATGCAGAAGAGTACGAGTAGGTATTAAACAATAGTTTGCTATGGGACGCAGTGTTTAATCATTTCGGGTATGATCCCGTTTACGAATATGGGTCGTATAGGCAGGTAGATACGTGGACGAGGACAATAATTTTGAAATGGATGCATAGACAAGACTTTTACTGGGATGAGCGTTGGGGACTGAATGATGTGGAGGTGGAGGAAGAAGATGAAGAGGATGAGGAGGATCAACAGGATGTGCATCAAAATGTGTATGAAGAGGATGCGCAGCAAAATGTGGTGGAGCAGCAAAATGAAGAGGATCAGCAACAAAATGTGGTGGTGCATCAAAACCAGGGGGTCAATAAGATGGGTTTGTATTTGCATACCCGTTAATTCTGGAAAACAGGGTTGGCGATCTTGAAATTAAGTTTCAATATCTCCTGGAAAGGAAAAGGATGCAACGTAGGGAGTAGAGCTCTGGTTTTAACAAGTTGGTGTGAAATGGAGTGAAGCAGTTTTTAATGATGATGTTTTTATGTTTTTAGTATCTTTAGTATTTAGGTAGGATAATTATATTTTGTTTGCAGCTTTTATGAATGGTTGTAGCTTTTTATAAATATCAATGCAAATTTTGAGACCTTGTATGGTTGCTTGTGATGTCAAACTCTCAAAGGTGTGTTTGGTTTCTTGGATAAAAGCAGTATGTCAAATTGTTAAAATTCAGAAATGATGTGTTAATGTTACTAGTTATAAATAGTTTTGCTAAATGTAATTGAGGATGTGATTATTGTGATTCGGGTAATGAGTTAGGTTTTGGGTTTTTGGGACTAATATTTTGTTGGATAAGCTGAGAAAAGTGCTGGAGTCCTGAAAAATAAGCTGTTTTAAGTGGAAACTGACTTAGTGTTTGTAACCCCGGTACTTTTTCTAAAACCTATTGCTAGCCAAAATATTTATTTTCGTAACTGAGACAGATTAAAACTTTTATTTTGTGATTATTTGGGCTTGAGAAACGTGAGATATATTGGAAATGAGAACATTATTCCTTGATTGACACAGCACAACCTAGAACACTCGAATTGTATTGCATTTGCCAAATTATTTGAATTATTTTGAGTTTTGGAAAAACTCCGAAGTTTATGCCTGATTTTATTGGAAAAATTATTTCGTGAACAATGGCGCAAGTTTCGTAAATTTTCGAATCCGTTTGCTATGTCGTTTGGACCCCGGAGCGTATATCATTAGAAGTTTATTACTTTGGCAACTTTGGCCCCTAAACTAACCATCTTACATTACCTTGTACTTTCTTTTATTACAAAATACATCCTACACTTTTATTTGTTATATATACCCCACTACACCAATTTTTCTCTTATTTTTAATATCAAAAACACACACACACCTCACATTTTCTCTCTCTCTCTCTCTCTCTCTCTCTCTCTCTCTCTCTCTCTCTTGCATTATCCGGCCGCCGCCCCCCTACCTGAGCAGCAGCAGATTCCGCCCGACTCGCCGGAAAAATTTTCCGACCACCTCACTTTTCTTGTACAACTTTATAGATCGGGTTATCCCCGTCACACCCGTACCACTCACTCACCCCCAAACACCCCGTATCACCCTCACGCACCTCCCACCGCCGCGACCTCACCACCGTACGCCACGACCGCCACTTTTCCACCACTTTTCGATGGTAAAAAACGTGCCACGCACCTTCTTCTTCATTTTCTTACAATATTTTCAAAACCCTAGTTTTGATTTTTGATTTAAAACAGATTTTGATATAAAACCTTTTATAAAAATGATTTTGATATTGTTTTTAAGCTCAAACTCATGTGGGATCTTTTGGTTCTCGATTTGGCCGTGACTCGGATGGACTCACCGAGTCAACTCAGTGACTCGGTGAGGGTTTGTATTATTTTTCTTGTTTGATGTTTGGTGACGAAAAGGGAGTAATATTTGTGTTTTGATTTGGATTTCGAGGGTCCGTTTGGCCCATGGTGTCTCGACAGTCGGACCGCCACCACCACCGAAGCTTGGTGGTGGTGGGATGGGTTTTGATTATTTATTCTTGTTGTTGTTGGTATTTGGATTGGATTGGGAGACCCCTTGAGTCCGTTTGGTCCTGGCAGCCGTACACCGCCACCACCATGGCTTGGGTGGTGGTGGGTGTTGTTTTATTTTATTTATTTTGTGGTTAAACTTGGTCTAAACTAGTATTATTGTGGTGATTATTTTGAATATGGCTTACTAGTCTCGGGATATTATTAATAGTTTAGAAATGGTAAATAATGAAACGGTTAATAATATATATGAAATCTAAAATGAAATGTTATAGTTAAGTGGACCTGATATCGGACATATTTCCGTTCTTATTACATTGTGAGCTTGAATTGGACGTATTGGATTTACGGCCTTGGTTATTTGGATATTATGGACCCTTTGGTACACGAGACGGTAGGGTACGTTAGGCCCGTAAAGATCTTAACGTACCTGGAACCCGAACAAATACAAAATGGTCGATAAAACCTAAACAACTAATGGACTACGCGAATGATATATCCAATCATATTTATATATATATATATATATATATATATATATATATATATATATATGTATGTATATATATATATATATATATATATATATATATATATATATATATATATATATATATATATATATTAATCTTGTTTAAAAATAAAGAGTCGTTGACTCGGGAAATTTTATATAAAAGGGCAGGTAATGCCGAAATAATTATAAAATTCTTTATAAACTTAAATCATTTTACCAAATATTATTATTATTTCAAAACCTTGTTATTTCAACATTATTTTGGGAAAACGGGTAAAATACGAGACTTGTGGTTTACGTGTTATTATTTATTTTCATTTGAGTGTGTTTTCTATTTTTATTTCTTTTCTTTCCATTTCTTTTCGATGATTTTCTTCGAGGAGTTCTTTCGTCTTTCTTGCGTACTTAGTCGTTTCGCCGACTTATTTCTTTTATAATTTTCTTGTCTCCCACACGAGACTTTACGAAATCTATTTTCTTTCAAATGCCATTGTATTTACAAAACTTTTACTCAAGCATTGTTTATTGAGATATTCGAGTATAGTTCTGAGTTATGCCATTTATATTGATTAGGTTGTGCTGAAGTTCATTTGCTGTGATGCATTATTGATAGGTTACTATATCTCGTTTCATGCTACTGCTATTATTAAGGTGTGATTCATAGCCTCACATTTTATATTTTAAATGTTTATAAATCCATGGGGTGAGACACATGCTTTAAATGTTTTCTAAGCACAAGTATTTTTGGTATGCTTTTCCTGAATGATATATATATTTCCTGACGATGTTCTAAGTAGCTTGTCTTGCCGGAAAGACCCTCAGATCATGAGCCATTAGTCACTTGCGAGTGAACAAGAACTTAGTTTATAGGCCAATAGGATTAACCATCCCGCCCGGTTGTCAAGGGCTTGGCAACGTGGGTGTACTACTTTCGATTTTGCTGGGTATTAGAAAGTACCCAGCCTTGGGGCACTTTATATTATGAAATTCCGCGGTTATTGTTTATGTTAGTACAAAGTTACTGACGATTGGTTTGGTTAACGTTTGTGTGTCATGAGCTTAGTACCATCAGCCGTATGTACGCATGTATTGCCTCAACATATTGGGTGTTACCTTGATTTCCCTGGTATTTGCATTTGTTGCTTATATCGTATGATTAAAACCTTGTACTCAACTTATTATTTTAAACCTATGGATTACACTCAACCTTTGTGTTGACTTTTAAGCATGTGTTTCTCAAGTACTACTACTAATTAGTTTTGGAGCTTTATGACATGGGCTTGGTGGAGTGGCAAGGTCGATGGAGTCTTTTTGTCAAGGCAGCTTTATTATCTTTACTATCTTTACTTTCATATCTTTCGTAAAACCTTGGTGTGTCTTACTTATTTCCGCTGCTAAACTTTGTTAAATGTTTTCCGCTGCTAAACTTTGTAAACTTTCTGCTGCAAACTCTATTTTACTTTTTCCGCTGCTACTTGATTTAGGACTCCTTGTATGTAACAATTCGCATTTTCAGATTAATTACTATTCCTGAAAAATTTCACTATTCACTTTTACTATTCATTTTTCCCGAAATTTGATTTTTGTTTCTTGGCCTCGAGTGATAAATCATTTTCATAGCAAATTAAAAGTTTGACACTCATCAGATCATTTTCGTGAAAGTTATTAAGGAATTACACGTTTTAGGGTAAAACGTCATTCAAAAATTCTACGCACAACGAAACTCGACCGCGTTAAGTGACCCCGCTTCAGAAAAATGTTTAGTACTCTCATGATTAATTAGAGAATTAATCATGACTAAGAAAAATATGACCAAATAAACCTCGGCCGTGAGAAACATGAATTTTCGTTTTTAAGCACTTTTACTTAGCCGTAACCTTAGCTTACACCTGCACCGCGTTTCTAAGATAATTTGAGTTTTAACATTTTTGGAATAAGTCAACATATTTTTCCCTCCTCCTTTGACCAAAAATCATTCCTTGATTTTATAAATCATTCCTTGATTTTTGGGCTTACGGTTTTAAGTTTAAAGACATTAAATACCAGCGTAGACATTATAAGCCATTTTAAGTCATTAGTATCCTATTAGAAAAGTTACATTTTACTTTTCACAATTTTACGCAACTTTCGTACGTTTTACGTATTACGCGTTTTAGACCCGTATTTCCAGTTTGAGCACCCCAATAGAACCTACCACTCATTTTATATTTTATTATGGAGTATATTGATAAGTTCTAGCATATTTATAAGTTTCATATTTTTAGGATACCCGGTTTTACGTTTCGTGACTTAACAACTTACGGTTAGCAATTTACGGAGTCAAAACTAGCTACATAAGTAGGATAATACCAAAACCCACCAAGTCATCCCTCCTTATCCAAGGTGAACCGCCTCCAGGGGGGGGGGGGGGGAAATCAGCCCATGTGGCTTAATCTCATGACTCTAGCCTTAGGATTAGAACAAGTGTTAAACTTTGGCTCCAAGTTAAACTTGGTCACCAAGTTTAGGAAACTTACTAGTTACTTTCCTAACCTCCTCAAACTCACTATAAAAGCCTCTCCTCCCCTCCTTTGAACGCCACACACATAAATCCCTAGCACCATGATCCTTTGATCTTCAAACTACAAGTTACACTACAAAGTTCAAGGTCTTAGTATTCTCTACCTAGTTCTTAAGTTTGTTTTGTGATTCCATGGTTGAATTAGGAGCTACACAAGGTGATTAGGGGCTGAAGTTAATTGGTTTTCACAAGGTATATATCAAGGCTAGCAAGGGTTTCAAGAGTTATGGTGAAGGGTTTACAAGCATAGGTTTAGTGTCCTAGTTTCATACTTGACTTCCTTTCTTTAGAAAGCCAAAAGTTGTAAGCAAATCCTATTACACTTTCTTGCTCAATATCATTTTCATGCTTATTATGTTTCTTTCATGCTATATATGGTCTTTGTATTATGTTCATGATGTATAAAAACTAGTAAAACAAGTTATGGTATATATATATGTTAACTTATGTTATTTAAACAAGTAAACTAGTGACTTTTATGGAGAACCACGACCAAAATAGTATAACTATGATATTTGACACTTACCTATTGTTATAGAGGACTTAACAAGGAAAACATAGCAATTTGAATCACCCAAAACGAGTACCCGAGTCAAAAGTTATGACCATTTGAAATTACCAAAACTTTACGGCAAAACTGCCAAATACATTCTGTGACAGAACATAAAACACGCAAAAAGAGGCCCTTCTGGTCCGTTTCATGAAAAAGTAAATGCACGAAAGTTGTCCAGAATCACGTTTTCTTCAAAAACTCAGGAGCAAGTCTCCAGAAAACCAATAATGAATGAGATTTTCTTCAGTTTCTTAACAGCTATTTTATATATACCAAAGTCACTATACAATAGTTATGTTTTACTAAGACCAAGAGGTCTAATGAACTAAAGCCAAGACCACAACCATGGCTATAGCCAAGATTGAGTCTAAAGACCATGGTAACAATGACCAAGTTCACGGCAAAGCCACGGCTAAAGACCATATAACTTTTAAAGATCAAAAACTTATATATTGTTATCAAATACAACAATAGTAGGGAGCCTCATGTGAGGAGTTCATTAAGTAAGCCATTGAGATGAGTTGTGGATTTACGAACTAAAGTGTCCTGGCTCCTTGAACGTTTACTCCATGACTTCTGAATTATGGGCCCGAACGGTAGTAAGAGATATACAACCTATACATGTTTCATAAACCATTTATATTCAAAGACTTACACTATATACAAAGTACTACATCATGAACATTATGCAAGACATATATTGGCAATTCTTCGTATTCTTAGACGTTACTCCAAACCTAAGTCGCAACGTTCTATTATAGGCTGTTCTTAGAGACTTTCGCGATTCGACTACCACTATCATTTCTCATTACATAAGCTTAAGGTGAGTCATAGCCCCTACTCTTTTCATACTTGTTTAAACTCTTTGGGGGAGATACATGCACAACTACTTGCTTACTTGTACAAATACTCAAAACGTTTATACTTGACTGTGTTATACTTGATTGCATACATACATGACTGTGTTATACTTAATTGCGTTATTCTATTTAGTGGCTAGTAGTTGTCTTTGGGAATTGGCTCCCAGTTGTCTTTGGGAATTGGCTCCCAAGTGAGGTCTTTGGAGATGAAGTAGAGACTCACTACTAATTGCTTAATTGTTTTGATGAACTTATACATGTCTTAATCATACTATATATGTTAGTAGTGGGTTGTGAACACACAGGTTACAAGTCTCTTATGGCGGGACTTGCAACTGAGTGGATTCATGATGCCTTTGCTGTGTGATCATTTTTATAGGCTTTATTTGTTAGACAAACTCTATGAACTCACCAACCATTGTGTTGACACTTTAGCATGTTTATCTTAGGTTAGTAAGGCGATAGCTAGTGCGTGGAACTTAGAGTCAAGCTGCATATTCTGAAGACTTACTCTTTTATCATTTACCATTCAAAACATTTTGTATACATTTATGTATCATACTTTGGAATCTCATGTTTGTAACTTTGAATTCATTAATCGAATGGTAACTTTTCAAAACGTCTCATTTAGAGGTCGTTTTCTATAATTTGTACTTTGTATTATGAAGTAGTACCCCCAGTGACACAGTCTTCCGCTGCGATATTTTAGGGGTGTTACATTGTACTCTAAACGGTTTATAATTCGAATGATATGTTTTGCAACATTTATAAATGTCCCGTGTTGTGGTTGTTAGCCATAAATGTGGTTGGTTTCTATTTCCGTAGTGCCCCCAGCATGTCAGCTCCCATATTTTGAGTTGGGGGTGCTACAAGATGGTATTGGAGCACCGTTTATAGAGAACGAGCTCGCACTCGACTATAAACTTTTTCCTGCAGTCAAAATGTTTTAAGACAGAAAGCCGACAGCCCTTCGTGCCAATTCGCGCCCTGGTATTCTTTTAAACCTTATATATATATATATATATATATATATATATATATATATATATATATATATATATATATATATATATATATATATATATATATATATATATATGTCTTGTACTGAGATTGATTTGGACTTTTTTCACTATCATGCTTTGGCTTATAAAATGGTTTTCCGCGAAAATTTGGCTAGTATTTTTATGTTTCCTTCTACTCTTGTAGAGTATCATGTCTGTCCCAGTTCCCCGTGATCAGGTTCCAGTCCCACCCGTTGTTGACCCATTGCCTTTAGGAGATGATGTTGAGTTGGATGTTGATGTTGGTTTAGATGATGAGGTTGGTTTAGAGGATGATGTTGATATTGAGGATGATGGAGATGAGGAGATGGATGACAATGATGATGACGAGGAGGATGATGATGAGGAGTTTATGGAGGAGGATCAGGATGTTCCCCCGCCGCCTTCGCCTGTTGTGTCGGATGTGACTTATGAGTCGGATACGTCTCAGGCATTAGGATACGCGCTTGAGACTGAGGTTACTTCTACGCACGAGATTGGTGAGTCATCGGAAGCAGCCCGTGTTACTCTGTCAGAGCTTAGAGCTGCTATGAGTCGTCTTAGGCAGGATGTAGAGTGGTGTAGGAATAGTCATAAGAGTATCACTAGGCGTATGAGTGATAGGCAGTTTGAGGTTGCAGGATTGAGGAGAGAGGTTCAGGATGATAGGAGAGCAGCAGGAGAGATGTATATGGAGCTTCAGAGGCAGGTTAAGAGGTTTAGTTTGTTGGAATGGATGAGTGTTGCATTTCATGAGCGTATGGATTTGCTAGATAGAAAGATGGTTGAGCTGGAGAAGATGGTTGATAAGTTAAACATGAAGGAGGTGTTCTTGGACATTGATAGTCGACACTATCATACAAGTATAAGCGAGTTATGGAGTGAGTTGCATGAGATGCAGAGACAGGCCTATGTAGAGAGGATGACCCGCCTTAGGTCTTATGAAAGCATTGATGTGATGGCTATGTATGGAGATCGTTCAGGAGATCAGTGATGGGATCATTTATAGTAGTTAGTATCTTAATGGTAGTTTACCTCGTATATGTTAAACTGAATTCTTCAGTTGATAGATTTTATTCGAACTTGTACTTGTTTTACAGATCTTGTAAGACCAATGTCAAGTATGAAATCTATGATGTATTATGGTGATGTACTATTTTGATGCTGAATGCTTACTATATCATGGTCTTGATGCATGATATATATGAATTATGGGTAATGTACCATGAAATACCTTGAGAAAGGATGTCACGCATTCCTAGCACACGTGGCTAAGAAGGAGTCGGGAGAGAAGCGACTCGAGGATGTTCTTGTAGTGCGTAAGTTTCCTGAAGTATTTCCTGAAGATTTGCCGGGACTTCCGCCAGCTCGACAAGTGGATTTTCGTATCGACTTAGTTCCAGGAGTTGCACCTGTTGCACGTGCACCATATCGTTTAGCGCCATCGGAAATAGAGGAGTTATCGAAGCAATTGCAAGAGCTGTTGGATAAAGGATTTATTCGACCGAGTTCTTAGCCCTGGAGAGCTCCAGTGTTATTTGTGAAGAAGAAGGATGGAACGTTTAGGATGTGTATCGACTACCGAGGATTGAATAAGTTAACCATGAAGAACTGCTACCCGTTACCGAGGATTGATGATTTGTTTGATTAGCTGCAAGGATCGAGTTACTATTCTAAGATTGACTTGAGATCTGGTTATCACCAACTCAGGGTTCGGGAAGAGGATATTCCCAAGACGGCATTTAGGACCCGTTATGGTCATTATGAGTTTCAAGTGATGCCTTTTGGTTTGACCAAATCGCCTGCAGTGTTCATGGACCTCATGAACCGAGTATGCAAGCCTTATCTAGATAAGTTCGTGATAGTCTTTATCGACGATATTCTGATCTACTCAAAGAGCGAGGAAGAGCACGAGCAACATTTGACTACGATTCTTAAGTTACTCAAGGATGAGCAGTTGTACGCAAAGTTCTCTAAGTGTGAGTTTTGGATTCGTAAGGTTCAATTTTTGGGTCATGTAATTGATAGTGAAGTATTACATGTGGATCCCGCTAAGACTGAGGCGATTGAGAAATGGGCAACGCCGGTTAACGCCACAGAAATTCATCAATTTCTAGGATTGGCTGGATATTACAGGAGATTCATCGAGGGATTCTACAAGATATAATAACCGTTGATTGCATTGACCCACAAGGATAAGAAGTATGAATGGGGAGAAGAAGAAGTGAAGGCATTTCAGACTTTGAAGCAGAAGCTTTGTAGTGCACCGATCTTGGCTTTGCCAGATGGAGTAGAAGATTTTGTGGTTTATTGTGATGCCTCGTATCAAGGGTTAGGAGTAGTTTTGATGCAACCAGAGAAGGTTATGGCATATGCTTCTCGACAGCTTAAGACTCATGAGGAGAAGTATACCACTCATGATTTGGAGTTAGGAGCCGTGATTTTTACCCTGGTACTAAGTGTGTCATATTTACCGACCACAAGAGTTTACAGTATATTTTGGATTAGAAGGAGTTGAATATATGACAGCGACGATGGTTGGAGACGTTGAGCGATTATGATTGCAAGATACGATACCACCCTGGAAAAGCTAATGTTGTAGCTGATGCATTGAGCCACAAGGAACGTTTGAAACTGTTACGCGTTCGAGCTATAGTTTTGACGATTAACTCGAATTTACCCACCTAGATTCTACAAGCTCAAGAGGAAGTCGAGAAAAGAGGAGAGCTTAAGGACGAGAAAGTTGATGGGATGATCAAAAAGGAGAAACTTGAGAAACGTTCAGATGGAACTTTGTGTTACAAAGGAAGAAGTTGGGTACCTTTGTTCGGAGGACTGAGAGACTTGATTATGCTCAAGTCTCATAAGTCGAAGTATTCTATTCACCCAAGATCTGATAAGATGTATTAGGATGTGAAGAAGTTGTATTGGTGGCCTAATATGAAAACTGAGATTGCCGATTATGTCCGTAAGTGTCTTACGTGCGCCAAGGTTAAGGCTAAACATCAGAAACCGTCTGGTTTACTAGAACAACCTGAGATCCCAGAATGGAAATGGGAAAGAATAACAATGGATTTTGTCACCAAGTTACCGAGGATTTCGACAGGATTTGATGCTATTTGGGTAATAGTCGATCGATTGACTAAATCCGCACACTTTTTGCCAATCAAAGAGAACTACAGTATGGATAAGTTGACCAGGATCTACGTGAAAGAGATAGTATCTCGACATGGAGCGCCAGTGTCTATTATCTCAGATAGAGATGACAGGTTTACTTCAAACTTTTGGAAGTCACTTCAAGATTCGTTTGGCACGAACCTTGACATGAGTACCGGTTACCATCCACAGACCGATGGTCAAAGCGAGAGAACCATCCAGACTTTGGAAGATATGATACGTGCATGTGCGATTGATTTCGGAAATGGATGGGATGTCCATTTGCCCTTGATTGAGTTTTCCTACAACAATAGTTACCATGCGAGTATTAAGGCCGCACCGTTTGAATCACTTTATGGTCGGAAGTGCCGATCACCTATATGTTGGGATGAAGTGGGAGAAGCACAGCTTATTGGTCCAGATCTAGTTCATGAGACGACCGAGAAGAATGCTCAAATTAAAGACCGATTGAAAGTTGCTCGTAACCGTCAGAAGAGTTACGCTGTCGCGAGACGTAAAATCCTGGAGTTTCAGGTAGGAGATAGGGTTATGTTGAAAGTATCGCCTTGGAAAGGTGTGATCAGATTCTGTAATAGAGGAAAGTTGAATCCCTGTTATATACGACTAGGGGTGGAAACGAGCCGAGCCGCTCACGAAAAACTCGAGATCGGATCGGTAAAAAGCTCGAACGAGCCGAGCCTAAACGAGCTCGAGCCCGAGCTCGAGCCTAAATTTAGGCTCATTTAATAATCGAGCTCGAGCCCGAGCTCTATACAAAAAGATCGAGTAGGCTCGCGAGCCCTAAACGAGCCCTACAAATATATAGGGTATAAATATAACTATTGCACATAACCACCCTTTAACTCACTTCCTTTTCTTGAATTTGTAATTTTGTCTATATGTAAAACACGTAGCCACACTTGTTTCTTTTCTCACAAAACAAAAGCGCAGATATAGATAAAAAAAAAATCACCCCTTTTTATTTTATCTATTCTCTACTAGCATAATACTATCACCTATTCACCACAAAAGTAAAATTATTTCTTTATGCAATCCGAATCACAACCAGTGTTTCGTATCAAAATGATATTTTAGTTCAGCCACTACTAACAAAGATTGTTCCTTTTGTTTCTTAGCCACGAAATTAAACACGAATGACTGATGAACTTCTCATTTTTATCTTCAAGATCTTGAAAAAGGTCTATGGTAGGTGATGTGTTCTTGTTTTTGTTAATTTTAACCGAAAGAAAGTTAATTGTTTTGTTCTTACTTTAAAATTTTTCAGATATTCAAGAGGAGCTTGTCTTCTGAAAAATATCTATGATGATATCTCTTTATATATTTGTTAGAAGAACAAATCTTGTGATTTTACTTAGAGAAAACTGAGATCTTGTATCTTTTTCCTTTTGTATTTGAATACTGTTATGAGACTGAGATAGGTCATGGTTTGTTTAGATTGGACTTTTGAGTTAGGGAGTGATGGTGAGAGTTATTGGTTGTGTCTAGATCTAGGTTTGTTCTTGACGTTATATTGGATTTTGTACAGTTTGTTCTTAGTTTGGATACATGGTTTAGTTCAGATTTATGGTTGGTGATATATGGGTTGTGGTTTGTTTAGTTTAGATCTAGGATTGTGGGTTGTTTTTTACTAGTTTCTTTTTTGGTTATTTTGGATATTGCTTGTTCTTCCTCTCGATTAACCGTGTATAATTGAGCATAAAATTATAATCGAGCTTAAAATTAAAAACGAGCTTAAAATAATTAACGAGCTCGAGCCTTCTGTTAATGAGCCGAGCTTTTTTTTCCCAATACATCATATGAATTAGTCGAGCTCGAGCCGAGCTCGAGCTTGTGAAAATTTTCACGAGCCGAGCTCGAGCTCAAAATATGAGGCTCGAATCGAGCTCGAGCTCGAGCTTTATATATATAAACGAGCCGAGCTCGAGCTCTGGCAGGCTCGGGCTTGGCTCGGCTCGTTTCCACCCCCATATAGGACCCTTTAAGATTGTGAAGAGGATTATTCCTATGGCATATAAGCTAGAATTGCCACCGGAGCTCAGTAGAGTTCACCCTACTTTCCACGTGTTGAATTTAAATAAGTGTTTGACCGATGAGACCGCTGTAATTCCGCTTGAGGAGATTGAGATTGATGAGCAATTGCATTTTGTTGAAGAGCTTGTTGAAATCATGGATCGCGAGGTTAAGCGATTGAAGAAGAGTCGTATTCCTCTTGTGAAAGTTCGTTGGAATTCCAAGAGAGGACCGGAGTATACTTGGGAACGCGAGGACGAGTTTAAACGCAAGTACCCAAATCTTTTCAAGGCCGGGACTGGCAACTCAAACTAAATCCGGGACGGATTTCTAAATAAGATGTATGCGATGTAACCCCCGATACTTTTTCTAAAACCTATTCTTAGCCAAAATATTTATTTTCGTACCTGAGACACATTAAAACTTTTATTTTGTGATTATTTGAGCTTGAGAAACGTGAGATATATTGGAAACGAGAACTTTATTCCTTGATTGACTCAGCACAACTTAGAACACTCGAATTGTATTGCATTTTCCAAATTATTTGAATTATTTTGAGTTTTGGAAAAACTCCAAAGTTTATGCTTGATTTTATTGGAAAAATTATTTCGTGAACAATGGGGCAAGTTTCGTAAATTTTCGAGTCCGTTTGCTATGTCGTTTGGACCCCGGAGGTTATATCGTTAGAAGTTTATTACGTTGGCAACTTTGGCCCCTAAACTAACCATCTTACATTACCTTGTACTTTCTTTTATTACAAAATACACCCTACACTTTTATTTGGTATATATACCCCGCTACACCCATTTTTCTCTCATTTTTAATATCAAAAACACACACACACACCTCACATTCTCTCTCTCTCTCTCTCTCTCTCTCTCTCTCTCTCTCTCTCTCTCTCTCTCTCTCTCTCTCGCATTATCCGGCCGCCGTCCCCCTACCGGAGCAGCAGCAGTTTCCGGCCGACTAGCCGGAAATTTTTTCCGACCACCTCACTTTTCTTGTACAACTTTATAGATCGGGCTATCCCCGTCACACCCGTACCACTCACTCACCCCCAAACACCCCATATCACCCTCACGCGCCTCCCACCGCTGCGACCTCACCACTTTTCCACCACTTTTCGACGGTAAAAAGCGTGCCACGCACCTTCTTCTTCATTTTCTTAAAATATTTTCAAAACCCTGGTTTTAATTTTTGACTTAAAACCGATTTTGATATAAAACCTTTTATAAAAATGATTTTGATATTGTTTTTAAGCTCAAACTCGTGTTGGATCTTTTGGTTCTCGATTTGGCCGCGACTCGGATGGACTCACCGAGTCAACTCAGTGACTCGGTAAGGGTTTGTATTATTTTTCTTGTTTGATGTTTGGTGACGAAAAGGAAGTAATATTTGTGTTTGGATTTGGATTTCGAGGGTCCGTTTGGCCCGTGGTGTCTCGACAGTCGGACCGCCACCACTACCGAAGCTTGGTGGTGGTGGGGATGGGTTTTGATTATTTATTCTTGTTGTTGTTGGTATTTGGATTTGATTGGGAGACCCCTTGGGTCCGTTTGGTGCTGGCAGCCGTACACCGCCACCACCATGGCTTGGGTGGTGGTGGGTGTTGTCTTATTTTATTTATTTTGTGGTTAAACTTGGTCTAAACTAGTATTATTGTGGTGATTATTTTGAATATGGGTTACTAGTCTCGGGATATTATTAATAGTTCGGAAACGGTAAATAATAAAACGGTTAATAATATATATGAAATCTAAAATGAAATGTTATAGTTAAGTGAACTTGATATCGGACATATTTCCGTTCTTATTACATTGTGAGCTTGAATTGGACGTATTGGATTTACGGCCTTGGTTATTTAGATATTATGGACCCTTTGGTACACGAGACGGTAGGGTACGTTAGGCCCGTAAAGATCTTAACGTACCTGGAACCCGAACAAATACAAAATGGTCGATAAAACCTAAACAACTAATGGACTACGCGAATGATATATCCAATCATATATATATATATATATATATATATATATATATATATATATATATATATATATATATATTAATCTTGTTTAAAAATAAAGAGTCGTTGACTCAGGAAACGTCATATAAACGGGCAGGTCATGCCGAAATTTTATAAAATTCTTTATAAACTTAAATCATTTTACCAAACATTATTATTATTTCAAAACCTTGTTATTTCAACATTATTTTGAGAAAACGGGTAAAATCTGAGACTTGTGGTTTACGTGTTATTATTTATTTTTATTTGAGTGAGTTTTCTATTTTTATTTCTTTTCTTTCCATTTCTTTTCGACGATTTTCTTCGAGGAGTTCTTTCGTCTTTCTTGCGTACTTGGTCATTTCGCCGACTTATTTCTATTCTAATTTTCTTGTCTCCCACACGAGACTTTACGAAATCTATTTTCTTTCAAATGCCATTGTATTTACAAAACTTTTACTCAAGCATTGTTTATTAAGATATTCGAGTATAGTTCTGAGTTATGCCATTTATATTGATTAGGTTGTGCTAAAGTTCATTTGCTGTGACGCATTATTGATTGGTTACTATATCTCGTTTCCTGCTACTGCTATTATTAAGGTGTGATTCATAGCCCCGCTTTTTATATTTTAAATGTTTATAAACCCATGGGGTGAGACACATGCTTTAAATGTTTTCTGAGCACAAGTATTTTTGGTATGCTTTTCCTGAATGATATATATATATTTCCTGACGATATGCTAAGTAGCTTGTCTTGCCGGAAAGACCCTTAGATCATGAGCCATTAGTCACTTGCGAGTGAACGCGAACGTAGTTTATAGGCCTATAGGATTGACCATCCCGCCCGGTTGTCAAGGGCTTGGCAACACGGGTGTACTACTTTCGATTTTGCTGGGTATTGGCATGTACCCGACCTTGGGAGCATTTTATATTATGAAATTCCGCGGTTATTGTTTATGTTAGTATAAAGTTACTGACGATTGGTTTGGTTAACGTTTGTGTGTCATGAGCTTAGTACCATCAACCGTATGTATGCATGTATTGCCTCTACATATTGGGTGTTACCTTGATTTCCCTGGTATTTGCATTTGTTGCTTATATCGTATGATTAAAACCTTGTGCTCAACTTATTATTTTAAACCTATGGATTACACTCAACCTTTGTGTTGACTTTTATGCATGTGTTTCTCAGGTACTACTACTAATTAGTTTTGGAGCTTTATGACATGGGCTTCGTGGAGTGGCAAGGTCGATGGAGTCTTTCTGTCAAGGCAGCTTTATTATCGTTACTATCTTTACTTTCATACCATTCGTAAAACCTTGGTGTGTCTTACTTATTTCCGCTGCTAAACTTTGTTAAATGTTTTCCGCTGCTAAACTTTGTAAACTTTCCACTGCAAACTCTATTTTACTTTTTCCGCTGCTACTTGATTTAGGAGTCCTTGTTTTCTAAACGGTTTATAATTCGAATGATATGTTTTGCAACATTTATAAACGTCTCGTGTTGTGGTTGTTAGCTATAAATGTGCTTGGTTTCTATTTGCGTAGTGCCTCCAGCATGTCAGCTGCCGTATTTTGAGTTGGGGTTGCTACAGTGTTGCTAGGCATAATTTAGTGCTGCTAAGTCTAACTTAGTCCGGCTAAGGGTTGTTTTGCTATTTTTGAGAGTGCAGGGTACTGTTTTAGAAATATGAACGGTTAAGGGTTTGTATACTTTAATCATTCACAGTTTCACACAAATGTTTTTATCCGATCAAAACTCAATCAAACATAAAACCATTGCTTGATTTTATCAATTAATTGCAATTCCCAGCAAAACCCTACACAAATTTTCAAATTTCGCAATGTCGACTCTGTCTTTTGGCAACCAGCATAATATGATTGCATTCTTGCAAAAGCCCACCAAGGAGAATGAAGAGTTCACTGAAGTTGTTGATTTTCTCAATGCTACTCATATTAGGTATGCATTAACAGTCAACCCTACTGTATATGTTTCCAACATCAAACAGTTTTGGGCTACTACAAAGGTCAAAACTATTGATGAGGAAGTACAGATTCATGCCCGTGTGGATGGGCAGAAGATTATTGTTACAGAGGCATCTGTTAGGGAAGTTCTTCATCTAGGAGATGTTAATGGAATTGAGAATCTTCCAGACTCCACAATTTTTGAAAACCTTCAAGAGATGGGGTATGTAAGAAAAAATGATTCTTTGAAATTTAATAAAGGTGGCTTTCCCCCACAGTGGAAATTCTTAATTCATACTTTGTTACAGTGTCTTAGTCCAAAGACTACTGGTTGGAATGAGTTTAGTAGTAATATGGCTTCTGCCCTTATATGCTTGGCTAAAAATGAAGAAAAATTCAATTTTTCAAAATTAATTTTTGATCATGTGGTTAAAGCCTTGGATAATTCTTCAAACCAACATTACTTATATCCAAGATTTTTGCAACTTCTTATGGACAAACAGTTTACAAATAAGAAAGTTCACGACAAGGTTTATCCTGTTCACTGTCATATTAAAATGGTCTTTTCTAACATGAAGAGAAAGGGTAAGGACTTTCCTGTCATAGTTAAACCATTGTTTCAAGCAATGTTGGAACTAGGTCAACATAAGAAAGGTGAAGGTTCAGGAACTTATAATGAATCAAGTTCCAATGGAACTGATTCAGGTGAAGGAAACCGCAGGTGCCATGAAACCAAGGGGGACAATGCAAGTGATGAGGATAGAAGTGGTGAAGATAGTATGGAACTTGTTAAAGAATTGATGGTTAAATGTACCAAACTTAAAGAACAGGTTCTTGGCCTACAATAAATCACAGATACTCAGGGGGATGTAATTAAAGGTTTAAAGCTGAGGGTTAAGCAATTGGGAGGTCAGAAGGTGTCAAGAACCAGGTCATTCAAAATACAGAAAAAAGTGGGCACAACACAAAGGATTAGTTCATCTGAAAGCATAAGTTTGGGGGAGGATGATCCCAAACAGGGGAGGAATGAAACCAAGGATTCAAGGGAAGCTATGGAAAATGTTGATAGTGCTGCTGCTGGTGATGACATTGGTGTGGATATGGATGTGGATTCTGGTGAGAATGATGATGAGTATGTGGTTGCTGATAATCAAGGTAATGAGGTTGTTATGGAAGTAGCAATCAAAGGCATGGGAGATTCTACTGCTGTTGCAAGTGTAGAAATGGCCAAGGAGGATACTACTGCTGAGGAAAATGTTCCTGTTGCTAGTGATGATGATGAAACTTTGGCTGAAGCAATGATTCTATTGAAGACACAATTTAAATAAGCAGTGACACAATCACCACTACCAACAGAACAATCACAACCACCACCACAATAACCAAGAGTACCTGTCAAAGGTGTGGTGATTAGAGAACCAACTCAACCAATCAAGAAGAGTGTACAAGAGCCAAGTTATAAGGGCAAAGGCAAAGGTATTATGGTTGAAGAGCCTAAGCATGATCCTTTAAAGGATATTCCTTTTGAGTACTGGCCCAAACACAAGCAACTCTAAGTAGATGAAGCTATTGCAAGAAAATTGGCTGCTGAGTTTGCAGAGGACAATCAGATGGTACTTGAACAAAGAAGGAAACACGCTGAAATTGAGGCCAAAACAAAAGCACTCTTGGATTCTTGGGATGAAGAAATGATTAAAGGTGATGCTGATATTGCACTGATGAAACATATAAAAGAAGAAGTGCAAGAGTACACTCAAGAACAAAAAGATGAATGGAAGAGGAATTATGAAGCTGAAAGGAAGAAATTTTATCTCAATCAAATAAAGAAGAGTAAAGTGCTCAGTCGTCCAACAGTTAAGCAAAAGAGGAAGTACTATGAGTACTATCTAAACAATATGAAGGGGTTGGAATCTTGTTCAACTAAAGCGATACTCAGATGATGAGATCTTCAAAATGTATGAAAGAGCCAAAAACTCAATGCAACTAATATATATCTATGTTAATGATAACTGACTTCACATTTTGCTATAAATAATAGTCACATGAATATTTCACAATGTGACTATTTTGAATGTATTCATCACATATAATACCCTTATAATGCGGCCATAAACATCATTTAGATACACATTTCTGATATGGTGTGACTATTGTAAAGCCTATAGTTACAATGTGACTTTTTTTTTTTTTTTTTTTTTTTTTTTTTTTTTTGTTTTTGTTTTTGTTTTGTAAAGCCTATAGTCACATGATCGTGATTCAATTAAGTGTGACTATACACATTAGGATTTGGCAAGCAAACACACACTAAACTTTAGACATACATATTAACTTACATGACCATATGTATCGAATTTTCGTTACACTTAATCATGTTTCTATGGTTTAGTGTGACCATATATGACATTTGGTCACACTCTTCAAGTGTGTGACATATATATTTGTCACTTTTAAATACATATCGTGACTAACGCTTCAAACTTACTTTTCAGTTGTCACACATTTCAAATTCATATGTGGCTAAATATTCAACAAAGAATAGCAGTCACGTTTAAATAATGTGTGACATACTTGACTATATGATTTAGCCACATACACAATTACTTCATGTGACCATATATCTATTTTGGCCACACTGTTTAATTGTGTGACATATATTTGTCACATACGTATATATATAGTGTGACTAATATCTCAAACTCATTTGTATCTGTCACACATCCCAAATTGTAAGTGACTAAATAATCTCATTTTTTCCTCAGTTACCTCTAGTTACATAAATATTCAAATGTGTGACAATAGAATTCCGAAATGGTCACACAAGTCGGATCAAGTTTGGTTGTTTATTTTATTCTGGTACATTTAGTCACGTAAATATGTTACCATGTGACAGTTCAAAAAACGCTATGTGTGACGAATACCAATTTTTGTACTAGTGTAATGAGTATGCTATTATAAGAGTTTGGTTGCCTTGTCAAAATTTAATGTGTTCATTTTATAATATATTTATGTAGTTATTGCCAATAAAGAAATATATAAAGATATATTATGTTTTTAATTTTTTTTATTGAAACATACTATGTCGTTGATGTATTAATACTAATCACTAATAGTCTATTATACATAATATTTATATAAGATTACATAGTAAAATAATGGCTATGTTAAAACATTAACTTTATTAATTTTATAATGGGCCTTTATACTTTTTTATTGTTTATATTTCTATTAATCATTTAACAATTTATAATTCCAGCTAATGTATGTTATTAAACAGTTTTATAAAATGCTACTGTTTACTGTTAACTGCTACTACTGCATTTCGCAAAAAAATATCTTTAGTGTAACAATCTTTTCTGTATACGGATAAAAGTTATAAATGAATATAAATATAAGAGTAAATTACATAGATGGTCCTTGTGGTTTGTCAAAAGTAACAATCTTCGTCCCTCAACGTTTGAAGTTGCACTGGTAGTCTCTAAGTTGGTACACAAATAACACCACTGGTCCTTTAGTTTAATTGGTGTTAAGTGAGTTCCGTTATCATTTACACGTTAGCCCTTTTGGTTAAAGATCGTTGCATCGTCTATCCTTAATAATAACAGTTGTTTATAGTTTAAAGTTTCCATGCGTTTTTATCCATTTTATACATTTTTATCCGTTTTTATTTGTTTTCGACCTTTTTTATACCTTTTCATCCGCTTTTCTTACATTTTTATAAATTTTCTTCCGTTTTTATAGGTTTTCGCATGTGTTTTTATATTCTCATATGTTTTTGTACGTTTTCGTCCAATTTACTTACGTTTTTATCCGTTTTATATGTTTTCATCAATTTTCATAGTTTTTATCTGTATTTATACGTTTTCTTACGTTTTTATCCGTTTTCTTCCATTTTTATATGTTTTCGACCATTTCATATATTTTCGTCCGTTTTTCTTATGTTTTCGCCCGTTTTCTTACATCTTCATACGTTTTTGTACAATTTTATCTATTTTCGTCTGTTTTTATATGTTTTCGTCTGAGTTCATATGTTTTAGTCAGTTTTTCTTAAGTTGCAATATGTTTTATCCGTTTTTATACATTTTCGCACGTTTTCTTTTGTTTTTCTTAAGTTGTCATATGTTTTTATACACTTTTATACGATTTCGTCCGTTTTTATACGTTTTCATCCTTTTTTACCAAATTTCGTCCGCTTTTCTTACGTTTATATCCATTTTCGTCTGTGTTTATACCTTTTCATCCGTTTTTATCAATTTTTATATGTTTTTGTCCGTTTTACACGTTTTCGTCCGTTTTTATACGTTTTCGTCCGTATGGAAACATATGAAGATATATAAAAACAGATAAAAACGTATGAAAAATGGACGAAAATGTATAAAACTAGACAAAAGCATATTAAACAGATGAAAACATATAAAAACAGACAAAAACGTAAAAAAGGTAGGTGAAAATGTATAAAAATGGATGAAAAAGTATAAAAAACAGATAAAAACGTACGAAAACGTATAAAACCGGACGAAAACATATAAAAACAAACGGAAAAAGGATAAAACATACAAAAAAGTATGAAGATGTAAGAAAACGGGCCAAAACGAATAAAAACGTATGGAGACGTATAAAACATGATAAAACGTAAGAAAAACGAGCGAAAATGGATAAAAATGTATGAAAACATACAAAAAAGTATGAAAATATAAGGAAACGGGCAAAAACGTATGGAAACGTATTAAAACGGATAAAGACGTATAAAAATGGATAAAACCCTATGAAAAACGGATGAAAACGTATAAAACGGACGAAAATGTATAAAATAGACGAAAATGTATAAAAATGGATAAAATCCTATGACAACTTAAGAAAAACAGAAGAAACGTATAAAAATGGATAAAAACGTATGACAACTTAAGAAAAATGGGCGAACACGCATAAAAACGGATGAAAACGTATAAAAATGGATGAAAACATATAAAAATGGATGAAAACGTAAGAAAATGGATAAAACGTATGAAAATGTAAGAAAATGGGTGATAACGTATAAAAACTGATAAAAATGTATAAAAACGTATAAAAAAGTAAGAAAAATGGATGAAAACATGTAAAACCCGATAAAAACATATGGAAACTTTAAATTATAAACAACCGTTATTATTAAGGATATACGATGCAACAATCTCTAACTAAATGGGTTAACGTGTAAATGATAACGGAACTCACTTAACACTAGTTAAAATAAAGGACTGGTAGTGTTATTTGCTTACCAATTTAGGGACTAACAGTGCAACTTCAAACTTCGTGGGATGAAGGTTGTTACTTTTGACAAACCACAAGGACCATCCATGTAATTTACTCTAAATATAATGATGAGGCGTAAAGCTCAATAAATTATAACTATTGTTTAAAAAAATTAAAAATATTGATGCGTCAATATTGTGACGCTGATTAAGCTTATGAAATTATGGGGAGAGTTATTTTACATCCTAAACTTTTTTTACATATCAAGAAACTCATATGCACCTTTCATTTAAAAAGAAATCAATAGTTAAAATTAAAGTATTTTAATATTTCACATATTTTTTTTATAATTTAAATATCTCTTAAACTGATAATTTTTTAAGCAGAAAGAATTACACAATCGCGACTAGCATTTAATTATCTTTTTACATACTACTACTACTACTACTACTACTACTACTAATAATAATAATAATAATAATAATAATAACAATAATGATGATAATAATAATAATGATGATGATGATGATAATAATAATAATAATAATAATAATAATAATAATAATAATAGTAATAATAATAATTATAATAATAATAATAATAATAATAATAATAATAAAATGCATTTTTTTCAATTCTTCTCTCTCTCTCTCTCTCTCTCTCTCTCTCTCTCTCTCTCTCTTCTTATTTTTATATTTATTTTTTTTCTTTTTTTCTTTTTCTTTTTTCATTACTGAAATTTGCATGAAAAAATCACATATGATATGTAATATCATTTGTGATATTAGTATTAAATAACATATGATATTATATTACACTAATATCACATGTGATGTTACTATAATATTCAATTAGTGTTAATTCACATATGATATTTTCATGCAAATTTCAGTAACGAAAAAAATGTAAAAAAGAGAACGTAAAAAACACGAAAGTAAAATAATTTTTTCGAAAGTATATCAATGTGCCTATCTATAGAAAGATAATTAAATGCTCGTCGTAATGGTATATTTTTTTTCGCTTAACGATTAACAGTTTGATAGATATTAATATTCGAAAAAAAAAATGATGAAAATGGATTTTTTAAATTGTTAGGATTAATCTCATCAATTAGATCAAATAAAGATATAGGGTGAAAATTAATCCTTTTGTATGTAAAAAAAGTTTGGTATGTTAATGATGTTTTGTCTGAAATTATAATGCATTGAAGATATGTTAATGATGAGGCAAAAAGTGTTACGCTTTTAGGGGGTCATTTAAGCCCTAAATCGTGATTATTTGATCAAATATTGCCTCAAATCGTTCCTTTTGTCATTTTAGGTACTTTGGAGAAGAAATCTGGAAAAGAAAGCATTTTAGACGTTTTTGGAGCGAAAAGTGAAGAAAACGACAAAGTCTCCAAAATCAAGCTGGAAACAGTACCTGACGGCGTCATGCTCTGCAGGTGACGGCGTCATGTGTTGGCAAAGTGGTTGATATGAAGTTTACACGAGACGCGCCAGAAATATTTTTGGACATAAAGAGTGACGGTGTCACCCTTTGTGACGCCTAGGCCGTCACGTGTAAATTAAAGGGTGACGGCCAAGAGAAGAATAGTAAGTGACAGCGTCAGATCTGGATCTAGAAAATCCGAGGAAAGCATTGGCGGCAAGTTGACAGCCGTCAGATTGTATTCTCTATATATAGTTTTCTAGTTTTCATTCATTAGAGAGAGAAGTTTTGGAGGAACATTACCATAAACCCTAGGTCGAATTTTCACCTTCTTGTAAGGGTTTCAAACCCTTCTTTCATCCATGTTTGATTAAAGATAAGTCTCCAAATAATCACTCAAAATGTCTATGTGTTGTTTGATTCTATCTTATGCTTGTCTTTACATTAACATGCTAGGCTAGGTATGTTTGTGTTTGCTTAGATGTAATGAAACCTAGCTATTGAATATTGGTTGACTGTTTGTTATTAACTGTTGTTGGATGAATGATTTCGATGTTAGGCTTAAGAAAACTGGCTAATCTCCAATTGGTAACTTGCTTGAATGTCTTAAGAAACATGAATCGGATGTGTACTACGATTTTAATGGTTGTATTTAATGCATAAGTGACTACTAAGGATGCCATGTTAGGAGCTAGTTGTCGGCTCGACATTGAAAGAGGTAGAAGCTTATAGAGTTGGGGAAGATCGTACACGGCCCCATGAATGGTATTAAGGAATATAACCTGTCATCCATGCAATTGTAACAAACTAGCCAATTAATGAAAGATAGCTAGGGAGTAGTGAAATCTAAGTAAACACGTTTCTCTCAATATAAGTTTTTCTCAACATTTATTTTCTTGTTATTTTATTTTTATTGCATTTGTAGTTATTTGGGTTAGTTGACTAGTAACTAATTCCACCCACTCTTCCAATACCCGAGATTTTTACTTGCTTTTCATAAAATATAAAAATAAAAAAAGAATCATCCCTCATCTCTAGACCTAGTTTAATTAAGTTTTAATCCTAACGAACACTATTCTCCAAGTTGAACGATCAATCTCCCGGTACTTGCCACTACACTATACTACATCGGTCAAGTACACTGCCTCGTGGAGATTGCATGCCTCTCGAGATCCCTCGATAGGTAAAACCTTTTGCAAGGTTGCAAAACCACGCATCAAGTTTTTGGCGCCGCTGCCAGGGAATAGTTATTGTGTAGGTTGAAATTTATTTTGGTTACGTCTACTCATTAGATTCTTATCAAGTGATATTTTTAGTTTTCCTTTTATAAGCCTTCTCGTAGTCTATCTTTTCTTTGTGTCTTTGTTCATAAAAACCTTTCCATTGACTCTTCCGTGGCATATATCCACCCTAAGGGTGTGTATCGCTACTTCAACCCGCACTTAATCCTAAGTGTAGGGAAAACCTCCCCTATTTTCGTTAAATAAGGGTAGAGTCAGGCTCGTGACTCGAACAAAAACTAGCGCTTCTTGGGAGGCAACCCATGTTTTTAATTGTTTGATGTTTTTTATTTATTTGTTTATTTGTGTCATATATGCTTAATCATACTTGTTTAATTTTCATGTTTTAAATAATTTGTGAAAATGCTTTATTTTGGTTTTAACCTCGTCTTAATTGCATATAAAGTTATTTTACAAAAAGATAAGTGTAGGGAAGTTTTTATTTTGTTAAAAAGAACGAATTTCGAACATGAAAATTCACAATTCATGATTAGCATATATTCTATCTTGTTTGTGTGTCAATACTTGTGGATATGTTTTATGAGTTCCTATTTGTAATTCATTCCACAAGTATCCTATCCTTTAATTCTTTTATTTCTATTTCTAAGTCTGTAATAACATCTAGTTGTGATTTTTGTTTGGTTTGATGCTTTGGTTTTTGTGTTTGTTGATTACAGGTTATATTGGACAGAAGATGATTTATATTTCAGGAGTGAAGCTTATCATGTTCATTCTCTTGGAGGAAGATTTAACCATGTTATCACATCGTCCATACCGAGCGAATCAGGAGAGTATTAGTTTCTTTCATTCGCATTTATTTTTACTTTTACATCTTTTATTTAGAACATTGGGGAGAATGTTCTGTTTAAGTGTAGGGAGGGTAAATTAGGATGCCTTAGAAACTATAACTCCACTTTGTTGATATAAATAATGTCTAAAAACGTTATTAATATTTCTCAATAAACCTATGTTTTGATAATCACAAAACTCAAATCAAATTAAGTCAAGATTAAGACGTAAACAAGTATTTAGTAACAAATATTTACCTCTACATCTAATATCACTTAAGGTATGCATAAACTAAGCATCTTATGTATTACATGATCAAAGGAAACCTTGTCTTAAGACATGACATTTTATAAAATGATATAAACATTTTATATATATTTGTAAATCATTTTTGGTATTGCTATATTAAACTACAAAGATATGATTTCGAATTTCCAACCAGAAAGGGCAAATTTTATCCAGAAAAACTTTTCCAACATTCAGGAAGGCGGCCCCCTTAATTTTACTAGGCGGCCCCCTTAATCATTAAGGGGACCGCCCCCTAATTAAGGGGACCGGCACGCTCCAGAATAGTATTTTCTGGCCCTATAATTGGATCATTCCACATATTTTTCTCACCTTTTTGCACTATAAACTTTCTGATCCAACCTCCATCTCTATATCAAAAATCCCTTGATCATATAATTCATAAGTCTTTGTTTCCAAGTGATCCAAAGCTTCATCCACTCAAGTGCAAGAAGAAGAACACTCCTCTACATCCATCTAATTGTAGTAGTGTTGTGATTAGCTAGTTTCATATTGTAGTAGTGTTAGATATATGTAAAAGTGTTGTGTGAATTTGTTGATTGTAGAAACTAGGTGTGTTGTAAAGTAGTTTAGTAGTTGTGACTTAGTTGTGCATAGAAGAAGGTGTGAAGTTGACAAGGTGTGAAGTCTTGAAGAAGTTGTGAAAGTGTGAAGTCTTGAAGAAGTTGTGAGATTGGTTCTAGCTACGATTAAAACTCGACATTTAGCTTAGTGTCGTTAACTCGTGTAAGCCAAGGTGTGTAAGGTTTCTCCACCATAAGGATTTTGTTGACATAGTGAAGAAAACTCTCGAGTGTGGTACTCGGGGAGTGGAGTAGGGCAAGGAAGGTGTCCTTGTAGCCGAACCACTATAAATTTGCGTGTTGTGGTTTGATCTTTCTAACTCTATCTTTTCTTTATTCTATTTGAATACTTTCATTATTAGATTAGAATTGCTTATATTGGTTGTTACTTGAATTCACTTGAGATCGAATCAAAAGTTTTTAATAAGCTACAAAATATTTTGGTAATAAATTTAAAAAGGACGTAAAACTATTCAACCCCCCTTCTAGTTTTCCACACACTTGATTTTTTTTTTGTTTGAAAGTAAATGTGTAATAAAGCTAAGAGAAATATTTGTTAGGGCAATTTTAGCACCAAATTTAAAAATTTTTGCAACATATAAGAGTGAAGCTTTAGTCTTAATAAGCTTCTCATGGATAGGAGTTGTATGACTAGCAAAAAAAAAAAAAAAAAAAAAAAAAAAAAAAAAAACCGTACCACTCAAAATTTTTCACCCCAAATATGTGAGGCTCGCCCCTAGATTTGTTAGGAAAAGAAGCTTATTAGTGTACCGGTAATACTTAGATTCTAGAACTTTTGATAGTAATGCATCCCGAGACCACATGTGAGACTACATTCGTGTAGTAGGATTTACTACATGATAAGAGGCATTAGGATAACCCTTGTGTTAAACCAGTATCATAATTACTTGACCAATAAAGTCAATACACTTGACTAATAAAGTCAATTAATTTTCCCACACCTTTGCGATGTACTCATTTTTAGTACACGATACCCCTAGTACACCCCTCCGAGCCTATCTCTTTCGTTTCTAACTTTAAGCATTTTACTTAAAGGTAGAATTTGTTTACAATCCACCCCCAAATGTACACCCAAATCGCCTTAGCCTTCCTTGTATGCACTCATATTTAGTGCATTATTATTACATGTTTAAACCCTTAGTTAATTGTCTATTTAATTACATGGTTGCTAAGTCGACTCATATCTTGTACATATTTTTTTGGGACGATTGGAACTTATGGGTAAAGTACTATTGTTATGGAGTAATGGGAAAGATGATAATTATTACCCCCATATGTGCGTTAATATCTGAAAAAGTACTCCAAGTGTTTTGATTATCTTAATTCGAGTCATTAGAATAGTTAATTGTAAAGTATGTAAAAGTTCAAGTGTAAGCGGAATGAAAATCCCCTACAATGTATTATTTTGGATGGCAGGGCAAGAGTGTATACAAAAAAAAAAAAAAAAAAAAAAAAAAAAAAAAAAAAAAAATCGAAAAAATCAAGAAAAAGAAAAAAAAATAGTAAAAGAAAAAGAGAAAAACATACGGACTACCATCCTGTTTCCTCTGATGTTTATTTTATGTTTTTGTAGTTTTCATTAACTTAAGTCGAGTCGAGCTTGGCTTAGCAACGCCACATTGTACATGTAATTAACCAAGATGATTAACTCGCCACCAGTAGAGATTCCCTTTATCCAACAAAACCGTGTTTATCAAATCCCTACACCTCATGTTAAAACTCTTTGAAAGACCTCTTTGATAGTTTATCATAGGTGCTTACGCCAAGTGGCGGAGGTTTGATCCTTTCCCAAGCCTATGGCAATCCATGTGCTATTACAGGTAGTGAGAGATATTTTCCATTTTCATTTGTGATATATACTTTTATTACACCCGAGAGATGTGAGTCCAAACACTATTTGTGAGATGCTAGTTTATAATTTCCGTGCTTGTTTTTGGTTGAAGTGGAACGATCATTTGTTGTAATTACTTTTATATTAGTGTTAAATGACACTTAGCTTGTATTTTGATTAGAATAAAAGCACATTTGCTTGAGGACAAGCAAATCTCAAGTGTAAGGGTATTTGATGAGGCGAAAAGTGTTACGCTTTTAGGGGTCATTTAAGCCCTGAGTTGTGATTATTGATCAAATATTGCCTCAAATCGTTCCTTTTGTCATTTTATGTACTTTGGAAAAGAAATCTGGAAAGGGAAGCATTTTGGATGTTTTTGGAGCGAAAAGTGAAGAAAAAGACAAAGTCACCAAAATCAAGCTGGAAACAGTACCTGACGGCGTCACGCTCTATAGGTGACGGCGTCATGTGTTGGCAAAGTGGGGGATATGAAGTTTACACGAGACGCGCCAGAAAGATTTTTGGACTTAAAGAGTGATGGCGTCACCCTTCGTGACGCCTAGGCCGTCACGTGCAAATTAAAGGGTGACGGGCAAGAGAAGAATAGTAAGTGACGGCGTCAGATCAGGATCTAGGCAATCCGAGGAAAGCATTGGCGGCTAGTTGACGGGGTCACATGTATAACATGACACCGTCATATTGTATTCTCTATATATAGTTTTCTAATTTTCATTCATTAGAGAGAGAACTTTTGGAGGAACTTTACCATAAACCCTAGGTCAAATTTTCACCTTCTTGCAGGGTTTCAAACCCTTCTTTCATCCATGTTTGATTAAAGATAAGTCTTCCAATAATCATTCAATATGTCTATGTGTTGTTTGATTCTATCTTATGCTTGTCTTTACATTAACATGCTAGGCTAGGTTTGTTTGTGTTTGCTTAGATGTAATGAAACCTAGCTATTGATTATTGGTTGATTGTTTGTTATTAATTGTTGTTGGATGAATGATTTCGATGTTAGGCTTAAGAAAACTGGCTAATCTCCAATTGGTAACTTGCTTGAACGTCTTAAGAAACATGAATCGGATGTGTACTACGATTTTAATGGTTGTATTTAATGCATAAGTGACTACTAAGGATGCCATGTTAGGAGCTAGTTGTCGGCTCGACATTGGAAGAGGTAGAAGCTTATAGAGTTGGGGAAGATCGTACACAACCCCACGAATGGTATTAAGGAATATAACCCGTCATCTATGCAATTGTAACAAACTAGTCAACTAATGAAAGATAGCTAGGGAGTACTGAAATCTAAGTAAACACGTTTCTCTCATTATAAGTTTTTCTCAACATTTATTTTCTTGTTATTTTATTTTTATTGAATTTGTAGTTATTTGGGTTAGTTGACTAGCAACTAATTCCGCCCACTCTTCCAATACCTGGGATTTTTACTTGCTTTCCATAAAATATAAAAATTCAAAAAGAATCATCCCTCATCTCTAGACCTAGTTTAATTACGGTTTAATCATAACGAACACTATTCCCCAAGTTGAACGATCAATCCCCCGGTACTTGCCACTACACTATACTACATCGGTCAGGTACACTGCCTGGTGGGGATTGCAAGCTTCTCGAGATCCCTCGAGAGGTGAAACCTTTTTGCAAGGTTGCAAAACCATGCATCAGTTAACTAAATAAAACATCAACAAACTTCACATTTTTTTAGTGTGTATTTGTTATTTTTTTTGTATTGTGTATTTGTTATGTTTTTTGTATTCGTCTAATGTGTTTCTATTTAATTAAACAACAAAAACAACAACTCCTACTATTACTACAATAACACCATTAACACATTATTTAACAACAATAACAACTACTTTATAATATATTATTTATATCATCTATAAGGTCATGCAGTATTGCACCCGAGTGAGATACGTGATCCACGAGATTCCTTTCCATTTCCAGTGATGCCTTAAGCGTGTTTACTCTTGTCTTCAAAATCGTGTTTTGAGACAACAACATCTTGTTTCTTGCTTCAAACATGCTAATCGTAGTATCTTCAGCTTTTGAGCACTGCGTTGAAGACGAGGCTTGACTAAAGTATTTTCCTTCAAAAGCATCCTTTCGCATAAATTATCGACACCCATAATCTTTTGTTTCTGGCAGTTACATGGTAAGAAAATAATAAGAAATGTATTCTTAACAAACAAATTATCTATATATTTACGTAAATAAGCAAATGTATAATTATTTACCTTTGAGTCTGGACATGCATAATACTGTTGAGTGTTGACCATAAGTATCAGGCTGACGGGATGTTCTTTGTATTATAAATGCTCGTCAACAATTACACAAGAAAGGATTATTTCATTCCATCTAGGCAAAGAATTTGTATAATTATTTACAAAAAATGTTGGGTCTAATATTTGAGTTGATAAGACAAAATAATGAAAGATGAGGGACTTATGGAGACAAAGGAAGAAACTTCAAAAGAATGAAACGATTATTCCATATCTTTTATTTATATAGTAAATATCCTTTGTAACCCTAGTATCTCTATTATATAAAGAGATACAGGGAATTAGTTTTACATGTGTGTCAAGATGTGAAAATACAGAAAAGTGTGTGTACAGGTGTTTTATGGGAAAACACCTAGGGTAGTTTTGTTTAGCCTCAAGGATCTTTGATTCCTTGTTATAGTGTAGATAACACATACTACCATTGATCAAGGTAGTATTGGGGCTATTGGTGTTTGTATGTTAGAGTAGAGATGATGGCGAAGCCTTGTTAATAATAACATTAATAGTTTAATTATTCCGCTGTGCTATCTATATATGTTTATCATTGTTATTCATGCTTATTGTTTATCCTAGATCAATGTCTAAACAATATGGAGTCCAAAACGGTCCTAAGAACTTATAGAAGATGGTGTGCATAAATGGTCTGATTTGATGTGGTTCTAGTTTTATTTGATATCGGACATTACCTAATGTTTGGTTTGCAGCTGGATTTTGAAAGTTATTGTACGATACACGTTTGAAGATTTTTGGTTTTTGATATTAAACAAGTTTGGTTCCAACACACACATAGAAGATTAGTTTTTGGTTTATTTGTTCTTAATGGTTCAATGGCTCGTTCTTATTGCTTAATTGATTACGAAGAAAGTTTTTTTTATCACCTATTTGACGTTGAAGTGGAATTTTTCAGATTCGTGTTCTTATTATATCTACGAATTGACAAAACACTTGAAGGAGTTACGTTATTGTGCTCAGTGATTATTGTCAAGAGATGGCAGTCTCCCTATACATCGTTTTTGGTTATACGTTCGAAGTTATATTTAAGACATGAGTTTGGGTTATTCTACACCAGCATCAAGTTGGTAATACTTAGTTTTCTTCATTAGTTATCATTACATAGGGCCTACAGAATTGAAGATTCAAGAGATAGTTAACATATGGGTTTCAGGGGAAGCTTATTGTTAAAATGGTTAACCATTTATATGCACATCGAGATGAAGGTTTTTACAACTGCTAGTTATTATTACTACTGCTGGTTTTGATTTCTACTATTTCAAGTTCATTTCTAGATGCGGAAAACTTAATGGTGGGCGACTTTGAAACATTGGAAAGATGGTTGGACGTGTAATATTGATTCGTGGTTGTGAAGATCAAGGTTTCTTACATTTTTCCCCTAATTGATGATGCCAAAAAAGGGAAGAATATTTACTTAGAATATTGCAACTTGTAGAGCCTTGGTGTTATAACATGGTTTAAGGGAAAGTTTGTTTATCTTTCATATATATTAACTTCAGGAGAAGTTCGTTATCAACTAGGGGAAGATTGTTGGGTCTAATATTTGAGTTGATAAGACAAAATAATGAAAGATGAGGGACTTATGGAGACAAGGGAAGAAACTTCAAAAGAAAGAAAAGATTACTGCATATCTTTTATTTATTTAGTAAATATCCTTTGTAACCTTAGTATCTCTATTATATAAAGAGACACAGGTAATTAGTTTTACATGTGTGTCAAGATGTGAAAATAGAGAAAAGTGTGTGTACAGGTGTTTTATAAGAAAACACCTAGGGTAGTTTTGTTTAGCCTCAAGGATCTTTGATTCCTTGTTATAGGGTAGATAACACATACTACCATTGATCAAGGTAGTATTGGGGCTATTGGTGTTTGTATGTTAGAGTAGAGATGATGCCGAAGCCTTGTTAATAATAACAATGATAGTTTGATTATTCCGTTGTGCTATCTATATATGTTTATCATTATTATTCATGATTATTGTTTATCCTAGATCAATGTCTAAACAACATGGAGTCCAAAACGGTCCTAAGAACTTATAGAAGATGGTGTGCATAAGTTCTATCAACATAAATTAGCAATATTGTTATTAATTTAAATAAAATTTTAATCATTTACTATGTTTTGAACGTGTCAGAATACAAATAGTTATTTACAACATAAATCAGTAATCATTTACTATGTTTTGTTGGTTTAATTATTTACAACATAAATTAGTAATCACTAACTATGTTTGTGTTCTTCTATTCTCAATAATTTCAGTATACATGCGTTGTCGATTGAAATATAATGTTTCCCATGTGGATGCATTGTCATGTCTATATGCCCCCCATTGTGGGTGAGTATCGGGGAGTGGTGAATTTTCATCTAGTGTCACATAAATGTAGTGAGCACCGGCCCCGTCCCCCACACGGGCAATCACAAGGGGGCTACTTTCTTGTGATGAGTTTGGATCGGACAAAAGCCAAAAACACATAAAACATGGGTGTAACAATTCACAATTTCAGGTTAACTTTTATTCCCGAAAATTTCACTATTCACTTTTTACTATTCACTTTTTACTATTCACTTTTCACTATTCATCTCAGAAATTTTTATTTCATATTCTTGTAAGTTAAACTATTTTAACGATAATTCGAGAGCTTGACGCTCGTCGGATCATTTCTGCAAAAATCACAAAGCCGTGTCCGAGATTTACTTTTAGGTTTAAACGTCCTTCCAGCATCCCGATATATCCATAAAACATTATAAACAATAGAAATATGATTTTCTCTCATTTTAGGACAATTCCAAAAGTTTCGGAATTTTACGTTTTTCAGTTCAGCGTTTTACGCGAATTACGCGTTTTAGACCCGTGTTTCCAGTTTTTAGCAGGGTTTTCGCACCCGATAGAACCTACCACTCATTTTATATTTTATTATGGACTATATTGACATGTTTAACCATATTTATAAGTTTCATATTTTTAGGATACCCGGTTTTACGTTTCGTGACTTAAAAACTTACGGTTAGCAATTTACGGAGTCGAAACTAGCTACATACTTAGGATATTATCATCCAAAGACCATGACTACTCATCTAGTCACCCTTATCCTTGGAAAAACGACTTAGGAGGGGGGGGGGGAGTCACCATGTGTGGTTAAATCTTGACTTTAGCCATTAGATCTTACTTAATTACAACTTTGTCACCAAGTTATAGCACTTTCCTAGCAACCTTCCTAACCTCCTCATTCATAGTATAAATACAAGCTCATTCTTCTTCCTTTCTCATCAATAAAAACGCCACAAGATCAATACCTAGCACCATGATCCTTTGATCTTCAATACACAAGTTACACTACAAAGTTCAATGTCTTAGTATTCTCTACCTAGTTCTTAAGTTTGTTTGGTGATTCCATGGTTGAATTAGGAGCTACACAAGGTGATTAGGGGCTGAAGTTAAATGGTTTTCACAAGGTTTATATCAAGTCTATCAATGGTTATAAGAGTTATGGTGAAGGGTTTATAAGCATAGGTTTAGTGTCCTAGTTCATACTTGACTTCCTTTCTTAAGTGAAAGCCAAAAGTTGTAAGAAACCCTTACATACTCCTTGCTTAAATATCATTTTCATGCTTATTATGTTTCATTCATGCTATATATGGTCTTTGTATTGTGTTCATGATGTTTAAAAATGGATAAAACGAGTATTGGTATACATATGTTAACTTATGACAAGTAAACAAGCAAACTAGTGATTTTTATGGAAAACCACGACCACAATAGTATAACTTTGATATTTGACACTTACTTACTGTTAAAGAGGACTTAACAAGGAAAACATAGCAATTTTAATCACCCAAAACGAGTACACGAGTCAAAAGTTATGACCATTTGAAGTTAGCGAAACCAAAACGGCAAATCTGCCTAAATAGCATTCTGATCAAATTATGATTTTGAAAGTCCCACTTCTGGTCCGATTCATCAAAAAGTTAAAACACGAAAGTTGTCCGGAACGACGTTTTTGTTCAGGAACAAAGAAGCTCGAGCCCTGAAAACGCTTTCTGAGTGATAATTTTCTTCAAATTCTTAACAGCCCATTTTTAGACCAAAGTAACTATATAATGGTTATAATTAGATGAGACCAAGAGGTCTAATGACCTAAAGCCAAGACCACAACCATGGCTAAAGCCAAGGTTGAGTCTCAAGACCATGGTAACAATGACCAAAGTCACGGCAAAGCCACGGCTAAAGACCATATAACTTTTAAAGATCAAAACTTATATATATGTTATCAAATACTACAATAGTAGGGAGCCTCATGTGAGGAGTTCATTAAGTAAGCCGTCGAGACGAGTTGTGGATTATGTCGGCCTGAACGGTAGTAAGAGATATACAAACTATACATGTTTCATAGACCACTTATATTTAAAGACTTACACTATATACTAAGTACTACATCATGAACATTATGCAAGACATATATGGGCAATTCTTAGTATTCTTAGACGTTACTCCAAACCTAAGTCGCAACGTTCTATTATAGGCTGCTCTTAGAGACTTTCGCGATTCGACTACCACTATCATTTCTCATTACATAAGCTTAAGGTGAGTCATAGCCCCTACTCTTTTCATACTTGTTTTAACTCTTGGGGGGGATACATGCTCAACTACTTGCTTACTTGTACAAATACTCAAAACATTTATACTTGATTGTTTTATACTTGATTGTCTTATACTTGATGGCATTATACTTGATTTCATACATACATGACTGTCTTTTATCTTTGGGAAGTGGCTCCCAGTAAACTTATATCTTTGGGAAGTGGCTCCCAGTTGTCCTTGGGAATTGGCTCCCAAAGTGAGGTCTTCGGAGATGAAGTATAGACTCACTTCTAATTGCTTAAATTGTCTTGATGAACTTATACATGTCTTATTCATACTATATATGTTAGCAGTGGGTTGTGGACACACAGGTTACAAGTCTCTTATGGCGGGACTTGTAACTGAGTGGATTCACGATGCCTTTGCTGTGTGATCATTCTTTAAGGCTTTTTCAACTGTTTTAAGACAAACTCTATGAACTCACCAACCATTGTGTTGACACTTTAGCATGTTTATCTCAGGTTAGTAAGACGATAGCTAGTGCATGGAACTTAGAGTCAAGCTGCATATTCTGAAGACTTACGCTTTTATCATTTACCATTGAAAACATTTTGTATATATTTATGTATCATACTTTGAAATCTCATGTTTGTAACTTTGAATTCTTTAATCGAATGGTAACTTTTCAAAACGTCTCATTTAGAGTTCGTTTTCTATAACTTGTACTTTGTATTATGAAGTAGCACCCCTATGACACAGTCTTCCGCTGCGGTATTTTGGGGGTGTTACAGATTGGTACCAGAGCCTTGGTTATAGAGAACTAGGTTGCATTTAGTGCCTAGACTATAACTGCTATATACGTTAAGACTCTCCTCTTTATTTGCCTTACACACACTACATACACATACGCTTTTTGGTAGTTGTTGGTTTAGTTTCACGCTGTTAGATGATGTGACTTTAGTATTATAAGGAGCCCCAGAGATTCGCCGAGTCATTAAAAACATGGAGCTCAGCAATAACTAATTAGTTAACTTGATCTTGTGACAGTTCTTGTTTGATGAGACACAAGATTTGAGTTAAATAATATTATTGCTTAGCTTTAGGGATTTGATGACTTGATTATCTTACTATCGGCCTCAGAAGGCGGATTTTGTGTCGGAAATTCTTAAGTAGGATGATTTAGAATCTCCTTATTTAAATGGATTGGGACGCCTCTTCATTTAAATAAAGAAATTGTAAATCACCGAACCATAAGTTTATGAGACCTTACTTACATAAATTTGGACGCTTCTTTATGTAAGTAATGTGTTATAAATAAGTGGGCTTAATTGTAGCCGATACAACTCCTTAACCAGAACCTTAGACGAATCAGAGTGAACACCACTATTTTAGAGATCCCGAATTCTCTTAGACACACCATAAGTAGTTAACATCAACTGAACTTCGGGACGAAGTTCTCCTTAAGGGGTAGAGACTGTAACAATTCACAATTTCAGGTTAACTTTTATTCCCGAAAATTTCACTATTCACTTTTTACTATTCACTTTTTACTATTCACTTTTCACTATTCATCTCAGAAATTTTTATTTCATATTCTTGTAAGTTAAACTATTTTAACGATAATTCGAGAGCTTGACGCTCGTCGGATCATTTCTGCAAAAATCACAAAGCCGTGTCCGAGATTTACTTTTAGGTTTAAACGTCCTTCCAGCATCCCGATATATCCATAAAACATTATAAACAATAGAAATATGATTTTCTCTCATTTTAGGACAATTCCAAAAGTTTCGGAATTTTACGTTTTTCAGTTCAGCGTTTTACGCGAATTACGCGTTTTAGACCCGTGTTTCCAGTTTTTAGCAGGGTTTTCGCACCCGATAGAACCTACCACTCATTTTATATTTTATTATGGACTATATTGACATGTTTAACCATATTTATAAGTTTCATATTTTTAGGATACCCGGTTTTACGTTTCGTGACTTAAAAACTTACGGTTAGCAATTTACGGAGTCGAAACTAGCTACATACTTAGGATATTATCATCCAAAGACCATGACTACTCATCTAGTCACCCTTATCCTTGGAAAAACGACTTAGGAGGGGGGGGGGGAGTCACCATGTGTGGTTAAATCTTGACTTTAGCCATTAGATCTTACTTAATTACAACTTTGTCACCAAGTTATAGCACTTTCCTAGCAACCTTCCTAACCTCCTCATTCATAGTATAAATACAAGCTCATTCTTCTTCCTTTCTCATCAATAAAAACGCCACAAGATCAATACCTAGCACCATGATCCTTTGATCTTCAATACACAAGTTACACTACAAAGTTCAATGTCTTAGTATTCTCTACCTAGTTCTTAAGTTTGTTTGGTGATTCCATGGTTGAATTAGGAGCTACACAAGGTGATTAGGGGCTGAAGTTAAATGGTTTTCACAAGGTTTATATCAAGTCTATCAATGGTTATAAGAGTTATGGTGAAGGGTTTATAAGCATAGGTTTAGTGTCCTAGTTCATACTTGACTTCCTTTCTTAAGTGAAAGCCAAAAGTTGTAAGAAACCCTTACATACTCCTTGCTTAAATATCATTTTCATGCTTATTATGTTTCATTCATGCTATATATGGTCTTTGTATTGTGTTCATGATGTTTAAAAATGGATAAAACGAGTATTGGTATACATATGTTAACTTATGACAAGTAAACAAGCAAACTAGTGATTTTTATGGAAAACCACGACCACAATAGTATAACTTTGATATTTGACACTTACTTACTGTTAAAGAGGACTTAACAAGGAAAACATAGCAATTTTAATCACCCAAAACGAGTACACGAGTCAAAAGTTATGACCATTTGAAGTTAGCGAAACCAAAACGGCAAATCTGCCTAAATAGCATTCTGATCAAATTATGATTTTGAAAGTCCCACTTCTGGTCCGATTCATCAAAAAGTTAAAACACGAAAGTTGTCCGGAACGACGTTTTTGTTCAGGAACAAAGAAGCTCGAGCCCTGAAAACGCTTTCTGAGTGATAATTTTCTTCAAATTCTTAACAGCCCATTTTTAGACCAAAGTAACTATATAATGGTTATAATTAGATGAGACCAAGAGGTCTAATGACCTAAAGCCAAGACCACAACCATGGCTAAAGCCAAGGTTGAGTCTCAAGACCATGGTAACAATGACCAAAGTCACGGCAAAGCCACGGCTAAAGACCATATAACTTTTAAAGATCAAAACTTATATATATGTTATCAAATACTACAATAGTAGGGAGCCTCATGTGAGGAGTTCATTAAGTAAGCCGTCGAGACGAGTTGTGGATTATGTCGGCCTGAACGGTAGTAAGAGATATACAAACTATACATGTTTCATAGACCACTTATATTTAAAGACTTACACTATATACTAAGTACTACATCATGAACATTATGCAAGACATATATGGGCAATTCTTAGTATTCTTAGACGTTACTCCAAACCTAAGTCGCAACGTTCTATTATAGGCTGCTCTTAGAGACTTTCGCGATTCGACTACCACTATCATTTCTCATTACATAAGCTTAAGGTGAGTCATAGCCCCTACTCTTTTCATACTTGTTTTAACTCTTGGGGGGGATACATGCTCAACTACTTGCTTACTTGTACAAATACTCAAAACATTTATACTTGATTGTTTTATACTTGATTGTCTTATACTTGATGGCATTATACTTGATTTCATACATACATGACTGTCTTTTATCTTTGGGAAGTGGCTCCCAGTAAACTTATATCTTTGGGAAGTGGCTCCCAGTTGTCCTTGGGAATTGGCTCCCAAAGTGAGGTCTTCGGAGATGAAGTATAGACTCACTTCTAATTGCTTAAATTGTCTTGATGAACTTATACATGTCTTATTCATACTATATATGTTAGCAGTGGGTTGTGGACACACAGGTTACAAGTCTCTTATGGCGGGACTTGTAACTGAGTGGATTCACGATGCCTTTGCTGTGTGATCATTCTTTAAGGCTTTTTCAACTGTTTTAAGACAAACTCTATGAACTCACCAACCATTGTGTTGACACTTTAGCATGTTTATCTCAGGTTAGTAAGACGATAGCTAGTGCATGGAACTTAGAGTCAAGCTGCATATTCTGAAGACTTACGCTTTTATCATTTACCATTGAAAACATTTTGTATATATTTATGTATCATACTTTGAAATCTCATGTTTGTAACTTTGAATTCTTTAATCGAATGGTAACTTTTCAAAACGTCTCATTTAGAGTTCGTTTTCTATAACTTGTACTTTGTATTATGAAGTAGCACCCCTATGACACAGTCTTCCGCTGCGGTATTTTGGGGGTGTTACAATGGGGATATAGATACAACTGGTCGGTTAATCAGTTAAGCAATAACCAACCCCGTGTTTGGCATACTCATCCAGTATTCCTGCGGTGCAAATCCAGAACCGCACCATTCTACCGTGCTCCAAATTCGGTTAAAGCCATCATGCCACCACATACTTGTGTAATATTTCCTACGAGTGTCTAACTCTTGCATTCAAAGAGCTCGGATTTCGGACCACCTATCTTCATGGAAACCAACACCACGACAAATCACCGAAATCCACAATCTTCAACACCTAACACATTATAAATACTTATGATATATCGATGGAAAAGCTTTGGAATTTGGTCTATCAAATATTTGCTAACTTGGTCTCGAACGTATAACCTATGTCTTCTACTTTGTTCAACTCTGGGACCCATGTATGAACTATGTCTCGCATGTTCTTTGTTCAAGTCCGGGACTTTTGTAGATCTTGAATAACTTCTTCGGCGATCTACAGTTGGTTCTTTATTCAAGTCTGAGACTTTTATAGCCTGGGACTTTTTGTCCTTTGCGCTCAGACGTCCACGAGTACTTTTGTGAACAGCAGGTTCACGAATTGATACAGATTGGGGATCGTATATCCCTTTCACCTTCGTTAAAATATTTTTCTTGACAAACGACGACATTGTGCAAAAAACGTTCTTGAATTTTCGTATGTCTGTTTCACAAGAAGGGCCATCTTCAAGCGTAGGAGTACTAGTACTAGGCCACGGAACAGCTACGGTTCTCCAAATAATATAAATTCTCTCCAGTGGAATGGCCATTTCTGCATTCATTAAAAGTGACTCATATAAATTACTGATATTTTTTTTGAACAACAGAAATATAAATTACTGATATTAATGGGGAAAATAACTTGATAGTCAGAAATTTAATATACTTACTATGAATACGATAGTAAGGTAGTTCGTGAAAGCATGGTAACCTATAAATTTACCGCAACTGATGACCACATTCTTCTGCGGTGATCGACCATTGGAGTTCTTCGAAAATGACTTCCAAAGCATAATAGGAAACTTTATACCATAATTCTACAAATAGTGGTTGATGACATCAAATAAGTACATTATATTGTCATCATTTTTCCTATTTAATTGTCTTGTTTTATTATATTTTGTATGAGAATTGCTCCTTAATTGTTTACTTTAGTAATTCCCAGGTAAAAACAAGCCATTCGTGAAACTTGGTGATTTTGGACGAAATATGGAGATAAATGATCGAGATTGGAAAAGTCTTCTGAATAGACGAAATTAAAGACCATTGCCTGACTTAGAAGCATGCGCCGCATATGATTTTATCATGCGCCATATATGAAACTTTGGTCAATGAAGAAGAACCAACTTGTTCTACTCCAGATATGCCACATCTCTTTATCAACATGCGTCGTATCACTATCAAGATTTCACCAAATACAATTCAAAGACGCTGAAGGACATGCGCCGCATAGAGATTCAAGATACGCCGCATCGGAAGACGGTGTACGAATATTCCAGAATATATTAATCTTGGACCCTACGTGAACTTAAGTAGATGCGCCGCATCTACTTAATTAATGCGCCACATCTACCCCTCTGACAGAAACTATAAATACCCCAAGACCTAGACGAATTTTATGTGCAACCAAACCCTAAGGTGACAAATTCAAAAGACAAGATAACACAAGACACACCCTAAACGAAGATCTTAGAGCAGTAAGAAGTCCTGCATGTATTTAATTCATTAAGTAGTTTTCTTTTATTCTATTAGTAAACTATAATCCATCAGGATTGATGGGCTTGTGGCCGCCATACTGCTTCTTTAAAATTGCTTTCCCATCGATTATCAATTTATATGATTTTTTTTGGTGACTTGTATATGTGCTTTGATAACCTCTGTGTCTAGTTGTGTTTTGCTTGGGCTGTCATACCCCCTCCACGCTTACTTATCTAGCGTCTAGAAAGTAAGAGAGGCATAAGTGATCATTAAGAGTTTACTCGCCTATATTTAGGATCCAACGAGAGAGAAGAGTTTACGATACTCATCATATAAAACTAGCAATAAAACAAGTGACCAACTACTTAACAAAAGGACAGGACTTCTATCTATATCTATTATCTATCTGTGTATGTGTTAGTCTATCGCTATTTCATTCTCACTAGTTTTATTAGTTTAATTAATTAACCAAATCTATGCTAGTCTCTCAGGCTAAAAAACCCACTTTGCGTTAGATTAGATTGTAAAACTAATTTATTATATTTAAAATACTAATTAGATTAACTTATAACACCCCGTAAAATTTTCCTACGATTAACACGTTACCATAACATAGATTAACCATTTTTACCCGTAACAATTTTTTTTATATATACTTTGTCAATTACAACGTTATTCACTCTTACCTTAAAACGACATTTACACCTAAACCTTAATAACCTAGATACCATACATAACTTAAAACATTGATGCTTAATAAATATACGTTTCAATAATTAACAAATACAATTTAAATAAATCCCGAACCTACTAAAATTTCCATGTGTACTCACTAATAATATTGGACCTCTAAGAACCATGAACGACAATTGTTATCAACCTTCAAATATAATTATGATACTAGAATATTGATCAAGTTAAGGCACCTTACAAGTTTCATCTCAACTTGACACAAATAGCATTTTATTTCAATACCACTTCGTATAAATTCTAATAAACCACTAACTTTCTGTAACGAATTTAAATCCTAATTTTAAGGCCCTTCTGGTCCGAACCAGGAAAAGTGTAAAACACGAAAGTTGTCCGAAATAATGTTTTACGTCTAGACACGTGAGATTTTTGAACCAAAAATGTAATTCGTGGCTGATATCTATGGAATACGACCTGGACTCAAACTCATACACCACCTCCCTCAAATATGACCTAGAGAACCATGTTACTTCCTTACACATACAAGCTATGACACACTCAAACTCACTGACACACTCCACCTTAAGTCACATGGAACTTTAGTGATAAGCTAACCTAACCGTGTGAATCCAAAACCACCTCCAATGTTACCCAATCCAAGAACACCACACGCAAGCTCCTCAAAAATTCAGTTGCCTCGCGACATTTGTTTCATTTGATGAACCTTCATACGCCACCTCCAACAATCCCCAATCCAAATACATGCATCATCATAGAAGGCCACGTGTGGGTACAATCTAGCATATATAAACTCTCTTTCCCTTCATCTTATACGTACAAACACAAGCTACTTCCATTTCTTTTTTGTTGTTCCTGTTGAACGAGAAGAAGAGAAGAAGAACATGAAGGTGTGAGTTATTATTGGCAAGTTCTAAGTCGTTTCGTTGTTGGCTACGTGACGGGTTCAAAAGCTTGGAAGCTTTGAGGCTGGTTTGGCTTTATTTCTCGCTCGTCCCTTGCTCGTCTTCCACACCGTTTCCCACCACCACAGTTGGTGAAGTAAGTTGTTCCTATATCCTTCTCATATGTACTTCTCTATTTCATGTCTCGTTATTTATTTCTCTCGCGACATTATCACACGTACCATTTTGTTTCACGTTATAAAAAGAAATGGAAAACCCACGTTAAACTCCTCTTGGACCATGCATGCATATACACTCTCGTTAACCATTTTGTACCAAAAGTGGTATTTTCAAGTCTTTGTGTGGCTAAGCTTGTGTGGTGTTAAAAGATTAAAAATCATATAAAAGGAAACTCACAAATAAACTGAGCTTAGATGGTTAACGCATGGCAAGCTCAGTTTTGGTTAAGGAAAATGAAACACAAACGTTTTATAAACACAACCCACGAACCTCAGTATGTTTCAAGTGAAATATATACAAAGCTAAACAGTTAAGTGGTAGTTAAAGGTGTTAGGCTGTAGAACAAAACAAAAACGAGCCCATGGCTCATTGAACACAAGGTCAGGGGTTCGAACCCTGCACCTCACTTTTTATTTTTGTTTAGTTATTTTTGCAACTCTTGCATATTGACAATTCCAGCCCCTCGGCTTTTCACTACTTATTACTTTCTTAAAAATACTTTTATAAAATAACTCATATAAACTTTTACATTTTAAACCTCCAACTATAACTATATAACACTTTCTTATAAACTTTTATAAGTGTTGAAACATATAAGAATCTATACGACTTCAACCCTCCTAAGTTTGATAATTTAATACATGTCACCCTAAAACTTTTATGAGTTTGTAAATATAATTATTCTGATCTAAATAGGTAATCATTCAACTTTTGGCGTTAAAAGAGTAACCTTGTATAACTTAAAGGTTTTCACAGAAACTTAAGTACGGTTTGACAAGTTAACATTTTACGACTATACCGAAATCTATATTATGAGAACTATAACGAAATAATGTTTCTAGATAACTTGAATTATAAAACATATGACTTGAAGTTATTATCATTTTCTTGAAAACTTTTATAAGTTGATAAACATATTTAATTTGGACTAAATGCGAAAATCATTTAAAAGAGTAACGTTGGCATAATTTAAAAGTTTACATAACAGATTACGCTTGACAAATTAACATTTCATGACTATATAACGAGACCTACACTTTGAGGACATAATGAAATAATAAACTTGAATAACTATATATTTCTTAATATATATAATTTATAACGTAAATTATATAACTTGACGTAATTATCGGATAACTTGAACACACGTTAGAAATGATTATTCCTACAATAAAACTCATCGATTCACTTAACCAGGCATAAACTTTCAATTACTATAATTTGTCATTCATCAACCTTCGATACATGTTATAAATTCATGACGAGAAATATAAAAATAATAAACGATACTTATACATAAAGACAAGTTATATAGTATATAACTTGCTCTTGAACTATTAAGTATTTTGCCACGTAAGCCACCTCTGCCACAAGTCATTTTGTCATCAAACACTATTCAAATCACGATTCTCGATAAGTCGAACTTATCTCGGACTTCCGTATCATTCAGGTTATCTCTTGAAGTCAATTCCATCTTCACTTCTGACATTACTTATACTCTGTCTACCGTACTACTAAGGTGAGTCATAGCCCCTACTCTTACTTGTTTTACAATGATTTATAAACGTTTTTGGGGGAGATACATGCTTAACTACTGCTTTTACTTTTACAAGTATTCATTAATTAAATACATGACTGTATTTCATATAAACTTTACTGGTTTACACATTTTTATATCTCATAAGGAAATACCTGCTATAGACATGATTACAAGCGATTTTCCAATGATATGCTATATTTGATCTCTATTGCCTAAGTACCTATTACCAAAAGTCCCTCGATCATGCGCCTTAATCACTTGTAGGGTGAACGTAAATAATTGTGAATAGATCTATTAGGGATTGACAATCCCCGTTTGGTCGCTAGAGGAAAGCCACCAAATGCACTTTATTTGATTTCATAGGTTACTGGTAAATACCTATCTTGAGGGCCACTGTTTACATCATTATTATGGATAATTTTGATGCCTGTTAATCGTTGAGTGTCATGAGCTTAGTGCAAGAGAACGGTAATAATATAGCACTACAATGACTGATGTTAAGGGCGTACAATACTGTAGCCCACTGTTTTATTTAAACTACGAGATTGTGCTCACTATATAGCAGGAAAAACTATTAATAATTGGCAAACGAACTACTATTTTGGTGTTGGCCCGGTGAAGGGCAAACCAACGGATTGATTTGTATTGAATTGATAATGAAATCACTCATTTTCTAATTAACGATTTAAACTATAAACTCTATGAACTCACCAACCATTGTGTTGACACTTTAGCATGTGTTTATCTCAGGTAACTAAACAAGAAGGAACTTGAAGGCACGGAGTGGGCTTGTAACCCGGCATGGGCTTAAATAAACATTTTGACATATTTCAAATAAACTTGTTGTTTAAATTATGAAACATCTTGATGTCTCGAATATTTGGTATTTTGAATGAATTAAACTTTAAAGCGTCACTTTTGTGTCGTTTTCTATGATTGTGACAAAGATCCTCGAAATAACACCCAAAAAGTCTTCCGCTGATATTTTAAGTCTTCCGCTGACGTGATGATTTTTGGGGGTGTTACATAACTAGATATTACGTTCCACTTTTAGTGATCAACACTCTGCTTACCACTATATACATATTGATCGGGTACACTGGTCATTAGTGTGTGTGTTATAGGATAAGTCGGCTAAATATAAATGTAAAACTTTAATAGGCAAAATCACTCTATACTACATGTGACACAACACGCATCAAGTTTTTGGCGCCGTTGCCAGGGAGTGAATTGTTAATTATCTATTTTTGTATTAGTATTTTAAGTTAGGTTTTCTAACTTTTTTTTTAGCTTTTTAGATTCTAACCACTAACTTTGTTGTGTATTAGTTAGATTGCATTCATTGTATAATTTTGCATATTTTTGTTTTATGCATTGCATCATTTGCATTCTGCATATACTTTGATCGTTTCACTACTCTTGTGCAAGTTAGCTAATTTTCTGGATAATGGATGAATCAAGCATCACTATGGAAGATTATATTCTGAACCTAACTGGAGAAGCTTGTTGGAATGATCAAATCTTCGATAACTAGAAACTTGCAGTAAATGGTAAGATGAAGAGGGAACTCAGTGAATGTAACATTGAGTGTCTTCGATTATTTGAATTAAATTTCCAACTATCCTTTATGATGATTTACTTAGCTATAAGGAGAGTTCTCAACAAGACTCATCCCCAAAATTTGATGATAATTGTGAATTATCTTTACCTAAAACTGATTATTACATGGTCATGTTTGAAAAGAAAATTTTTAAGAAACGGTTTGCTGAAAAGGAAAAATTCGATATATTGAAAATTGACACAAACCTCTTTTCTTATGAAGTACCTAAATTTGAAAACACCGAGCTCAACAACGAAAGTTGTGATTTCAGTAAAAATTCTCCAGACATTGTTCTAAGTAATTTGGATTGATTTGATTTGTGCGAGAATTAGGGTTCAAGAATGTTTGTTTTGAAATTGGGGGGGGGGATAGAATTAGGGGGTAATTTTGGGTATAAGATTTCTGATATGGGTATTTAAAGTGTTTGTGATGCAGAGTGGTTGTTTGCATCACGGACCGGGATTCTTGGAAAACGTTCCCACACATTTTCCTTTATACTGATACTACATTAGATGCGGTGCATCTAGATTACTTGATACGGTGTGTGACATTTCTAAAATTTCCTGTCATTTATTTTAATAGTTTATTATTCAACTATTCTATTTTTAACTAATTAACTTCATCGGAAGTTATCCGTGTACGTTCAATCCATTCAACCACGACTATTCTATGTCTACTCTACACTTTCTATGAACCATTATTTCCTTTCAATCCTATTTTAAAAGTCCTAATTTAATTTTTCTAGTTTTACGTAAACCTTGCACCTTTTACGTTTTACGCGATTTAAATTTACGTTTTAAGGTTTTAGCAACGTGAACCAACCTTAGACTATGATAATTTTTCATATTTTATGCATCTTAACCTATTTTCATGTTCACAAGTGAGTTTTATACTTTTCATTTCATTTTTATAGTTTACATCACTTTTATCAAGAACCGGTGTCACCAAACTCGTTTTCAACTCACAGTTTCAGTTTTAACGATGTTTAAACACTCCGATAAACCCATGACTCAACTAATATATTAAAGGTAGTTATTTTAACAAGTTTTAACATTTTTACAAGTTTAGTATTTTTACGTTTCCCGCTTTTACGTTTCGCGTCTTAAAAACTACACGTTTGCAATTATCGGGATCAAACTACACAATCTAAAGGCATTATGGTACAAATAAACTATATTTTTCCTTCTACTATATCAAAACCAGCAACTATGTGGTTAGCCATTGATTTGGTGTCACCATTTCTTGTACACTTGGCTCACTACTTACACATATGTCTTCCACTCACACCTAAAACCACTAACTCTTTTATTTGCAACATAGTTTACATCACCACTTCATTTTAATCACTCCTCCCTTGATTCAAACGACCCAAAACACCCCTTAAACACCCATTCCATCTAAATTTTCACTAGTTTCTTGATTCGAGAATGAAGATCTTTAAGATCTAGTCTTGTTCTTGGTTTATATTGATCATTCTTTAGGTAAAGTTGAAGATATCAAGGGTTATTTTCTAAGGGTTTTATTGGTGATTATTCTAAGGTTTTCAAGGGGTCAAGAGGCTGTGATTTTCATGGGTTTTCAAAGTATTTTTGTGGTCAAAGATTGGGTTGATTTGGGTACAAGAAAAGGTGCAAGTATTCTTGGGTTAATCAAGGTTTAGTGTTCACTTGTTCTCAATCTTGCCTTGTTCATCACTTTTGTAAGGAAACTCTCCACTCAATTTCCATCTTTATTTTATTTTCACTACTGTAAATATGATATTACTTGATGTATTTGTATAGTATATAAATTATTATGCTTGGTTAGGCTTGGTATATAGGTTAAATCACTAAAGGACTTAACATGCAAAACAGTTTTGTACTCAGGGGTAAAAACGGAATCAACTGCACTAATCAGTAACCTTTGGACCTAAACTAAAAATATGTAGTTGTATCCCTATGTCTTGTGGTCATTTTGACGGGTATTTCATCGAATAACTCATTGTGATGATTAAACTAGAAATATTTTGGTGAAACATGTACTATTCTGAGTAACAGATTTGAATCTTGTAAAAGTCATTTTTTATGAATAACCCTCTATTACTCAAAGAATAAAAGTTGTAGATAACATCTTAACTTAAACGTGACCGAAAACGGGGAACTAATCAGGTTAGTAAAACTCTATATATCGCACTTTTCGCGGGACAGTTGTAAATCTGAAAACTGATGGACTGAGTAATATGGGTAAATTGATTATTTTACTGATGTTATGTAATTTTTGACTTAGTGGGGCTCACAAAAATTGTTAGTATAGATGTATACCTTTCCGGGGATATAAAGAACGAGATTTGTGGAATTACGGTTTGTGAGTAACGGATTTTTGAAAGTGAATAAGTTATAAACATTTTTGACAGCTTTGGAATTAAAAGTATAAAAATGTTTAAGTTTTATAAACTTTTGACCTTTAAATATATTTTGACCCACTTAAGTTATTTTGGACCCTTTGGCTTAAATGGAACATTTGAATTAAATTTGAACCTTAGGACTAAATTGGACATATAAACAAGTATAAGAATTAGTACCAAGCATAAGTAAAAGTATAATTTATATACAACAAAAATACATCAATATTTATTTTCAAAAACCTAAGACAAGCGTATATCTATTTAGGTTCATCGTAGAAACTTTGCGGCTACTTTTCATCACTTGCTCGTTTCATATTCCCTCCTTTGTTCACGGTGAGTTTATAGCCTCGCCTTTACTCATATTTAAATGTTTTATAAACCTCGCGAGGGGGATACATGCTAGTTTTACAAACTGAATACAAGTAGTTTTTGGTATGCTTGACTCGATTACATGATTATAGACATTGAGTATTTCTTGCCAATTAAGTCCCCATCATGAACCGTTAATTCCGTAGGAAACGCTAGTATTATGAATATGCATATTTGGCCTGGCGGGCCTGACCGGGTGAGTAGCGCTCATACATCAACGGTCACATAATATTGAGGGATTACGTGGTAAATGGCAAATCTTACCTTTTCGGGGCACTATTAATCTAGGTCAAGGTTCGGTTTCATGAGCTCAATGCTATAAATCTTTATTACCCGACTTGTATTTGTTACATGGCAACTTAATTATGGGCGTATAACAACGTAGCCCATCTTATTTTAAACTGATTTATCTTGTATTCAACTGATTACTTATTAAACTCTATGAATTCACTCAACCTTTGTGTTGACTTTTAGCATGTTTTATCTTAGGTCCGTAAGTGATTTTCGGCTTGGATGGGCGGCGCAAGAAATGGATATCTACATGATGGCTCATGTTTAAATAAAAATTTTCATTCGATAATGTTTCAAACTTTTAAACTTATATAACTTTGGATTATGTTAAAACCTTTTGGGACCTTCGTTGACTCTGATAAATTATCGAATGTGAAGTATGAACTTTTATTAAAAACGACTTTGTTTTAAAGTTGTTTACTATATTTGTACAATGTGACTAGTATATAACATCCCATGTCCCTTTCCGCTGCGATCCTAATATGGGGGTGTTATACGGTGTAACGAACTATTTTTAACTAAACATGCTCAGATCTTAGTTGCGTCGTATTACGTGATTATATGCGACGCATGTTGGATTCGCCGCTCTTTACTTATACAATGCGGCGTATTAATAGTTATTGCTATGTGCTTGATAACGCTTAAATTGTGTATGTTTTTAGTAGCGTTTTTCGTGCTTTTGTATATGTTATTTGGTTATTTTTATATGCTTTTGCCACTTAATTGTATCAAAGTATGTTTGCAAAATATATATAACCAAGTACAGGAAAAAGGAAGAAGAAGTGAAAGATTTGTAAAGAAAAGAAGGAACTACAATTTTACAAAGATTCCCAAGCCAAGATCCAATCCGTTTGGGCATTTCATGAAGAAGAATCCAATTTTTCTTCATTCCAAAGTTTCAAGACAAGAAATAATCAAGTTTGGTTAAAGAACTAAGAGCCACGAGAAAGATCCAAGCCAAAATCACAAGTTCAAGAAAAGTGCTGACAGAACTCATCCATCCGATCGGTTTTACATCCATCCGATCAGATACATGAAATGACCAAAACCATCCGATCGGATGCATCCCGCAACCGATCGGATGGAGCCCGCGTACAGATTTTGAAGACTTCATTTTGCACGATTCTAGGCTCTTCTTTTTGGTTCTTTTTGGTATTCTAGGTTCTTCTAAACTCCTTGGAGGCCAAGTTGCAGCATTTAAGATCAGAGAATTGATGAGTAGTATAAATAGAGCTTTGGAAATCATTTGTAGACATATAACAAGAAACGAAAATTATCACAACTACTAATCAATCATCAAATATCTCTCTATTACTCTCATAGTTCTCAAATTCGTCCATAAAAGTCCAGGAAACTTTGGAGGCTCAAAAAGTCAACATTTGGAAGTCAAACTCTCAAGAAGTCAACACCAATATCTACGGTATCATTTCCTTATCATTTGGAATCACACTTCAATCATTGTAAGACTTTAATTATGCTTTCTAATGTTCAATATTCGGGTTATTGTACAAAGATCTTACTAAAGTTTGCCTAAATTTTGTCCTAAGGTAATATAGTTTCAAAGTTGTCATCCAGGTTACTCAACTTAATATAACCGGTTAAATTTGTTACTGTGTTTTGGGTAACCTAGAGTTACCGGTGAAAATCCTACGTGGCATTGATGTATTATGGGTTAAATATACACGTAAGTTACTAAAGTTTGCAAAAATGTTCACATAAGTTACTAAAGTTTGGGGCAATGTTCACTTAAGCTACTATAGTTAAAACGGATAATGGATTTGTATTCCTGTTCACTAATGTCTAATTATGGATTACATTCCTTATAGACGAAGATCTTCATGCCATCAATCTGAGGGATAGTGGGTTGTTGTGATAAGAGACGGGTGCACTATCTTTTAGTGTACAAATGGATAAAAACAGATAAAACGGATAAAAACGTATGAAAACATACAATATGTAAAAAAACATATAAAATGTAGAAAAACGCAAAAAAGGGTATAAAAGGGTAAAAAAACGAATTGAGAGGCTTGTAGGGTTTAGAGATAAACCCTTTGGGGATGATCAACGGGTGCTAGGGAGCCAGGTGTTGATCATCCTAGAGCAGACAAGGAGGACAGGTGTCATGCGTCCTTTGTGCATGTACTATGCTACCTGAGAAGAGTTTAGGCCTAATTTGGCATGGGCTTATGCTTTTCTAGTCAATGCTGACTTCGCGAACTATTTGGCGTTTGGGCTTGATCCGAGCATGTGATTAGTGAGCTTGGGCCACTAATAATGATACGTTATCACATACAAAAATGTACAAAAACATATAAAACGTACACAAACATATAAAATAGATAAATAGCGGATGAAAACATATAAACCAAGATTTTTGAAAATAATTACAAACACCCATTGGCCAAAAGAATAGATTCTGCAACAAAAGGGACCGAACATACAAAAGGGACTTAAAAAAATACTTGGACTTGAGTAACTTAGATGACAGTTTTGAAACTTTAGTAACTTAGATGAACTTTGTCTCAAACTTTAGTAACTTCTTTGAGGTGAAATATGTTTCAGGTTGAGATACCGGCTATCAACCGGTTGCCCACCTTAGGAGTAATCCTAGTGTAACATCTTTGAAACTTTAGTAACCCAGTTGATAAACCCATGAACTTGAGTAACCTGGATGACAACTTTGAAACTATATTACCTTAGGACAAAATTCAAACGAATTTTAGGAACATCTTTGTACAATAACCCTTCAATATTCTGAGTTTATGTTCATGTTTGCTATGAGTGGCTAGTAACTTCATGCATTTGCTCTGATGATGTTGATTACCTAATGATTATTCTATGATTGTGATAACATGTTTTAATTCAATATCAAGTTAATTCTAAAACCCAATTGTACCTAAGTTTCATAGTGACATTTGTTGAATCAAGTTTAACTAGTTGATAGTAATTTCATAGGTCGAAAGATTAATTGTTATTCTACTAGTTATAATCATTTGTTTATGAATGATTGTTTTTCACCAAAATTATTCTTGGTTAAACAAAGAAACTAAAGTGTAATTGTAATGAGAATGCTTTTGTTAATCAAATCGGATTGATTGTTAAATGCCTAATTGGTCGAAAGTGTAGTAGTTTGCAATCAATTGTAACCTTTTTGTATACGATCTTGGGGTGTGCACGGTTCGGTTTGGGTCGGTTTTTGGCTAAAACCGAAACCGAACCGAAACATTTGGTTTTTATAAAATCCAAAACCGAAACCATTCGGTTTTTGGCGGTACGGTTTTTGGGCGGTTCGGTTTTTGGCGGTTCGGTTTTTCAGTTTTTCTAGTTTTTAACCACTTATATTTGTATGTAGCCAATTTATACCAACAAACTTGATTTTCGTAGAAAATTAGTTATCTTTCTTTACTTTTTTATCAATATAAGACTAATAATGTTTATATCATAACTCTACAATTACACACGTATGGATGAAATATACTTATGCAAGTGAATTTACACATAGTATGATCATTTTCACATAAGTATTGATATATTGTAAAGAAAATACACGCACATGAAAAACAAACATACAAACGTTAAGATAAATATATCATAAATTCACCTACAAAATTAATATGAATTTATAAATTAGATTTGTTTAGTTATTTATTTACATTATATTAGTTATATACTATTATATAATAGAAGCGGTTCGGTTCGGTTTTTACGGTTCGGTTTTTGAACAAAAACTGAAACCGAACCGATTTTTTCGGTTTTTGAAAAAGTAAAAACTGAACCATCGGTTTTTAGTTTCGGTCGGTTATTTCGGTTCGGTTTTTTCAGTTTTCGGTTCGGTTTCGGTTTTTTCGGTTTCTTTTGCTCACCCCTAATATGATCGGTTACCTTTTGTATTAATCATTTCTTAAGAGTATTTGATAAAACAAAAGATTATTTTTGTATTTAAGATTGTTTACCCAATCTTATGAACCTTGAATTGATGTTGAAATGTGTAATACCCAAAATTCCAAAATGAGAAAAATTACCAAAATGCCCTTATAATTTAAAATTTAAAGAAATAACCCCTAGAAGTTATGAAATTGGCAATATATGATCATAGTAAATAATGTGTGATTAAATATGTCACCTTTATAAAGATAAAAGTAAAATAAATTCTGTATGAATATTATGAGAATCGAATTATTATCAATTATATATATATATATATATATATATATATATATATATATATATATATATATCCCATAAAACACATTTTATAAATTTATAAAACCTTAAAAACGATTTTAACCCTAAACCAATTCCCTAAAACCCTCATAAGTCGGCTAAAAGATTCTGGAGCTCTCTCATATTTTTCCTGAGTATAATATCATCTAAAGAACACAAGAAAAATCGTGGAGAGGCTTTGGGTTCAATCGTGTAAGCTAGGAGAATTTATTTGTGTCGATTTAAACAGGCCGAGAACGAAAAATTCGAGCAGCTCAATTCGTGCTTTCTAAAATCATTTGTGTAATTTTCTAATATTCTTTATAACGTATATGATCTGTATAAAATAGAAAAGTAGAACCATGCATGCTTATTTGCTCGTGCGGATTTTTATGAGTTATAAACTCTAAATCGATCATAAATTGTAAATTCGGCTAAAAGGAATTTTATGAACTAAGCTTGTATTTTTCTCAGAACCTATAAGTATCATGTAACACTTGAAAAATATGTTTTGTAATTTTTGAAGATTAAAATATTGTTTTGGATTTTATGTGTAATCGGATAACTAATAAAAAGGAAAAGAAAAGAAAAAAAGGGAAAGCGTGAGTTAGGGTTAGGGTTTGGATTAATGATTAATTAGTAAATAATGTGTAGAACCGTAGAGGGGGGGGAGGGTGAATACGGTTTCTTCAGCTTTTAAGACGTTTAAAAACTTTAAACCTCAAAGAAAACCAAGTGGTTGTATAATCAATCTAAACAACCACAAACACAATCAAAGTATATAAAGTGAGTAAAGAAAGACACCACGATATATACTGGTTCGGGATGGGGGGTTTATACCATACGTACGTCCAGTTGCGAATCCGTGACTTCGATACTATTCACTAGTATAATCCTTTCGATGGACTACAAACCGTTACAATTCACTCCACCAATATTCACCAATATTGATGCTCACAAAAAAGGAGTTACTCCCACGGTATTCCGCCCTCTGAAACCACCCAAAAGAATCTCACGATTCGACTTCTCCTAAGGATCACAAAGATCACTACCAAGACTTCCACCCGGAAGTATCAAACCCTAAATAGATCCCCAATGATCAAGGCTTGGTCACCAAGACACAAGACTTCCCTTACAAACAATAGAATGAAGGAATATGTTTTTGTTCGATCAAGCCCTAACCTAACCTAGTTACTCCATTCTAGTAGAAATGGTAAAGATAAGAAGACCCTCGACACAATCACAAAGAGTGGATTAGGTTCTTGTCATTCTTCCCTTGCAAGGAGGTGTGTTCTTTCAAAGATGTTAATGTGAAAATCAAGAACACAAGATCAGAGATAAAGAGATTTGAGAGAGATTGAAAGAAAAAATTTAGAGAGAAAGAATAATGGCAAGGGGTGAGGAATACAAGAGGCAAGGTATGTATTTATAGGCCAAGAACCCAAACTTGGGAAATTTTACCGAGGCCGGCACGTCACCCGCGCGTCAACGCGCTGGCAGGGCGCCAGGCGTTTGTAAATTTTTCCCAAGTGTTGGGTGTTGGATCCTATAAATACCTATCCTTGCTAAACCCCCAATTGTACTTCACACTAAACCTTAACATTAATCAATCTAAGGTTTACCAACTTAAATAGCCAATATGAAAATCATTTGTGAAGTGTTTAAAGAGAAAACAAATTACCAAGGGTATAAAGTGTAGATAGGGTAATTTGGAAGGGGTAGAAATGTTATTTCTCACATGGCATAGAAAAGAGAGAAATAATATTCCAAGGTATTTTCCATCCATGGGGGGGGGGGGGGGGGAGTGTAGGATGGATGGTTGAGATGCGATGGTTTGAATTTGATGGTTGAGATCAAAGGAGCCTATGTTTGGAGATCAAATAATTGGCATGTGGGGAAAATGGAGTATTGAGATGTGTTTATTTGAAATAGATGGCTAGGATCAAAGGGAGCCTATGTTTGGATTAAGAAGGGATATTCCAAAGAAATACGCTTTGCTTGGGGGGAAAGGGTGAATCAATGGTTGAGATAGTTTTGGTTTGAAATGGATGGCTTGGATTAAACACATGTGCTGGAATAGAGAGGAGAGTGAGTGAATGGTTGAGATGTGTTGTAATTTGAATTGAATGACTAGGATCAAAGGAGCCTCTTTTGAAATTCAAATTAAATCCCATGTGATGAAATAGAGGGTTGAGATGTGTTGTAAGGGAATGGATTGTTGAGATGTAGAGTGTGTAAGGGAATATGTAAGAGTGTAAGAGATTGTGTAAGAGAATATATGATTTGGATATGATTGGATATGGTGGTATTTGTCTTTTGTAGAAATGAGATTAAGAGAAGATTAAGAAGTAATCTAATTGTCATTAAGAGGAAAAGGCTTAGACAATTAAGATTATAAGTTGAGAAATTCATAGGTTACTTATAAGTTCAAGTAACACAACGTTGAGAATCCATAGTTTCATATCTCGTGACTTTCCACGACTCGACGTTCTCAACTAATACCTTGGTTCAAACAAGTTAAGTGCTTTGCCTTGATGTAAAGCATAACTCAAGTGGTAAAGGATGCGTTTACGCAAAGTGACCTTTGACTTAGTTTGACCAATAAGGGAGTAAACCCATTACGTAATTAGAGAAGACGTAAGCACGGGATATGAGCATATGGATGCTTTCACATGATGTTACGTGAAGTATATAAGCTCCCTAAGTTTAGAAAAGCCTTGGCTAGAGGCGATAGTTAGAAAACATGAGTTGGCATTTTCTCATAGACGGGTGTTTTAAAAGTAGGATCTCTCAAGTCTCAAAACTCGTTTTGACTGTTCTCAATTAAGCACATAACATTTTCATACCTGTATTGAAAGATCCACATTTGTCAGGTAAGGGGAAAGCCGACTTTCAAAATTCACCCAGAGCCATGCAGTGGCCTGGCGCGTCACCCACGCGTTGACAAGCGGGCAGCGCGCTATTAGCAGATATGGGCTCCGGGGAATTTGGCTAACGTTTGTTATTTTATATGCTTCGATGGTTTATTTGTCATCATTAAAACATAAAGAGATCTTGATCATGTTGCCTCAACAATCTCCCCTTTTTTGATGATGACAAATAAAAACCGAAAGCAAATAAAATTACAAAACTTAGCGAAGACAAAGCGCGCCTTTGGTGTAGCTTGCGTCTTGACCTTTACCTTGTAATTTGGTGAAGCCTTTAACATTTCTTGAATGGTCTTCACGCTCTTGCTTTCTTTCTCCCCCTTTTGTCGAATCAAAAAAGGTGGGACTACCAATCAAGCCAGGTTTCAAACTTGGGCATGTGGGATAAATGAGCTAGCTTGTGTGTGCACCCGAATGTGCTCCCCCTTGAACATAGCTCCCCCTAGATCGTTGCTCCCCCTTGTTTTAAGGCGGGGATCCATGGGTCAAGAGTGTCACCTTTGCGGTGGCCTAGCTACACATAGAAATCACAACATGCAACAAACAAGAAATCATCACATGTGAAAGTTCCAAAAATGGGTTAGGTTACCATTTGGATACTTGCATCAAGGGTTAGTCCACAACAATATATATATATATATATATATATATATATATATATATATCTCATAAGGTGAACAAGTAGAACTAGATACAAAATCTTCAACATAAGTGTGAGTTGTGATGAATATCATATCTAATCTTGGAAGTTATGACAAAATCAATATTATTGAGATTAAGCAAGAAAAATTGTTTCAAATTTTCTTGTTCAATGCACATTGTATAGACATGTAGAATCTTGGATATTATCAATCATAGCTTGAATAATGAGTTGATGCATATCTTTCCTCTTGGAAGACATTTATTTGGGCTTCCATCCATGCCTCCATATAAGCCTTAATCATGTAAACACATAAGCTCTAATAGCACCTAAAAAGGCTTGCAAACAACACATAGACATTCTATTTTGGCTTAAAGATTGTTCTCCTAAGATGCATGTTTTAACATCAAAACCTATCCCAAAGCAATTTGGACTCTTGAAAAATGTCATGCCAAAAAACTAATCTTGTTTGTTTTGTGACCTAAGAGTCCTTTTATTCAAGTCACCAATGACTTGTTGTAAAGGATGACCCCTTGCTTCTCTCACTTCCTTATGATTGCCCTCATCCGAAACATTAACTTGTAATGTCGGCGACCTTTCTTGATCTTGAACTATAGGTTCATTGATCACATCATCTTCTACCGAAGGAGATGATTTAGGCTCGGGCATGCTCTCATCAAAGGTCACATTGAGAGATTCCTCAATCCTCATTGTTTCCTTGTTAAGCACTATGTATGCTTTACTAGTTTGAGAGTATCCTAGGAACACACCTTTATACGACTTTGGGTCGAATTTGGTAAGATATTCTTTGGTGTTAAGTATAAATACTTTGCAACCAAATACTCTAAGGAAGGCTTCCTATTTCTTAGTATTTCATATGGAGTTTTATTAATGACCTTTCTTATATGAACTCTATTAAAGATGTAACATGCGGTATCTAGGGCATGACACCAAAACTTTTGTGGGATGGATTGCACGACTCATCTTTCTTAACTTACGATGTGTTCTTTCAACAATCTCAAGTGATTGAGATGTGAACGGGCCCGATAAGTTATAAGATATTCTATGTTGTTCACAAAAGGTTCCAAATTTCATTTTGTCAAATTCGCTACTATGATATGTTTTAATTGAGACAATTGAACAATCAAGTAGGTTTTCAAGTTTCTTTCTTAAAATGTTGAATTTATTCAAGACTCCATCCATGTTTTCTAAGAATAAAATCCAAGTGTAATTTGAATAATCGTCTACAATCATTAAAGTGTAGAAGTTTCCTCCATAACTTTGGATCGGAGATGGACCATACAAATCCAAATGAATCAACTCTAAAACCCTATTAGTTGTCACTTCCTTTTTATTCCTATTATTAGTTTGTCCTTCACTCCCTAGCATTATATCACAATAATGCCTTTCAAAGCTCAACTTTGGTAAATTCCGTACTAACTCGTTAGAAGCTAGGTTTTGAACTAACCTCATATTGGCGTGACCTAACCTCCTATGCCAAAGCGTTTAGTTGTCCACCATGGACGTAAGACATATGTGTTGCTTATAATTATCACCTAACTTGCATGTATATAAGTTATTTCTTCTATGACCTTTTGCTAATACAACACCATTTTTACTAATAGTACAATCTACCTTAGTAAATTTAACTTCACAATCATCATCACTTAATTGACTCACACTAATCAAATTAAAGTTTAAACCTCTAACATGCTCAACGTTGGTAATTTCAATGGAGTCATGAAGGACTTTACCTTTGCCGACAATTTTGCCGTTAAGTTCGCTCCCAAAAATGACATGATTCCCATTATACGCCATGTATGATGCGAACAATCTTCTATTCCCGGTCATGTGTTTAGTGCAACCGCTATCCACTACCCACTCATCCGGTTGTAGATCACTTTTGAGACAAACCTCAAATTTTTCTTAAGCCATAAGACACGTAGCGTCATTTGTTGGTTGGTCTTCATCTTCACTATCACTCCACGCACCTCCAACGAATGCCTTGTTCACTCTAGGCTTAGGGCATTCATTGATGAAGTAACCCTTCTCTCCGCAATTGTAGCATCCTTGGGTGCGTCTTGAGCTTTCACCAACCTTGTTGTCACTACTTCAGTTTCCCCCAAAGTTGTTTCTTCCACCATTTCCTTGGTTACCAAACCTATTATCTCGCCTAAAGTTTCCACCTCTTCTAAAGAACCTCCTAAAGTTCTCTGCCATAAGGTTGTACTCCTCATCGTCAACATTGTCTTCTTTATCACTACCATCTTGACTATCACTATCATCACTAGCTTGGCTATTAGTGACTTTAGCTTTAAGAGCCAAAGACTTAACCTTCTCCTTCTTGTCTTTGGTACTTGCCTTGTCGTTCTCAAGAATCATCTCATAGACTTTGAGATTCCCAATGAGCTCGTCAAGAGGTAGTTCCGCCAAATTCTTGGCTTCTTCTATGGTCGTCACCTTTGGCCTCCACTTTATTGGAAGTGCTCGAAGAAACTTCCTCACATGGTTCTTGTTATAGAAGTTAGGATCTAGAGCCGTGAGGCTAGTGACAATAGCATTGAACCTTGTGTAACCATTATCAATGGTTTCTTCATCCGAGACCGTAAACTTCTCATATTGCTATATGAGTAAGTCGATCTTGCAATCTTTCACTTGAGAGTTGCCTTGATGAGTAATGATGAGAGAGTGCCAAATTTCCTTGGCCGTCTTGCAAACATGAACCCTCTCGAACTCCCTTCGAGGTAGAGCATTATAGATCAACATCTTGGCTTCATCATTCTTACTAAGCTTTCTCCTCTCATCATCATTAAGATCCAAAATGTGGATTTTTCACCAACAACTTTGTTTCTAAGTCTTCCACCATGAACTCAAAGTTGCCATTTTGGATGATTTCCCACAAATCAAGATCTTTGGACCTAACGTAGGTCTCAAACCGGGTTTTCCAAAAACAAAACCCATTGGTTTCTAGCAAAGGTGGTCTTTGCATAGAACACCCCTCAACATAGTTCTCTTGAGCCATGGATCTATACTTTACTTTACCAAAAATCTTAGTAAGGATTTTAGATTTTTGGGAAAGAAGTTTTTGACTTAAAACGACTTCTCGGGAAGGCTTTAACGCTCAAAAACTTGAGTATTCTACTCTAATACCAATTGTAGAACTGTAGAGGGGGGGGGGGGTGAATACGGTTTCTCCAGCTTTTAAGACGTTTAAAAACTTTAAGCCCCAAAGAAAACCAAGTGGTTGTATAATCAATCCAAACAACCACAAATACAACCAAAGTATATAAAGCAAGTAAAAAAAGACACCACGATATATACTTGTTCGGGATGGCGGGTTTATACCATCCGTATGTCCAGACTACAAACCGTTACAATTCACTCCACCAATATTGATGCTCACAAAAAAGGAGTTACTCCCACGGTATTCCGCCCTCTGAAACCACCCAAAAGAATCTCACGATTCGACTTCTCCTAAGGATCACAAAGATCACTACCAAGACTTCCACCCGGAAGTATCAAACCCCCACTAGATCCCCAATGATCTAGGCTTGGTCACCAAGACACAAGACTTCCCTTACAAAAAATAGAATGAATGAATAAGTGTTTGTTCGATCAATCCCTAACCTAACCTAGTGACTCGATTCTAGTAGAAAGGGTAAAGATAAGAAGACCCTCGACACAATCACAAGAGTGGATTAGGTTCTTGTCATTCTTCCCTTGCAAGGAGATATGTTGTTTCAAAGATGTTAATGTGAAAATCAAGAACACAAGATTAGAGATAGAGAGATTTGAGAGAGATTGAAAGAAAGAATGTAGAGAGAAAGAATAATGGCAAGGGGTGAGGAATACAAGAGGCAAGTTATGTATTTATAGGCTAAGAACCCAAATTTGGGAAATTTTACCGAGGCCGGCGCGTCACCCGCGCGTCAACGCGCGGGCAGCGCGCCAGGCGTCTATAAACTTTTTCCCAAGTGTTGGGTGTTGGATCTTATAAATACCTATCCTTGCTAAACCCCCAATTGTACTTCACACTAAACTTTAACATTAATCAATCTAATGTTTACCAACTTAAATAGCCAATATGAAAATCATTTATGAAGTGTTTAAAGAGAAAACAAATTACCAAGGGTATAAAGTGTGGATAGGGTGATTTGGAAGGGGTAGAAATGTTATTCCTCACATGGCATAGAAAAGAGAGAAATAATATGCCAAGGTATATTCCATCCTTGGGGGGAAGTGTAGGATGGATGGTTGAGATGAAATGGTTTGAAATTGATGGTTGAGATCAAAGGAGCCTATGATTGGATTTCAAATAATTGGCATGTTGGGAAAATGGAGGGTTGAGATGTGTTTATTTGAAATGGATGGCTAGGATCAAAGGGAGCCTATGTTTGGATTAAGAAGGGATATTTCAAAGGAATATACTTTGCTTGGGTGGAAAGGGTGAATCAATGGTTGAGATGGTTTTGGTTTGAAATGGATCGCTTGGATTAAACACATGTGATGGAATAGAGAGGAGAGTGAGTGAATGGTTGAGATGTGTTGTTATTTGAATTGAATGGCTAGGATCAAAGGAGCCTCTTTTGAAATTCAAATTAAATCCCATGTGATGAAATAGAGGGTTGAGATGTGTTATAAGGGAATGGATGGTTGAGACGTAGAGTGTGTAAGGGAATATGTATGAGTGTAAGAGATTGTGTAAGAGAATATATGATTTGGATATGATTAGATATGATTGGATATGGTGGTATTTGTCTTTTGTAGAAATGAGATTAAGAGAAGATTAAGAAGTAATCTAATTGTCATTAAGAGGAAAAGGTTTAGACAATTAAGATTATAAGTTGAGAAATTCATAGGTTACTTATAAGTTCAAGTAACACAACGTTGAGAATCCATTGTTTCATATCTCGTGACTTTCCACGACTCGACGTTCTCAACTAATACCTTGGTTCAAACAAGTTAAGTGCTTTTCCTTGATGTAAAGCATAACCCAAGTAGGAAAGGATTTGTTTACGCAAAGTGACCATTGACTTAGTTTGACTAATAAGGGAGTAAACCCATTACGTAATTAGAGAAGACGTAAGCATGAGATATGAGCATATGGATGCCTTCACATGATGTTACGTGAAGTATATAAGCTCCCTGAGTTTAGAAAAGCCTTGGCTAGAGGCAATAGTTAGAAAACATGAGTTGGCGTTTTCCCGTAAATGGGAGTTTTAAAAGTAGGATCTCTCAAGTCTCAAAACTCGTTTCGAGTGTTCTCTATTAAGCACATAACATATTCATACCTGTATTGAAAGATCCACATTTGTCGGGTAAGGGGAAAGCCGACTTTCAAAATTCGTCCGGAGACATCACGCGTTGACGCGCGAGCAGCGCGCGAGGAGCAGATATGGGCTCCGGGGAATCTGGCTAACGTTTGTTATTTTATGTGCTTCGATGGTTTATTTGTCATCATTAAAACATAAAGAGATCTTGATAATGTTGCCTCAACATAATGATTAGTAATAATGGTGAAATTAATGAATTAGGTTTAGGGTTTGACGAAATAAATAAAAAGGCCGAATGGTTTACTGAAAATTCAAGGGTGTATTTTGTAAATTGTATAACTTAAAGGTTTGTTTTGTAGACTTTATTTAGTTAAAGGTTAATCGTATAAAATAAATAAAAGGATGTGTTTTGTAAATATTGAAACTTGAGGGTTAATTTTATAAACTCTAAGTTATTAAGGGTAACTCGTATTAGATAAGTAGAGGGGTATAATATGTTATTTTGATATTTAAAAGGTTTATTTGGTAAAGTATATAATTAAGGAGTTCAAATTGTAATTTCGTAACTTAAAGGGTGTAAAGTGAAAGTTAAGGGACTAATTTGGAAATCTGCTAAAATGGAAAGATACTAGAAATGGAAGAAAACCTAATACAAATATGCATAAGTAAATGATCGAATAAGATATTAATGAGTAATACATCGTATGTAGATTTCTGTAGGAGAGTTCTATTCCGTTATTTGATCTTTCTACTTCTGTCTGCTTTGCTTCTGTTCGAGGTATGGATATTCTGACCTTATCCTTAAGGTTTCCTTTGTGATAAGAACCTTCTGATTTGAACTTTCTGATTTGAACCTTTGCTATGATAAAACCTTGTTATCTGAACCTTTTGATATGACAACTATGTTTTGAACCTTTATTATGAACCTTATGTTACTTGAGCTTCACTAGGCATGGGGGTTCCATGTCCGTGTCATAGATGCACCTATGGCATGACTCTAGGGCAGTAGAGTGATGTTCTGCCACGTCCCTTCCGTTATATATGAATGTGCACTAATTTTCAGGGATGTATGGATGCATCCTAGATCTATTTTCTGTTATGATATGATATGATTCTGCTTAGTGACTGGTTGTACGTGCAATGTACCCCTTTCACTTCCAGTGCAATGGAGCTAGCTACTACTTGTACAACTTATGTGATTATGATATGATTATGATATGTTTCTGAGCTCATGGTATATTCTGATTCTGTTTATACAGGTGACTGTGTAGATTCCTTACTTAACCTACACTTTACATTTCCGTATTATCTGTTAAACCTAAATATGTTTCCCAAAATTATATCTTCTGTAATTCATCATTCATTTCAGTTTTCTTTTGTTATATCCGTTTATTGAGCTTTTGTAGCTCAGCTGCATTTCTTTTCACCGCGACAGGTATTCAAGTTAGCTTTAGGATAGCTTTCTCGGATTGAGAGTAGAGTTGAATTGAAGATTTTGACCATAGTCATTTAAAGTAAGTTACTTATTTAAGACTTCGGCTTTTGATCTGTTCTGTTTGTTTTGATGTAACACCATATTATTGTGACATTCTTACCCTTGTCGGGTTGGGGTGTTACAAATTGATTGGTTAAACTTAATGCGTGTTTTTATAAATTAAAATCTTGACGAAGGTTTAACTTGTAAAAAAAATAGATTAGGAACACCATCTAATTATCAAAACCAACATGTTGAGAAAGTTATCACAATCATGCTTATCATAGAGTAATAAACTAGTCTAAGCAAGTGTAGTTTTTAATCATTTGAATTATCTTATTAATCATTATTACTTACAGTTAAGATTTACTTATTATTGCTTACAGTTGAGATTTACTTTTTAGACTTACTTTTAGATTCACTCACAAATTCCTACAAACGATCCCAACATACCATCATAATCTTGCTATAATGGACTAGTTCACTTGCTCGTATGTGCTATTGCTAGATCCGGTAATTCGAATTTATAAATTTAAAAATTGTACACACCTCAAGCACATCAGTGCTCCGCATCTCCTTTATTAATAGGCTACAATAAAGATACGCCGCATTGCCTTACCCGATGCGCCGTATCTACTATGTTTACAGAATATTTTCTAACTTTTAAAAATCTATCACAGATGGAGTTACCAATTGCAGCACGTAGACACCCGTGGCTCCATTTTTTTAGGAGGCTTAGAGTGATCTTCTATAGGAAGATTTTCAGGGTTTCCAAATTGGAATTTGACAGTATTGGGATGATTAATGGAGGTAATACAGCTACTGGTCTTAGAGATAGGTTAGAGATGGATATGAGGAATGCATAGGATGAGATTGTGTTCAGGTCATATGCTTGGGAGAGGTTGTTTGTTATATAGGAGCCTCTGATTCGAGAGATTATGTTGGAGTTTTTTAGTAACATTTATTATAGGGAGACAAATATGGAGCTTGAGACTCCTTATACTCTAGTTTTTAGGTTAGGTAGTGTTGCTCGCAGTATGTCAATGAGGGAGTTTATATTAGCTATGGAGTTACACACTGAGGCAGAGCTGGGTTCGGCAGGATTTGCCAAGTATTGGACTGAGAGCATGAGAGATGTTCCCGATAGGGGATTACTGGGTGATTATTGGGAGAGGATCTCTTCTAGGGGTGATTCCACTATCTCTACTCCACCTTACACCCTCATTAGAGATCCCATAAGGAGATTATGTCACCGTATGATCGCATTGACTATTGCTGGGAGAGGTCAGTCACCAGAGAAGGTGACTACTTTAGATCTTTTTCTTTTGAGGAGCATGGACGAGGGACTGGTGGTGAATGTCCTTCACTTTTTGGCACATTACTTGTATAGAGTGGCTCCAGGGAGAGACAGGAGGAGCTAGATGACTGGGGGCCACTTTGTGTCTAGGTTTGCTCGAGATTTCGGTGTGATTAGTGATGAGATCCTTGTGGGTTTAGAGGTTGAGGTGACTAGACTGCCAGTTATTGATCAGGATTATCTTGTGCATAAGTTGGGGATATGCAAGATGATTATGGGAGGATGCTGGGTCCTATTAGGCCAGTGGTGGTAGAGCCGGAGCAGGGGGATGTTCAGGATGCCCCGGCTGCTGCTCCGACTCAGGAAGGACCACAGGTGCCACCACCACCACCTGTTGCAAGCACAGCTAGTCAAAGAGTCAAGAGAGTTGAGCATGAGGTCAGGTTGCTGAGGGGGGCCGTTGAGGCACAGAGGGTTGAGCTAGCTGGAGTTAGGAGAGATGTGGGGTGGCTAGTTGAGAGTATTAGTCATATTATGGTGAATGATGGGATTAGCCACCACCTTCCAGATGGTAGATATGTCAAAGGGATGGCCACATATTTATGTAGGGTTCAACACATGAAAGATGGAGCCAGCACCTCAGGGACCCATTTCGATGATGTTACTCCCAACCAGCCTACAGCTTGATCACCTCTGTCATTATATCCTCGCTTGTTTATGGACATGTTTCACACGTTATATTCTTTTGGGTGTATATTTGACATTATTATTATTGTGTTATGTATTTAATGCTTTAGTTTATGTTTCTTGAAGTTGATTGATTGAGACTGGCATTAAGTTCAACACGTTGCTCGAGAGAATTCGTGAGATGAGCGGTGGAATATGATCATTTTTACACAGACTGATGAAATGTCTGTTTGGTAAATACATGCACCGCATCTAGTAAAATAGATGCGACACATCCTATCTTTTTCTATTATTTTATTCATATTAATTACAGGCTCGATACGGCGCATCTCATTCAATAGATGCAGCGTATCGACTAACCTGATGATTTAAAAAAAAAATCATTTTTTATTTTTTAGGTTTTATTTTTGCTAACTACTAATGAATTATGCACTAGTTTGACTTTCTTAAATTCAAGTTTGTTAAGTTCTAAAATGGTGGTATATTTTAGTTTCTGTACTTTCTATGGAGACATCATTCATGGAGGTTTGAACACCTCTCATCCAAAAGAAAGTTGATATTGCTCAAGTACGCATAATGGAGGATCATACCGAGCAAATCTCAGGGGAGTTCTCCATTCTAATTCTTTTTAATTTCCCGTTTTTAATTTCAATTACAAACAACAAGGACGTTGTTTAACTTAAGTGGGGGGATTGAGAATTAGAAAGTTACTTGTCCTTAATTTTTCAGAATATGGTTTAATCTACGCTTAATATGTTAAATTTAAAAATGTTTCTATCATATTTTTGTTAAATCTAAGTTGCATAACCGCACACATAACTTCTATTATATAAAATTGTGAGAATAGAGCGCACCCGTTTCCAAATATTTACCCAAATTCTACAAAAATTTGAGTGTGCCGGTGACTTGTAAACTTTAGAACTTGGCTTGTATACTATTTGAGACCACCATAATGAGTATTATTTATTTAATTGGAATGACTTGTCTAACTTGGTAAATTTCTAGGATTACACCAAAAAAGCCTATATATGTTATGTTTATTAACTAACTACATTGGTTAGTTAAACCCCGTAAAAACTCTTTTGTTTACTCTCATTTTTAGAGTAAGATGCCCCTAGAAAAACCCTCAGAGCCATTCCTTTCGTTTCTTACACCTATGTTAAATGTTTCGTTACACCTTTACACCTTAGCCTACCCTATAGATTAATGTCCGTGGTTAGTTGCTTTAGGCAAAGTGTGTCTCCTTGTGTTACCTTTGTTCGTGTACGTAAATTCATTATATTTGGTTATGGGTCAGGAAATTGCACAATGCAATTGAAAGTGAAAGTAAATGTTGTATATCTTTAGTTTTGATTTTTTTGTGTTTACTACTTTCACTGTTATCGTTATTTCTGAAGTCATAAAAAGTCTGGAAAAATTATCCAGAGTTATCGTTATAAGTGATGTGGTGAAATTTTACACCATTAGTATTAAAAAAATCAAAAAAAGAGAAAAGAAAAAGAAAGAAGAAGTTGGTAAGTTTGTTACAAAACAACGATGTAAACTTTTGTATTAAGTGGTTGATATCGCCACTATTAGTGTTGTATTATATTTATGGATTGAAAACGAGTTGGCCATTATGGGAACGCCAACTAAGGATTATTCTTTGATTAAGATTTTATTAAGTATAATTCGTGTCTACCTAAAGCATGAGTTACAAGTGTTAAAGTGTGAGTTATTCAATGATATGAGTCTTATTTATGGGATGGTTGAGAAAGTGAGTAACCACACATTAGGACTTAATCTATTTGTTTATTTATATTTTTATTTTACACCAATTTATATCCTAAATGTTATCCATACCCAACCGTATTATTATATTCGTTGTTAGCTTTTGAGCATCCGGAGATAGTGATGGCTAAGTAAGAATGTTAATTGTATGAATAAGGTAGTGACCATCCGAGTATTAGATTAATTGACTAACGCACTAGTGATCTGGTGTGTGAATTGGTGATCATCCGTTATGAAAATAATGCGCCAGTGATCCAAGAAGCACATTAGTGACCATCCGTTAGTTAAAGCGTCAAAGACTCGCGCCAACGATCTACTAAGTTTGAGCAGGAAATGTTTGAACAAAGCTAGGTTAAATCCTTAAGCCTCAAAACCCTTTTTACCGCTTTAGACTTGTCATTCTTTAGCTTTTGTGGTGGAGATGTGTATCCTTGCCAAGCATATGATAGAATATTCATCACGACCGAGCAATTGAGCCAATTAGATTAGTTGAGAGATTGAGAGAAATATTTTATTTCTAGTTCGTTAAGTGTTTGGTTGTGTGATTATGATTAAATGAATAAATGCTTAAATATAAAAATACATCCTAATCTCTTTTAAGATACATTTTCATAATTATAATCTAATGTTTACTTGGGGACAAGTAAAGTTCAAGTGGGGGGATATTTGATGACATAAAATAAGTATATTATATTGTCATCATTTGTCCTATTATTGTCTTGTTTTATTATATTTTGATGAGAATTGGTGATGAGGCGAAAAGTGAACAACTTTTAAGGGGTCATTTAAGCCTGGATTCGTGATTATTTGATCAAATATTGCCCTAAATCATTCAATATGTCTATGTGTTGTTTGATTATATCTTACGCTTGTCTTCTATTTAACATGCTAGGCTAGATTTCTTTTGTGTTTGCTTAGATGTAGTGAAACCTAGATGTTAATTATGGGTTGATTGTGTTGACATAAATAATGCCTAAAAACATTATTAACTTATTATCAATATCTCTGTGTTTTGATAATTACAAAACATAAACCCATTGAACTAAAATTTATGACACAAACAAGTATTTAGTGATTAATATTCTCTTTACATCCAAATCACTTAAGGTATGAATAAAGAAAGTGTTTATTGCAATCTATGATCAAAGGAAAATTTTTCTAAAACACTAGAACTTTTATAAAATGTCATAAACACTTAATATCTTTTATAAAACATTTTTGGAATTAAAAGAATATGTTTAAATCACTATAAATATATGATTTCAAATTTCCAACCAAAAATGGAAAACTTTATCCATAAAAACCTTCCCCACAAAAGGAAAAGAAATTCCAGTGTTCTGAAGGGGCGGCCCCCTTAATTCATAAGGCGGCCCCCTTAATTATTAAGGGGACCGGCCCCTAATTAAGGGGACCGGCCACGCTCCAAAACAGTATTTTTGCTCCCTATAAATACTAGTTCATTTTGCAGATTTTTCTCACCTTTTGCACTCCTAAACTTTCTGTTCTAGATCTCCATTTCTATTCTCTTAATCCTTTGATCATACATACATAAATCTTTGTTTTCAAAGTGATCCAAACATCATCCTCTCAAGTGCAAGAGAAGAATACTTCTATCCTCATAGACAAGAAGTATTACAACTTGTTGTGACCTCCACATCCAAGTTGTTAGAGCATCATCAATTGTATCTATGTCTTTGTGATATTAGTTGTGAATATTTGATAGAAGATAGTTTAGTTAAGTTTATAGATAGTGTGATTGGTTAGTAGTTTGTTGTGAAGGAGAAGAGTTAGGAAGTAGATTGTAGTGAAGAAGATTGGTGTGAAGTAGATAGGTGTGAAGTAGAAAGTTGTGAAGAAAAATTGGTGTGAAGTTGATAGGTGTGAAATAGAAAGTTGTGAAGTAGATTGGTGTAAAGAGATTGTGTAGAAGTTGTGATTAAGTTGTGACGTAGTTTTGGTGTGTACATTGGTGTGTAAGGTTTTCTCCGCCATAAGGGAGCTTGTTGACATAGTGAAGAAAGCTCTCGAGTTAGGTGCTCGGGGAGTGGAGTAGGGCAAGGAAGGTGTCCTTGTAGCCGAACCACTATAAATCTCTTGTCTCGCGGTTCGATCTTTCCATCTCTCATTTATTTCTTTACTTACATTATTATTGCTATATCGTACATATTTATTGTTGTTCATATTGTGCAAGACTTGAAATCACATATTATCGAATCTAAATTTTTGAAAATAAAGAAAACACTCAAACAATCTTTTGTAACAAATTAAAAAGACGTAAAACTATTCAACCCCCCTCCCCCCTTCTAGTTTTCCACAATTGGTATCAAGAGCCACGTCTAGCAAGATTTTTAAAATATATTATATTTTAAAACTTGTAACGATCTATGGAATCTGAAAAATATTTAGAAGGGCAATCTATGCAAAGACCACCACTATTTGAAAGTGATGGATTTTTATATTGGAAAACTAGATTCGAAACTTATGTGAAATCAAAAGATCTTGATCTTTGGCATGTTATTACCTTTGGTGATTTTCCTCCCACTCAACAAAATCTGGAAACTAAAAAGGATGAAATTGTACCTTTTGAAAAACAAAATGATGATTTGAAAAAGAAACTAGCTAAAAATAATGAAGGTAAAATGGTAATTTATAATGCGTTACCACGTAAAGAATATGAAAGAATTTTTATGTGTAAAACCGCCAAAGAAATTTGGGAATCACTACTTATTACTCACCAAGGTAATAGTCAAGTCAAAGATAATAAAATAGATCTTCTTGTACAACAATATGAACAATTTACGATTCCGGAAGAGGAATCAATTGATAATGCTTTTGCTAAATTTAACACTATTATCACAAGTTTAAAAGCACTTGATGAGACATTTTCTAGTAAAAATAGTGTTAGGAAATTTCTTAGGGCATTGCATCCAAAATGGCGAGCTAAGGTCACTGATTGGTCCTAAACGGTCAACTAAGTTCACCAGGTGATGGTCAACCAAGTCAAACGTCAAAAACCAACTAACCAAGGAGTTTAGGGAATCACCGGGTCGTTATATCCCGACGAGGCGTGCAATTGTATTTGTGAACGTTTTAAATGATCGGGTGATTAATTAGGAAGGTCAGGAATTTGATTATTATGATTACAATACGAGATTATGATTGAAAATGACTTAGAAACACTTTATTAACAATTACTGATTATCAGATTACCTAAAAACGTGATTTAACCTAAAAACGCGCGTTTGAGTTTAAAATAAACGCGAACGCGCAAATTAAAAAGTGAAACGGGAGTAAACAAAGTCCTACGAACGTGAAAATTATATTTTTACAATCCTAATGTTATAAGAAAATTTTTGGAAAATTAAAATTATTTTTACAACTATTTAATTAATTACTATTAATTAATTACTAATTATTAATTACTTTTTAATTAACTAAATTATCCTAAATTACAAATAATTATGAAACTTAACTAGAAAAATGAAAATTAAATTTAGAAAAATCTAAAATATTATAAAACTAATTTTAAAACAGAAAAACTATTTTCCTACTTTTTAATTAATTATTAATAATTAAAAACTAATTATTTAATTAATTTAAATTAAACTAAATTATAAAAAATACCAAATGAGATTAGAAAAATCTGAAAAAATTCCTAAAAATCTATTATGATTACAAAAGCCTAGGAAAAATTTAAAAACATATGTTGCTTATAAATAAGCAGAAAATAAGCCAAAAGGGCTTAAATAGAAGCTATCACTTTCTATTTTTTTTTTTTGTCTTTTTCTAAATTTTCTTTTACACAACTAATTTACAACTAAAAAGAGACAACTTTTGTAAAGTGACTTTTCTCAGAACTTAAAAATAAGCCTTGTGACTCCAATAAGCACAACAGCCAAGGCTTATGAAGATAAAATTGGATTTTTAGGAAACAAGAGCTAAATAATAAGCTACTAGAATGAAAATGATATTGAAATCTACTGAGATAAGTGTATGTAAGATTTAACTAACCAATAAGCACACTTAAACTAACTATCAACTGAAATAAGCATAATCCATTTAGCATAAGCCAAACAGGCCTAGAAGGGCAACTGCAGCCCAGGGTGGGGCCCACAGGGATGACCCAGGGTCCAGGGTCAAGGTGGAACCAAGAAGCCTGCTAGGAGGGCTTTCTAAAGCACCCAAGTCCAAGGTAAAAGCTCAAGGTTTGAGCTTGTGGTGACCTTGCGAATGTGGGTCAGTGAACTGAGCTTGTAATGAGTACAGAGATAAGCAATGCAACAATAAGCACAAGATCAAAGATTAAGCTACTCCTAAGCAAATATAATCAGACTATTTTATGCAAGCTTCAAAATCACATACTCACAACAAGTAATAAGCAAGGATCCACAGTGGTGAGGTTTGTGACTAAAGTGAGCTTATGATGAATAAGCAGTCACAATAATAAGCAAAAGGGAGCAATCCAGGCAACCACACACAGACACAATCACTAGTGAGGTGCAAACAACTAATCACAACATTCAAACAAGCCTTGATCACTCAGAAAATCAAAAGAAAAAGCAAACTCAGTTAACTGAGTTGAATCAGCAGAGAGGGGCAAAATGGGGGCAACTAGAAGGGCAAGATTAAGCAAGTAAATAAGCTATTAAGGGCAACCTAAAAACACACACCTGAAACCTACCTAGGGGGAGTTTAAATCAACAATAATCTTAGAATTTGGCCAAGAAATGCCCAAATGGCACTCAAATGAAAAGTGTACCAAATCTGATGCAGGGCATTTACACATTCAAACAGGTCATTCCAAGGACAACTTTCAATGACCAAATGGTTTCCAAAGTTTAAAATTATTTTTGATAATAAGAGACAAGCTACCAGAGATTAGAAATCAACAATGTTTATCAATTTCTAAACCAAATTGAATCCTACAAATCCTTTTGAAATCTGTCTCAACTCTGTAGTATGCAAGTTCTGACTTTTTTTGAATTATCCTTCTCAGTTGACTTAAGTGAGGTTTAATCTCTTTTAGTAACTGGAATTGATGTTATGAGCTAAAATGACACTAGACTTAGCTAATCTAAAGACTTACAAAAGGATTTGGAGGATTATGGATCATATAAACCTGACAGTGAACTCCTAACTAAGTTAAATGAGATTTTTGACTTTTGAAACTATAACATAGGGATTTTATGACTACTATGCAACTAACGTACCTAATATGGCATATGTGAACAAACAACTACTGAAATGGTCATGGCTTAGTGATGGCTTCTGATCTAAACACCCCCTAAAACACTGTCATGGGAGTTTTAATGAAGCAAATATATAAGCTGTGGAACTGAGTTTTTGACTTACACTAATTTCATAAACAGGATTACACTAAAATATGTAACAAACTATAACTATATTAACCAATACATATTATGTGAGAAATTTAGGACAAAAGGTGTAAATTCTTACTTGATCTCCAACTAGCAATATGAAAACCAGGGCCAAGGAACACCCTACTGTCCCCCATGGGACTCTAAAACCAAGCATTCCACACCCATAGCTTCCTGTCTTCCTCTTCTTCACTTGTTCACTTTCTTAACTAATTTTTATTTTTATTTTATTTTTTTTTATTTTTATTTGAGTTTTGTTATGAGAACTGAGTAGTCTAATAGATGGACTTGGGACAGCTTACAATTTACTCAAGTGAACTTATGTAGGCATAGCACAACAATTTTTAACTCATATCAGGATCACACAAAAGCTTAAACTATTCAATAAGAACAGAAAATAATTGCTTGGGATTTTTTAGAAACTAAAACATTTTCATTGATATTGAAAAGATTACAAACTAAGATTATCACTGAATTAGAAAAGTACACTAAAAACTACTTGCCATTTTTTGGCTTACAAATGACATATATAAATACTAAAAAATTAGAAACTAGGCCAGGGGTCTTCTTCTTTTTTCTTTTGTGCTCCCTGCTTTGCTTTTTGTTGTCTTAGTTGTCTGTTTGCCCTTGGGATAACATCCCACCATTGGATTGAGCTGCTTCCTCATCTCATCCATTGATTCATTTTAGGTACCAATTGTAGTGGTTTTCTGAGTTGGAGGGGAGGGGGTAATAATTAGGTTTGGGGTTGACTTTGTGAAGTGGTGTAGGGTGGCTGAGGTAGGAGAGGAGGGGACAAGAATGTTGGGAGAGCAGGTTGTGTTTGGGGGCTGAGGTGTTGTTTGGTTATGGCGGCAAAAGAGAGGGGAAGAAGGGGGAGTTGACTTGGGTTGACCCTGATGTTTTTATTATTAAATGGGATGGGGTGGGCTTGGTTAATGGTTGGGCCTGGGTATTGAAAAGGGTGTTGGGTGGGCTTGTGTTTCTATTGGATTTGTTTGGTTTTGGTTTAGTTAATAATACAAAGGGTCCGTTTGTATTGTAAAAATTAAAGCCCAAGGACCATTTTGTAATTTCTGATTTTTGTGAGGACCAAACTTGCCAACCTTTTAAATTATTCCAAAGTACCAATTTTTGTCACATTCCAATAATATGAGGGCCTTTGTTGTAATTTTCCATTTTAAAACTCCCAGGGACTGATTTTGCCAATTTCCAAACTGCAGGGACCAAACTTGTCATTTTCCAAAAGTTTTCACCTAAGGACAATATTTAATGATATTTGACTTTTAAATGTCTTAGGTTGACTTTTCTTTCAAAACACATACTCAGGGACTAGTTTTGTAAATTTTTGAAAGTTGGGGGAATGAAACTGCCAATTGTGTAAACTTTGTTCGTTTTTCATTGTTTTTATTTATTTTGCATCTGAAACGTATAAAATACAATCCTTGGGATATTTTTCGTATTTTGATGCATTTCTGAGTGTTTTCGGATGTTTTGGCAGTTTAAATACGAAAAAAATGATGAGTGTTTGAGCACTCATCAATCCCCCACACTAAACTATTGCTAGTCCCAAGCAATCTTTTTGGAAAACTTGATGGATTTGAAACTCTTTACCCAAAGCCATCACTTCTGGAGTAGTCAGATGTTTCGATTCAAGTAAGAACTGTGGTCCACCTGATAACCATGTGATTTTGAGCAAACCACCAGCTTTCAACGAGTTTGATTTGTCTTTACCAGAAGCCGTTTGCTTCTGGACTAGCCAACTCTTGATGGACACAGTCGACATCTTGGTGAGCTGATTACCAATTATGGTTTTTCCACTGCCTTTACCACAAGCCATAATCTTGCGGGCTTGCCAACTCATTCACTTTTTTGGATATGGCGAGTTGATTTACCATACAATTTTGGGCAAATTGCAAGCCTTCAACGGATTTGAGATATCTTTACCAAGAGCCGTTTGCTCCTGGATTAGCCAATCCTTTTGTCGTTTAGACACGGCGGACTGATAACCACAAAAATTTTGAAATAAAGTGAAAAATTTTTAAAATTTTAGGCCAAAAACGGGGATTCTAGAGGATATAATGTGAAAATTCGCTAGAATTTTCCCCTCCCCCACACTTAGAATTGAATATTGTCCTCAATATTCACTTTATTTATATGTATGTACAATCACACATTTTTTTTAAGGATATATACATTGAAAACAGCTGCGGGGGGTGGCCACTCCCCCACACTTAGGTGTTAGAAAGTAGAAAAAAATCAGAGACACGGGTAAAAACCCATGGTGTTGCTACTATTTTTGTTTATCAATTCGCTAGCTTGACTCGATCCCCGAATTAAATTGTCCTTGGGGAAAGTTTGGAGATCCGGGACAACCATGGATGGTATGTCCTCTCCAAAGTAGTGTTTCAACCGATGTCCATTCACTTTGAAATTAGGACCGTCATTTTGAGATAATTCGACGGTGCCATAAGGATAAACCTTTGCGATAGTGAATGGACCAGTCCATCGGGTTTTGAGCTTTCCCGAGAAGATCTTGAGTCTAGAGTTGAAAAGAAGGACTCGATCACCAACGTTGAAAACGCGGTTCTTGATTTTGGAGTCATGAATCTTCTTTGTCTTTTCCTTATAGATCAAAGAGTTCTCGTAAGTTTCATCACGAAGTTCATTCAATTCATTCAGTTGAACTTTCCTATGATCACCCGCAGTTTTGAGGTCAAAATTGGCATGCTTGAGAGCCCAATAGGCTTTATGCTCAAGCTCGATCGGAAGATGGCACGCTTTCCTGTACACAAGCTTGTAAGGCGTACACCCAATGGGTGTTTTATACGCCGTACGGAAAGCCCAAAGTGCATCATCTAATTTGTCCGACCACGATGCACGATTTTCACCAACTGTTCTTTCCAATATTCTCTTAATGCCTCGATTGGAAACTTCTACTTGTCCACTTGTTTGAGGGTGGTACGCAGTAGAAAGACGGTGAGTTACACCATACTTTTGCATGACTTTATCAAATTTGTCATTGCAAAAATGCGTACCACGATCACTAATTATAGCACGTGGAGTTCCAAATCGAGCAAAAAGATCTTTAAAGAATTTTACCACAACTCGGGCATCATTTGTGGGTAAAGCTTTTGCTTCAACCCATTTTGACAAATAGTCAACAGCCACGAGTATGTACTTATTTCCATGAGATGATGGAAATGGCCCCATAAAGTCGATGCCCCACACGTCAAAGATTTCACAAACTTAAATTGTATTTTGAGGCATTTCATTCTTTTGTGAAATATTCCCGTGACGTTGACAAGCGTCATAGGATTTGACCAATTCCTGGGCATCCTTGTAGATCGTGGGCCAGTAGAAACCGAAATCAAACACCTTTTTGGCGGTGTAGTTTGGATTATGGTGGCCCCCCGTGGGACCAGCATGGCAAGCCTTGAGAATTTGAGTGGCTTTTTGACCATAAACACACCGCCGGATGACTTGATCCGCACAGATTTTAAACAGGTAGGGGTCGTCCCAGAAGTAGTGTTTTACATCTTTGAAGAATTTATTCTTTTGTTGGGACGACATCCCTTTTACAACAAAGTTACCTGCATGGTAGTTTGCGAAATCGGAAAACCATAGGGTAATAGAATCTCCACGAAAGGCAACCGCATTGAGTGTCTCGAGAGGGAAGGTTTCATTAATTTCCTTCTTTTCGAAGACATCTTGGTGGGGGTTTTCCAATCGGGAGAGATGATCAGCAGCTAGGTTCTCAGCTCCTTTTTTATCACGAATTATGATATCAAATTCCTGCAGGAGGAGAACCCAACGGAGTAGTCTCGGCTTTTCATCTTGTTTTGCAAAAAGGTACTTCAAAGCCGAGTGATCTGTATACACTATGCTCTTGGTCAGTATTAAGTATGGCCGGAATTTTTCAAAGGCATACACCACAACTAATAATTCTTTTTCAGTGGTAGTGTAATGACTTTGAGCCTCGGTCATAGTTTTGCTCGCATAGTGTATAGGCTGAAAGTGTTTTGTTTTTCGTTGCCCCAAGACTGCCCCAATTGCATAATCACTCGCATCACACATGAGTTCAAAGGGCAAGTCCCAATCGGGGGCAACAAGAATCGGTGCCTCGGTAAGCTTTTTCTTTAGTGTTTCAAAAGCTTCGATGCACTCGGGTGAGAAGATAAAAGGAGCATCCTTCTCGAGGAGATGGGTCATAGACCGGGCGATTTTAGAAAAATCTTGAATGAACCTACGATAGAAACCGGCATGACCCAAAAAGCTCCTAATACCTTTGACTGTAGTGGGATGAGGTAATTTTGCTATGACATCAACTTTGGCTCTGTCAACCTCAATCCCGTTCTTTGAAATTTTATGGCCTAGGACAATGCCCTCTTTGACCATAAAGTGACTCTTCTCCCAATTTAGACATAACCTCGTGTCTTCACAACGTTTAAGCATGTTGTCTAAATGGGAGAGACATGTTTGGAACGAATCCCCAATGACCAAAAAATCGTCCATAAAGACCTCCATACTTTTCCCGATCATGTCGGAAAATATGGCCATCATACATCTTTGAAACGTGCCCGGAGCATTACATAAACCAAATGGCATACGTTTATATGCAAAAGTTACATAGGGGCACGTGAAAGTGGTCTTTTCTTGATCTTGCGGATCTATGAGAATCTGAAAGTAACCCGAGAAACCATCGAGGAAGCAATAGTACTCATTCCCCGCTAATCTCTTGAGCATCTGATCCATAAAGGGCAGAGGAAAATGATCTTTACGGGTGGCATCATTTAACTTGCGATAATCAATACAGACACGCCACCCCGTAACTAAACGAGTTGGAATCAACTCATTTTCCTCGTTTGTGAGAACAGTAATGCCACCCTTTTTTGGAACACAATGTATTGGGCTAACCCAAGGACTGTCCGAGATAGGGTAAATCAATACGGCATCAAGGAGTTTTAAAACTTCTTGTTTGATTACCTCATGAATTTTTGGATTCACCCTTCTTTGTTATTGGACTGCTGGTTTGAAGTCATCCTCCATTAAAATTTTGTGAGTACAAAATTCAGGGTCAATGCCCTCGATGTCGGAGAGTCTCCAAGCAATTGCTTGTTTATGTGACTTCAGAACCTTTATTAGAGCAGCCTTTTCCTCAACACTTAAATCTTTAGCAATTATGATGGGTAATTTATCATCACCCTCCAGAAATGCATATTCAAGATGAGGCGGCAAGTCCTTAAGCTTAACCTCAGGAAAATCATCAGTTTTCTCAACATATTTGATTTCCTGATTATGAAGTTGTTGTGGTGGAACGGGAAGAGGAGAGCGATCTTCGTTTAACAATTTCTCAAGGAGAAGAATATCCCTCTCGGGGTCAATCTCTTGGTTATCGATTCCATCGGGAATTGAATCACTTTTGAGAAAGGACTCAATCTCTTCTAAGATGAAGTCACTTCCCTCAAATGGAGTGAGGGAAGGAGAAGAATTGGCAATGTTGGGATAAGAAGATGGAGTGAAGTTTTCACTCGTAGAATCATCAACGAAACCTAAAACCTCTTGAGCGTACTCCTCAGCCGCAACATCGATGACATCTATTCGGTTTACTGATTCAGAGTCATAATTGGAGGAGTACCTCGATGTTTGATCGAGGTTGAAGGTGATTACTTCAGTTCCAACACGCAGTGTGATCTCTTGCTCAAATACATCGATAAGAGCACGCCCAGTTCTAAGGAATCCCCTTCCAAGAATGAGAGGGACCCTTGAATCGGCATCAAAGTCAACAATCACAAAATCTGCTAGAAAATGGAACTTTCCCACTTTAACGAATACGTCCTCGGCAATGCCAAGAGAACGAGAAATCGATCGATCGGCAAGCTCTAAAGTCATGCACGTGGGAGTGAGTTCGGGAAGAGATAGTTTCTTCCACACAGAATATGGCATCAGGTTAATGCTAGCACCTAGATCGGCCAAGGCGAAGCATTCAACCATACCCAGAAAAATACAAGAAATGAGAAATTTTTCGGGGTCTCCAAGCTTTTCGGGAAGCTTTTTCAAGAGAACTGCTGAGCAGTGCTCATTCAACGGAGTTCTAGCCATCTCAAAGAGTTTTTCCTTATTACTTAACAGATTCTTGATCGTTGATGCAAACTTGGGCATCAAGAGAATAGCATCCGCGAAGCTAATGTCAAAATGCAAATCTTGAAAGATTTGGAAAAATTTATCCATTTGGTGACTAGCTTTTTCGCGGAGCTTTTGTTCATTGAGACGTGATGGGTAAGGAATAGAAGTTTTGGATTTAGGGTTGTCCACTGGAGTTTCAGGTGGTTCAAAGACAACTCCAGGCTTGCATCTGGTGTCTGGAATAACCTGAGGTTGGACGTATGCGGTACTTCGTGAGTTAGGAGTTTGCACCTTGTCCGTTGTCACCTCAGGTTCACGTTCCACTACCTTTGGAGGAGAGGAAGAAGAGGTAGTAGGAATCGCGGGTTCATCATAAGAAGCACCACTTCTAGTTGTGATCGCCTTAGCATCGTCCCTCGGGTTAGCGATCGTGTTGCTCGGAAGTGTTCCTGAGCCCGAGGGTCGTTCATTTAAAGACTTCTTAATTTCAGAAATCTGGCTAACCAACAACTTGTTCATCTCTTCTTGGGACTTCATGAATTGTTTTAACAACTCGTCAGATGAAGGCCCAGTTGGAACAATGGCTTGATTTTGGTTATTAAAATTTTGAGCACGATTGTTCTGATTGGGGCCTTGATTTTGAAAATTACCCTGATTAGGGTTGTTGTTTCCATGAAAATACCCGGGGTTGAAATTACCCTGACCTTGGTTTCAATTAAAGTTTCCTTGATTTTGGAAACCTTGGTTTTGATTTTGAAAACCGTGACCTTGATTGAAGTTACCTTGGTTTTGAAAACCTTGGTTTCCTCTATTTTGATTTGGGCCACGGTTTTGGACATTTTGGTTTTGATGAAAACCATGTGGTCCAGGATAATGATTAGGACGGTAGTTCGGGTCCATAGGAGGGCGGTATTGATTGCCTCCTTGATTAGATGACCCGACTACAGCATGAGCTTCAAACGGAGAACCATCAGTAGTTGTGCAATTGTAGTAGGCATGCGGCCCACCACAAGTTACACAGACTTCCACTTTTTTAACCTCCGCAGGTGGAGGATGTTGTGGAAAAGAGACTTTCTTTTGCTGGGCGAGAACCAAAGCTTGAATAGCCTCAGTAAGCTTGTCAATCTTAGCATCGGTGCTAGACTGACTCGAAGGAGATGAAGTGGAAGGACCCGCACTAATTTGGGAAACAACCGGCTTGCTTCGTGTAGAGCGGACCTTGGACTTGTTCTCAATGATTGCTAAGGCTTCTTTGGTGGTCTACTCAAAAAGTTACCTCCCGCGGAGGCATTGAGAGAATCCTGATCAACTTGGCTCACGCCATTGTAGAAAGTATCGAGTTGCATCAACTCGGAGAAACCATGATGTGGACACTTGCGAAGTAATTCTTTGAAACGGTCCCACGCTTCACCAAATGATTCATCATATTTCTGAGTGAACTTGGTGATCTCGTTTTTAAGACTCGTGGTCTTAGAAGGTGGGAAGAATTCATTCACAAACTTTTTTACCAAGTCTTCCCATGTCTAAATAGATCGAGGGGGTTGTTTCTCAAGCCAAATCCGGGCTTGACCCTCGAGGGAGAATGGGAAGAGAAGAAGCTTGATTGCTTCACACGGGACATTTTTGTACTTGATGGTTGATGTGATTTTATTGAACCATCGAATGTGAGCATGAGGATCGTCCCTCTCAAAACCGTAGAATTGACTTGAGGTTACAAGATTGAGTAACCCGGTTTTGAGCTGAAAACTATCAGCCACGATGGCTGGAATAACAATAGCGTCTCCGTAACCCTCGATGGGTGCTTGGAGAAGCTCACACATGGGGCGGTCTTCCACCATGGTGACAGCTGAAGTGGAAACAGTACGGATCTCAGATCCGACTGTTGGTGCTGAACGTCTACGAGGTCTTCTAGGTTTTCTTACAAGCTCACGTAATGGGCTAGTAGACCTAGAAGAGCGAGTGCGCATGCACTAGGGATAAAAACCAATCAAAACAAAGTCGAGGCAAAACCATAGTGAACTTAAACCAATAATCACAAGTAAGTGGCTTCTTTAAGAAAGGTACACCACCCACAGGGATACAAAGGCAAGTTTTAATCTTACGTTTGGGAACTTATTATGTTCACACCCCCAGTTAGTAGGTGTTCTGTCTTGGTTTGCGACGGTTTATTTTTATGTAATTATTATTCACAAGAAAAGACGAATGTTTTTGGATTTTTTGTGTATGGGTGAAAAAAAAAACTTTTGGACAATATTTTTGGTATCGTTTCGTTTACCAAAATCGTATCTCTTTAAGAATCACCTTAAAAGAAACGCGATATAGAAAACGTAACGATCTGTTTTGTTTGTTTTTTGATTTTTTTGGTGTTGTTAACACTTTAGGAAAAGTGTTAATGATGTTTTTATTTTATGATTAAGATTTACAAAAAGTGGTGGAGCTTATACAATGATGTGTGAAAAATCACTAATCTCTAAAGAACGTGTGCAGATACGCAGCAGCCTCCCCAGCAGCGGCGCCAAATTTTGATTGGTCCTAAACGGTCAACTAAGTTCACCAGGTGATGGTCAACTAAGTCAAACATCAAAAACCAACTAACCAAGGAGTTTAGGGAATCCCCGGGTCGTTATCTCCCGACGAGGCGTGCAATTGTATTTGTGAACGTTTTAAATGATCGGGTGATTAATCAGGAAGGTCAGGAATTTGATTATTATGATTAAACTACGAGATTACGATGGAAAATGACTTAGAAACACTTTATTAACAATTACTGATTATCAGATTACCTAAAAACGTGATTTAACCTAAAAACACGCGTTTGAGTTTAAAATAAACGCGAACGCGCAAATTAAAAAGTGAAACGGGAGTAAACAAAGTCCTACGAACGTGAAAATTATATTTTTACAATCCTAATGTTATAAGAAAATTTTTGGAAAATTAAAATTATTTTTACAACTATTTAGTTAATTACTATTAATTAATTACTAATTATTAATTACTTTTTAATTAACTAAATTATCCTAAATTACAAATAATTATGAAACTTAACTAGAAAAATGAAAATTAAATTTAGAATAATCTAAAATATTATAAGACTAATTTTAAAATAGAAAAACTATTTTCCTACTTTTTAATTAATTATTAATAATTAAAAACTAATTATTTAATTTATTTAAATTAAACTAAATTATAAAAAATACCAAATGAGATTAGAAAAATCTGAAAAAATTCCTAAAAATCTATTATGATTACAGAAGCCTAGGAAAAATTTAAAAACAGATGTTGCTTATAAATAAGCAGAAAATAAGCCAAAAGGGCTTAAATAGAAGCTATCACTTTCTATTTTTTTTTTGTCTTTTTCTAATTTTTCTTTTACACAACTAATTTACAACTAAAAAGAGACAACTTTTGTAAAGGGACTTTTCTCAGAACTTAAAAATAAGCCTTGTGCACTCCAATAAGCACAACAGCCAAGGCTTATGAAGATAAAATTGGATTTTTAGGAAACAAGAGCTAAATAATAAGCTACTAGAATGAAAATGATATTGAAATCTACTGAGATAAGTGTATGTAAGATTTAACTAACCAATAAGCACACTTAAACTAACTATCAACTGAAATAAGCATAATCCATTTAACATAAGCCAAACAGGCCTAGAAGGGCAACTGCAGCCCAGGGTGGGGCCCACAGGGATGACCCAGGGTCCAGGGTCAAGGTGGAACCAAGAAGCCTGCTAGGAGGGCTTTCTAAAGCACCCAAGTCCAAGGTAAAAGCTCAAGGTTTGAGCTTGTGGTGACCTTGTGAATGTGGGTCAGTGAACTGAGCTTGTAATGAGTACAGAGATAAGCAGTGCAACAATAAGCACAAGATCAAAGATTAAGCTACGCCTAAGCAAATATAATCACATGCTATTTTATGCAAGCTTCAAAATCACGTACTCACAAAAAGTAATAAGCAAGGATCCACAGTGGTGAGGTTTGTGACTAAAGTGAGCTTATGATGAATAAGCAGTCACAATAATAAGCAAAAGGGAGCAATCTAGGCAACCACACACAGACACAACCACTAGTGAGGTGCAAACAACTAATCAAAACATTCAAACAAGCCTTGATCACTCAGAAAATCAAAAGAAAAAGCAAACTCAGTTAACTAAGTTGAATCAGCAGAGAGGGGCAAAATGGGGGCAACTAGAAGGGCAAGATTAAGCAAGTAAATAAGCTATTAAGGGCAACCTAAAAACACACACCTGAAACCTACCTAGGGGGGAGTTTAAATCAACAACAATCTCTGAATTTGGTCAAGAAATGCCCAAATGGAACTCAAATGAAAAGTGCACAAAATCTGATGCAGGGCATTCACACATTCAAACAGGCCAATCCAAGGACAACTTTCAATGACCAAATGGTTTCCAAAGTTTAAAATTCTTTTTGACAATAAGAGACTAGCTACCAGAGATTAGAAATCAACAATGTTTATCAATTTCTAAACCAAATTGAATCCTATAAATCCTTTTGAAATCTCTCTAAACTCTGCAGTATGCAAGTTTTGACTTTTTTTGAATTATCCTTCTCAGTTGACTTAAGTGAGATTTAATCTCTTTTAGTAACTGGAATTGATGTTATGAGCTAAAATGACACTAGACTTAGCTAATCTAAAGACTTACAAAAAGATTTGGAGGATTATGGATCATATAAACCTGACAGTGAACTCCTAACTAAGTTAAATGAGATATATGAACCACAAACAACTACTGAAATGGTCATGGCTTAGTGATGGCTTCTGATCTAAACACCCCCTAAAACACTGTCAAGGGAGTTTTAATGAAGCAACTAATATATAAGCTGTGGAACTGAGTTTTTGACTTACACTAATTTCATAAACAGGATTACACTAAAATATGTAACAAACTATAACTGTATTAACCAATACATATTATGTGAGAAATTTAGGACAAAAAGTGCAAATTCTTACTTGATCTCCAACTAGCAATCTGAAAACCAGGACCAAGGAACACCCTATTGTCCCCCATGGGACTCTAAAACCAAGCATTCCACACCCATAGCTTCCTATCTTCCTCTTCTTCACTGGTTCACTTTCTTAACTAATTTTTTTTTATTTTATTTTTTTTCTTTTTATTTGAGTTTTGTTATGAGAACTGAGTAGTCTAATAGATGGACTTGGGACAGCTTACAATTTACTCAAGTGAACTTATGTAGGCATAGCACAACAATTTTTAACTCATATTAGGATCACACAAAAGCTTAAACTATTCAATAAGAACAGAAAATAATTGCTTGGGATTTTTTAGAAACTAAAACATTATCATTGATATTGAAAAGATTACAAACTAAGATTATCACTGAATTAGAAAAGTACACTAAAAACTACTTGCCATTTTTTGGCTTACAAATGACATATATAAATACTAAAAAATTAGAAACTAGACCAGGGGTCTTCTTCTTTTTTCTTTTGTGCTCCCTGCTTTGCTTTTTGTTGTCTTTGTTGTCTGTTTGCCCTTGGGATAACATCCCACCATTGGATTGAGCTGCTTCCTCATCTCATCCATTGATTCATTTTAAGTACCAATTGTAGTGGTTTTCTGAGTTGGAGGGGAGGGGGGTAATAATTAGGTTTGGGGTTGACTTTGTGAAGTGGTGTAGGGTGGCTGAGGTAGGAGAGGAGGGGACATGAATGTTGGGAGAGCAGGTTGTGTTTGGGGGCTGAGGTGTTGTTTGGTTATGGCGGCAAAAGAGAGGGGAAGAAGGGGGAGTTGACTTGGGTTGACCCTGACGTTTTTATTATTAAATGGGATGGGGTGGGCTTGGTTAATGGTTGGGCCTGGGTATTGAAAAGGGTGTTGGGTGGGCTTGTGTTTCTATTGGATTTGTTTGGTTTTGGTTTAGTTAATAATACAAAGGGTTCGTTTGTATTGTAAAAATTAAAGCCCAAGGACCATTTTGTAATTTCTGATTTTTGTGAGGACCAAACTTGCCAACCTTTTAAATTATTCCAAAGGACCAATTTTTGTCACATTACAATAATATGGGGGCCTTTGTTGTAATTTTCCATTTTAAAACTCCCAGGGACTGATTTTGCCAATTTCCAAACTGCAGGGACCAAACTTGTCATTTTCCAAAAGTTTTCACCTAAGGACAATATTTAATGATATTTGACTTTTAAATGCCTTAGGTTGACTTTTCTTTCAAAACACATACTCAGGGACTAGTTTTGTAAATTTTTGAAAGTTAGGGGACTGAAATTGCCAATTGTGTAAACTTTGTTCGTTTTTCATTGTTTTTACTCATTTTGAATCTGAAACGTATAAAATACAATCCCTGGGACATTTTTAGTATTTTGATGCATTTCTGAGTGTTTTCGGATGTTTTGGCAGTTTAAATACGACAAAAATGATGAGTGTTTGAGCACTCATCAGTCACGGCAACTGAAGAATCAAAGAATTTGATGACGTTATCACTTGATGAACTTATTGGCAACTTGAAGGTCCATGAAGAAATTATAAGAAGAGATTCGGAAATGGTCAAAGTCAAGAAAGAACAAACCAAATCCATTGCTCTAAAAGCCAAAAAGGAACCTAGTGACGATGATGACTCGAGTGACGAGAGTGAAGACGAAGAATATGCAATGGCCGTAAGAGAATTCAAGAAAATCTTCAAGAGACGAGGAAGATTCACTAGATCACCACGAGAGAAAGAAAACCGTTCCAAAGAAATAGAAGTGATAACTACGGGAAAAGAAAGTGCTTTAGATGTGGAAGTCCAAATCATCTCATTGGTGAATGTCTAAAGCCGCCGGGTTATGAAAATCAAGGCGCCTTTGTTAGCGGAACATGGAGTGATAGTGACAAAGAAGAAGTGGAAAAACAAAGATACGAAAAATGTTTTGTGGCAAAAGCAACCGACGAAATATGTTTAGGAATTGACTTGGAGCCTGACGAATGGATCAAGGATAGCGGATGTTCGAGGCACATGACGGGGAACCGCAAGCTATTTTCTACGTATAAGGCAGACAATGGAGGTAACGTTATTTTCGGTAGTGACTTGCGTGGAAAAATCATTGGCAAAGGTACGATTTCTCAAGACTCACTTACTATTGAAAATGTTGAGCATGTAGATGTTTTAACATATAACTTGCTTAGTATAGGGCAAATATGCGATAATAAATGTAGAGTTACCTTTACTGAAGAGGATAGCGAAATCGTTAAGAATGGAAAGATTATAGGTAGAGGTATTAGGAAAGGAGGCATATATGTTATGAAACTAGGAAACAAACCTGAGGATAGGATATACCTAACGACCCTAGACGAAAACTCCACATTGTGGCATAGGAGATTAGGACATGTAAACATGCAACAAATACAATCTTTGGCCTCTAAAGAACTAGTTAGAAACTTGCCTAATCTAAAATATGACAAGCATTTTTGTGATGCATGTAAAATTGGAAAACAAGTTCATGCTAGTTACAAAGCTAAGAATATAGTATCCACTACTAGGTGCCTAGAATTATTACATATGGATCTTTTTGGCCCATCCGCTGTGCGGAGCTATGGACGAAACAAATATACCTTAGTAATAGTAGATGACTATTCACGATACACGTGGACTAGGTTTTTAAGTGACAAGACCCAAGCCTTTGAAAAATTAGAAATATTTAGTAAAATGATTCAAAATAAATTAAGATGCACAATAGTAGCCATTAGGACGGACCATGGTAAGGAATTTGACAACGAAGTACAATTCGGAAAATATTGTGATTTAAATGGAATATCTCACAATTTCTCCGCTCCTCGTACTCCTCAATCAAATGGCGTAGTAGAAAGAAAAAATAGGTCACTACAAGAAATGAGTAGAACAATGTTAAATGAACAATCCATCCCACAAAAATTTTGGTGTCACGCTGTAGATACATCAACATATATTATTAATAGGGTATTAATTAGGAGAATTCTAGGAAAAACTCCTTATGAGTTACTAAGAGGTAGAAAACCAAACTTGAGCTACTTTAGGGTATTCGGAAGTAAATGTTATATTCTAAACACTAAGGATTACCTCACTAAGTTTGATCCAAAATCATATGAAGGAAAATTTTTAGGATACTCACAAAATAGTAAAGCATATATAATACTTAACAAACACTCTATGAAAGTAGAAGAATCACTAAATGTAACATTTGATGAAACACCACCACCTCCTAAAACATTACCTTTAGAAGATGATGACTTAGTCGAAGATGAAGCTATTGAGGTTAGTAAAACAAAACCCATAGGAAATGATAATGAAGACATTGACTTAGGAAATAACGAAATTGTAAATGTTAAAGAATCTAGATCACATCCATTAGATAATATAATAGGACATCTTAACCAAAGAACCCTTAGGTCACAAGCCCAAGATAAAAATAACTTCTTTTGTTTCCTCTCAGCAATAGAACCTAAGAATATTAATGAGGCTTTAAAAGATGAAAGTTGGTTTATAGCTATGCAAGAAGAATTAAATCAATTTAAGGCAGATGATGTTTGGGAATTAGTCCCAAATCCAATGAATATGACTATCATAGGAACTAAATGGGTATATAGGAATAAGTTAGATGAAAATGGAATAGTAACTAGGAATAAAGCTAGGTTAGTTGCCCAAGGTTATAATCAACAAGAAGGAATTGATTATGACGAAACTTATGCCCCCGTAGCTAGACTAGAATCTATTAGGATATTACTTGCCTATGCATGCGCCCTAGATTTTAAGTTATTCCAAATGGACGTGAAAAGTGCATTCCTTAACGGTTTTATCAATGAGGAGGTTTATGTGGCACAACCTCCAGGATTCATTGACTTCGCAAAACCTGATTATGTTTATAAGTTAAAGAAAGCTTTGTATGGACTCAAACAAGCTCCCAAAGCTTGGTATGATCGATTAAAAGCTTTCCTTATTAAACATGATTACTCCATGGGAATGGTAGATAACACTCTTATCACTAAAAGGAAAGACCCAAATCTCATCATTATTCAAATATATGTTGATGACGTTATATTTGGATCAACTTGTCAAGACATGTGTGATGAATTTACCAAAATCATGCATGATGAGTTTGAGATTAGTATGATGGGTGAACTAAACTTCTTCCTAGGATTACAAATAAAACAATTAGAAGATGGAATATTCTTTAACCAATCTAAGTACATCAAGGAAATGCTTAAGAAATTTGGCCTAGAAGACTCAAAACCCATGAAAACTCCCATGTCTACGGAAGTGAAACTCACAAAGGATGATGAAGGTGAGTCCGTAGATAACACCAAGTATAGAAGAATGATAGGTAGTTTACTATACTTGACGGCAAGTAGACCCGATATCATGTTTAGTGTCTGCCTTTGTGCCCGTTTTCAAGAGGATCCCAAAACCTCTCACCTAGAAGCGGTTAAGCGTATCTTCCGATACATAAAAGGCACTATACATTTAGGATTATGGTATCCTAAGGGATCCGGCATAGAAACCATCGTCTATACGGATTCGGATCATGCGGGAGACTACGTAGATAGAAAAAGCACTAGCGGTATTTGCACGTTTATGGGATGTTGTCTAACATCTTGGTTTTCGAAGAAGCAAACCGCTCTTGCTATTTCTACCACCGAAGCCGAATATGTAAGCACTGGAAAGGCATGTCAACAATCACTATGGATGAAACAAGCTCTCATAGACTATGGCATTAGGTTAGAAAATGTTCCCATTATGTGCGATAACAAAGGTGCGATAGATTTAAGTAAAAATCCGGTGCAACACTCTAGGACTAAACATATAGAAATACGCCACCACTTCCTTAGGGATAATGTACAAAAAGGAAACATATCTATAGAAAAAGTTGCATCGGAAGATAACATTGCGTATATATTCACTAAACCCCTTAAGCATGAATTATTCAATCACTTGCGTTTAGGATTAGGAATGATGGAACAAGTTGACTAAATTCTATTGCATTTAGACAATTTTTTTTTTTTTTTTGCATAAAATTTGCATAAAATTTTCTTTTCTTCCACTTCTCCATTTCTGAGTCTAGGAATCTATTTCGCACAAAATTAAAGATTGGGAAACCTCATTTTCCTTGCATATACTCTCTTGTAAAACCCAATCAAAGTTTCTTGAAAACTATTCTCACATATAGGAATTACATGAACATCATTTTTGTTGCATTGTTGACAAATGCTAAAAACCTTTTTCCGAAATCATGCATAAACTCACACATAAATTGTCAAGGTATATAATCCCAATATATATCATTGACATTCATGAATCGAGCAAAAATCGAATCGAGGAGATTTTGGATTGTTTCTTAGGAAACTTATTTTTCTTTGCACTTAGGAGTCGAAACAATCACAACTCCACATTTGTTGCATATAGGCACACACTAGGACAAAATCACTCAAAATGGTGTCGTCTTGTTTCATCACTAGTACCTTTGCCTTTGATCTAAGATAGTTGCCATAAGAAGATTAAGTGCCCTTGCCTTTGTTTGTCTCCTATAGCTTATTATTAATTGCTTGTTTGTTCTTTTACTTAAATGTTTTTGCATGCATGCTATATCATGATTAGATTAGATGCTATATTGCCTCAAGGAATTGAACTTGCTTGAATCCAAATCGAAAAACACAACCTTTCTGCAAATTTTCTGCCAAAAACCCAATTCTGGCAATCTGGAAATCACCAGATGTGCGGCCCCCTTAATTATGTAAGGCGGCCCCCTTAATCATTAAGGGGACCGCCCCTTAATTAAGGGGACCGGCCATCTGATGGTCGGGTTTACAGAATCTTTTCTGCTTTTTAGCCCATTTCAACCTACGTTTCCCAATTTTCACCATCATATTTTGTCCAAATCTCCCAAACAAACTTTATCCATCCATAAACACACAAATCTTACACTATAAATATCCCCAATATTCAACACTTTCCAGTCATCCCATCATGACTTCTCCAAACAAACCAAAACCAAAAGCCTCAAGGCTAGCAAGGATGACGGAAAAACCCGTTTGGCGAAGAAAAAGCCCTCGAAACAAATCCATCATAACCAATGAGGTTGGAAATCACTCAACACCCCCAACCACTCACTTCCCAAACTTTACACCAAACCCACAAGGACATTCATTTGATCCTCTTTACAAACCATACAACATTGGCCAAACATCCTCTTTCATGCCAAACTACACATCTCATCCTCCAACCTCTTATAATGATCCATACAAGTTTGATCAACCATCTAACTACAATTCCAACTACACAAACCCAATTCATCCATACCAACTCAATGATTCTCTCCCCATTACCACGGAAAAGGAAAAGTTCCATGATGAAATAAACCAAATCCATGATCTTAGTTATCTCCTTGCTATGCATCGTGCACAATGCAACAAAGGGCAACCTCCATCATCACCCTATGCAAATTGCCTACCCTACTCTCTCAACTTGGATCAAGTTACAAACCACACTCACTTTTGCCCTTTTTGCATTTTCCTTCAAAAACAAATTCTCTACTTGAGTGAAGATATTTCTTGGATTGAATATCTTCTCACTCGTCCTCATCCAATACCACCCTTAACTCGATATAACATCGTAAGATCCACCTCTTCCGCTCCATACCCCACTCTATATCCCTCTTCATCCAACAACTAAGCTCTATGCTTATGTTCCCCTCAAGCAAATAAAACACTCAACCATGGATTGCAAGCAAGTCCAAGTGCTCTCTTCGGCAATATAGGACTATGTTGTTTCTTTTGTCTTATTGTAATCAATATGCTTCAAGCATATTAAATATTGTAATGATGATCATTTCTGTGATTATCTCATATATGCTTGAATGAATCTATTTTTATTTGAATAATTGTTGCTTTGCATACGTATGCCTTGTTCTCCTCACATATTTATTTGTAGCCTTGGTGCTCTCAAATGAGGGGGAGCATACATCAAGGGGGAGCTTTCTACCCGCTTAACTTCTACTACGAAGCTTACTCGGTTCACCCTTTTTAATATTACAAAAAGGGGGAGAAGAGAATATTAAACTCTAAAATACTTGTCTAAAAATAAATTTTAGACCAAATGAGTTTAAGGTTTTGTAATAATCAAAAAGGGGGAGATTGTTGACATAAATAATGCCTAAAAACATTATTAACTTATTATCAATATCTCTATGCTTTGATAATTACAAAACATAAACCCATTGAACTAAAATTTATGACACAAACAAGTATTTAGTGATTAATATTCTCTTTACATCCAAATCACTTAAGGTATGAATAAACAAATATTTATTGCAATCTATGATCAAATGAAAATTTTTCTAAAACACTAGAACTTTTATAAAATGTCATAAACCCTTAATATCTATTATAAAACATTTTTGGAATTAAAAGAATATGTTTAAATCACTATAAATATATGATTTCAAATTTCCAACTAAAAATAGAAAACTTTATCCAGAAAAACCTTCCCCACAAAAGGACAAGAATTTCCAACGTTCTGAAGGGGCGGCCCCCTTAATTCATAAGGCGGCCACGCTCCAGAACAGTATTTTTGCTCCCTATAAATACTAGTTCATTTCACATATTTTTCTCACCTTTTGCACTCCTAAACTTTCTGTTCTAGATCTCCATTTCTATTCTCTTAATCCTTTGATCATACATACATAAATCTTTGTTTTCAAAGTGATCCAAACATCATCCTCTCAAGTGCAAGAGAAGAATACTTCTATCCTCCTAGACAAGAAGTATCACAACTTATTGTGACCTCCACATCCAAGTTGTTAGAGCATCATCAATAGTATCTATCTCTTTGTGATATTAGTTGTGAATATTTGATAGTAGATAGTTTAGTTAAGTTTATAGATAGTGTGATTGGTTAGTAGTTTGTTGTGAAGGAGAAGAGTTAGGAAGTAGATTGTAGTGAAGAAGATTGGTGTGAAGTAGATAGGTGTGAAGTAGAAAGTTGTGAAGAAAAATTGGTGTGAAGTTGATAGGTGTGAAATAGAAAGTTGTGAAGTAGATTGGTGTGAAGAGATTGTGTAGAAGTTGTGATTAAGTTGTGACGTAGTTGTGGTGTGTACATTGGTGTGTAAGGTTTTCTCCGCCATAAGGGAGCTTGTTGACATAGTGAAGAAAACTCTTGAGTTAGGTGCTCGGGGAGTGGAGTAGGGCAAGGAAGGTGTCCTTGTAGCCGAACCACTATAAATCTCTTGTCTCGCGGTTCGATCTTTCCATCTCTCATTTATTTCTTTACTTACATTATTATTGCTATATCGTACATATTTATTGTTGTTCATACTGTGCAAGACTTGAAATCACATATTATCGAATCTAAATTTTTGAAAATAAAGAAAACACTCAAACAATCTTTTGTAACAAATTAAAAAGACGTAAAACTATTCAACCCCCCCCCCCCTTCTAGTTTTCAACAATTTGTTTGTTTATAGTTGTTACGGATGATTGTATTCGATGTTAGGCTTAAGAAAAGTGGCAGACTTCCATTGGTGTCACACCCCCAGAATCGGGTCCAGCGGAAGCAAACATGCAGCTGGGCTGTAACTCAATTGATATCACAACACAAGTACAAAAAATAATTTTCACTTTAATCATTTAGAATAAAATCATTTAACCAAAAATATTGAATTTACATCGTTAAAAGTAGTGCGGAAGTAGGCCCTTAAAATAGTTTAAAACGGTCCCCAAATGAATAATCAGAGTCTTCTATGACCATGCCATGCCCTGCCAAAACCTCCAGTAGCGTGCCATTGGTTAAAACCTGAAAATACATGCTAAAGTGTCAACACGAGGTTGGTGAGTTCATAGAGTCTTGTGAAAAAGAATGTTATGCATATGAATGAAGATTTCCCAGCAAAGGCATCGTAAATCCACTCAGTTCCAAGTCCCGCCATAAAAGACTTGTAACCTGTGTGTTTACAACCCACTGCCAAATGTAATATGTTTACGTGAACAAAGGTAATACTTGTATCTAGATTCAAAGATAAATGTAGCAAAACGGCTATATAAATAATTCAGTCAATGAGGTTATATAAACAATGCTGACAATGTCGCCAGATAAAGAATGCTGACAATGAGGCCAGATAAATAAATAATAATGTTTAGGAGACAAATCACATGAAATACAGGTAATCAAACATACCAATGAAATGCAGGTAATCAACCATGTAAAGCGAGTAATGCGTTTAAGTAAAACGAGCATGTATTCTCCCCCAAAGAGTTTGCAAAACAATTAAAAGAGTAGGGGCTATGACTCACCTGGTGCGATAGCTACGATCACAAAAGTGGATACACAGAAATGAGGTTCGATCTCTAACCGCAACCTAATATGGATGATACGGTCTAATGTAAGAAATGAAATGATACTACACATGCAAATACGTATGTTATCGATACCACTCGTTAGTTTTGAAAATAACGCTTATCGTCGAAAAATACGTTTTTGACGTCTCGTTAAGTTAATAACCACTTTTCGTATAAATATGTTGAAACGGTACTCCACGATCCTCGTTTGGCGTTCTATCAGCAAATATAAGGTTTTCGACGTAAAATGACACTTTTCATAACTTGAAAAATATGGCCAAAGTGGTCTCGCAAAATTAGTCGCGAAATGGTGAATATTAAGAGTTAGAAAAGAAGCTCAGTAGTTTTAGAAAGACTTTCACCTCAACTAAAAAGTCATAGAACTGAAGTTTGTCCATACGGGTCTCGATCATAAAGATATATAGCCATGAATTAAGGTGTTTGGGCTGTTTCGGCAGATTCTGGACAGTTTTCGGGAAAGTTTGGAAGACCATAAGTTATACGTTATAAATCGTTTTGACAAACAGTTTGATGTTTTGGAAACTAGACTGGGCGAGCTAACTTTTTGTCAATGCTGTAAATTTTCCAGAAATGTGTTTATCAATAAGATAAATGGCTCTCAACATGATGTATTACAAAAACTGTTTTTCTATACTTAGTTTTATTTTGCTAAAAAGCTGATGGAAATAAATAGAGTTTCGTCGATTTTTAAATGTGTATATCTTGGTCGTTATAAGCTTGTTTTCTACGTTCTTTATATCCCCGGAATCGTGGGACAACATACTAATATATTTTTGATAAGTCGGGTTGGCTAAATCAAGTTTTACACCTCAGATTGGCCCTTGAAAATCGTGGGACAGCAAGTACAATTTTCAGAAAATAGTTTTCGTCGTTAAACTTGCAAAAATCATATCTCCTTCGTTATAAACTCGTTTTAATCCGTTCTTTCGCCAAAAGCTTCATTTTTGAAAGTATTTTCTAAATCTCTTGCCCAAAGTTACCCGGAAACCCCTGAGTTTTCTGTATTTTGCAAAATGGGACAGCAACATTTATATAGTGGTTAAAATTCATTTTTCTAGTTTAATACTTGTCCAAATCCACTCCAATCAACTCCACAATTTCTAAATCCTACCATACACCTTCTTAGGGTGTCATGGGATCCTAAACATCACCAACCTTGGTGGGTTTCATGGGGATAATCATAGGTTAATTATAATCTCATAATAATTAAGAAATACTTGAAAAGTGGTATATATAACATAACTACTTGTATGCTTTGCCAAAATAACATGAAAATACATCATGTAACTAGTGAAATGAAAGTATGAGATGATAAAAAAAATTACTTGAAGCTTACTTGGATATATATGGAGTTTGATGAGAAATGGATTAAGAAACCTAGGTTTTTATCACAAAACCCTAACAAGGAAAGAAAGTAGAGCTTGATTAACACTTGATCTTCAAAAATTGATGGATCCTTCATTGGTTTTTATTTTGGGTCGTGGCTAGGGAGGAAGAACAAGAGAAAACCTTGACTTTGATTCTTGAAATGAATATAAACGTGTTATTTGTGTTTTTGTATGAAAATATCTAATCGAATGGCATAATGGTAAATAAAGGGTCAAGTGGAAGTAACATGGTGGTGGGGGGGGGGGGGGGGGGGGGCTGTACATGGTTGATGAGTATGTAGGAAACTTGTTAATATCTAGTTCACGGAGTCGGTTTTGGTTCCGTTAATCGCTAACCGTAAAGTTTTAAACCGCGAAACGTAAATCCGGGTATCGTAAAAATATGAAACTTGAAAGAACGACTAAACTTGTCAAAATACTCCATAATAAAATATAAAATGAATGGTAAGTTCCGTCGGGTTGCTTAAACGCTGTTAAAACTGGAAACGCGGGTTAAAAACGCGAAATTCGCGTAAAACGCTGAACTGAAAAACGTAAAATTCCAAAACTTTTAGAATTGTCGTAAAATGAGAGAAATTCATATTTCTATCGTTTATAATGTTTTATGGACATATCGGGATGCTGGAACGACGTTTAAACCCAAAAGTAAATCTCGGACACGGCTTCGTGATTTTTGCAGAAATGATCCGACGAGTGCTAAACTCTCGGATTACCGTTAAAATAGTTTAACTTACGAGAATATGAAATAAAAATTTCAGAGATGAATAGTGAAAGTGAATAGTAATAGTGATTAGTAACTGATGAATAGTAACTTCCCGAAATAAAAATGAAATTTCGACATGTGAAAAAGGACATGAAATTACGAGTTGTGACATTCTTCCCCTCTAAAAGGAACTTCATCCCGAAGTTCAGTATGTGTTGGTCTCTAAAGTGGTATTGGTGAAAAGATGATGATATTTATCGTGTAAGCCACTGAGCTCTAATGGGAGCTCCAGTCTGTAGGCCACCAGGCCCGTATGTCTGAAATATTAAATGGTCCAGTGTATATCGGGTTTAATTTTATTGAATTTTTCTGAATGGTATCATGCCTTTCCTAGGCAGAACTTTCAACATAACCCTACCACAAACTTAAAATTCTAAGGGTTTACACCTTATCGAACTTGTAACTGATTCTTGATTTGTAGGAAGTTCCTGGTTATTTCATGAATGCTTACTGGACTAGTGAGTTGGGCTTTTCCAAATTTCGATCCGTCAATGAATGTTGGCACTTCGACCATAGAGTGCCTCAAATGGTGTAGTCTCTACGCTCGCGCGATAACTATGGTTGCAACTGAATTTGATTTATGGTAATTGGTTAGTCCAACCATTTCTAGAGTCAAGCACACCCATGAGATGCAGGTAACCATACCCAATAAATGCAGGTAAATCCATACCCAATAAATGCAGGTAACTCCATACCCAATAAATGCAGGTAAATCTATACCCAATAAATGCAGGTAACTCCATACCCAAATAATGCAGATAAATCCATACCCAATAAATGCAAGTAACTTCATACCCAGTAAATGCAGGTAAACCCATACCCAATAAATGCAGGTAACTCCATACCCTATAAATGCAGGTAAATCCATACCCAATAAATGCAGGTCTCGCTATGTTTGAATCGTTCTCTAATTCTGACCATTGGTCTGAAGATGATAGGTGGTGTGGTTCCAAAGAAATCTTAATGTAATCGCTAGGTGTTTGAGGTGAATTAAATTCCTCTATTAGAAATAATTGAAATGGATATCATGAATCTTGTAGAAAACTTACAAGGTTAAGTCCGTCAAAGGGGTGTTGGTGAAAATAATATATTAGGATAAGGTGGTGATCCTCCGCAGGATGTCATGAATTGAGTCTCTCTCCACCTACGATGCTTAGTCTCCATTACTAAGATTTTTCCCAAGCTCTATGTCATAAGTGCCTCGAAAAAGTATTTCTTACAAGATATATGTTTTGCATAACTGTAGTTTGGAGAAAAATCCATTTAAAAGTGAAAATATTATGAGGATAAAATAGTCAGGTAAGTATGTCTGCACAAATGCATAGGTGTCTAACGTTTAGTTCCTGAGGTTGGATAATGCCTATTGGTGGGTATTAGGCAAAACTACACACATAGATATTCAAACTAACTTAAGTCCTGAAATGGTTTATCGTTGAAATTTGTCATCACGTTGGCAAAATATATGTTCGGGTCTGATCCCTTTCTTGATATGAAAATGAGGTTATCTGGAATTTCTAGAGAACACAACGCCTTAGGGGAATCTATATCGATATTCTAACTTCAAATCAATTATCCTTGGTGAAAACTCATTGCAGGGAAATTTGCGTTTAAATGAGACCATGTTTAATAAAAACACTCTACAGTATCGGTTAGGAGGCTTGGTTTATTTCTATAGAGTTGCTTAGCGTACCTTCACATTGTGTTCGATCCTGTAGCTCAGTCTAGCTAGTACCTTTGAATGATAAAATTTGACAACTAGGTCAGAGATGGTGATTCGGATGGTCTCGTGGTATCTTAGGATTGTTGTTGAGTTACTAATTTTCTGACTATATACTTCTAGTCCTTGTTAGTAGTTCTGTAATCCTTTCATTGCTTTTCTTGTATCGAGAAATCCTCCTAGTAATTGATGGTATGGAAAATCTTTCCTAGGGAGGTCATTGATAATATCCACTTATCAATATTGGGAGTAGTGAGGGATGAGTGGCATAGGAAACTATAGAATGTCAGCTAACTCCTTATGTATATAGGGTTGGGGAAAGGAAATGATAGTGATGGTGAGAAGGGAAAAGATTGTGACAACTGCGACAAAACAAGATTGTGATGAAAGAAAATACTGTGATGTAAGTGTATTGTGCATAAATGTGAAGATTCATGAGATGAAATGACCAGTTGACGTGCTTCCAGGCGGCGGTTCACAAAGTGATGAAAGGTATGAATGTTCTGACAACGAGGGTATACACACACATAATTGAAACACTTGGAAATCGAGTAAAGGATTCAATCCAGACAAAATTTTATTATAACCATTCTCAGTGTTGCAAAATTCATTTCTGAGTCAGACATAGGTGGTCAACCTATATCTCACTATCCCGAGCTGAATATAAATGACCAGTCTATATTCAACCGAGGTTCCACGAATTTTGAAATACTCAGCTCAGTTATACTAAGACTATTTTCTTTATAAATACCAAGACGTTCTGAAAGACAAAGGCAGGTGACCAAGACTCGAGGTCAAATGATGAAACTATGCAAGGAAAAACATAACGCGGTGACATATATGATACGTGAACATGCTTATATGAAAGACAATTATAGTAATCAACTATAATTAATGAATATAATATATCAGATAATGAGACACAAATCTCATCACCTATGTCAGCAACTACCCACAAATGAGGCTTCAGCTTGGCAGGCAGGTACGTGACGGTCATAGGGTTATGTTTTCTTGAAAGTAGCTATAGTCTAGGTTTTAAAAACACTCAGTTCGCTATAGCCAAAGCTCTTATGCCAATCTGTCACACCCCCAGAATCGGGTCTAGCGGAAGCAAACATGCAGCTGGGGTGTAACTCAATTGATATCACAACACAAGTACAAAAAATGATTTTCACTTTAATCATTTAGAATAAAATCGTTTAACCAAAAATATTGAATTTACATTGTTAAAAGTAGTGCGGAAGTAGGCCCTTAAAATAGTTTAAAACGGTCCCCAAATGAATAATCAGAGTCTTCTATGACCATGCCATGCCCTGCCAAAACCTCCAGTAGCATGCCATTGGTTAAAACCTGAAAATACATACTAAAGTGTCAACACGAGGTTGATGAGTTCATAGAGTCTTGTGAAAAAGAATGTTATGCATATGAATGAAGATTTCCTAGCAAAGGCATCGTAAATCCACTCAGTTCCAAGTCCCGCCATAAGAGACTTGTAACCTGTGTGTTTACAACCCACTGCCAAATGTAATATGTTTACGTGAACAAAGGTAAACATTGTATCTAGATTCAAAGATAAATGTAGCAAAACGGCTATATAAATAATTCTATCAATGAGGTTATATAAACAATGCTGACAATGTCGCCAGATAAAGAATGCTGACAATGAGGCCAGATAAATAAATAATAATGTTTAGGAGACAAATCACATGAAATACAGGCAATCAAACATACCAATGAAATGCAGGTAATCAACCACGTAAAGCGAGTAATGCGTTTAAGTAAAACGAGCATGTATTCTCCCCCAAAGAGTTTGCAAAACAATTAAAAGAGTAGGGGCTATGACTCACCTGGTGCGATAGCTACGATCACAAAAGTGGATACACAGAAATGAGGTTCAATCTCTAACCGCAACCTAATATGGATGATACGGTCTAATGTAAGAAATGAAATGATGCTACACATGCAAATACGTATGTTATCGATACCACTCGTTAGTTTTGAAAATAATGCTTATCGTCGAAAAATACGTTTTTGACGTCTCGTTAAGTTAATAACCACTTTTTGTATAAATATGTTGAAACGGTACTCCACGATCCTCGTTTGGTGTTTTATCGGCAAATATAAGGTTTTCGACGTAAAATGACACTTTTCATAACTTGAAAAATATGGCCAAAGTGGTCTCGCAAAACAAGTTGCGAAATGGTAAATATTAAGAGTTAGGAAAGAGGCTCAGTAGTTTTAGAAAGAATTTCACCTCAACTAAAAAGTCATAGAACTGAAGTTTGTCCATACGGGTCTCAATCATAAAGATATATAGCCATGAATTAAGGTGTTTGGGCTGTTTCGGCAGATTCTGGGCAGTTTTCGGGAATGTTTGGAAGACCATAAGTTATACGTTATAAATCGTTTTGACAAACTATTTGATGTTTTGGAAACTAGGCTGGGTGAACTAACTTTTTGTCAATGATGTAAATTTTCCAGAAATGGGTTTATCAATAAGATAAATGGCTCTCAACATGATGTATTACAAAAACTGTTTTTCTAAGTAATATTTTGCTAAAAAGTTGATGGAAATAAATAGTTTCGTCGATTTTCAAATGTGTAAATCTTGGTCGTTATAAGCTTGTTTTCTACATTCTTTATATCCCTGGAATCGTGGGACAACATACTAATATATTTTTGATAAGTCGGGTTGGCTAAATCAAGTTTTACACCTCAGATTGGCCCTTGAGAATCGTGGGACAGCAAGTACAATTTTCAGAAAATAGTTTTCGTCGTTAAACTTGCAAAAATCATATCTCCTTCGTTATAAACTCGTTTTAATCCGTTCTTTCGCCAAAAGCTTCATTTTTGAAAGTATTTTCTAAATCTCTAGCCCAAAGTTACCCGGAAACCCCTGAGTTTTCTGTATTTTGCAAAATGGGACAGCAACATTTATATAGTGGTTAAAATTCATTTTTCTAGTTTAATACTTGTCCAAATCCACTCCAATCAACTCCACAATTTCTAAATCCTACCATACACCTTCTTAGGGTGTCATGGGATCCTAAATATCACCAACCTTGGTGGGTTTCATGGGGATAATCATAGGTTAATTATAATCTCATAATAATTAAGAAATACTTGAAAAGTGGTATATATAACATAACTACTTGTATGCTTTGCCAAAATAACATGAAAATACATCATGTAACTAGTGAAATGAAAGTATGAGATGATAAAAAAAATTACTTGAAGCTTACTTGGATATATATGGAGTTTGATGAGAAATGGATTAAGAAACCTAGGTTTTTATCACAAAACCCTAACAAGGAAAGAAAGTAGAGCTTGATTAACACTTGATCTTCAAAAATTGATGGATCCTTCATTGGTTTTTATTTTGGGTCGTGGCTAGGGAGGAAGAACAAGAGAAAACCTTGACTTTGATTCTTGAAATGAATATAAACGTGTTATTTGTGTTTTTGTATGAAAATATCTAATCGAATGGCATAATGGTAAATAAAGGGTCAAGTGGAAGTAACATGGTGGTGGTGGGGGGGGGGGGGGGGGCTGTACATGGTTGATGAGTATGTAGGAAACTTGTTAATATCTAGTTCACGGAGTCGGTTTTGGTTCCGTTAATCGCTAACCGTAAAGTTTTAAACCGCGAAACGTAAATCCGGGTATCGTAAAAATATGAAACTTGAAAGAACGACTAAACTTGTCAAAATACTCCATAATAAAATATAAAATGAATGGTAAGTTCCGTCGGGTTGCTTAAACGCTGTTAAAACTGGAAACGCGGGTTAAAAACGCGAAATTCGCGTAAAACGCTGAACTGAAAAACGTAAAATTCCAAAACTTTTAGAATTGTCGTAAAATGAGAGAAATTCATATTTCTATCGTTTATAATGTTTTATGGACATATCGGGATGCTGGAACGACGTTTAAACCCAAAAGTAAATCTCGGACACGGCTTCGTGATTTTTGCAGAAATGATCCGACGAGTGCTAAACTCTCGGATTACCGTTAAAATAGTTTAACTTACGAGAATATGAAATAAAAATTTCAGAGATGAATAGTGAAAGTGAATAGTAATAGTGATTAGTAACTGATGAATAGTAACTTCCCGAAATAAAAATGAAATTTCGACATGTGAAAAAGGACATGAAATTACGAGTTGTGACATTCTTCCCCTCTAAAAGGAACTTCATCCCGAAGTTCAGTATGTGTTGGTCTCTAAAGTGGTATTGGTGAAAAGATGATGATATTTATCGTGTAAGCCACTGAGCTCTAATGGGAGCTCCAGTCTGTAGGCCACCAGGCCCGTATGTCTGAAATATTAAATGGTCCAGTGTATATCGGGTTTAATTTTATTGAATTTTTCTGAATGGTATCATGCCTTTCCTAGGCAGAACTTTCAACATAACCCTACCACAAACTTAAAATTCTAAGGGTTTACACCTTATCGAACTTGTAACTGATTCTTGATTTGTAGGAAGTTCCTGGTTATTTCATGAATGCTTACTGGACTAGTGAGTTGGGCTTTTCCAAATTTCGATCCGTCAATGAATGTTGGCACTTCGACCATAGAGTGCCTCAAATGGTGTAGTCTCTACGCTCGCGCGATAACTATGGTTGCAACTGAATTTGATTTATGGTAATTGGTTAGTCCAACCATTTCTAGAGTCAAGCACACCCATGAGATGCAGGTAACCATACCCAATAAATGCAGGTAAATCCATACCCAATAAATGCAGGTAACTCCATACCCAATAAATGCAGGTAAATCTATACCCAATAAATGCAGGTAACTCCATACCCAAATAATGCAGGTAAATCCATACCCAATAAATGCAAGTAACTTCATACCCAGTAAATGCAGGTAAACCCATACCCAATAAATGCAGGTAACTCCATACCCTATAAATGCAGGTAAATCCATACCCAATAAATGCAGGTCTCGCTATGTTTGAATCGTTCTCTAATTCTGACCATTGGTCTGAAGATGATAGGTGGTGTGGTTCCAAAGAAATCTTAATGTAATCGCTAGGTGTTTGAGGTTAAATTCCTCTATTAGAAATAATTGAAATGGATATCATGAATCTTGTAGAAAACTTACAAGGTTAAGTCCGTCAAAGGGGTGTTGGTGAAAATAATATATTAGGATAAGGTGGTGATCCTCCGCAGGATGTCATGAATTGAGTCTCTCTCCACCTACGATGCTTAGTCTCCATTACTAAGATTTTTCCCAAGCTCTATGTCATAAGTGCCTCGAAAAAGTATTTCTTACAAGATATATGTTTTGCATAACTGTAGTTTGGAGAAAAATCCATTTAAAAGTGAAAATATTATGAGGATAAAATAGTCAGGTAAGTATGTCTGCACAAATGCATAGGTGTCTAACGTTTAGTTCCTGAGGTTGGATAATGCCTATTGGTGGGTATTAGGCAAAACTACACACATAGATATTCAAACTAACTTAAGTCCTGAAATGGTTTATCGTTGAAATTTGTCATCACGTTGGCAAAATATATGTTCGGGTCTGATCCCTTTCTTGATATGAAAATGAGGTTATCTGGAATTTCTAGAGAACACAACGCCTTAGGGGAATCTATATCGATATTCTAACTTCAAATCAATTATCCTTGGTGAAAACTCATTGCAGGGAAATTTGCGTTTAAATGAGACCATGTTTAATAAAAACACTCTACAGTATCGGTTAGGAGGCTTGGTTTATTTCTATAGAGTTGCTTAGCGTACCTTCACATTGTGTTCGATCCTGTAGCTCAGTCTAGCTAGTACCTTTGAATGATAAAATTTGACAACTAGGTCAGAGATGGTGATTCGGATGGTCTCGTGGTATCTTAGGATTGTTGTTGAGTTACTAATTTTCTGACTATATACTTCTAGTCCTTGTTAGTAGTTCTGTAATCCTTTCATTGCTTTTCTTGTATCGAGAAATCCTCCTAGTAATTGATGGTATGGAAAATCTTTCCTAGGGAGGTCATTGATAATATCCACTTATCAATATTGGGAGTAGTGAGGGATGAGTGGCATAGGAAACTATAGAATGTCAGCTAACTCCTTATGTATATAGGGTTGGGGAAAGGAAATGATAGTGATGGTGAGAAGGGAAAAGATTGTGACAACTGCGACAAAACAAGATTGTGATGAAAGAAAATACTGTGATGTAAGTGTATTGTGCATAAATGTGAAGATTCATGAGATGAAATGACCAGTTGACGTGCTTCCAGGCGGCGGTTCACAAAGTGATGAAAGGTATGAATGTTCTGACAACGAGGGTATACACACACATAATTGAAACACTTGGAAATCGAGTAAAGGATTCAATCCAGACAAAATTTTATTATAACCATTCTCAGTGTTGCAAAATTCATTTCTGAGTCAGACATAGGTGGCCAACCTATATCTCACTATCCCGAGCTGAATATAAATGACCAGTCTATATTCAACCGAGGTTCCACGAATTTTGAAATACTCAGCTCAGTTATACTAAGACTATTTTCTTTATAAATACCAAGACGTTCTGAAAGACAAAGGCAGGTGACCAAGACTCGAGGTCAAATGATGAAACTATGCAAGGAAAAACATAACGCGGTGACATATATGATACGTGAACATGCTTATATGAAAGACAATTATAGTAATCAACTATAATTAATGAATATAATATATCAGATAATGAGACACAAATCTCATCACCTATGTCAGCAACTACCCACAAATGAGGCTTCAGCTTGGCAGGCAGGTACGTGACGGTCATAGGGTTATGTTTTCTTGAAAGTAGCTATAGTCTAGGTTTTAAAAACACTCAGTTCGCTATAGCCAAAGCTCTTATGCCAATCTGTCACACCCCCAGAATCGGGTCTAGCGGAAGCAAACATGCAGCTGGGGTGTAACTCAATTGATATCACAACACAAGTACAAAAAATGATTTTCACTTTAATCATTTAGAATAAAATCGTTTAACCAAAAATATTGAATTTACATTGTTAAAAGTAGTGCGGAAGTAGGCCCTTAAAATAGTTTAAAACGGTCCCCAAATGAATAATCAGAGTCTTCTATGACCATGCCATGCCCTGCCAAAACCTCCAGTAGCATGCCATTGGTTAAAACCTGAAAATACATACTAAAGTGTCAACACGAGGTTGATGAGTTCATAGAGTCTTGTGAAAAAGAATGTTATGCATATGAATGAAGATTTCCCAGCAAAGGCATCGTAAATCCACTCAGTTCCAAGTCCCGCCATAAGAGACTTGTAACCTGTGTGTTTACAACCCACTGCCAAATGTAATATGTTTACGTGAACAAAGGTAAACATTGTATCTAGATTCAAAGATAAAGGTAGCAAAACGGCTATATAAATAATTCTATCAATGAGGTTATATAAACAATGCTGACAATGTCGCCAGATAAAGAATGCTGACAATGAGGCCAGATAAATAAATAATAATGTTTAGGAGACAAATCACATGAAATACAGGTAATCAAACATACCAATGAAATGCAGGTAATCAACCACGTAAAGCGAGTAATGCGTTTAAGTAAAACGAGCATGTATTCTCCCCCAAAGAGTTTGCAAAACAATTAAAAGAGTAGGGGCTATGACTCACCTGGTGCGATAGCTACGATCACAAAAGTGGATACACAGAAATGAGGTTCAATCTCTAACCGCAACCTAATATGGATGATACGGTCTAATGTAAGAAATGAAATGATGCTACACATGCAAATACGTATGTTATCGATACCACTCGTTAGTTTTGAAAATAATGCTTATCGTCGAAAAATACGTTTTTGACGTCTCGTTAAGTTAATAACCACTTTTTGTATAAATATGTTGAAACGGTACTCCACGATCCTCGTTTGGTGTTTTATCGGCAAATATAAGGTTTTCGACGTAAAATGACACTTTTCATAACTTGAAAAATATGGCCAAAGTGGTCTCGCAAAACAAGTTGCGAAATGGTAAATATTAAGAGTTAGGAAAGAGGCTCAGTAGTTTTAGAAAGAATTTCACCTCAACTAAAAAGTCATAGAACTGAAGTTTGTCCATACGGGTCTCAATCATAAAGATATATAGCCATGAATTAAGGTGTTTGGGCTGTTTCGGCAGATTCTGGGCAGTTTTCGGGAAAGTTTGGAAGACCATAAGTTATACGTTATAAATCGTTTTGACAAACTATTTGATGTTTTGGAAACTAGGCTGGGTGAACTAACTTTTTGTCAATGATGTAAATTTTCCAGAAATGGGTTTATCAATAAGATAAATGGCTCTCAACATGATGTATTACAAAAACTGTTTCTAAGTAATATTTTGCTAAAAAGTTGATGGAAATAAATAGTTTCGTCGATTTTCAAATGTGTAAATCTTGGTCGTTATAAGCTTGTTTTCTACATTCTTTATATCCCTGGAATCGTGGGACAACATACTAATATATTTTTGATAAGTCGGGTTGGCTAAATCAAGTTTTACACCTCAGATTGGCCCTTGAGAATCGTGGGACAGCAAGTTCAATTTTCAGAAAATAGTTTTCATCGTTAAACTTGCAAAAATCATATCTCCTTCGTTATAAACTCGTTTTAATCCGTTCTTTCGCCAAAAGCTTCGTTTTTGAATGTATTTTCTATATCTCTAGCCCAAAGTTACCCGGAAATCCCTGAGTTTTCTGTATTTTGCAAAATGGGACAGCAACATCTATATAGTGGTTAAAATTCATTTTTTCTAGTTTAATACTTGTCCAACTCCACTCCAATCAACTCCACAATTACTAAATCCTACCATACACCTTCTTAGGGTGTCATGGGGTCCTAAACATCACCAACCTTGGTGGGTTTCATGGGGATAATCATAGGTTAATTATAATCTCATAATAATTAAAAAATACTTGAAAAGTGGTATATATAACATAACTACTTGTATGCTTTGCCAAAATAACTTGAAAATACATCATGTAACTAGTGAAATGAAAGTATGAGATGATAAAAAAAATTACTTGAAGCTTATTTGGATATATATGGAGTTTGATGAGAAATGGATTAAGAAACCTAGGTTTTTATCACAAAACCCTAACAAGGAAAGAAAGTAAAGCTTGATTAACACTTGATCTTCAAAAATTGATGGATCCTTCCTTGGTTTTTATTTTGGGTCGTGGCTAGGGAGGAAGAACAAGAGAAAACCTTGACTTTGATTCTTGAAATGAATATAAATGTGTTATTTGTGTTTTTGTATGAAAATATCTAATCGAATGGCATAATGGTAAATAAAGGGTCAAGTGGAAGTAACATGGTGGGGGGGGGGGGGGGGCTGTACATGGTTGATGAGTATGTAGGAAACTTGTTAATATCTAGTTCACGGAGTCGGTTTTGGTTCCGTTAATCACTAACCGTAAAGTTTTAAACCGCGAAACGTAAATCCGGGTATCGTAAAAATATGAAACTTGAAAGAATGACTAAACTTGTCAAAATACTCCATAATAAAATATAAAATGAATGGTAAGTTCCATCGGGTTGCTTAAACGCTGTTAAAACTGGAAACGCGGGTTAAAAACGCGAAATTCGCGTAAAACGCTGAACTGAAAAACGTAAAATTCCAAAACTTTTAGAATTGTCGTAAAATGAGAGAAATTCATATTTCTATCGTTTATAATGTTTTATGGACATATCGGGATGCTGGAACGACGTTTAAACCCAAAAGTAAATCTCGGACACGGCTTCGTGATTTTTGCAGAAATGATCCGACGAGTGCCAAACTCTCGGATTACCGTTAAAATAGTTTAACTTACGAGAATATGAAATAAAAATTTCAGAGATGAATAGTGAAAGTGAATAGTAACTGATGAATAGTAACTTCCCGAAATAAAAAAGAAATTTCGACATGTGAGAAAGGACATGAAATTACGAGTTGTGACAATTGGTAACTTGCTTGAACGTCTTAAGAAACATGATCGGAGGTGTACTATGATTTTTGGTTGTATTTAATGCGTAGGAGAATTCTAATAATCCCATGTTAGGAGCTTCTAACGGCTCGACATAGGAGTGAAGTAGGATCCTATAGAGTTAGGGAATATTGTACACGGCCCTACGACTAGTATTAAGGAATATGACCCGTCATCCATGCAATTGTAACAAGCTATCAACCTGTAAAAGATATCTAGGGAGTAATGAAACCTATGTAAACACAGCTTTCCTCATTATTGTTTCACCACGTTAGTATAATTAGCTTAATTTTCATTTCTGTTATTTTATTTTGATTGCATCTTTAGATAAATTGGGTTAGTTGGCTAGCAACTAATTCCGCCCACTCTTTCAAAACCCGATATTTTACTTGCTTTTATAAAATATAAAAATACAAAAAGAATCATCCCTCACCTCTAGACCTAGTTTAGGAGGCTTTCTAATCCTAGCGACACTATTCCTGAGTTGAACGATCAATCCCCCGGTACTTTTCACTATACTATACTACAACGATCAGGTACACTGCCTGGTGGGGGTTGTAAGCTTCTCGAGATCCCTTGAGAGGTAAAACCTGGTGCGATCCCCACGTATCAAGTTTTTGTAGCCGCAGCCCGGGGAATAGTTATTGTCTAGGTTAGGATTTCTTTTATTAGGTCTACTTGCTAGATTCCTTTCTAGTAAGATTTTATTTTTATTTTTAGGTTTTCTTTAGTCTATCTTATTTCTTCGTGTCTTTGTTCATAACCTTTACCATCCGACATCATGGAAGGTGGTAACATCTTTGAACCCATTAACCCACCACAACAAAACCACCCACAAAACCCACCACTAGCGAACCAACCTCCTAGGCCCCGAACTTTAGGAGAGTATTCTCGTCCTAGCCACCAAGGCTATCGAAACACTATTGAGCTAACTCAAGAAGCCAATGTGTCCCCCTTGCGATCCGACAGCATCCGGTTGGTGCAAAGCGGATGTGCATTCCATGGACTTCGTTCCGAAGATCCTAATCAACATATCAAGTATTTCCTTAAAATCGTAGATTCTATAGACCTTGATGTTACAACTAGAGAGTCGACCCGATTACGCCAATTCCAATTCTCTCTACGTGATCAAGCTAGTCAATGGCTTGAACGTTTACCCGCGGGATCCATCACCTCATGGGATCTATCGTAACACGGTATTGCTAAAGTTTATTATACTTTAGTTGATTTGGAGGATGTTAGGTTTATTTCGTGATCTGTAATGCTGAAGCACTGATTTATATTGTGTGTATTATGTATATCGGCATATTAGGATAGGATTAGTTTGTTAGTTGCGAGTTTAGTAGATATTGTTAGAGTGCTGGATCTGTTTTAACGAGCTAAAATTGTGAGGTTGATTGCGTATGCTCGGCTATAATTAAATGGAGTTGAGATGTATTATTCAGTTTATTATGTTATTAGTCATCTGGTTAGTATCTGAAATGCTAATGCATTGGTTTAATATGTATGTGGATGATCTCACCACTCGATTTCTTGCTCAATTTTTCCCACCGGGGAGAACTACTAAGCTTAGAAATGGTATCTTGATGTTCCAACAACGTCAAGATGAAACTCTATATGAAGCATGGACTCATTTCAAGGACTTACTCCAAAAAGTCCCTCATCATGGCATAGATCTTTGGCTCAAAGTCCAAATCTTCTATGACCATATCGACCTCTCCACAAGGCGAACCATTGACCAATCGGCCGGTGGCAAGCTACGTGATCTAAGTGCGGAAGAATCATGGGAACTCGTAGAAGATCTTGCTCTCTATGACAACGAAAGTTGGAATGATCCCCGTGATTTGAACAAAACGGTCAAGGCAATATATTTGCCTTCGAACAATTCTAGCACTCCCGACAGTAGGATCATTTAACTTGAGGACCAAGTCAAGTTTCTCATGAAATCCTACGAAGCTCCTAAGCCTTCAAGCCAAGTGAACAAAATCACTTCTTCATGCGAATTATGTAGTGGTCCCCATGACACTCGTGATTGCGTGGAACTCCCCGGACAAGCTTTTGCGGATTACACATCTTCACGTACAGACGAAGCGGGAGACAAGTGGTACACTTTTAAACCCGAGCCAAACCCTTACGGTGATTCCTACAACCCTTCTTGGAAAAATCACCCGAACCTTAGGTGGAAACAAAACCAAAACATGCCCCAAAACAATTCTTCCAATCCACCTAATCGTTACCAACCAAAAGGTCCACCCGCTAACTGTACTTTCAACAACAATCCTTCTAATAACTATGGTAGTACCAATAATCTTGAAGGATTGATGTCCAAATTTATGGCATCTCATGAAGCTCGCATAGCTAAGTTTGAAACCGAATTCAATCAACAACAAACGGAGATGACCAATAAGATTGACAACTTGTCGAAAGCCCTCAACAACCAAGTGCTAACTACACCTAGGAAGGACACTAGGAACACTTGTAGCGGAATCCAAATTAAGGACCCTTCGTCATCTAAACAAGTCCACTTTGTCAACGTTGTCACCATTAAGCCAATAGATAAGAATGTAGAAGAAAGCGACAAGGATGAAGTTGGAATAGAAACCGGGACTTGGGATGATATTAAGGAAGAAAAGTTAGAGGAAGTAGACAACGTAGAAGAGTACTTTGATAAGTTACCCACCAAGGAAGAACGGGAATTTACAAGGATTTATTCGATGACCCCGAGACACCATACATCCTTGGTTCACCCCTTATTAAAGTAGGTGATCCCTCTAACATCAACATACCATGCAACATTGGGCATATGCATGTGTGGAAAGCCTATATCGATCTTAGGTCTCCTATAAACATCATGACTAGGACTTATTATAAATGGGTAATGAAGAAGCAACTTGGATATAGGATGATGCCCGACACGATTAGGATGAGCAACTTTGTAGGAAGAGTGAAGGGACTGCATGTCTTTGTAGGAAACTTCACTTATGTTACCGACTTTGTGATAGTAGAGGATACTCGTCCGGTAATAGATAATTGCGTAAGTCAAGTAGTGTTCGAAAAACCGTTTGTTGAGGCCTCTAAGATGAGTTATGACCCGTCCCTAGGGATAGTTAGATTCAAGGAAGAGAACGATGAGATTGCCTACCAAATGCCTTATAAGATTGAACAATACCGCCTTCTATCAAACATAGAAAAGGAACACAAGCAAACAGTTTATTATAGGAATGATGAGGATAGACGTAGGGGAGTGGATTATGTCATGAGTAGAATACTTGGTTTCTACAAGGAATGTTTGCAATTAGGTTCAGAATACAAAACTAAGATTAGAGATGACCTAGAGAATGAGACCAATGATGAGGTCACTTAATTGCCCATGACCTAAAGTCTAGCTACAAGACTCGTAAATAAAGAAAAGCGCTTCTTGAGATGTAAAACCTAAAAATCATGAACGTCTAAAATGACCAAAATACCCTCAACTTAAAATTTTTCTATTATACTTATATATTATCAAGTAAGTTACAGAAACCTTATAATTCACAACTTATGAACTATATAACTTAAGCATGAATAAACTTTACATTACCATTGGTTCCTAAGTCCATGTCACACGTTTAAAGTACATAAAGGGTTCGAAATTTATTTTAATTCAGTACAAGACACAAGAATAGATAAGCATAAATATGTTGGAAGATATTGAGTTAGACTTGGACTCTCCTTGGGCCTTGAATGTTCGACCGACCCACTGTGCTCGCCTCTCCATATATTCGGCATATTGATTCCTAAAATTCACTTTACGATTCACAAACTCTAAACCCTAAGTTTTATAAAGAAACGATCGGTGTATTTTTCTGCTTCCTATTCGCTTTGCTTCAAGGCTTCCAAGGAGTTGTGGTGTTAGTTCTTGCTTCTATTTGATCCATATAAGTTTCGGTATCATCTATAGTATCTTGTTTTATTTTTTTTCTTTGATTTATATACGCATTGGATCTTTAAAACAATATATATGAATTGATTTAGCTAATATATACATAAATATATGAATAATGTATAAAGAGGAGTAAACATATAAAATCATAAACTGTTAAAATACTAGTCGACCTATAAAACTTTGTATGAAACCTATTTAAAACCTTGCATGTGGTCATGCTAGAGTTGACACCAAAAAGGGTTTTGAGGAGTGTGGGTTGCAAAGGTACTTTAAATTACTTCCTCTTTGAGCTTATGTCAAATCGGCTATATATAAAAAAGGAAGAAGATTAGGACCACATAACATCTAGTATATATAACTTGTGAAGTGTGTATGTATTGTCCCTATCATTAGCTTGTCATTGAACTATATATATATGTCTCACTTTAAAATATAGGTCGAAACATGTGTATATTAACTGATGAGTGAATGATATTAAAACAGATTTTGGTTCTCTTGTTTTTTAGGTTTTGAATGTATTATATTTATTAATATACGAACTAGGTTGAATATGTATAACAGATTTGGTGTTATTCTTTTAGTATGTGTCGAGTGGGGTTGGGGTCCCATGTGTCGAATTAATCAAGCTAGGAAACATGGTATTGTTTGTTGATAATATTGAATATATGGTATAATATAGGACTTGACTGAAAAAAAGTAACAAGGTTTAGATGTATAATGTTGATATTAGATTGGTAGGTCGAATGTTTTGAACCTGTTAAAGTCAAGCTAATATAAACTTGGAATAGAGCTAGGTTACTTGGTAAGTTTGAATAAAAAGGGACCCAGGTTTTATTTATTTATTTTTTTTATTCGATGTAATAAAATAACAGAAGGAGGTGTGTTTGTTTATGTTGTAACCAGGGTGTATTGTTTGGTTTATATACATATAGGTGTTATATAAATGTAAGCTAAGGTTTATATTGTAAAGGGTTAATTTGGTAGATAATAAAGGTTGTGTAGTACCTCAATTTGGTCGTCGCGGCTAAAATTAATGTCACGGGTACGATAATGAATTATGAACGACGGGGTCTAAAATTATTATCTTAATATAAATTTATAAAATAAACTTTAAAATAATTTTATTTGACATTTTAATATTTAATTTTTGATAATTTATATTTTGACCCTAAACTATTATTAAATACCATAACTAAACCCTAAAACCATATTAATAATTTGTTTAATACTTAACCTAATAATAATGTGAAAATTTTACTAATTTGGAAAAACTACTAAAAATAGAAAGATAACTTAAATCAGTAATCTGAGTTAAATCAATTGTTCGTAATTTTGGGTTTATTATTCTTTTAGGTTCTGCAAGGCAGGAGTGATTTTTGATTCTGTGTTTCATTACTTTGTCCGTTTTGCTTTTGAATTAACTCAGTAAAGGTTTCTCATGATCTCTTTTCCTTTGCTATCTTTCATTCTGACTAGGTTTCCTAAGCCATTGCTATGAAACCCTTTTGTTTTCTAAACCTTTTCTGTATGAACCTTTTCTGATTTGACCTTCTGATTTGGACTTATGATATGAACCTCTGATATGTATTCTGATCTGATTATGATGACCTAAGATCTGTTTCATTTTATGATATTCTGTATGACCTATTCTAGTTTGACACCCGAGCCAAATCTGTTTTCACTAGGCATGGGGGTTCCATGTCCGTGTCAGTGATGCACCTCTGACATGACTCTAGGGCAGTAGAGTGATGTTCTGCCACGTCCCCTTATCTGTTATATGTTATGGAGTAAAGATCATTTGAAGACCAAACTTTTTTTACATACCAAGGGACTAATCTCCACCCTCCATCTTTATTTGATCTAATGGATGAGATTAATCCCAACAATTTAAAAAACCCACTTTCATCATTTTTTTTTCAATTATTAATATCTTTCAAACCGTTAATCGTTAAGCGAAAAAAAATATACCGTTACGACGAGCATTTAATTATCTTTCTATAGATAGGCTAATTGATATATTTTCGACAATTTTTTTTTTTTCGTTTTTTTCACGTTTTTTTTTCGTGGCCGAAAAAATCATATATGATATTACATATAATATCATATATGATATTATATGTAAAATCATATATGATATTGCATATCATATATGATATGCAATATCATATATGATTTTACATATAATATCATATATGATATTACATATGATATATGATATGTAATATCATATATGATATGCAATAACATATATGATTTTTTTTTTCGGCCAGGAAAAAAAAAGGTGAAAAAAACGTTTTTTTTTTTCCTTCCCGAAAGTATATCAAAGTGCCCGTCTATAGAAAGATAATTAAATGCCCATCGCGATAGTGTAATTATATATTTAAATTATAAAAAATGGGTGAAATAATAAAATCCTTTTAATCTCAACCATTGATTTCCTTTTTAGATGGATGGTGGGGATGAGTCCCTTGGTATGTGAGGAATGTTTGGTTTGTTGAATAACTCGACTCTATGTTATGAGCTCAACTGTCTGTTTATTATGGCCAATATTATTTCTGTGGGGGCGTATGGATGCATTCTAGATCAGTTTCTGTTATCTGTATTTATTATCTGTTATGTGGTGATTGGTGCTGCGTGCATGCACGTCCTTCACAACTCTGGTAGGTCTCCCCTACATATGTTGCCTTATGTGTGAATATGATTATGATATGATATCTGTTTCTGGGCTCGTGGTAGATGACTATCTGTTACTTTACTTTTATATCTGTTTCAGTTACCTTAACTATATTTCCGTTATTTCTGTTACACCATATTATGTATTCATTTCTATTTCATATCACTTTGTTGTTATATCTGTTCACTGAGCTTGTAAAGCTCAGTCGCATTTCTTTTCTTCCGCGGTAGGTATCTAAGCTAGGAGCTGGGTTGCTTATGGGATTGAGTGAAGAGTGGACCTACCTTAGATCATCTTAGTTGGAATATTATTATCATGTTTAAGAATTTATTCATTTTCAATTACTTTTTGTGGAGTTTATTTTGGAACTTATGTAAGTCATGTTGACTTTCTATCGTTTGGTTATTTAAGTTAAGACTTTCCTTATTTATGTCCATGCATGTTTCTGATATGTCACCATATTTGTAATACTTTTACCCTTTTCGGGTTGGGGTGTTCAATGGGAGGCAACCCATGTTTTGTGTGATTTTTATTTGTTTAATTGTTTGATTGTTATTTGCTTCCGTATGCATGCTTTATTTTTATTGTTGGTAGATCATGTTTCAAACTAAATTGTGAAAATGCTTTATTTTGTTGTTTAACTTCGTCTTAACTTCATATAAAGGTATTTTGCAAAAGCTAAGTGTAAGGGGAAACCCCAAATTTGTTTTTAAGAACGAAATTGATCTTGATTCGCCACAATATTAAATGAACATGTATATTAGTATTTGTTAGAGTCAAATGCTTGTATCGAGTAATAATGATGTTTTGCTGGATTTTCCAGGAAGTAGGACATAAGTTTTTCCAGAAATTTTCTGGAAACTTAACGTAAAGATTTCTGTAGGTCACTTCTGACGGCGTCATGAGTTAACTCCTGACGGCGTCATGTGTAAAATTCTGGAAATTTTGCGAGTTTTGTTTTTCTAACGGAGTCTTAAAGTTTTTGTTAATTCTTTAGTTTTATAAAACTCCAGGAAATCTGCAAACATTCATTCCACAAGCATTATATCTTAAATTGCTTTCTAGGACTTGTTAGTATATATAGATTACCGCCGATTTTACGCAAGGTTGCCTTGATTGTTTTCTCGGGTTTAACAGGTTATATATGACAAGAAGATGATTTATTTTTCTGGAAAGGAAGCTTTGAACGTTCATTTTCTTGGAAGAAGATCTAACCTTGTTAACACACTATCCACACCGAACGATTCAGGGGAGTATTTGTTTTTATTCTTTTACCTGTTTTACTTTTACATCCTTTAATTGAACATTGGGGACAATGTTCATCCTAAGTGTAAGGGGAGGGTAAATGATGATACCTTATAGGATACAATTGCACTTGAGTTTGTTTGTTCGATGGTAGGTGTGTAATAAAACTAAGAGAAATACTTGTTAGTGTAATTTTCGTGCCAAATTTAAAATATTTTACAACATTTAGGAGTGAAACTTTAGCCTTAGCAAGCGTCTCATGGATAGGAGTTGTATGACTAGCACAAAACCGTACCATTCAGAAAAATTTTCCACCCAAATATGTGAGGTTCGCCTTTAGATTTGACAGGAAAAGCATTCACTATTTGTGCTTATGAGTGTACCGGTAGCATTTAGATTCTGTAACTTGCGTTAGTGATGCATCCCAAGACCGCTAGTGAGACTACATTCTTGTGATAGGATTTACTACATGATAGAGGCATTAGGATCACCCTTGTGTTTAAACCCGTATCATAATTACTTGACCATTTAAGTCATATTACTTGACTAGTAAAGTCAATTGATTTTTCCCACACCTTAGCGATGTACTCATTTTTAGTACACGAAACCCCTAGTACACCCCTCTGAGCCTATCTTTTCGTTTCTAACTTTAATCATCTTACTTAAAGGAAGAATTTGTTACAACCCACCCAAATGTGCAACCAAATCGCCTTAGCCTTCCGTGTATGCACTCATCTTTAGTGCATTATTATTACATGTTTAAACCCTTAGTTAATTATCTAATTGATTACATGGTTGCTAAGTCGAGTTATATCTTGTACATATTGTTTTGGGACGATTGGGACTCATGGGTAAAGTACTTGTGTTATGGAGTAATGGGGAAGAACATCAAATTATTACCCCCATATGTGCATTAATCTTAAAAGTACTCCAATTGTTTTGATTATCTTAATTCGAGTCATTAGATTAGTTTATTATAAAGTATGTAAAAATTCAAGTGTAAGGGGCATGTACATTCCCTATGATGTATTATTTTGGATGGTAGAGTAAGAGTGTTTGCAAATATATATATATATATATATATATATATATATATATATATATATATATATATATATATATATATATATATATATATATATATATATATATATATATATATATATATATATATATATATATATATATATATAATAGAAAAAGAAAAGAATAAAAAAGCATACGGACTACCATCCTCGTTTCATTCTATGTTTATTTTATGTTTTTGTTATTTTTGATTCATTAGCTTAAGTCGAGTCGAGTCTTGGCTTAGCAACGCCATATTGTACATGTAATTAACCAAGATTATTAACTCGCTACCAGTAAATATTGCCTTTATTCCAACAAAACCGTGTATTCCATATCCCTACACCTAACGTTATAACTGATGAGTGTATGAATACTCATCATTTTTGTCTTATTTGAACTGCCAAAACATCCAAAAACACCAAATAATGCATCAAAATACTGAAATTATCTCAAAAGTGTGTTTTATATGTTTTAGATGCAAAATGTTTAAAAACAAATGAAAAACGAACAAAGTTTGCACAATTGGCAGTTTCAGTCCCTCAAGTTTCAAAAATTTACAAAATCAGTCCCTGAGCGTTTTTTATGAAAGAAAAGTCAACCCAAGACAAAGAAAAGTCAAAAATTATCAAATTAAGTCCTTGGGTTATAAAGTTTGAGAAAATTACACTTTTACCCCTCAAAATCCAAAATTGACATAAATGGTCCCTGGAGTTTCACTTTTGGCAGAATTAATCCCTGGTGGGAATTTTTGGAAGAAATAGTCAATTATGGTCCTTGGGAATTCACTTTTGTCACTTTTAACCCCTGGATGATAACTTTGAGGAAATTACATATTTGGTCCCTGGATTTTTGAAAAATGACAAATTTGGTCCCTGTGAATTTCAAAAAATGAAAAATACCATTTTTGGTTCTTTGATTATTTATTCTTGGCAGGAAGGGACCTTGTAGCAAGTATGGAAAAATTACACAAGCAGCCCCTTGAACTTTGGTAAATTACATTATTGATCCTTGTGTTTAAATTTCAACAAACCAACCGGACCTTTGATTAGTTAAACCCAAAACAACCAACCCAAGCCCATTACCCCTCAAAAGCCCAATCCCCTAATAAAAATAACTCACCCGTTTTATTAAAACCTTCAGTCAACCCTAGTCAAAACCCCTTTTCCCTCTCCTCACGTGAAACCTAACCCTCCCCCTACCCTGCTGCTACTTCTGCAAACACCAAACACAATCATCACTACTCCCCCAACACTCTTCCCCTGCCACTTCTAACTTTCCACCATAAACCTCCAAAATATGTTCCCTTCCAAAAGCTTACTGCCAAAGCATTGATACTTTTTTTTTCCCGCCAAGATTGATTGAAGGGCCAAGATCACTCAGAGACAATCCAAGGGCTGTGGTAAAAGCAGAAAGATGAGAAGCCAAATGAAACCCTAGTTTAATATTTCTCCTTTGTATAAATAGCAAGTATGTATGCCATTCATAAGGCATTAGGATTTAGAATAATTAATAGTAGGAAATTAGTGTTAAAATTAGTATAATTTTCATTAAGTACTTTAGTTACCAATCTCAGTATGTAATCTTTTCAAGATCAATGAAAGTTCAAATTTTCTTAAATCTCTGTTACTGTAGCACTGCTTAATTTTGTGTTGCTTCTTTTACAGCTTATTTACTGCTCAGTAAGGTTTATTCATGCTTATTAGTGATACTAGGTACCATTGATGCTAGTTGCAAATCTAGAATAAGACTTGGTTTGAAACTTGATTCTTTCGCTGTCTCAATAGCTTACTCTTGTTCTGCTTATTATACTGCTTATTCTCTAGTTATTAGTGCTTATTTAATTCCTAGTTAGTTTGCTCACTAGTTATTCTCAAAGTTTACTCCAAAAGATTGCTTTTATTTGTCAAAAATGCACACAGTCACCCATTAAGGGGTGTTTGGGTGAAGGAAATCTTTTGTTGTTTTGGTCAAATTTAGTTCATGAAAGAGTTTCATTTAATTTTGTTTGATTGTACTGTGTTGTTTTGAGTCACATCCTTGCATGTCCATTAAGCTTTTAAGAATCTAAAGCTATCTCTAAAAAGTTCCCTGTCAAAACTATTTTAGTTGAGTATATAACTTAAATTCCTGGTTTAGCATTTGTGGCGGTTTTCGTAGCTTCAAACTAGATCACTTTAGGATATCATAGCTGCTACAGGTCTGGGAGTTAGTAGTTTAATAGTTATTGCATTAACTTTGTCAAATTCACATTCATAACTGTCTCAGATAGATGCTAGGTCAGATCTAGGATCAGAAGCACTTTTAGTCGTTGTTTACGGGTTAAATTTGTTTCAAATAGGATAGGTTAAGTTCTCAAAGCTGGTCTTTAGGATTCCAGGTCAAAACTCACACCATTTAGACCCATTGGCAGGCCTGCTGATCATCTCTCCCAAGCAGCAGTAGAAAAGTATTTTTAGTTTGCTCAAATCTTGGTCTCGTGGCCTGAAATCTGGTTTACACCTTCTTTGGTAGTTTGTTTTCATGCTACAAATTTTATTTTATTTTTACGATTTATTTTGCAGCTTATTAAGCCTCCTCAAATCAGCCCCCTAGGCTTGCAAATCCCCTGCACCCAGCCTTCAGTTCTGACCCACTTTATATTGACCATATCTTGGTCAATCTTAGGTCTTAGTGCGCGAACTTTGGTGTTTTGGAACCCCCATCTGGCCATCTCACTATACGTATGCTTATTTCTCAGTATCTGCTTATTTGCTTATTTAATTTTGACCCCCAAGTTGTTATCAATCACTGAGTTACACTGAGTGATCAGTGTGATCTAGCAACTTTCATAAGCTCTTTTTGAGCTTATTGGTGGGCCCCATAGTGAGTTCTTAGGTTCCTGGGGTAGCTTTCAAGCTCAAGTAGTTATCTCCATGCTTATTTTTGGTTTTTAAGCTTATTAGATAAGCTTTGCCTAACCTTGCAGCTTGCTCATTTCATTATAAGCCCTGACTAATCAGTGTTCATTAGCCCTTGTCCCAAGCCCACAATAAGCTCAATACTTGAGCTTATTGTTTGTTTGTGGACATTTTGGAATGCCCTCCTTGCAGGTTTTTGATTTCCACCACCATTTTGGTCCTCTGATCACCTAGGTGGGCCCCACCAAGGGCTGCAAGGTGCCTCTTTGTCTGTTTGTTATTCAGGTATCGGTTTGCTTATTTGGATTGTTTCACTTATGCAGTGTCTTATTCTTGGTGTTTCACCTTAATTTAAGTACATCTCAGTTGTTCCAAGTTTAATTTAGTCTTTGGTGGTTTGCTTGCATCTCATTTATAGCTTTTCTAGTTTTAAGAATTCTATTTTTTTTTTGTTAAATGATTACCTGATAAGCTCTTAAGCTCAATCTGGGCTTATTTCCTAGTTCCATTTATTTTGTCTTTTTAAAAGTTGTTAGTTAGTAGTTAATTAGTTGTGTAAAGAGAAACCAAAAAAAAAAAAAAAATAACTTGTGCAAAACATCCCTAGCCAGATTCGAACCTGGGGTGTTTGGTTCAGACCTCAAAGCAACCACGTGCACCATCTGGGCTATCTAATCTCTAGTGTTTTCTTTGTACTTTCTCTTATTTATAGAGTAGTTTAGTCATTTTAGCTTAAAAAAGCTTATAGCTTATTTTAACAGCTTATTTATAATCTTTTCTCACCTTTTATAATTTTCCTAGCTTATTTATACTAATAACTATTTTTAGGAAAAGTTTTAGAATTTTTAGTGTTCATTAAGTAATTTTTATAATTTAAATTAATTTTAATAACTTTTAAATAGTTTTTAATTGATAATAATTAAATAAAAAGTCAAAAAAATAATTTTCTTTTTTATAAAATTTTCTTTTATCATTAGGATCGTAAAAATGTAATTTTCATGTCCGTAGGGTTTGCGTAGCTCAAATTTCACGTTTTTATTTGCGCACTCGCGTTTTTATTAAAGTTACTTTTGCGTTTTTAAATTAGATTGCGTTTAGGGTTTCCCTAGTTTCCTATTATCATTCCCGTAGGATTTTAAGTAGTTTTTAAGTTTTAATTTTCACTCCTTGTTCGAATTCACGTTTTAGTTGCGTTAATTTTACTTTTCGTACGTTATTTGCAACTCGCGTTTTAATTAAATAACTTTTACGTTTTTTTTTTTTAAATTTAGGTTACGTTATTAAAAGTAGTTGGTAAAATAAGAAAAACCAAAAACATAAATAAAGTGATAGCTTCTATTTAAGCCGTTTGGCTTATTTTTCTGCTTACGTATAAGCAATTTCTGATTTTAAGTTTTTTAGATTGCGTTTAAAGTTAACTAGGTTTCACGTAATTGTTAATATAGTTTGTTTACATCGTTCTCATTCGTATTTCTTTAGTATAATCGATCACAACTCACTTATACCCTTTCCATCCAAATTCACCCGATCAAATAACCGTTTGTTTACCATTCACACCTCGTCGGGACATACGACCCGGGGAAACCCTATATTCCACGGAGCATTGGTTTTAGACGTTTGACTTGGTTGACCATCACCTGGTTAATTTAGGTTGACCGTTTGGGCTCAATCAACTTTTGGCGCCGTTGCCGGGGAGGTTGTGCGCGTTTATCTAAACGGTTTTTCTGATTAGTGTCTTTGGAATTCGTTCCATTGTACATTTATCCATCCTTGTTCATATTTTCATAAAAACAAAACCCAAAAAGATTTTCCTTCTCATTTGTACAAAATGTTTATCCAAAAACCCAAAAATACTCACCTTTACCCTCTTACCCCTTTGATTCTCATTTCCTCACCCTCTATACACATTTGATTCTTTCTATGTCTCATCCACACTTTCTGGTTTGCCATTGGTGTGGTAATCCTCATAATGGTGGCGATTGCCCCAGTTGTGGCATGGTAGAGTCGGGAAACGGGTCTGTCTATAACCAAGATCCCTATTCCTACCATGACACGACTGATTCATTCCATCAGTTACCACACCATGATACTCAGCAGTTTTACTGTTGTGAGTACTGTGGTGGTTCACACTACAGTTCTGATTGTCAATTGGGAAACACGCTTGTCTATGAGCAGTTTCCTGATAACGATTATGACTCTAGCACGTACAACCCACAGCCTCAACAGTTTTACTGTTGTGATTTCTGTGGAGGTCCACACTTCAGTTCAGATTGTCAAACGGGGAATCCATATCCTTGTGACAATTTTGACACACCTTATTACGACCAACCTCCACAGTACGATATGAATCAAGCACTTCTTCCAGAAATGCAAAATCTGATGAAAATCGTTGATGAGCTTAAGGGTTTAGTTGACGACTTTGCCCAAAGACATACTCATCAAAAATCCATGGAAGAATTGCTTGCTGAAGAGCAGGCTGCTAGAATAAATTCCCAAGATGAATATGAAAAATCTATTCGGGAATCCATTGCAAGAGAAAAAGCAGCCAAGTCTAGCTCTTTGTTCCGTTTCATTCCTGATGACAGTGATGATGAGGATACACTTGACATCCTTGAATTTTATAAAACTTCAAGTTCATCAGTTGATACCCCAGCAGTTGAGATTCCATCTCAAACAACTGCTATCACACCCGAAGTTCACACTCATTCTCTGAACATGGGGGATGAGCATCTTAGCACTGTTCCTAATAAGGAATCGGACGAATTAATAAAGTCTAGTGTTGAGATCCTTATCCCAATCCCGAGAGAGTCACAGGGAACTTTGGATGATATATGTGATATTCCTTCACCCATTGAGTGTCCTAAAGATCAATTTGAGACTTTCTCAGATTTTAGCGATGATTGCACATCTTATGGAGACATCGAGTATGTTGAAGCATCAGTTCCGCAAACTGATGCTGATCATCTTCTTGAGGAGTTCGCTGATGAACTTGCTCACATCGATCCACTTTCATTGGAAGGTGATGATGGTCTCCTCGATTTCCAAGCCGATCTGGGAGAAATCGAAAGTCTCCTATATCATGATCCGTCACTCACTTCTGACCCCAACAGTCCAACAGAGAATAATATTCACTTTGTTCCCGAAACATTCGATACGACTCTCACTAATCCTCTTTTTGAATTCGAATCTGAATTCACTATGATTTCTAATAATCTAATCTTTGACGAGGATTGTGATGAGTCTATTCCGGAACACAAGTTCACTGATTCACATCTTGTGAATGATTCTCTTCATGAGGAGTTCTCCGGTGAACTCGCTCATCAGTTTGATATCCCGGGAGGAGATGCTCTCAATTATGAGAATTTGCAAATTCCCACCCACCCTCCCGGGTTGTTTACGAGCTTACCCTTTGAAATCCAAACTCAGGCTACGGAGCCTCCTCTCGAGGAAGAAGATCAAATCATGCTTTTTATCATGATTTTCTTCCTTTTCTTCACCTATACGGTGACATCTCCTGTTCTTCACTCCTTCGGGAATGAAGACGTTATATTTGATCCCGGCATTTTCATGTATCATTATCTTGAGCCGGATACTTATCTCATCGGTGTGGAACTTTCACGTGCTTCATATGTTTGTCCAAATATTTTGAATGAAAGTCCGATTGAGATTGTTTCTTCCACATCATGCTTCCCCAAGGACAAATGAATTCGGGGTCGAGTCAATCTAGCGACTCGGTAAACAAAAACAGTAGCATGTTTATAGGGTTTTCACCCTAAGTGTGGGGGAGTCCCCCATGCTATGGTTACTTATGATGTGAAAAAACAAAATGGTATTTTCCACGCTTAGCTTGTAATGTTGCCCTTTTACGTTCAAGATGTCGGTATAATAGCCGGGATTTTGAATATTGAGGACAATATTCATGCTTAGTGTGGGGGGGTATTCGCTATTCTAGCGAATTTTATCACATTTTACTATATAATACCCCCGTTTTTGCCAAAATTTCAAAATTTTCAAAAATTTTTCACTGGTGCTTCAAAATTTTTGTGGTAATCAGTCCGCCTTGTCTAACCGACAAAAGGGATTGGCTAGTCCAGGAGCAAACGGCTCTTGGTAAAGACATCTCAAATCCGTTGACGGCTGGCAATTTGCCCAAAATTGTATGGTTCATCAACTCCCCGAAAACAAATGAGTTGGCTAGCCCGCAAGATTATGGCTTGTGGTAAAGGCCGTGGAAAATCCATAATTGGTAATTAGCTCACCAAGATGTTGACTATTCCATCAAGAGCTGGCTAGTCCAGAAGCAAACGGCTCCTGGTAAAGACTAATCAAATCCGTTGACAGCTGGTGGTTTGCTCAAAATCACACGGTTATCAGGTGTGCCACAGTTCTTACACCTGGCTACTCCAGAAGTGATGGCTTTTGGTAAAGAGTTTAAAATCCATTAAGTTTTTCTCAAAATATTGCTAGGGACTAGCAATAGTTTAGTGTGGGGGATTGATGAGTGTATGAATACTCATCATTTTTGTCTTATTTGAACTGCCAAAACATCCAAAAACACCAAATAATGCATCAAAATACTGAAATTATCTCAAAAGTGTGTTTTATATGTTTTAGATGCAAAATGTTTAAAAACAAATGAAAAACGAACAAAGTTTGCACAATTGGCAGTTTCAGTCCCTCAAGTTTCAAAAATTTACAAAATCAGTCCCTGAGCGTTTTTTATGAAAGAAAAGTCAACCCAAGACAAAGAAAAGTCAAAAATTATCAAATTAAGTCCTTGGGTTATAAAGTTTGAGAAAATTACACTTTTACCCCTCAAAATCCAAAATTGACATAAATGGTCCCTGGAGTTTCACTTTTGGCAGAATTAATCCCTGGTGGGAATTTTTGGAAGAAATAGTCAATTATGGTCCTTGGGAATTCACTTTTGTCACTTTTAACCCCTGGATGATAACTTTGAGGAAATTACATATTTGGTCCCTGGATTTTTGAAAAATGACAAATTTGGTCCCTGTGAATTTCAAAAAATGAAAAATACCATTTTTGGTTCTTTGATTATTTATTCTTGGCAGGAAGGGACCTTGTAGCAAGTATGGAAAAATTACACAAGCAGCCCCTTGAACTTTGGTAAATTACATTATTGATCCTTGTGTTTAAATTTCAACAAACCAACCGGACCTTTGATTAGTTAAACCCAAAACAACCAACCCAAGCCCATTACCCCTCAAAAGCCCAATCCCCTAATAAAAATAACTCACCCGTTTTATTAAAACCTTCAGTCAACCCTAGTCAAAACCCCTTTTCCCTCTCCTCACGTGAAACCTAACCCTCCCCCTACCCTGCTGCTACTTCTGCAAACACCAAACACAATCATCACTACTCCCCCAACACTCTTCCCCTGCCACTTCTAACTTTCCACCATAAACCTCCAAAATATGTTCCCTTCCAAAAGCTTACTGCCAAAGCATTGATACTTTTTTTTTCCCGCCAAGATTGATTGAAGGGCCAAGATCACTCAGAGACAATCCAAGGGCTGTGGTAAAAGCAGAAAGATGAGAAGCCAAATGAAACCCTAGTTTAATATTTCTCCTTTGTATAAATAGCAAGTATGTATGCCATTCATAAGGCATTAGGATTTAGAATAATTAATAGTAGGAAATTAGTGTTAAAATTAGTATAATTTTCATTAAGTACTTTAGTTACCAATCTCAGTATGTAATCTTTTCAAGATCAATGAAAGTTCAAATTTTCTTAAATCTCTGTTACTGTAGCACTGCTTAATTTTGTGTTGCTTCTTTTACAGCTTATTTACTGCTCAGTAAGGTTTATTCATGCTTATTAGTGATACTAGGTACCATTGATGCTAGTTGCAAATCTAGAATAAGACTTGGTTTGAAACTTGATTCTTTCGCTGTCTCAATAGCTTACTCTTGTTCTGCTTATTATACTGCTTATTCTCTAGTTATTAGTGCTTATTTAATTCCTAGTTAGTTTGCTCACTAGTTATTCTCAAAGTTTACTCCAAAAGATTGCTTTTATTTGTCAAAAATGCACACAGTCACCCATTAAGGGGTGTTTGGGTGAAGGAAATCTTTTGTTGTTTTGGTCAAATTTAGTTCATGAAAGAGTTTCATTTAATTTTGTTTGATTGTACTGTGTTGTTTTGAGTCACATCCTTGCATGTCCATTAAGCTTTTAAGAATCTAAAGCTATCTCTAAAAAGTTCCCTGTCAAAACTATTTTAGTTGAGTATATAACTTAAATTCCTGGTTTAGCATTTGTGGCGGTTTTAGTAGCTTCAAACTAGATCACTTTAGGATATCATAGCTGCTACAGGTCTGGGAGTTAGTAGTTTAATAGTTATTGCATTAACTTTGTCAAATTCACATTCATAACTGTCTCAGATAGATGCTAGGTCAGATCTAGGATCAGAAGCACTTTTAGTCGTTGTTTACGGGTTAAATTTGTTTCAAATAGGATAGGTTAAGTTCTCAAAGCTGGTCTTTAGGATTCCAGGTCAAAACTCACACCATTTAGACCCATTGGCAGGCCTGCTGATCATCTCTCCCAAGCAGCAGTAGAAAAGTATTTTTAGTTTGCTCAAATCTTGGTCTCGTGGCCTGAAATCTGGTTTACACCTTCTTTGGTAGTTTGTTTTCATGCTACAAATTTTATTTTATTTTTACGATTTATTTTGCAGCTTATTAAGCCTCCTCAAATCAGCCCCCTAGGCTTGCAAATCCCCTGCACCCAGCCTTCAGTTCTGACCCACTTTATATTGACCATATCTTGGTCAATCTTAGGTCTTAGTGCGCGAACTTTGGTGTTTTGGAACCCCCATCTGGCCATCTCACTATACGTATGCTTATTTCTCAGTATCTGCTTATTTGCTTATTTAATTTTGACCCCCAAGTTGTTATCAATCACTGAGTTACACTGAGTGATCAGTGTGATCTAGCAACTTTCATAAGCTCTTTTTGAGCTTATTGGTGGGCCCCATAGTGAGTTCTTAGGTTCCTGGGGTAGCTTTCAAGCTCAAGTAGTTATCTCCATGCTTATTTTTGGTTTTTAAGCTTATTAGATAAGCTTTGCCTAACCTTGCAGCTTGCTCATTTCATTATAAGCCCTGACTAATCAGTGTTCATTAGCCCTTGTCCCAAGCCCACAATAAGCTCAATACTTGAGCTTATTGTTTGTTTGTGGACATTTTGGAATGCCCTCCTTGCAGGTTTTTGATTTCCACCACCATTTTGGTCCTCTGATCACCTAGGTGGGCCCCACCAAGGGCTGCAAGGTGCCTCTTTGTCTGTTTGTTATTCAGGTATCGGTTTGCTTATTTGGATTGTTTCACTTATGCAGTGTCTTATTCTTGGTGTTTCACCTTAATTTAAGTACATCTCAGTTGTTCCAAGTTTAATTTAGTCTTTGGTGGTTTGCTTGCATCTCATTTATAGCTTTTCTAGTTTTAAGAATTCTATTTTTTTTTGTTAAATGATTACCTGATAAGCTCTTAAGCTCAATCTGGGCTTATTTCCTAGTTCCATTTATTTTGTCTTTTTAAAAGTTGTTAGTTAGTAGTTAATTAGTTGTGTAAAGAGAAACCAAAAAAAAAAAAAATAACTTGTGCAAAACATCCCTAGCCAGATTCGAACCTGGGGTGTTTGGTTCAGACCTCAAAGCAACCACGTGCACCATCTGGGCTATCTAATCTCTAGTGTTTTCTTTGTACTTTCTCTTATTTATAGAGTAGTTTAGTCATTTTAGCTTAAAAAAGCTTATAGCTTATTTTAACAGCTTATTTATAATCTTTTCTCACCTTTTATAATTTTCCTAGCTTATTTATACTAATAACTATTTTTAGGAAAAGTTTTAGAATTTTTAGTGTTCATTAAGTAATTTTTATAATTTAAATTAGTTTTAATAACTTTTAAATAGTTTTTAATTGATAATAATTAAATAAAAAGTCAAAAAAATAATTTTCTTTTTTATAAAATTTTCTTTTATCATTAGGATCGTAAAAATGTAATTTTCATGTCCGTAGGGTTTGCGTAGCTCAAATTTCACGTTTTTATTTGCGCACTCGCGTTTTTATTAAAGTTACTTTTGCGTTTTTAAATTAGATTGCGTTTAGGGTTTCCCTAGTTTCCTATTATCATTCCCATAGGATTTTAAGTAGTTTTTAAGTTTTAATTTTCACTCCTTGTTCGAATTCACGTTTTAGTTGCGTTAATTTTACTTTTCGTACGTTATTTGCAACTCGCGTTTTAATTAAATAACTTTTACGTTTTTTTTTTTAAATTTAGGTTACGTTATTAAAAGTAGTTGGTAAAATAAGAAAAACCAAAAACATAAATAAAGTGATAGCTTCTATTTAAGCCGTTTGGCTTATTTTTCTGCTTACGTATAAGCAATTTCTGATTTTAAGTTTTTTAGATTGCGTTTAAAGTTAACTAGGTTTCACGTAATTGTTAATATAGTTTGTTTACATCGTTCTCATTCGTATTTCTTTAGTATAATCGATCACAACTCACTTATACCCTTTCCATCCAAATTCACCCGATCAAATAACCGTTTGTTTACCATTCACACCTCGTCGGGACATACGACCCGGGGAAACCCTATATTCCACGGAGCATTGGTTTTAGACGTTTGACTTGGTTGACCATCACCTGGTTAATTTAGGTTGACCGTTTGGGCTCAATCAATAACCCTTTAAAAGACCTCTTTGATAGTTTATCCTAGGTGCTTACGCCAAGTGGTGGAGGTTTGATCCTTTCCCAAGCCTATGGTAATCTATTTTGTTATGACAGGTAGTGAGAGATGTTTTTCCATTTCCTTATTGTCATATATACTTTATTACACCCGAGAGATGTGAGTATCTAAACACTATTTGTGAGGTGCTAGTGTATGACCTCCGTGCTTGTCTTTGGTTCTTAGTGGAATGATTATTTGTTGTAATTACTTTTATATTAGTGTTAAATGACCCCTAACTTGTATTTTGATTAGAATAAAAGCACATTTGCTTGAGGAAAAGCAAATCTCAAGTGTAAGGGCATTTGATGAGGCGAAAAGTGAACCACTTTTAAGGGGTCATTTAAGCCCGGATTCATGATTATTTGATCAAATATTGCCCTAAATCGTTCCTTTTGTCATTTTAGGTACTTTTGGAGAGAAATCTGGAAAAGGAAGCATTTTGGACATTTTTGAAGCATAAAAATGAAGAAAACAGCAAAGTCTTAATTCTCTACTTTTGGGGAGAAATTTTGGACATTTTTGATTCATGATTATTTGATCAAATATTGCCCTAAATCGTTCCTTTTGTCACAACTCTCTACATGACGGCGTCAAGAGTTACAAAAGAGGTGGAAGTTGAAAATACACGTGACGGTCCAGAGTGTTTTCAAGCATAGGACCTGACGGCGTCACCAAGGTCGTCAAGGTCTATTTGTACATGAAGGCCCAGAAGATTTTTATACATGACTGCGTCAAAATCAGATCTAGGCAATACGATTTCTATTAAGGCGGCGAGTTGACGGCGTCACGATCCAATACATGACGCCGTCACAAGTTGTAATCTATATATAGGTTTCTAAATTTCATTCATTGGTGGTGCAACTTTGAGGGAAAAACCCTAGGTCGAATTTTCCAGTTTTTTCATGGGTTCCAACCCTTTGAATCTTTCATGGTCAATTAGAGATAAGTACTCTTTCAAATCATTCAATATGTCTACGTGTTGTTTGATTATATCTTACGCTTGTCTTCTATTTAACATGCTAGGCTAGATTTCTTTTGTGTTTGCTTAGATGTAGTAAAACCTAGATGTTAATTATGGGTTGATTGTTTATTTTTAGTTGTTACGGATGATTGTATTTGATGTTAGGCTTAAGAAAACTGGCAGACTTCCATTGGTAACTTGCTCGAACGTCTTAAGAAACATGATCGGAGGTGTACTATGATTTTTGGTTGTATTTAATGTGTAGGAGAATTATAATGATCCCATGTTAGGAGCTTCTAACGGCAGGACATAGGAGTGAAGTAGGATCCTATAGAGTTAGGGAATATTGTACACGACCCTACGACTAGTATTAAGGAATATGACCCGTCATCCATGCAATTGTAACAAGCTATCAACCTGTAAAAGATATCTAGGGAGTAATGAAACCTAAGTAAACAAAACTTTCCTCATTATTGTTTCTCCACATTAGTATAATTAGCTTAATTTTCATTTCTGTTATTTTATTTTGATTGCATCTTTAGATAAATTGGGTTAGTTGGCTAGCAACTAATTCCGCCCACTCTTCCAAAACCCGAGATTTTACTTGCTTTTGTAAAATATAAAAATACAAAAAGAATCATCCCTCACCTCTAGACCTAGTTTAGGAGGCTTTCTAATCCTAGCGACACTATTCCTGAGTTGAACGATCAATCCCCCGGTACTTGTCACTATACTATACTACAACGATCATTTACACTGCCTGGTGGGGGTTGTAAGCTTCTCGAGATCCCTTGAGAGGTAAAACCTGGTGCGATCCCCACGTATCAATTGGTGCTTAATTGTTTACTTTAGTAATTCTCAGGTAAAAACAAGCAATTGGTGAAACTTAGCGACTTTAAACAAAATATGAAGATAAATGATCATGATTGGAAAAGTCTGCTGAATACAAGAAATTAAAGACAATTTCCTGACTTTGAAGCATTGCGCCGCATATGATTTTATCATGCACCGCATATGAAACTTTGGTCAGTGAAGAAGAACTAACTTGTTCTACTCCAGATACGCCGCATCTCTTTTTCAACATGCGTTGTATCACTATCAAGACTTCACTAAATACAATCCAAGACGCTGAAGGACATGCGTCGCATAGAGATTCAAGATACGCCGCATCTGAAGACGGTGTACGAATATTCTAGAATATATTAATCTTGGACCCCACAGGAAGTTAAGTAGATGCGCCACATCTACTTAGTTAATGCGCCGCATCTACCCCTCTGACAGAAACTATAAATAACCCAAGACTTAGACGAATTTTATGTGTAACCAAACTGACTGGCCACAAACGGTCAGACAATATTGACCAAGGTAAATGGTCAACAAGGTCAAATAGCTTAGGCCAAATCTCCAAGGAGTATAGTGTTTCCCCAGGTCGTTATGTCCCGACGAGGTGTGGATGGTATGAAAACGGGTTTGTAATAAGGTGAATTTGGACAGAAAAGGGTTGTGATTGATTACACTATAGAAATATGAAAGAAAATAGCTTAAATAAGCTATATTAACAAAAAATGTGAAATCAAATTACTTAGAAACGTACTTAAAATAAAAACGCGTACGTTTGATTTAAATTTACGTAAACGCACGAAATAAAACGCGAGTTTTAAGAGATAAAAGACATACGGATATGAAACTTATGTTTTTACAATTCTAATGATAAAAGAAAATTTTAAGAAAAAGAAAAATAATTTTTACACTTTTTAATTAATTATTATTAATTAATTACTATTTTTTAATTACTTTTTAATTATTTAAATTATCCTAAGTTATAACTAATTATGAAATTACACTAGAAAAATGAAAATAATATTTGGAAAAATCTAAAATAACTTAAAACAAATTTTAAAATTAAAATTATATTTTTCTGACTTTTAAATTAATTATTATTAATTAAAAACTATTTATTAATTAATTTAAACTAAGTTAAATTATAAAAAGTGCTAAATGAAAAGAGAAAAATCTGAGAAAATTACTAAAAATAATATAAGATATCAGGAGCCTAGGAAAACTATACAAAAGAAAATTGCTTTTACAAAAAGCTGATAATAAGCCAATTGGCTTAAATAGAAGCTATCACTTCTAGTATTTTTGTCTTTTTTGGGATTTTCTTTTTCAAAAATATTTATATACTAATTATTAACAACTTTTGTGAAGGCACTTTTTATGGAACCAAAAGATAAGCAGAATGAGAGCTTATGTGATAAGCAGAATGAGCAAAAAGCTTATTAGGATTGTGGTGATTTGAAAAAGCTACGCAACAAGCAATAAGGACTGAGCCAAGGGCTAATGAAGATAAAAACAAGTTAGGTGCACAGGAAATAAGCTAAAACAACAAGAAATTCCTACTGAATAAGCCAATAAGCCAAATAGAAAAATCCAAAATTACCACAGACCACTCAGGCCAAATGTGGCACTTAGCAGGCCATGTGGGGCCCACAGGTTAGATCGGAAGCCTAATCTAAAGGTAGATCCTAAAAGCTCAGCTTATTGGCTTTTCAGAAAGCCAAAGCTCAGGTGATGGGTCCCACTAATAAGCATTGGGGGAGGTTTAGAAGTTGGGCACAAATACTGAGTATGCAGTATAAGTGTGGAATTGGACAAACAAAAAGGAGGGTGCAGCCCTATCAAATAAGCTGTAAACCAAGAAATAAGCTATGATCCTTAAAGTTGGGCTTATTGGCTTTCCAATAAGCCAATAAGCAAACCACTAATGAACCTGCTATGGACTAATAAAAAGGGGGTGTTTTGACTAGGTGTCCTGGTGCAGGGTATACTTATGCCCTGCAGGCCACTTTGAGCCCTCAAATAAGCTATTTAGAAAAATCTGAAAAATAAGCCAATGGTGGGATTCCAAAGCTTAACTGACCTATTTAATCCTCAAGAAATTTCAAAGTCTAACACTAACTACAAATATTAAGAAAATTCCCACAAAAAGTGGATTTCTGCCTAATGGTACAATATTGACTTTTTGATATGAACTACTTAGTTGACTTATTTGAACTTTAGGCTTAATCTAAGGACTGAATAAGGTGTAATAAGCTAAAATAAGGCTAAAGAAATCTAAAACTACAACTTATGCATTAATATTGATGATCTTGGATTCTAAAAGTCCAAAAGTGGACTGTGAGGGTGACTCAAAGATATTTTTGACTTTTTGTTCTAAAGATGCAAATTTTATTGTTTATCTAGTTCTAATATCCCCTAGGGAAGCTGACAGTATAGAGAAACAAGTGACAAGACAACTACCACAGATGAAGCAAGGCAGAACCAAACACCCCTTAATGAACTATTTCGGCACCTTAATGAAGTATGATGAGGATTTAGACCATGTAAACCATTATTGAGCTTATACTAACCAATAATGAACCTAAGTAAACAGGAATCAATAACAAAGGACCACCATAACTACCAATAACAAAATGTAATGATTTGTACCTAAAATTGAAATGGAGACTTACAATGAACCTTGTGCTCAAAACCAAGAGCAGAACACTTACTTTTGACCTAATATCTCCCTGAGACTCTAAACCATATTCCACTGCTTCTCCTCTTCTTTTTCTCCCTTTTGATTTTTTTTCACAGATTTATTTGGACTTTTGAATAAACTTGAGATTTTTCATGAAACTGAATGGAGCTTGATTGTAATGCTGCAAATACTTTAACGAGCTTACAACTAAGCTAAGGTGAGCTTAAATTAAAAAGAAACAACTAATTATAGCACCTCACCAACAATTTACAATTTTTACTTAAAAACACAAACTTGGAATTTAAAACTGAGACTTTGAAATTAAAGGGTGAAATGAGTTTTTAATACACTGAGAATATTAAATACAAAGCTTTCAAACTTGTGATGATAGTTTTAAACCTAGCGAAAGCATTATCAAATGATTCCTCTTCCGGAATCGTGAATTGCTCATATTGTTGAACAAGTAGATCTATTTTGTTATCTTTGACTTGACAATTACCTTGGTGAGTTATTAGTAAAGAGTTCCAAATTTCTTTTGCGGTTTCACACATAAAGATCCTTTCATATTCTTTACGTGGTAGCGCATTGTAAATAACTATTTTTGCTTCATCATTTTTAGCAAGTTTGCTTTTTAAACATCGTTTTGTTTTTCAAAAGGTACGATTTCATCTTTCTTTGTTTCGGGGTTATTTTGAATAGGTAAAAAATCACCATTAGTAATAACATGCCAAAGATCTAGATCTTTTGATTTCACATAAGTTTCGAATCGGTTTTTCCAATATAAAAATCCATCACTTTCAAATAGTGGTGGTCTTTGCATAGATTGCCCTTCTAAATATTTTTCAGATTCCATAGATCGTTACAAGTTTTAAAATACAATATATTTTAAAGATCTTGCTAGACGTGGCTCTTGATACCAATTATGGAAAACTAGAACGGGGGTTGAATAGGTTGACATTCTTTTTGAGTTTATTTTACAAAAATTATAGTTGCTTATAAAATTTGATTCGATCTTATGTGAACTCAATTGTTAACAAGAATGAGCAAGTCTAAATAGATACAATCTAATAATGTAAACAAAGTGATGAAATGCAATAAAAGATAGAGATGGAGATATCAAACCACAACACGCGAATTTATAGTGGTTCGGCTACAAGGACACCTTCCTTCCCCTACTCCACTCCCCGAGTACCACACTCAAGAGTTTTCTTCACTATGTCAACAAACTCCTTATGGCGGAGAAACCTTACACACCTTGGCTTACACTGATTAACGACACTAAGCTAAATGTCGAGTTCTAATCCTAGCTAGAACTAATCTCACAACTTCACTACTTCTTCATGATAGCTTCACGACTTCTTCTTCACGTCTACTTCACACCTTCTTCAATGCACAACTACTTCACAACTCCTACTCTACTTATCATCACAACTAATATCTACAATCTACTAAATCACACAACACTTTTGCAAATAATCTAGCACTACCACAAGATGATATCAACTAATCACAACACTACTACTTTGTATAGATGTTGAAGGAGTGTTCTTCTTTTTGCGCTTGTGTAGATGAAGTCTTGGATCACTTGGAAACAAAGACTTATGAATTATACGATCAAAGATTTTTGGAATAGAAATGGAGAAGAGATCAGAAAGTTTTTAGTGCAAAAAGGTGAGAAAAATTTGTGGAATGAACCAGTATTTCTAGGACAAAAAAATACTGTTCTGGAGCGTGCTTGTCCCCTTAATTAGGGGCCGGCCCCCTTAATCATTAAGGGGGCAGCCTAGGAATTAAGGGGGCCGCCCCCTCCAGAACGTTGGGGTTGTTTGTCCTTTTGTGGGGAAGGTTTTTCTGGATTATATTTGGCATTTTTGGTTAGAAATTTGAATTCATATATTTATAATGAATTGAACATATTCTTTTAATTCCAAAAATGTTTTTATAAAAGTTATAAAATGTTTGATGTCATTTTATAAAATGTCTTGTGTTTAAGAAAATGCTTCTTTGATCATGTAAGGCATTAGTCACTTTGTTTATTCATACCTTAAGTGATTAGATGATAAAAGTAAATATTTACTAATAAATACTTGTTTACGTCATAATTTTTTATTTAATCTAGTTTACATTTTGTGATTATCAAAACATAGAGTTATTGAAAATTATTAATAATGTGTTTAAGCATTATTTATATCAACACAAATTGAACTCTCATTGTCAATGTTGCTAGGAGTATTCTTGAAATTGAATCCATAATCCAATAGTTGATTCTGCAACCAAAGTACTTGTCAACAACTTGCAGCTGCAACATATTCTGCTTCAGTGGATGATGTTGCTGCAATTATTTGTTTCTTACATTGCCATGACACTAATCTCCTTCCAAGATATTGACATCCTCCAGTGGTTTATCTTCTATCATAATTGTCCCCTGCATAATCACTGTCTGAAAAAGCTTCCAAGTGAAAAGGTGAATCCCTAGGATACCACAGCCATAACTTAGGTTGATGCCTGAGATACCTAAAAATCCTCTTGACTGCATTCATACGAGAAACATTGGGGGAGACCTGATATCTTGCACATATGCATACAACAAAAGTGATGTCAGGTCTAGATGCAGTTAAGTACATAAGACAACCAATCATAGATCTGTAAAGCTTAACATCCACATCATCTCCATCTTCATCCTTTCCTAATGGTTTATTAGCATCAATAGGTATAGAGGTTGGCTTGACAGTGGTGAAGTTAAACCTTTTAAGAATGTCTGTGACATACTTATCTTGACTTATTAAGATTCCACTACTAGATTGTTTAACTTGAAGCACTAAGAAGATAGTTAATTCACCCATGGAACTCATTTGAAACTCTTGTTGCATGAGCTCTTCAAATTCTTTCATCATGGACTGTTTTGTGGCTCCAAAAATGATGTCATCCACATAAACTTGAACAAGCATAATATCCTGACATTGGGTTTTTGCGCGTATCAAATTAATATACAAAGTAGACGTGAGTGGAATTCGTAAATTAACCTTTAGAAAAAGATTAACTTGTGAAAACTCGTGAATACAATATATATGTAATACTGGGTAAGTGATTACCCGGGTCGTGTCCCAACGAGGTGTGAATGGGCAATATCATGTGAGATTCAAGATTAAAATGCTTGTAAGGAATGGTTTTGATTATTTGGTATTGTGAAATTACGACAAATTGCAAATAACGTACGAAAAGTAAAATAAACGCAACTAAACTAGGAATACAAACAAGGAATGAAAATAAAACTTAAGATCTACCTAAAACTCTACGAGAATGATAATAGGAAGTAGGGGAAACCTAAAACGTAATCTAATTTTAAAAACGTAAAAGTTACTTTAATAAAAACGCGAGTGCGCAAATAAAAACGTGAATCTAATGTTACACTAAGCCTACGGGTGTGAAAATAATTTTCCTACGATTCTAATTACAAAAGAAAATTTTTGAAAAAAGAAAAATATTTTTTGCTTTTTATATTTTTTATAATGAATTAATTCCTAAATAAACTAAATTAAATATTACAAATACTAAACTACTCCTAAAAATTCTGAAATTGTTATGAAAACTAAATTTACCTAAAATAAACCTAATAAAAACAAAAACATGAAATAAGTAGTGAAAATAAGCAGGAAATAAGCAATCTTAAAAGCTGAAGGTTAATAAGCTAGTAACATTAAACTACACTAGATAATTAATAAAAGGAAATAATAACAAAAAGAGCAACTGGCTCAGATGGTTGAGTGGTATTGTTTGTGACATAAAAGACTCATGTTCGAATCCTCACAACCCCACTTTTTAGCAGCTATTATTTATTTATTTATTTATTTATTTTTTTGTGATTTTCTTTTTAGATAATAGAACAATCATAAAAGACAACACTTTTTGTGAAAGTTTGTTTTCTAAAATCCTACCAATAAACTTGCGGGTTTGACAGGTTTTGTAAAACACTAAAGCCCCAAGAACAAGCCCAACAGTTAAACACCAAAAGAAACTCAAATAAGCCAGGGATCAAACCAAATAAGCTATTAACTGTCTAACACAAATAATAGACTAGAAAAAGCTGATTAAAAAGGAAAGTGAGCTCTTAACTAAAAATAGGTTTAAACAGATATCCAACAGGTTATGGGGGGCAGAGAACTTCAGGTTTGAATAGGTAGAATGAAGGCCACAAATAAGCTATTAAAAGAACTTCTAGATGCAAAACAAGCTATCCTAAATTAAGATTGTACAACTAACTATTTATAGAACCGAAATCTAAACCTAAATCACATTATAACGAACCTAAAATTGAAAGTGGAAAGGTTTTTAGAGGCTGAAAGGGCTGCAGATGCAGCAGCAAGGGTGGTTAGAGGGTGACTTGCAGCCTGATGTGCAGGGGGCTGATCCTAAAGTGGGCTGTTGAGTGGCTATTTTGACAGCAAATAGTTGACTCAATGGGTGTAAATGGGTGTTTTGGTGATGAAATTAGGCTAAGGAAATAAGCATTCGAGCCTAAACTAAGTTGATTCTAGAAAAACCTACACTATCGACTTCTTATAAAACCAAGACTAAACATCAAATCTTACTTTAACTAATCTAAAAGTTGGTCAAAAAGGATTGGTTTGGAGTATTTGCTACTGAAGCAGCAGTAAAAAAAAGGGTCATTTGACCTTTAAGAGTCAAAGATCAGGGGTGCTAACCATTAACTTATGTGAAATGGGTCTAAAGTCAGACAACAAATAAGCTAGATCTGCTATAAATCTCTCCTAAGCCACTAGTAAAATCAGTCATCCAAGCAGTCCTAAAGGGAGGCTTAGGCACAAGCTAGTTAATGAGGCTATAGAAAGCTGGAAATAAAATAAGGTTATCAAATCAACATAAATTAAACAAGCCACTGAACGAATTCTATGCAAAGTTTTAGAGCAGTTAAGCTTATGTCAAAGAAATAAAAAAATAAAAGCTAAGTAGCTGTTTTGGAAAAATTCAGAATGCACAGGGTTGCATCAAGCTAATTTACCCACTAACATGGCCAAAACATAAACTAACTACTAGTACCAAACACCCCTTTGAGTGTTAACTGAAGGATTTTTCTCAAAGTACAAGTGAAATTAAAGACCGAGAATTTAAATGACTAAGATCAATAAGGCTATGCTAAAATAGATAAGCAAAAACAATGGGCAGTCCTAAAACAGGGAACCTGATGAGATTTCGAACTAGAAATCAGTCTACATACTAAAAATTTAAAAGGTAATCATATATTAGGTATGAACAAGGTTGCATAAGAAAAAAAAAAGTTATAACTAATAAGCAGTAAAGAAAACAGAATAAGCAATTTTGAAAAAGCATTAAGGGAATCTCAAGTTTTCATTCAATAATAAGAAAAATACAAAGGACTTAAATTAATACTACAACTTTTTTGAAAATTAAAACTTGAAAGCTTAGTTAACTACTACTACCTATTAAAACCTAACTTAAAGACTGCCTCCTCAAGGCTTACAACATGTTCAATTTTATACAACTCTTGAGCTAGGGTTTCACTCTTGCTTGTATGCTTCTTAACCTTCATCCCAGCCGTTGTTTTACTTTGAAGTCATAGCACCCCTTGATTGGATTTGGCGCCTAAATAGAGGGGATACCCGTGAGGGGTTGGAATCTCGTGAAGGAGGGGGGGTTTGAGGTATTGGGGAGAGGAGTGGATGGTGATAGCTTGGCTTGTAACTGGAAAAGGGTAGAGGTGGGGGAATATCTGGATAAAACGAGGATGGGGAAGAAAAGGGGGTTGTGTTGGTCTGACTTTGGATTTGACCAAAAAAAGGAGGTGCGTTTTTTTTATTAAGCGTGATAGGTTTTGGGAAGGGTGGGCCGTTTATTAGTGAGATTGGGCTAGAAAGCAGATTTGGGCCAATGGTGTTATAAGGGTGGTGGGATTTTGTTTGGTTTGGATTGGATCTTATTAATACTTTGGTCCGTTTGGTTTTGTAACTAGGATATCACAAGGACCTTTCATGTCATACTCTAAAACTTGAGGATTACTTCTGCCACATTTTGAAACTGCTTCCAAGGGTCAAACTTGACAAGTTATAATTCCACAAGACTTATAAAATCATTTTTCTCCAAAATGTAATTCCCGAGGACCACTTTTGTCATTTTTCAAACTGCAGGGACCAAACATGTAAACTTGTTCATTTTTTGAAAGATTTTTCACCCAAAGATCATTATTTGGTATTTTGTGGTTTTTAAGAACTTGGTTTGAATTTTCTTTCAAAATAAACGCTCAGGGACTAGTTTTGACAAATTTTAAAAGTTGGGGGACTGAAACTGCCAATTATGCAAACTTTATTCGTTTTTCGTTTGTTTTCACTCGTTTTGCATCAGAAACATATAAAATGCGATCTTTGGGATTTTCTTCGTATTTTGGTGCGTTTTTTAGTGTTTTTGATCGGTTTGCAGTTCAGATTTGACTAAAAATGATGAGTATTTACACACTCATCATATCCTTTTTTTTCTCTTTTGATAAACAAAGTCTTATCAATTGCACCTCTCCTATAACCATGTTGTAATAGAAAAGTGAAGAGTCTCTCATACCAAGCTCTAGGAGCTTGATGAAGACTGTACAGAGCCTTAATAACTTTGTAGACTTTGTTTGGATGTGCAGGATCTTCAAAACCAGGAGGTTGTTTAACATAGACTTCCTCTGTAATTGTGCCATAAAGAAAGGCACTCTTGACATCCATTTGATAAACATGAAAGCCCATGTATGATGCAAAGGCCAGAAATAACCTTATAGCTTCTATCCTTGCCACAGGATCAAACACTTCATCATAGTCCACTCCTTCTTCTTGTCTGTATCCTTGTGCAACCAATCTTGGTTTGTTCTTGATGACATTCCCTCTTTCATCTCTCTTGATTCTGAAAACCCATTTTGTACCAATTAATCTCTTTCCATCTGGAAAATCACATAATACCTAAACCTCTTGAAGTTTGAATTGTAAAAGTTCTTCTTGCATGGCTTCAACCCAACTCTCTTCAGCCAATGCTTAAGATACCTTCTTGGGTTCTACTTGAGATAGAAAGCAAGCAAATAGGCACAATTGTTGATCCTTATGATTTACCTTGTTTTATTTATAGACAAAGCTAAGAAAAGCATTATGTTGCATAGAGAGATTTTTAGCTTTTGTCCTTGTGAGCACTCCTGAAGTGGAAGGTCCAATGATTTTGCTAGTAGGATGATCTTTATGAATTCTTAATGTAGGAGTTGGTGGAACTTCAAGATCATCCTCTAAATTTGTGAGGTCAGGATCGTCTTTGGAATTTGAGAAAATGCCTTCCTTAGGAAGCTCATCATCAATGTCTTGTAAATCAGACATGTTTGGATCATTTAAATCATAAGTGTTTATCCAATTTGATGTATCTAATACATTTGAAGTACTTTCAACAGGTTCATGTAAGTATCCTGCAAGTGACTTGGGTTTAGCCACCTTCCTGGACCCATGTCTCTTCTTCTTCTTCACCATCTTGGAAGGAAAAGGAACTGGTGAAATTATGTTGTCACCCTGGATAGCAGTCAACATATATGTTGTCAGGGTGACTGGTGTGACCTCAGTGGGGTCTTGGTGTGTGCTTATTCACACACCTTTTTCTGTCCATTTTAAGACCAAAACAGACACAAACTAACCATAAATGCCAAAGATATTGTGTTTTTGTGTTTGTGAAAGTGCAGGAACGGATAATTCAGAAATTGGCATAAAACATGCCAAAAAGGACAAAAACGAGCACGAGTTTGAAAATCGTATCAAAAGCCAAAGACGGGAAGCAAATTACCAATTTTGAGCTCAGATTGCCAAAACATACCTTGGAGAATCATCAAATGCCAAAAATAGTCCTTGGAGCAAAAGTTTACAAAATTGGCAGAAATGGTCCCTCAAGTTTGAAAATTGGTAGAATCAATCCCTGAGAATTGGATTTTGGAAGAAAAAGTCAACACTGGTCCTTGGAGTTCACAAATTGTCATGTTTGGACCCTGGGTGAAAGTTTTGAAGAAATTACACATTTGGTCCCTGAAGTTTCAGAATTAGCATGTTTGGTCCCGGGAAAATTCAAAAAGTGGAAAATCTCAAATATGGTCCTTGTACTATTCATACTTGGAAATAAAGGCCCTTTTGACAACTTTGGGATATTTACAAGTCCAACCCCTCAAAATCAAGAATTTACACCATTGGTCTTGTGATATTGCTAAAACCAAACGGACCCTTTTTGTATTAAAAACCAAGGTCCAAATCCAAACACAAACCAAATCCAGTCCACCCTTATTCCCTAATCTAGTCCACTCACCCAAGGCCAAAAACCATAAGCCTAAAACCCTTACCCCTTTTAATACTACTCCCTCCCGGTCTAACCACCCTTTGACCTGCCTCTTCCCTCCCACCTCCACACTACTTGCATGCACACATCACCTCACCCCCTCCCACCATCTCCACTTGTTCTACTGCCCAAGCGATTACATCCACCTAATAAAACAACCACCATTAATGAACCCCCCCCCCTTAGCTGCATCATTGCAATTTGTACTATTTTATTTGTCGCCAAAACAGTTAAACAACCTAGATTGAATTTCCATCATCCAAGGGTTGGTTTTATTGCTGGGAAAGCTTAAAAGGGACCCACACAACCCTAAACATCATTATAAAAGGAAGAAGAAAGAGAAGAGAAGACAATGTAGTTTTTTAGTTCAAAATTAGTGTCGAATTAGTGTAATTTACTCTTTCAAGTGTAATTCTTAGCTTTAAAAGTTTGTATTCAGTGTTTTCAAGTGTAATCTCAACTCTTTTTCATAATCAATTGCAATTTTCAAGTTCCATTCAGTTTATGCTAGTTTTTCCTCAAAATCCCTTGATCTCTGAATTGTTGCTTGTAGTTGTTATTATGGACTCTTAGGCTAATATAAGCTCCTTATATAGCTTCTAAAAGCTATTAGAAACATAAAAAACAGTTTAGTAGTAAAAAAATCAAAAATACAAAAAAATAGAAAAATATTCAGTGAAAAATAAAAAATCAAGATAGAAGAAAGCTGGAGCACTGTATATTTTGGATGGCAGTGGGTTAGAGGCTTTGTGGAAAGCCACTCGGTGTGTTCTTGGGTCCTGGTTCTTGGTTTTTAGCTGGAGTGCAAGTTGTAAGCCAAATCCTTCAATTTTACTATGTACTGTAGCATTGCTTATCATTATTCAACTCTGTATTTTTTATGATTATTTAGTGTACTTTGGTTGAATTGTTGCTTAAAATTGCCTAGTTGTTCAGTGGGTTTCATAGTTGCATTATATCTCAATTTCACTGTCATTTTAGCATAGTGGTAATCTATAGGTATTAGTGGTTTAGGTTGTTGAATCTGTGTTCAAATCAGTCTACTATATCAACATAAGTGCTTTTGGTTCAGTTTCATGGTCTAAAACTATCCTTCTCTTTGAAAATCTTATTAACAATAGTTTTTAAGATATGTTTGGATCAAAGGTTCTTTGTGAGTGTCAGTGAGTTGTTGTTGTTGCTTTTGGTTGTAGTAAGTCCTTTTAGGTGACACTAGGTCAGCTCAACAATAAAAACCATTGGTCAATAGTTAAAAAGTCAAATCCACCTTTGATCTCATTATCTTTTTCACTGTCTAGGATTTAGGTTCTTGGTTCTGTCACATTAGCACATAGGTTGTTAGGATTGCTTAAAACCATCTTATTTTAGCTTATTATTACATATTCAGTCCATAAATCAGGATCAAACTGCACCTAGGTCAAACTTTCATCACAATTCAAAAAGTCAAAATTTCACCCTTAAGTAGAAAACCACTTTTTCAAGGATTTTTCCTGATTTTGTGCTTACATTCAAGCCTAAAGCTTTTCACAAGTTAAAATATACCAGCTCAAGTTTCAAAATCAATCATTGGATTATTTTTAGGATTTTTCTTTCAGCTTATTCAAGTGCTTGTTTAGACCTGCAGGGCAAAGTATTCCCTTGCACCAGGGTTTATAGCCAACCTTCCTTGGCTTATTCTGGCTTAACTAGTGGGCCTCAGACCTTCATTTTTGCTTTTTGAATAGCTTGTTAGTGTATCTTGATAGTTCTCAGCTTATTTTGGGCTTTAGGTCCTTGGCTCACAGCTTATTTGTGCCTTGTGACCACAAACGTTACACTGAGTGACTCAGTGTACAAGCCTAACTTCCAAGCCCTCTCAATTACTTATTAGTGGGACCCAAGGCCTGAGCTTTGGCTTTTTGAAAAGCCCATAAGCTCAGATTATTGAAGCAAGTTTCACTTTGGACCCTTGTTCACCCCCGTTGGCCCCACAAGGCCTGCAAGTTACCATTTTTGACCTGTTAAGTGTTCAGGTTTTGGCTATTAGCTTATTTGCCCATTACAGCTTATCCATTGTGCTTATTTCTTTCTTTTCACCTGTGGTAGCTTATTTATCTCCGTGGTACCTTATTGTAGCTTAATAATAGCTTTTTCATAAATCATGGAGTCCTAATAAGCTAAATACCCAAACTGTTAACCACTTAGCTTTCCATACTGTTTATTTTTTATTTCCAAAAGTTTTGTCTTTTTAAAAGTTGCTTATAATCAGTATATAAACGGTTTTGTAAAAGAAAAATCACAAAAAGACAAATTTAAAAGAAGTGATAGCTTCTATTTAAGCCATTTGGCTTATTGCTCAGCTTATTTAAAAAGCGAATTTCCATTTTATATTTTTATTAAGTTTCTAAAATATTAAAATAATTTAGGAAAAATTTTCATAATTTTCTTAGTTAATTTAGTATTTATAATAATTAATTTAAGTTTAATTAGTTTTAATTAAAAAAAGCCAAATATTAATTTTCCTTCTGCTTATTAATAAGCAATAGTAGCTTTTTATATTTTTCCTAGGTTCTATAATAAGTAAAGTATTTTTAGAAAAAAATTCAGAATTTTCACTGTTCATTTAGTATTCTTCATAATTTAATTAGTTTATATAGATTTTAATTAATAAACAAATAAATAATTAGTAAATTAGTTTAAAAATAATTTTTATAAACTTTTTATAATTTTTTAGGATTCCTGGATGTTTAATTAGTTTTTTAAAAATTTTCATATTTTTCTAAGTCATTTTAGTATTTTTCTTAAATTTAAATTAGATATAAAATAGTTTTAATTAATTATTAAATAGTTTAAATTAGTTTTTAATTAATAATAAATAATAAAATAATCAAAAAAAAGAATTTTCTTTTAAATTAAATTTTCTTTTAATATTAAGTTTGTAAAAGTTTCATTTTCACCCCCCTGTGGTTTTAAATTGTTCAAAACTCACCTTTTTACCTGTCTGTAACCGTTTCTGATTTGTAATTTGATTTACGTTTGTTTATATCTGTAATTCTGTTATTGTTAATACTGTTTCATTATCTTAAAATCAATCAATCAGTAGTGTAATAAAATCCAAATCATTATCTAATATTGTTCCCAAATCACTGATTCCCATAAACGTTTCCAAAACACAATTTCAATCTCGTTGGGACTTGGGACTTAATGACCCGGGGATTTCCCTGTACTTCCACGGATTATATATCTTGCACTTTCTCTCAGGTTTGACTTTTTGACCACACTTGGTTGACTGGTTAGTTTGGGAGGAGTCAAATTTTGGCGCCGCTGTCAAGGAGGTTGTTGTGTGTTTTAAAAAAAAGGTTTAGCAGTTTAGTGATTTTCAAAACCCTCCTTGTACAAATTTCACCATTTTGTAAAAAATTTTGTAAAATTCTTAATCATATCAGAAAAAGTTCATTAACACTTTTCCTAAAGTGTTTTTTTTTTTTTGGGTAAAAGGGTTAACACACCCCGGTAAAATTCATTACACCATAAAACATTGAAGTACAAAGGATGAGGGTGAATCCCTCATCTCAGTCCCGCAGGATACTTACATGCAAAACAACTAACCAAACCAACTATATAAGAATGACATGCCATTCTTATAACTTAACAATAATTGAACATTAACTACAACGAGTAAAAAAGAAAAAATAAACATCTTGAATCTTTGGATCGTCATAGTAGTCCAAACTTCCATAATCATCTTCACAGTCCCACAAAACATGCTTAAAGAATCAGAATTAGAGCACCGCTGTGATAACTAGTAGATGAACATTCCAAAGAGGCCAACGGGTAAAACATTCCCCAATAGCTAAAAAACACACCACTAAGTCCCAAGCAACATGTATGACTAATCAAAATCAGAACCATACTTGTGTCTTCAAAGACTTGTACTTACCATTAAACACCATTCGTAATATAGACCTAATCCAAGCAATAAGAACAAGATAAAACCAAGTCTGATTAATCACGAATACAAATTCTAGGGTTTAAAACAAACCCTAACTTCCACTTCAACCAGCAACATCGATCCCAAATCCATATAGAAAAGTATCATCACCATTGATTTAAGAACGATGACTAGGGTTTTGGAACAAGGATCCCTAAACTTGACTTCCAGAAACATAGATAGTAAGACCATCAGTAGAAGATAAAAATAGCATGAGCAGTAGGTCTTGGAATTGGCATTAAGGGCTTTTGAACAAGGAACCCTCACAACTTGACTTACATCTCTCTCATAACCCACAAGCATAATAACTTTCATCACCTTAGAACTTGCAAACTCTACTCGACTTCCAGCAGTAAACCATTCGCACTTGTAGAATAACAAAACCCTTAACCAGGTTACTTGTAAGTTGATTGTACTAAACCCAAACAGGTTCAGATATGCGTTAAGCTTGTAGAAACAACCTTACTAGAAAATAACCAAACCCTAACAAGGATCAGGTCTGACGATAAGCTTCAAGCACAACCACCCCAGAAAAAATAGATATTGAAATAAAGATCAAGAAAAGAACCGAATATAAATAATAGTGACAAAGTCGGTTCAGCAAATCCCTATAAAATGATTTAGGGTTAAGTAAGATCGTTAATGGATAGAATTGATATAGTCGGTTAAAAAACAGATCCAAAAAACGATTAGGGATAACGAAATCGTTCCACACCCTTAGGATAATTCCAACAAAATCCAACAAAGGATTTTGGAAAACGATTGCAACAAAGAAAACCCTAACAAGAACGATTCACAAAACTGCCAAAACTGTATGAAATCTTAACACGAATCTGATCAAGGAACGGATTAACAACAAGGTTAATCAATAATGTGGAAAACTAGAAGGGGGGGTTGAATAGTTTTACGTCTTTTTAATTTTATTTTGAAAACTTAGTTTAGTTTTAAAACCTTGTTTGCTTTTAAAACTTTGATTCAATCTTATGTGAACTCAAATCTTGAACAATATGAACAAGTATATCTAAGTATAAACAATAATAATAATGTATGCTAAGTATGTGAAATCAACACATGCATAATATAAACAATTGTAGCTATATACGAGAGATAAGTACGTAATCGTTTATTTTATAATCCTTAGTTATATTTTGTATGAAAACTATACTTGATCGAAATGATCAATTGTATGTATGTAACGTTTTTAGTTTGATTGTAAAAACTTTGTTTTGTGACTAAAACTTTCGTTTGATCTTTAAGTAAAATCAATACTAGCACTATATGAGCAACTATATATATACGTATACGTCTACAAAAGTAATAACGATATAAGCAAGATAATAAGTAAGATATGGAAAGATCTAACCGCGAGACAAAGGATTTATAGTGGTTCGGCTACAAGGACACCTTCCTTGCCCTACTCCACTCCTCGAGTCACCTACTCGAGAGTTTTCTTCACTATATCAACAAGCTCCCTTATGGCGGAGAAAACCTTACACACCTTGGCTTACACAAGTTAACGACACTAAGCTAAATGTCGAGTTCTAATCGTAGCTAGAACCAATCTCACACCAAATATCACACCACGTGATCTTCACACCTTAATCACACCTTCACACCTTCTTCAAGACTTCACACCGTCTTCACACCTTGTCAATCTTCACACCTTCTTCACAACTACTTCACACCAATCTACTACACACCTATCTTCACAACTACTTCACACCAGTCTACTATACACCTATCTTCACAACTACTTCACACCAACTATCTTTACTACAATCAACTAGCCAATCACACTATCTATATTCCTAACACAACTATCTACAATCAAATATTCACAACACACTACACAAAGATATATGTAAATATTCTTGATGATGCACCAACAACTTGGATGTGGGAGTCACAACAAGTTGTAATACTTCTTGTCTTGGAGAATAGAAGTATTCTTCTCTTGCACTTGAGAGGGTGATGTAAGAATCACTTTGAAACAAAGGATTATGTATTTATGATCAAAGGATTTGGGGAATAGAAATGGGGATCTAGAACAGAAAGTTTAGGAGTGCAAAAGGTGAGAAAATTCTGTGGGATGAACCAGTATTTATAGGAAAAAAAATACTGTTCTGGAGCGTGGCCGGTCCCCTTAATTAGGGGTCGGTCCCCTTAATAATTAAGGGGGCCGCCTAGGGAATTAAGGGGGCCGCCCCTCCAGAACGTTGGGTTTATTTGTCTCTTTGTGGGGAAGGTTTTTCTGGATTAGATTTGCCATTTTTGGTTGGAAATTTGAATTCATATATTTATAATGAATTAAACATATTCCTTTAATTCCAAAAATGTTTTGTAAAAGATATAAAATGTTTTGTGACATTTTATAAAAAGTCTATTGTTTAAGAAAATTGTTCCTTTGATCATAGAATGCAATAAACACTTTGTTTATTCATACCTTAAGTGATTTGGATGTAAAGACAAATGTTAAGCACTTAAAAACTTGTTTACGTCATAAGTTTTAGATTAATGAGTTTATGCTTTGTAATTATCAAAACATAGAGACATTGTTAATATGTTAACAATGTTTTTAGACATTATTAATTTATGTCAACAATCTCCCCCTTTTTGATGATTACAAAACCTTAAACTCTTTAAATCTAAAAATTAATTTTTATACAAGTATTAGAGTTTAACATTCACTTCTCCCCCTTTTTGTAAAATCAAAAAGGTTATGCCGACTAGCTTTGTAAATGAAGTTAGACGGGATAAAAGCTCCCCCTTGTTCGATGGCACCAAGGGATCGAGATATGGAATGCTCGCAAGAAAAATATTAGAAGCACAAGCATATATAGAAGAATATGCAATATACAAATAACAAGCATAGTAAACAAATATTAAGGATACATAACAATTAATTCAAAGTGATTATGTTAAAAGATCCTAATTTACCAAAGAGAGCCATCGGACTTGCTTGTAACAAAAGGTTGTTTGATTCGTATTTGAAAGTGAAAATCATAAGCATATGGTATGCTTAGATGGTTGATGATGGAGTGTTTGGAATGAGGATGGTTGAGTTAGGATAAGGTTGTTGGATTAATGGAGGTTGTTGGATTAATGGAGGTATATGTTCGGGTCATGAATGTTGGATAGTTTGGTGGTGGAGAGTTTGTAGCGGAAGAGGTTGATTGAGGTTTTGGATGTTGTTCAAGTGAGGGTATTGGATGTGATCTAGTGAGAAGATATTCAATCCAAGTGTTCATTGAATGCAGTGGTTTTTAGGAGAAAGACGCAACAAGGTCAATTGTTGACATGCTTCTCAAGTTGATTTATGTTGTGTGGTGATGAGGGTGATCTAGATGAAGGTGGATCCAAATTGCGTTGAGCAAGATGTAAGGCTAAAAGAGCACTAAGCTCATGGGCTTCTTTTAGCGCCTCAACGAACTTCAAGTGTTCGAAGGAAGGTGATGGTGGTGGAGCATGATAGTTGTCTTGGGTAATGGTTTGAACATGCAACATAGGAATGGCATGTGAAGTTGTAGGATGTGGTGGTGATACTCTTGGTGGTGGAGACATGTTTGAGCTTGGGTAATCATGAAAACATGATATGGGTGGAAGAGATCCTTCATGAGTAGATGGTGTTTTTGTTGGATGAGCAACATGTAAAGTGTTGGTAATGAGGTTGGGATTATTGTTTTGGGATTGTGCATGCTCATCATAAGAAGGAGCATTAGTCGAAGCACGAATGGATGATTTGTTGTTAAATGGATCATTTGTGTGAGAGTGAGGTTTAGGTGTTGGTTGATTATGAACAACATCGCTTGAGTTGTGAAAAGATTATGAGGTTTGAGTGTAATGTAGAAGGATATGGGTGAGTAAAGGTTTTTGATATGTAATGTTGGTGAGAAGGAAAGTGAGGTGTTAGGTAAGTAATGTTTGAAAACATAGGAGGAATTTGGTGTTGGATGTTTGACAACGTCATTTGATTTGACGGAATTTTAAAGGAAGTTAGGCTTTCTTCTCCAAACAAGTTTCTTGGTGGTTTTGGTTTAATGGGAGAGGAAATGATGAGATGAGTGGAGATTGAGAGGAATGAGAGTGTTTATAATGTAGGATTGGTGGGATCAAGGATGGATAAACATTGATGGAAGGTTTAGGATAAAATAGGTTTGTGAATTTTGGGAAGTGTAGGATGAAATGGGCAAAAAAATAGAAAAGGGAAACAACACCTTCGACCATCAGATGGCCGGTCCCCTTAATTGGAGGCCGGTACCCTTAATAATTAAGGGGGCCGCCTTATGATTTAAGGGGGCCGCCCATCTGGTGATTCCCAGATTGCCAGAAGAGGGTTTTTGGTAGTGAATTGCAGAAAGGTTGTGTTTTTGGTTTCAAACAAGTCCAACTCTTTGAGGCAATTAAGCATATACTAATTATGTAGGCAATTATGTAGCCAAAGCATGTTAACCAAAGAGATTAAGTAAACAAGCAATTTCATCTAGCATGCAAACATACTCATCAAGCAAGTAAAATATAAGTGCTAGGAAACAATAAGCAACATCAAGTATTTCATAACTACATAACAATGAGGATTAATCCTAATGTGTATCAATGTGCAATAAGTGGGTAGTTATGATAGCATGTATTTCTAGACTTGTTACAAACAAAGTCTTAATGAACAAACCATGGTCCTCTTGATTTGAATTAGTTCACTTATAAGTGTCATTTATATAAATATAGATGACAAATATGAGATCACCATGCATGATTTTAAAAGAGACGTTTTTAGCATTATTCAACAATGTTTGAAAGTAAGTTTTCACTTGGATGTGAGAGTTATTTGAATAAAATAGATTGGGTTTTTACTTCAAAATGTGTGAATGAACGGTAAAGAATATTTTCCCAATCTTTAGTTTTGATCAAAACAAAATTGTAGATATTGATAGTGAAAACATGTTATTTAAAAGTGGGATAGTTATTTGAAAGACTATTTTCCAAAATGTGAGGTTTTTGCATATTTTTAGAGGTATTAGATTTTTGACAACAAATATCATAAATCAAATATTTTAAAAAATGTTTATTAAAGATCTCATGCTCAAGAGGATTGGTTAAGCCTATTATTATCTCATGCTATCGTTTCTACATATCCTATGATCCTAAAGGAAATGAAGACGATAATTTATATGTTAGATGCGAGAGTGTTGAATGGGGTATAACCTAACATCTATAGTTCCTTTGTTTTCGCACGCTTATCTGACTTAATGCCATAGTCTACGAGAGCTTGTTTCATCCATAGTTTTCTTACGCGAGGGATCTAATCCTACTTCTATATTAACGATTGATCCACTTAACTCATTTCACTTCATCACCATGAGTTTCCTAATAGTGGATATAGAAGATTTCCATTTTCTATTTTGTTCGGCAATGAACAATTTTATCTTAATCCTAGGAAAGTCGACCAATGATGTTTCTAGGTTATAAGAATATAATCAATTATGTACTAAGCATTAATCTAACTAATCATTTATCTAAGCATGCAAATTATAGTGATGAACTTAAAAGAAACGCGTACCTTTTAGTCTTCAATGGAATATCTTCAAGCACTTCAAGTGACCATGTTGACTTATAGAAGTCATTTGTAGATGCTATTCCAACTTCTTCCAAGATTGACAATTTAGCCACTTGGTCCCCATTGTCTCATTGGTCCAAAGTTGTTTGGTCCAAACATATTTAACATTTGGCAAGGATGCATGTATGGTGGTAATATTTCCCAAGGATTGTAACTTGGTTGATAATTCCACATTTGATTTCTAGTGTTATTGTAATATTGTCTATTTAGATTTCTTCTAGGTTGAGATGTTTTAGATCTTGGATGATGATTTTTAGGTTTTCTTGGTGGTGGAGTTTTAGATCTAAATTTAGGTTTAGAGGATCCTACTTCGGTCTTTAAGGATGGTTTATAAAAAGTTTTTACTTTTTCATCATTCGCAATGGGTATTTTTCTATCTTTTGTAAGTATATACTTAGGATTTGATTCTAATGATTTTTGTTTACTAGATTCACATTCAAACTTTATACTTTTATTTTCACTAGTTGAAACATTAGTTGAAGTTAATCCTAGACCAGTTTTATCTCCCGAAGTTTCTTGAGCACTTAGTATTTTCTTAAGTGGGTTATTACTATTTTTAAACCTGTCAAGTTTGAAAATTTCATCTTTAAGTTTTTCGTTTTCATTTTTAACCTCTAAGCAAGTTTTACATTTTACAAAAACTTCTTTTCCTTTTTCCAAATGTTGTAGTTTAATTTTTAATTCGAGTACTTCATTTTCTAATTGATTATTAATATGTTTTAGTGACTTATTTTTAGCTATAACCTTTTGACCTAATTTGCATAACCTATTATATTCACTATCTAGGTCTTTTTCATCTAATGATAAATTTTCGTCACTAAAGTATTCGGTTTCGGAACGTACCTCGCTTGATGTCTTAGCCATAAGACACTTTTCTTCATTTGTGGTTTCTTTCTTGTCCTCATCGCTATCACTCCAAGCACCTCCAATAAACGCCTTTTGATTTTGATCTCTTGACATCATTGGACACTTTCCGATGAGATGATTTGGATTGCCACATTTAAAACACTTCCTTTCATTATATGGTTGCCTAATGTATCTTCCTCGTCTTTTGAAGAATTTCTTGAAGTTTCGTACTGCCATAGCATACTCTTCATCGTCACTTTTGGAGGTTGAGCATTCTTCGTCACTAGAGTCCTTTTTAGCTTTCAACGCAATTGATTTGCTTTGCTCCCTTTTTCCTTTGACCATCTCGGAGTCTTTCTTTATTATTTCTTCGTAGACCTTTAAGTTACCGATCAATTCGTCAAGTTGTAGAGTTGACAAATTCTTTGATTCTTCAATAGCCGTGACTTTAGCTCGCCATTTTGGATGAAGAGCCCTAAGAAATTTCCTGACAAAATTCTTACTAGAAAAATTCTCATCAAGTGCTTTTAGACTTGTGATAATAGTGTTAAACCTAGCAAAAGCATTATCAATTGATTCCTCTTCCGGAATCATAAATTGCTCATATTGTTGCATAAGTAGATCTATTTTGTTATCCTTGACTTGACTATTACCTTGGTGAGTTATTAGTAAAGAATTCCAAATTTCTTTTGCGGTTTCACACATAAAGATCCTTTCGTATTCTTTACATGGTAACGCATTGTAAATAACCATTTTTGCTTCATTGTTTTTAGAAAGTCTTCTTTTTAAATCATCATTTTGTTTTTCAAAAGGTACTATTTCATCTTTATTTGTTTCGGGATTATTTTGAGTAGGTAAAAAATCACCATTAGTAATAACATGCCAAAGATCTAGATCCTTTGATTTCACATAAGTTTCAAATCGATTTTTCCAATATAAAAATCCATCACTTTCAAATAGTTGTGGTCTTTGCATAGATTGCCCTTCTAAATATTTTTCAGATTCCATAGATCGTTACAAGTTTTAAAATACAATATATTTTAAAAATCTTGCTAGACGTGGCTCTGGTACCAATTGTGGAAAACTAGAAGGGGGGTTGAATAGTTTTACGTCTTTTTAATTTTATTTTGAAAACTTAGTTTAGTTTTAAAACCTTGTTTGCTTTTAAAACTTTGATTCAATCTTATGTGAACTCAAATCTTGAACAATATGAACAAGTATATCTAAGTATAAACAATAATAATAATGTATGCTAAGTATGTGAAATCAACACATGCATAATATAAACAATTGTAGCTATATACGAGAGATAAGTACGTAATCGTTTATTTTATAATCCTTAGTTATATTTTGTATGAAAACTATACTTGATCGAAATGATCAATTGTATGTATGTAACCTTTTTAGTTTGATTGTAAAAACTTTGTTTTGTGACTAAAACTTTCGTTTGATCTTTAAGTAAAATCAATACTAGCACTATATGAGCAACTATATATATATGTCTACGTCTACAAAAGTAATAACGATATAAGCAAGATAATAAGTAAGATATGGAAAGATCTAACCGCGAGACAAAGGATTTATAGTGGTTCAGCTACAAGGACACCTTCCTTGCCCTACTCCACTCCTCGAGTCACCTACTCGAGAGTTTTCTTCACTATATCAACAAGCTCCCTTATGGCGGAGAAAACCTTACACACCTTGGCTTACACAAGTTAACGACACTAAGCTAAATGTCGAGTTCTAATCGTAGCTAGAACCAATCTCACACCAAATATCACACCACGTGATCTTCACACCTTAATCACACCTTCACACCTTCTTCAAGACTTCACATCGTCTTCACACCTTGTCAATCTTCACACCTTCTTCACAACTACTTCACACCAATCCACTACACACCTATCTTCACAACTACTTCACACCAGTCTACTACACACCTATCTTCACAACTACTTCACACCAACTATCTTTACTACAATCAACTAGCCAATCACACTATCTATATTCCTAACACAACTATCTACAATCAAATATTCACAACACACTACACAAAGATATATGTAAATATTCTTGATGATGCACCAACAACTTGGATGTGGAGGTCACAACAAGTTGTAATACTTCTTGTCTTGGAGAATAGAAGTATTCTTCTCTTGCACTTGAGAGGGTGATGTAAGAATCACTTTGAAACAAAGGATTATGTATTTATGATCAAAGGATTTGGAGAATAGAAATGGGGATCTAGAACAGAAAGTTTAGGAGTGCAAAAGGTGAGAAAATTCTGTGGGATGAACCAGTATTTATAGGAAAAAAAATACTGTTCTGGAGCGTGGCCAGTCCCCTTAATTAGGGGCCGGTCCCCTTAATAATTAAGGGGGCCACCTAGGGAATTAAGGGGGCCGCCCGTCCAGAACGTTGGGTTTATTTGTCTCTTTGTGTGGAAGGTTTTTCTGGATTAGATTTGCCATTTTTGGTTGGAAATTTGAATTCATATATTTATAATGAATTAAACATATTCCTTTAATTCCAAAAATGTTTTGTAAAAGATATAAAATGTTTTGTGACATTTTATAAAAAGTCTATTGTTTAAGAAAATTGTTCCTTTGATCATAGAATGCAATAAACACTTTGTTTATTCATACCTTAAGTGATTTGGATGTAAAGACAAATGTAAAGCACTTAAAAACTTGTTTACGTCATAAGTTTTAGATTAATGAGTTTATGCTTTGTAATTATCAAAACATAGAGACATTGTTAATATGTTAACAATGTTTTTAGACATTATTAATTTATGTCAACAAATAACTATTACAAGATTAGTGCAAGAAATCAACAGAATTGGCAGAATTTAGAAAAAAACGATTTAGTTTGGTTAGGGTTTCTTGTTTTTTTTTTCGTTTCCCCCCCCCCCCCCTAAAGTGTTAAAAACACCAAAAAAATCATAAACAACAAAACAAATGGTGAAGTTAAATTACTTCGGTTTCCTTAAGATCACAACCTACACAGGTGGTAAACGGAAGTTCTGACATTAAATTGCGAACTGAAGAGAGATCCATTCTTCTCTCCCGCCATCCTGCGATTAATTTTAAAGAAAATAATTTCAGTTAATGAATCGATACCAAAAATATTTCCAAAAAGTTTTTTTCACACACACCGCCCCAAAAAGCCAAAAACATTTTGTTTTTATGTTAATAATAATTACATAAAATACACTGTCGAAAACCAAGGCTGAATACCTACCAACTGGGGGTACGAACATTAATAAGTTCCCAAACTAAAGATTAAAACTTGCCTTTGTATCCTTGTGATTGGTGTACCTTTTTCAAAGAAGCCAGTCATACTGTGATTATTGGTTTAAGTTCCCTGTTGTTTTGCCTCGGTCTTGTTTTAATTGACATTGTTTTTAGTGCATGCGCACTCGTTCACAAACAAAGCGTGATCGTCAAAGAAACGTACCTGAGTTACGTACATTTATTGAAGAACCAAAAATATAAATGGACGATGGGCCCCCACCACCCCCACGTGACCCTCCCAAGGATGAGACAACTCCTGATTCCCGAACGATGGAGGAGTTGTGTCAGCCCACCATGCACGGGAGAGGTGGACCTATTGCACCACTCACTATTGAGGCCACGGACTTTGGCCTCAAGCATCACATGATTCAGCAAGTCCAAAATTTGTGTCAATTTCACGGATTGCCGGGTGACGATGCTAACAAGCATCTCGATAAATTTTTAATCGTCACCCAAAGCATGAAACAAAATGGCGTCACCGAAGACGACCTTCGTTTATATCTCTTCCCCTATTCTCTCACTCATCATGCTACTGCCTGGTTCGATCGTCTTCCTAAGAATTCGATCCACACTTTTGATGAGATGGTTACCAAATTATTAGCTAAATACTTTCCACCATCCATGGTAACTAAGCTGAGAAATGATATTAACAACTTCAGACAGCTTCTTGACGAGTCCTTATTTGAGGCGTGGGAACGCTATAAGCTTGCAATTGATCCATGTCCCAATCATAATATGCTTATACCTTCTACAATGGTTTGACACTTCGTCACCGTGACACCATCAATGCTGCTGCTGGGGGCAACTTTATGAAAAGGACCCCTGAAGAGTGCTATGATTTAATCGAAAACATGACTGCCCATCACAATTTCTGGGATTCCTCAGTCGAGAGGAATGACTCACGTAAATCCGTCACTCCAGCAAACAATGATATAGCTTTCCTTGCTAAAAAACTTGATGATTTGTCCACTGCAGTTTTACGTATCCATAAGTCTAATCAAAATAATCACGTCAAAGTTGTCAACCCAAGTTGTGAAACTTGTGGTGGTCCCCACTCGAACACTGAGTGCCCAGCCTCCAGTGGCTTCGCTCATGAAAACGTGTACGCAGCTCAAGGTTCCTATAATGCGGGAGGTAATTCCTACCAACCTCAAGGGGACCGTAACCTTTTGAGCTATCGTTCCAATAACTACCTTGGACCACCCGGGTTTAATCAGTCTCAAAATCAGAATCAAAACTGGAATCAAAATTTTAATCAAAATCAAAACCGAATGAACCAAGGTTTTCAAAACCAAGGGAATTTCCATTCCAGTCACAATCAGGCTTTTCAAAACTAAGGAAATTTTAACCGTAATCAAGGTCATGGTAATTTTAATCAGGGTAATAATTTCCAACAGGATAATTTTCAACAAGGAAACAATTTTCATGGTAATAATAATCAAAATCAAGGGAATTTTCAAAACAACCGTGCTCAAAATGTTCCTAACCAAAATCAAGCCGTTGTTCCAACTGGACCATCGTCCGATGAGTTGTTGAAACAGTTCATGAAATCCCAAGAAGAAATGAATAAATTGTTGGTCAGCCAGATCTCAGAACTCAAGAAGTCTTTAAATGATCGACCCTCGGGCTCAGGTACACTACCAAGCAACACGATTGCTAACCCAATGGGCGATGTTAAGGCCATCACAACCCGGAAAGGAGTTTCTAATGACGGACCCACGGCTCCGTCTACCTCTTCTCCTATTCAGGTAGAGGAATGTGAAACTGAGGCTACAACAGATACGGTACTTCCTACTAACAACGGAGGTACCAATGACATCCCCCCTCCAGTTATCCCGGTCCTGATCCGCAAGACAAGGGTCGTATTTGAACCTCCCGAGACTCCTGTTGAAAATTCAAAACCAAACCCGAAACCTTCGATTCCGTATCCTTCACGTTTGCAAGATCAAAAACTCCGCGAAAAAGCAAATCATCAAATGGAAAAATTCTTTCAAATTTTTCAAGATCTTTACTTTGATATCAGCTTCGCGGATGCTATCCTCTTCATGCCCAAATTTGCATCCACAATCAAAAAATTGTTGAGTAACAAGGAAAAACTGTTCGAGATTGCAAAAACTCCCCTCAATGAAAACTGCTCTGCGGTTTTGTTGAAACAGCTTCCCAAAAAGCTGGGAGATCCCGGAAAATTTCTCGTTCCATGTATTTTCCCGGGAATGGTTGAATGTTATGCCTTGGCCGATCTTGGTCCCAGCATCAACTCGATGCCTCATTCAGTGTGGAAGAAACTATCTCTTCCGGAACTCACTCCCACCTGCATGACTCTTGAGCTTGGAGACCGTTCAATATCTCGTCCCCTCGGTATTGCCGAGGATGTATTTGTCAAAGTGTGAAAGTTCCATTTTCCAGCAGACTTTGTGATTGTTGATTTTGATGCAGATCCAAGGGTCCCTCTCATTCTTGGACGAGGATTCCTTAGGACGGGTCGTGCTCTGATCGATGTATTCAATGAGGAAATCACATTACGTGTTGGTTCTGAAGCCATAACTTTTAACCTTGACCAAACCTCGAGATATTCCTCGAACTATGATTCCAAATCTGTTAACCGCATCGATGTCATCGATGTTGCAACCGAGGAGTACTCTCAAGAAATTCTTGGTTTCACAGATGATTCTTTGACTGGCAATCCCACTCCCTCCTCTCATCCCATAATTGCTAATTCTACTCCTTCCATCACTCTGTTTGAGGGAAGTGACTTCGTCTTGGAGGAAATAAAGGCCTTTCTCCGAAGTGACTCAATTCCCGAAGGAATTCATAACCAAGAGTGTTGATCCCAGTTGAGCAAACGATCTTATATAGAAGTTGACTTGTATTAAACACTTAAGCTAGAATGCGGAATATAAAAGCTTAACTTAAGAAGAACAATTCACTATCAACACTTCAATATTATTAATACGGCACTCGACAATGCTAGGGTTTTACAACCTTGAAGTGTAAACAAAAACTAAACAATACGTACTCAATCTAACCCTAAGATCCTCCTTTTATAGGCCAAGGAGTCCTACTAGGTTTACAATAACTTTCTATGCAAGATAAGAATATCCTAGACGTATAATATATACACACAATCTATTCTATAATTATCTACTTCGAATACATGCTTATCACATTAGCAGTAGATTCCTTTAGCAGCATTTTCCCTTAGCAGCACTTTGACATCAGCAGCAGAATCATTTACCTTAGCAGCAGTTTCATCACAGCAGCAGTTTCACTCAGCAGCAAAATCCAAAACCCAACAATCCTCCCCTAAACTTAATATTTATTATTAAATCATTAAGTTTCTTTAAAACACAATCATACACTAGGAGGATGCTTCCAAACACTCAAGTCTTGAGATGTCTGTTGACCAAGTATCTTCTTATACTTTGACAGCAAATTAAATGCCTGATCATCAATATCATAGTCTTTCTGCAAGTTGAGTAATCCAGCACCAATAACCACCTGATTGACAGTATTCCAGTGTCTTACCACTGGGTAATCCTTTTCAGCTAGCATATACAAAGTAATTGGTCCAATTTCCAAAACATGAACTCCAGAATCTTAAAAGAGTCTCCATTTTCTTACTTTGTATCCTACTATCTCTGTCCATTCAGAATCATCCATTGAAGGTTCATACATAAGTTTTAGAGCTCTCCAGAGAACATTATCAGCCATAGTCTTAATGTAATCAAGATTCTCTGTTTCATACTTTTTACCATTAAACTTTTCAGCTCCAAACTTTGCCTTATATAACTTCCACAAATCATCAACATCCTCTCTATCAAAGTAATATAGCATCTGCTGAAATCTAAGAAACCTGTGAGACTTTCCATCAGATCTCTCAACATCATGAAATGCTCCTATTTTAGTATCATATCCTGTAGTTACTTTGATAATAGGATATTTGATTCCTATTGGTGTGGCATCAACTACTTCAGGTTCCTCCATCTTACCAACCATAGTAAGACCCTTCAATTGTTCCTTTAAATGCTCAGGAGGAATATGATCATAATCATTCTTGAACTCATCTCCTTCTAGCTTAGAACTGCTTTCTTCTCCTGTTTTCCTCTTCTTCTTTGCAAAGGATTTATGAACAATACCTTTTCTTTTACCACTTTGAATAGAAGAAGTTGTCTTATCTGCACTAACATCGAGCTGCTTAACACTATCTGCCTCTTGAACATGCTCTACTTCAGCCACTTTTTCAGGTACCAACTTTTTATTCATCTGAGCAATATGTTCCAAATCTTCAGCACAACCCATAGGATAGAAGGTATCTGTTTGTCTTTTAGCTTGTTGATACAGATCAAAAACCTGTTGATCAGACTTAGGTTTTAACTGCACCAATTTCCAACCCTTCATATTCTTCAGGTATCTTTCTTGCTCTCTTCTTTGTTTCAATGGAGTTGGACCCCTGAGTACCCTTTTCTTTATTCTAGTAGCAGCATCTTCTTTCTTTTTCTTAGCAGTGAACTCTCTTATCCAAGATTGCACATCAAAAGTAGGAACCTCTTTTTCTTCAATCTTAATCAGCTTGGAGAGTTCAATATCAGCATCTATTCTTATCTTCTCATCAACCCATTCCGCATACCTCCTTAAATCTTTTGTTTCCTTTTAAACCCTTGCCTTTTCCTCCTGAACCAACTGTTGTTCTTCTTGATCAATCAATTCTTGTTCTTTCAATGCAACAGCTGTATCATGTTCAACTTGTAATTCCTTGGGCCACATATGAAAAGGTATTTCAGAGTAATCAAACCCCTTATACATCCACTTAGGATCTTCAACTTGCTTGCCCTTACCTTTATCAGTAGATGATGATATAATCTTCTTTGGTTGAGCAGCAGGTTCTCTGATTACAACTCCTTTTAGAGGTATTCTTGGTGTTGATGATGTGATTGTGGTTGTTGGTTGTTGTGGTAGTGATTGAGTTGATAGTGGTGTTAGTTTTGAAGATGATTCAGATGGAACTTCAGTAGTCTTCTTACTTAACAAAACCATAGCCTCAGCAGCAGCATTGTCACTAGACCCAACAACAGAGTCTTGTGCATCAGCAGAATTTACTTTTCCACTAGCAGCAGGATCAGCAAAATCCTTAGCAGTAGAGTCATGAGCAGCAGCAGAGTCATCAATCTTGTTAGCAATAGCAGCATTTTCAAGCTCTTTAACCATAGAATCACCCAAAGTCATTAAGGCTTCACCCATCAACCCTGTTGCCTTCACTAGTTGCTCAGGCTCCAAAGTCTTAAGTTTTTCCACCACTTTTTCTTGAGTAGCAATCACCTTTTCCATTACAACCTCATTTCCTGATTTATCAGCAATCATAAAGTTTTCAGCATCCTGAGGACTTTCCACTTCCATATCCTCAACCTCTGGAACCTCCCCTGAAACCGTTCCAACATCCATATCCTGAGCACCATCAACTTTCATCAAATTAGCCTCCCTTGAACCCATTGTTTCTTCATTCCTCCCCTGTTTGGAAGCATCCTCTTCCAAATGAGTAGAGAGTTCAGGTGAACTTATAACTTGAGAAGTGCCCACTTTCTTCAATCTTTTCGAGGAGGTTGAAGATCTTGATTTCCTAAAGTTCTTAATCTGTTTTTGCAATTTGGTGATGAGCTTGGCTTGACCATCAACAACAGTAGAGAGACTAAGAACTTTATCTTCCAATGTAGTACACTTCACCTCCAAGTTGGTACAAGTAACCGTCAATTCCTGAATGAGTTTCATAGTAGTCTCAGCACTTCGACCTGTGTAACCTGGTCCGAGAGGTGAATCATGGACATTGTCATCATGTACAACATTTTCCGTCAATACATTTGTCACTGGCCTGTCCTCATCACTTCGACCTGTGTGACCTGGTCCGAGAGGTGAATCTTGGGACATAAACTCAGTATCAAACCTGGTTTGATCATCTGAGCCCCCTATATTTTCCATTTGGCTAGGGTTACCATCCTGAGAATTAGATTCAGCAGAATCCTTTTCTCTAGATGTTGCCTTGGTTTGGGTCTTAATCATGTTATCACTGTCCTGCTCTGCTGCTAAGCTAGAAGCAGTAGTGACAGCCCTTGCCAACATATCCCCTCCATCAACTAGGACAGCCTCATCTGGTACAGCCATACTAACACTATCCTGAGGTAGATCAGTGTTCTTTTTGGTTTTCCTACGGGTATAGTGTATTTTGGGTTGTGTAGCAGATGCAGTAAAATTGGGTGTGTGATGGGAATCAGTGGGATTTCCTGATCGTTCACCCTGAATATTTTGCACAAGTTGCACCATAGAAGGTGTAAGATTTGTATGTGTGCCTGAAAAACCTTTTCCATGCTTAATCAAGAAAGTAAAAGTTTTGGAAACCAATTTTGGAGCATCATAAGTAGCAGTATGTGATCTGAAATTTGTAAGTTGGTTTTCAATAAAGAGCTGGATAAATCTTAGATAAAGCAAATAAGAACCAGACTCTTTAAAACTTTTAACAATCCCCTCCAAGATCATATTTGAAAAATTGAATGGATGACCTTTGCTTAGGCATACCATTGCAGAAGCAATAGTAGTACTAAACTCATGCCACCCAGAAGTTTTAGGACTCAAACAATGAAGGAGAAGGTGTACCAAAAACTTGTATTGAGGACAGAGGAGAGCTTTTTGAAATTTTAAATTAGTATGCTTTCCCTCATATCCCAAATCTTTTAAACCCTGAAATATAGCAGAATTGGCAAGACAAGTGGTCTCTGTTTCATCATCTAAGAGAAGAGTTTCCCTTATAGATGATTCAGTTACACGAACCTTTTGACCATCTACTATAGCACTGACATATTTTTCCTCATTCATAGTTTTGACTTTAGCAGTAAGCCAAAACTGTTTGATGTAGGAAATAAATATTGTAGGATTCACAGTTAATGCATACCTAAGAGAAGTAGCATTCAAGAATTTTACCATGTCTGTGAAACCTTCAGGAACCAACTCTTCATCTAGAATAACCACACTATTGTGCTGCTCTGCAGGTACGTGTACAATCCATGAATTAGGGTTACGAGAAATTTGGGGATAATTGACTTTGAGAATAATGGAGTGTTAGGGTTTGTGAGAACTTCAATTTGGAGCGTGTAAAAACCAATTATGAAGATTAATTAAGTTTTAAACTGATTCAAAAAAGTTACACATTCCACTCTCTCACTTACAACTGTAGCAGCATAACTATGTCATCCACAACTACCAGCAGAATGAAACAACTAGCAGCAGAGTGAATTTAAGCCAGCAGCAGAGTTGACTAATCAGATTTTTTCAAAAAGTCAAGAACCCTCAACAATAAATGCACTTGATACTCCGTAATCCCTATAAACACGGACTAAATCTTTCCCTAATTCAACACGATCAAACCCTAATTTCAATCAATAACCAAATCAAATCTCAATCACCCAAATCAAATCTCAATCACCATGAAATCTTCCCCCGAAATCATCAACATATCATCCGATTCTTCTTCTGAGGATGAAACACCTTTTGAAACTTATGTTCCTCCCTTCCGTCCTCCTCACAACGGATGTAGAACCAAGGAACAAGCACGCAAGAAGATGCACGATCTCCCTGTTTTCAAAGATCTTTTACACTTGAATCAAACCCCAAGCACTTCTAGGGGTAAAGAGGTGATGTCCCCCAAGTCTCCATCATCTTCAGAATCATCAGAAGACCCTGCTTGGATCCCTATTAGACCACCATCTCCAATGGAGCTTGTTTCCCCGTTCATCTGTACTTCATCTGATGAGGATGAGCCACACAACAATCCACCTTCCACTCCTGAAAGACCACAATCCTCAAGGCCAAGACCCAAGACATCAGCCAAGGCAAGAAAGGCAAACCCTCCTCTTCCTAAGGAGAGAAAGATTGTACTTGGGCTTCCATGCCCTAGAAATTGATGTTTGAAGTCTTTTAATTTTAGCTTGTTGTGTAGCAGTCTTTTGTTGTTTCTGAATTGATGAGGATGTACTCAGTTTGAATGTACTCTTTTGATGATCAATGATAGTTGCTTATTTTCTGTTTGTTAACTTGCAAATCATCAATTTTAGCTTTTCCTGCAAAATGTTAGTCCAAACACCACAAAGCATACAAAAATATATACTAGCAGTAGAGTAAAATAGCAGCAGAGTACATTCCAACTTAATCATATGCTTCTTAAGAAATAGCAGAAACAGATGAACAAACAGCACAGTACCTTTACACACTTTACAAAAACAATAAGTGATAATACTTTCAAAGATTAATCATACCAATGTTTGCAATTAAGAATTGAAATCTCCCCACATCAAAGTGTTTAGTGAGAAGATCAGCAACATTGTTATCAGTATGAATTTTGACAATTTGAATTAACTTCTTTTCATAGCAATCCCTTATGAAATGATGTCTTATCTCAATATGTTTTGTTTTAGAATGAAAAACAGCATTTTTAATTATGCAAAGTGTGCTATTGTTATCAATATGAATTTTGGTGTTCATGAAATTGTACCCATAATCCAGTAGTTGATTTTGCATCCAAAGCACTTGACCACAGCAACTTGAAGCAGCCACATACTCAGCTTCAGTTGTAGAATTTGCAACCATTGTCTGTTGTTTGCATTGCCAGACACCAATCTGTTTCCAAGAAATTGACAACCTCCAGTTGTAGACTTTCTATCCAAGCAAGCACCAGCATAGTCACTGTCTGAATATGCCACCAAATCAAAAGGTGAATCCTTAGGATACCATAGGCCCAATTTAGGTTGATGCCTTAGATACCTAAAAATCCTCTTCACTGTATTGAGATGTGAATCTTTGGGACATACTTGGAATCTTGAACAGGCATATACAACAAACATAATATCAGGCCTTGATGCTATAAGATACATCAATGAGCCTATCATGGACCTGTACAAGTGAACATCTACTTCTTTTCCATTTTCATCCTTCAACAAAGGTTTGTTGGTATCCATGGTTATCTTAGCAGGCTTAGCATCTTCAAATCCAAACTTCTTCAAAATGGCATTAACATAATTATCCTGACTAAAAAATATGCCATCTTTCTTTTGTACCACTTGTAGTCCCAAGAAGAAGTTGAGTTCTCCCATTGAACTCATTGCAAATTTATCCTTCATAAGCTTCTCAAAATCAACACACATAGCCCTGTTTGTAGAACCAAAGATGATGTCATCTACATAGATTTGAACCAGCAAAATATCATCTTTTTATCTTTTGAGAAACAAAGTCTTGTCAATCTTTCCTCTACTGAACCCAGAGTCTAACAAATATGTTGACAAGGTATCATACCAAGCTCTAGGAGCTTGATGTAAACCATACATTGCTCTATTCACCTTGTAAACTTTGTCAGGATAATCAGGGTCCTCAAAACCTGATGGTTGAGACACATAAACTTCTTCTGTAATGGTCCTATAAAGGAAAGCACTCTTTACATCCATCTAATACACCACAAAATCTTTGAATGATGCATAAGCCAAGAATAGTCTAATGGCTTCTATTCTTGCCACTGGTGCAAATACCTCATCATAGTCAAGTCCCTCTTGTTGTGTGTATCCTTGAGCTACTAACCTAGCTTTAGTTCTGATGACTATTCCTCTTTCATCTCTTTTACATCTGAAAACCCATTTGGTGCCAATCACTCTTTTTCCATTTCGCAAATCAACCAAAGTCCATACCTCTTGAAGTTTGAATTGCAGAAGCTCATCTTGCATTGCTTCCACCCAACTTGCTTCTTGTAAGGCTTTGTAAGTGTTCTTGGGTTCAATTTGAGATAGAAAACAGGCAAACAAGCAATTTTGTAGATCTTTGTGACTGTTTCTTTGATGCAGAGATCTTGCAAAGAAACTTTGATGTTGAAGATCTTTGAGCTCTTTAGTCATTTTTCTTGTTTGTACAGATGATTAAGGATTACTAAGAATTTGTTCTTTTGGATGATCGTTATGAACTCTTGTAGTAGTAGTGGGACTAACAGGAATATTGAGTTCCAAATTAGTATAATCTACTTTAGCTCCAAATAGTTTACCATCAAGAGCTTCATGATCTGTGTCATCATAGATATTCTCTAGAGGAGGCATATTTGGATCATCAGGATAGTTTGAATCAACAAAAGGTCTATCCTGAGTGTCCAAAGAAGGAAACTATGATGTAGAAGCAGAGTTAATAGGCTTAGCAGTAGAATTGATTGAAGAAGTAGTTGCTTGTTTTGGTCTAGCAGTAGAGTCTTCTGAGTGAGTAGTAGAGTCTTCTGGCCTTATAGGAGAATCATCAACAACTACTTTTGGACTTTTCTGCATCAATAGGAGTTTCAACATCTGCTTCAGCTTCCTTAGGTTTCTCTGGAGTAACATCATCTTCTTGTATATCTTGATCTTTCTGTAAAGTTAAGAAAGTAGGACCAACCTTCAGTTTTTCAATCAAAACAATGTCTTCTTGTGGTTTGTTAGTGTCAACACTAGCAATAACAGGTACGTAATTCATTGTCTTGGTCAGAATATCAACATCAAACATCCATTCAGGTCCTTTTCCTTCAGCATTAGATGTGTTCTCACTAAACTTGATATGCAAATTCTCCTCCACATGTTTGGTTCTCTTGTTATATACCCTGAAAGCTTTACTATGTACAGAGTAACCAACCAAATTTCCTTCATCAGCTTTCTCTTCAAACTTGCCTAACTGATCCTTAGTATTCAAAATAGTGACAGGACATCCAAATGGCTTGAGAAAATCAATCAATGGTTTCTTCCCATGTAAAAGCTCATATGGAGTTTTGTTGTGAGGCTTCACTACCTTACTCCTATTTTGCAAAAAACATGCAGTGTTTACAGCTTCAGCCCAAAAAGGTATAGGTAGTTTAGAATCAGATAACATTGTTCTTGTAGCCTCAATAAGTGTCCTATTTCTTCTCTCTGCAACACCATTCTGTTGTGGAGTTCTTGCAACACTGTACTGTCTTAAAATTCCTTTTCCCACGTAGAATTGATTCATCACACTATTCTTGAACTCAGTACCATTGTCACATCTGATAATTTTAACTTTGTGGTTGTGCAGGTTTTCAATTCTTGTAATGAATTCCTTAAGTATCTCTGGGGTTTCATCTTTAGTGGCTAAGAAGAACACCCAAGTAAACCTGCTGAAGTCATCTGTGACAACTAGGCAATATGACTTCTTGTTTAAACTTTTTACAAAAACAGGCCCAAATAAATCCATGTGAAGTAAATGCAAGGGCTCTGTATTTGTGTTCACTGTCTTAGACTTGAATGAAACTCTGTGTTGTTTACCCCTTTGACAGGCAACACAAGTCTCACAATTTTCAAACAACTTTGTGGGCATGCCTCTCACAAGATTTCCTTTTACCAACTTATTCATTGTCTTGTAGTTCAGGTGCCCAAGTTTTCTATGCCATAATTTGGACTCATCAATAGTGGCTTTTGCAATCATCTTTTGGGAACAATGTTCTTAATTTGGTCACTGTATATATATTTTCATTTCTAGGGACCTTCAATAGCACAAATTTATCATTTGGCAACTGAAAATCAGGAGAAAGGATCATACATTCAGTGTCTGTAAAAAGAACAAAATTCCTTTTGTCACACATTTGTGAGATACTAAAGAGGTTAAACTTAAGCCCTTTCACAAGAAACACCTTCTGAAAGTCCAAATTCCCTATTCTTAAAGTGGATCTACCAACAATCTTTCCACCTTTTGGATCATTCCCAAAAGCAACGTAACCACCTTCAAAAGCCTTAAAATCTTCAAGCTGAGACTCATCCCCTGTCATATGTCCAGAGCATCCACTATCAACTATAACCATATCTTTAAGATCATCCAGTAGATTACCCTGCACATGAAAATAGAGAAATTAGTTTCTCTTGGGGACCCAAGCCATTACTGACTTGGATCTGCCTTGTGCATCAACATAGTTAAATTTCTTTAAATCACTTGATGCACTGCTGTTTTTGGAAACATTGTGTGTAACAGTTGCTTTTGGTTTCCAAACCCAACAAATTGAGGCCTTATCAGCATAAAAATGATTTCCAACAACTGTATTTGATAAAACTTTTGGCCCAGAATTAGAAAGTTTTGTACTAGCAGCAGATTGCTTACTAGCAGCAGAATGCTTACTAGCAGTAGAGCCAGCAACAGAACCAGTTGTAGTTTTAAAAGCACAATTTGATTTAGCAGCATAAATGGATCTAGTTGCACCAGATCTTAACAACACAGCCCTAGGAATCATATTTCTATTAGGATGAGGGTGAGTATTCTGATTAACATATTTGTGATTCACCCTAGAATATTGATTCCAAACAGGTTTCTTGTGGTCAGGACAACTATTAATCAAATGTTCAATGCTACACACTTATAACAAGCCTTTTTCTTCAATTGAAACTCACCACCTAATTTGTTTGAAACTAGGTTATTAAAGTGTCTCTGATTTCCCCTAGGCTTATTATTGAAACCATTCATTCTTTCTCTAGAAATCTCATTATATTCAACCAGTTTCCTAGAGATAGCCTTACCTAACACAGGTCTCACAAACTTCACCTGTTCAATTTTAGGTTCAACTTTGGTAGGAATTTCTTCCTTTGCAACACTTTGTTCTAGTTCAACCTGTTCTTGTTTCTCATCACTATCTGAGTACCAATCTTCAATAATGGGTGCATCAGAAAATTTTCTACTCTCTACCTTAGGTGTTTCTAAGACACTTGTACTAGACTCACCTATTGGTTTTTCAATGTTCAGCTCACTCATAAAGGACAATTCTTTTCCTGGTGGAGCAAAGGCACTCTTAGCAGGAGGAGCAACCTTATTATAACCTATTCCACTTCCTTTCCTCATGATGGTACTCTCAATGGATTTATTAACCAAATCAGAAGCATATTGTTGTTTGTTCACTCTTACTATATGTTTTTCTTTTTCAGCAAGAGCTGCATCCCTATCTCTTTCTGCTTCTTCTAATTTATTCTTAAGAAACTCAATTTCACTGTTTTTCTTAAAAATTTCAACATCTTGTTGGTTAATTCTATCTACATATTCTAGCTCACACTCTTTTAAGTACTCAAGTCTTCTTTCAACATTTTGAATACCTACTTTGTAACCTAGGTTATCAAGTTTTAGGTTTTCAACTTCTCTAATTAGACTCTCATTCCTAGACTTAAGTTCTTTTACAGTGTTAGCACAAGACTTAAAAGAACACACAGATAAATCAGAATCATTAGATACCTCAGAGTCAGATCCAGAAGATGATGATGCATAGGCCATCAGTGCAAAGTTATGCACATTAGGTTTGACTTGAGCCACCAAGGAATAGTTTGGTTCTTCATCAGCCAAATCACTCCAATCATACTCTCCCAATCCATCACAAGATACCAATGCGGTAGTGGTATTCTTTGTTTCTTCAGTCTTCTTTAATGCTTCAGCATTTTTCTTTGGAGCTCTACACTCTCTGGCAAAGTGACCCTTCCTGTTGCAGTTGTAGTACTCTATCTTTGACTTATCAAAGCCAACATTCTCTTTAGGTCTGTACTTGATTTCTCTTCCAGTTCTCTTCAAGAATTTTCTTGCCCTTATGGTCAACATGGCCATTTGCCATTTAAGATCCATCTCTTCAAGATCGTCAGGATCAAGGTGATCCAAATCTTGATTAATAGCCTGTGACCTTATACTAGTAGTTAGGTCAGCCAAGAATGCACACAAAGCAATATCACTGGTGGAATTATTATCATTAGAACTAGCAGCAGATCCATCAGCAGTAGATACTCCATAAGCAGTAGAGTGAGATTCTTTTGACCCTTTTGACTTTGAAGATACAAAGGCAAGATTTTGTGTACCAAAAGATGAAGTAGATGAAGAAGTCAACTCTGGTTCATACAATCTTAAGTTGTTATAGAGACTTTCCAACTTCATGGTTTCAAAGTCAGGCTTATTCCTCCAAACAACAGTGTGCATACTCCATTCAGGTGCAAGACTTCTGAGAAACTTGAGATTTACATCTTCTTGTGAAACCACATAGCCAACAAGCTTTAAATGACTGACAAGTTGATTGAGCCTGTTGTAAGTGCCATTAATCTTCTCTCCACTTTCAGCAGTAAAGTTCTCAAACTGATGCTTCAACATGTTTTTCCTTGACTTCTTTGTAGCATCATTCCCTCCAAACCTGAATTCAACAGCATCCATCAAGTTTTTTGCAGTCTCACAGCTATCAAAGTCTAACTGAAATTCATTAGGTATTCCCATTAAGAGAATACTGTGTGCCTTGATCTCCATCTTCCTCACTGAGTTCTCTTCAGCAGACTTGATTGGTATCTCTTTACCATCAGGACCTTTCTTTGGTAAAGAATCACCATTGATAATCACATTCCACATGTTAAAGTCAATCATGCGAATGTACTGTCGGATTCTCATCTTCCACAGCTCATATTCTCCAGGGTTGAGCATGGGAACCTTTGAAGCAGTCACCATATGTGTGTCATCACCCATCTTTAGCAGTTGATTAGGAACAGCAAACTTGCAAGGAACAGTTTTTTCTTGATTAGAACTTCTAGATCACAAGCTCTGATACCACTTGTTGATCCCAGTTGAGCAAACGATCTTATATAGAAGTTGACTTGTATTAAACACTTAAGCTAGAATGTGGAATATAAGAGCTTAACTTAAGAAGAACAATTTACTATCAACACTTCAATATTATTAATACGAGCTCTCGACAATGCTAGGGTTTTACAACCTTGAAGTGTAAACAAAAACTAAACAATACGTACTCAATCTAACCCTAGGATCCTCCTTTTATAGGCCAAGGAGTCCTACTAGGTTTACAATAACTTTCTATGCAAGATAACAATATTCTAGACGTATAATATATACACACAATCTATTCTACAATTATCTACTTCGAATACATGCTTATCACATTAGCAGTAGATTCCTTTAGTAGCATTTTCCCTTAGCAGCACTTTGACATCAGCAGCAGAATCATTTACCTTAGCAGCAGATTCATCACAGCAGCAGTTTCACTCAGCAGCAGAATCCAAAACCTAACAAAGAGATTGACCCGGAAAGGGATATACTTCTCCTTGAGAAGTTGCTCAATCAAGATCCCTCCCCCCCCCCCCTCCCGTTCTTTCACATACACTTCATAAGAAGGAAATCAAAAATGTTGAGAAAAATGATGATTTCCCCGAGGTCGAACTTAAGGACTTGCCTCCCCATCTTGAATACACATTCCTTGAGGGTAATGATAAATTACCCATCATTATTGCAAATGATTTAAAAGATGAGGAGAAAACTGCTCTCATAAAGGTCTTGAAATCTCACAAGCAAGCAATTGCTTAGAAACTCTCCGATATCAATGGTATTAACCCTGAATTCTGTACTCACAAAATCCTAATAGAGGATGATTTCAAACTGGCAGTTCAACAACAGACACGGGTTAATCCCAAAATTCATGAAGTTATCAAACAATAAGTTCTTAAACTTCTTGATGCCGGATTAATTTACCCTATCTCTGACAGTCCTTGGGTTAGCCCAATTCATTGCGTTCCAAAAAAGGGTGGCATAACTATTGTCACAAATGAAGAAAACGAGTTGCTTCCAACTCAATTGGTTACGGGATGGCGTGTGTGCATTGACTATCGTAAGTTAAATGATGTCACCCATAAAGACCACTTTCCTCTACCCTTCATGGACCAGATGCTCGTGAGATTAGCGGGAAACGAGTACTATTGTTTCCTCGATGGTTTCTCGGGACACTTTCAGATTCCCATTGATCCACAGGATCAAGAAAAGACCACTTTCACGTGCCCCTACGGAACTTTTGCTTATCTACGTATGCCTTTCGGCTTATGTAATGCTCCAGGCATGTTCCAAAGGTGCATCATGGCCATATTCCACGATATGATCGGGAAAACTATGGAGGTCTTTATAGATGACTTCTCGGTCATTGGGGTTTCGTTCCAATCTTGTCTCTCCTATTTAGAAAACATGCTTAAACGTTGCAAAGAAACGAATCTATGTCTAAATTGAGAGAATAGTCACTTTATGGTCAAAGAGGGCATTGTCCTCGGCCATAAAATTTCCAAAAGTGGGATTGAGGTTGATAGAGCCAAAGTTGATGTAATAGCTAAACTGCCTCGTCCCACTACTATCAAAGGTTTTAGAAGCTTTCTGGGTCATGCCGGTTTTTATCATAGATTCATTCAAGACTTTTGAAAAATAGCCCGCCCTATGACCCATCTTCTTGAAAAAGATGCTCCTTTAATCTTTTCACCCGAGTGCATCAAAGCTTTTCAAATCTTGAAGAAGAAGCTTACAGAGGCACTGATTCTTGTTGCCCTCGATTGGGACCTGCCTTTTGAACTTATGTGCGATGCAAGTGATTTTGCTATAGGTGCATTCCTGGGGCAACATAAAACCAAACACTTCCAGCCTATACATTATGCCAGCAAAACTATGATTGAAGCTCAAACTCACTATACCACTACGGAAAAAGAACTCTTAGCCGTGGTATATGCTTTCGAGAAGTTTCGGCCATACCTTATCTTGACAAAGTGCATAGTGTATACAGACCACTCGGCTCTGAAATATCTCTTTGCTAAACAAAATGCAAAGCCGAGATTGCTCCGATGGGTTCTGCTCCTGCAAGAATTTGATATCATTATCTGTAATAAAAAAGGAGTTGAGAACCTAGCGGCTGATAATCTATCACGACTAGAGAACCCTCACCAAGATGTCCTCGAGAAAAAGTGTTGATATAAATAATGCGTAAAAACGTTATTAATATTTCTCGATATCCCTATGTTTTGACGATCACAAAATGTAAAATCATTAAATGTAAAATCGTTACGTAAACAAGTATTTAGTGACAAAATATCATTACATCCAACTAAATCACTTAAGGTATGAATAAACAATTGCCTAATACATTTTATGATCAAAGGAAGGTTTATTTACTAATTACAAATTATATAAAATGGTATAAACATTTTATATATTTAGAAAAACACTTTTGGTAATTAAAAGAAAATGTTTAATTCATAATAAATATATGAATTCAAATTTTTAACCAAAATCAGTTAAATCTACACCAAATAAACTTTCCCCAGAAAAGACAAAGACATTTACAGGTGGGCGGCCCCCTTAATTTTAAGGGGGCCGGCATACGCTCCTGTGTCAGAATCTTTTGCCTATAAATACTAGCTCAAATCTGTAATTTTTCCTCACCTTGTGCAATATAACTTTGTGTCCAAATCCTCTCAAATCATCTCTTTAAATTCTTTGATCATAAGATTATAAGTTCTTGTTTCAAGTGATCCAATCCCTCATCATTCAAAGTGCAAAAGAAGAATACTTCTTGAACATCTAGTTAAGAAGTATTGTAGATGTGTGAATATTGTTAGTAGTTGTGTAAATTACTTGTAAAGGTGTAGAAGTTTTGTAATTGGTAGATCTTTTGTTAGTGGTGTAGAGAAGTAGTGAAGTAGAAGTTGTGTTGTGAAGTAGAAGAAGTTGTGTTGTGAAGAAGAAGGTATGGTGTGAAGAAGTTATGAAATAGGTGTGTAGTGACTAGTGGTGTGAGATTGGTTCTTGCTACAATTAAAACTCGACATTTAGCTTAGTGTCGTTAATTGGTGTAAGAAAAAGTCATGTAAGGTTTCTCCGCCTAAAGGGAGTTCGTTGTGTTAGTGAAGAAAACTCTCGAGTAGGTGACTCGAGGAGTGGAGTAGGGCAAGGAAGGTGTCCTTGTAGTCGAACCACTATAAATCCTTTGTGTCTCGGTTTGATCCTTCCATCTCTCACTTATTATTTTATCTACATCATTTTTATTTACGTAGACATAGACATTTACATATTGTTGCATCTTATCACATTGTGCTAATATTGATTTCATGCAAAGATCAAGTTAAAAGTTCATTCACAAAAATAAAGCTTTTACAAACAACCTAAAAGGATATAATACATATATACACATATTCATGTTCAATTGATTATTTTGATCAACTATAGTATTCTAAGCAAAACTTTAATTGAAGTTATCTTTTGACAACCATTTTATAAATACAAATTGACGTAAAACTATTCAACCCACCCTTCTAGTTTTCCACAATTGGCATTAGAGCTACGTTAAACAAGGTTTTTAAAATATATTGTATTTTAAAAATTGAAATCGATCTATGGAAACGGAAAAATATTTAGAAGGGAATATGACACTTAAACCACCTTATTTTGAAAATGATAATTTTTGTGAATGGAAAAATCAATTTGAAAATTATGTGAAAACAATAGATCAAGATCTTTGGCACATCATTTCAATTGGTGATATTCAAACAAGAACAGATTTTTAAAATCAATACAATTACCCCCAAACAAAGATTGATAAAAATAATAAAGCCAAACTAATGATTTATAAAACTCTACAAAGAGTTGAATATGAAAGAGTATTATTTTGTAAAACGGAAAAATGATATTTGGAAATGTCATTTAAACTCTCACCAATGGAAATGTCGAGCCAAAGATGATAAACTTGATATTGCACAAGAATTAATTGTCCTAGAAAATTTAATAGACAAACATTTAGTTGAAGCAAATACAAGTGCTACTAGTTCAAATGTGGTCAATGAAGGTATCAATGACGAAGAATACATGAGCCAAATCCGAAGAAAGATCATAAATGAAACATGGAGCGACATGTACGGTGAAGAGGATCATTATATAGCATGTGAAGATTGTAAAGACACTAATGAGGTACAATCTAAAACCAAATATTTTTGCTATGATCAATTCATCTTAGAATTTTCAAAATTAGAAAACAACTTTAAACGTTTTTGCAATATAGACTCAAAAATAAAATTTAAAAATGAATCTTCAACATCTACAGAAGAAAATTTTGAAAAAGGAATAACTTTAGAAGATAAAATGTCTAAACTTGAAAGTAATATTGAAATTGATATTGAATGTAAAAAATGTCAAGACTTCAAATTAGAAATTAGAAAGGATAATGAAAAAGGAAAAATACTAGCTAAATTTGAAAATAGTTCCAAATCTCTACTATACTTACTTAATATTCAAAAGGCCTTTGATGACAAAACATGCTTAGGATTTAATGCTAATGATACTTCGACACATAAATCAAAGTAAATAAAGTTTGTATAACCTAGTGGAGAAATTTAAAAAGTTACTCTAGTTATAATAGCTGTTTATCTCTTGAGACAAGCAAGTCAATTATCATTGTGTGAAAACATATTGATAAGTAATTCTTGCACTTGTCATCAACATCCATACCACGTGCATTTTAAATGCAATGGATGTTGTAACTAACCATCTAGGACCTATGAGATTTTGGGTACCAAGTTGTTTTACATGTTAGGTGTCAAAATCACAAGGTTGGCACACTTGATTATACGTGAAGTTTGACGAACCATTAAGATATGCATTTAAACCTTCACGTAATTTTACTTCAAGAACTTGCTTGCGATTCTATGGTGTTGTCTTTTTATGCGTTCTTCATTGCTTTGCTTTCTCTCTACGGTCTTCTTGGGAATTCGTTGCTTCTTCTTCTCTCTTACTCGTAAGTCTTATTGAGTCAAATCAATTAAAGACGCAAGGTACGCTTTTCTATTGCATATTATAACTCTAACTTACAAGATTGTTAATCGTATGTTCTTGTGATGATTTTGGTTATTATAACTAACACTATGGATATATTCACTAAACCCCTTATGCATGAACCTTCTAACCACTTGCGTTTAGGATTAGGATTGATAGAGCATATTGCCAAAATTCTATTGCATTTTCATAAATTACTTATTGCATAAAATTCCTTTCTTTTCTTTTCTTCGACCTTGAGTCTAGGAATCTACTTCACACAAATATTGAAGTGTAGGAATTCTACATTGCATAAACATTTTTATAAAACCAAATCCATCTAAATAATTCTCACTTTTAAACAAATATTGTAAGTCTTTCATTACACATTTCTTCAAACTTCATCAAATTCTGATTATAATCACTATTAGGTTTATTTACTAATTACAAATTACATAAAATGGTATAAACATTTTATATATTTAGAAAAACACTTTCGGTAATTAAAAGAAAATGTTTAATTCATAATAAATATAAGAATTCAAAATTTTAACCAAAATCAGTTAAATCTACACCAAATAAACATTCCCCAGAAAAGACAAAGGAATCTGGTCGTTACAGGTGGGCGGCCCCCTTAATTTTAAGAGGGCCAGCCATGATTTAAGGGGGTCGTCATACGCTCATGTGTCAGAATCTTTTGCCTATAAATACTGGTTCAAATCTGTAATTTTTCCTCACCTTTTGCAATATAACTTTCTGTCCAAATCCTCTGAAATCATCTCTTTAAATCCTTCGATCGTAAGATTATAAGTTCTTGTTTCAAGTGATCCAATCCCTCATCATTCAAAGTGCAAGAGAAGAATACTTCTTGACATCTAGTTAAGAAGTATTGTAGATGTGTGAATATTGTTAGTAGTTGTGTAAATTACTTGTAAAGGTATAGAAGTTTTGTAATTGGTAGATCTAGGTTTGTTAGTGGTGTAGAGAAGTAGTGACGTAGAAGTTGTGTTGTGAAGTAGAAGAAGTTGTGTTGTAAAGAAGAAGTTGTGGTGTGAAGAAGTTGTGAAATAGGTGTGTAGTGACTACTGGTGTGAGATTGGTTCTAGCTACAATTAGAGCTCGACATTTAGCTTAGTGTCGTTAATTGGTGTAAGCAAAAGTCATGTAAGGTTTCTCCGCCAAAAGGGAGTTCATTGTGTTAGTGAAGAAAACTCTCGAGTAGGTGACTCAAGGAGTGGAGTAGAGCAAGGAAGGTGTCCTTGTAGCCGAACCACTATAAATCCTTTGTGTCTCGGTTTGATCCTTCCATCTCTCACTTATTATTTTATCTACATCATTCTTATTTACATAGACATAGACATTTACATATTGTTGCATCTTATCACATTGTGCTAATATTGATTTCATGCAAAGATCAAATTAAAAGTTCATTCACAAAAATAAAGCTTTTACAAACAACCTAAAAGGATATAATACATATATACACATATTCATGTTCAATTGATTATTTTGATCAACTACAGTTTTCTAAGCAAAACTTTAATTGAAGTTATCTTTTGACAACCATCTTATAAATACAAATTGACGTAAAACTATTCAACCCCCCCCCCCTTCTAGTTTTCCATAAAAAGGAAATAAATGAAACCTTTCCTCTCGAGACACTCAATGTGATCTCGACTCATGGTGATTCCACTACCCTATGGTTTGCAGACTTTGCAAATTAGCATGCGGGTAATTTCATTGTTAAAGGGATGACGTCCCAACAGAAGAAAAAGTTCTTCAAAGATGTTAATCACTACTTCTGGGATGATCCCTATCTGTTTAATATTTGTGCGGATCAAGTCATCCGGTGGTGTGTCCATGGCCAAGAAGCCATGGATATCCTCAAAGCTTGTCATGATGGACCCACGGGGGACATCATAGTCTAAACTACACCGCCAAAAAGGTGTTTGATTCCGGGTTCTACTGGCCCACGATCTACAAAGACGCCCATGAGTTTGTCAAAACCTGTTATGCTTATCAGCGTCACGGGAATATTTCTAAGAAGGATAAGATGCCTCAAAACACCATCCAAGTCTGTGAAATATTTGACATCTGGGGCATTGATTTTATGGGTCCATTCCCATCTTCACGATGGAATAAGTATATACTCGTGGCTATCGACTATTTGTCAAAATGGGTTGAAGCCAAAGCTTTACCCACCAATGACGCCCGAGTTGTTGTCAAATTTTTGAAAGCTCTTTTTGCCAGGTTCGGAACTCCGCGTGCCATAATCAGCGATCGTGGTACACACTTTTGCAATGATCAATTTGCAAGAGTCATGGAGAAATACGGTGTCACTCATCGTCTTTCCACTGCATACCAACCCCATACAAGTGGGCAGGTGGAGGTTTCCAATCGTGGCATTAAAAGAATTCTGTAGAGGACAGTAGGAGAAAACCAGGCCTCCTGGTCGGACAAACTAGATGATGCACTCTGGGCTTTCCGTACAGCTTACAAAACACCCATCGGGTGCACCCCATACTAGCTAGTTTATGGGAAAGCATGTCATCTACCGATCGAGCTAGAGCACAAAGCCTACTGGGCCTTGAAACATGCTAACTTCGACCTTAAGACAGCGGGTGATCACCGCAAGGTTCAATTAAATGAATTAAATGAACTTCGTGATCAGGCTTACGAGAATTCTTTGATCTACAAAGAAAAGACAAAGAAGATCCACGACTCAAAAATCAAGAACCGCGTTTTCAACGTTGGTGACAGAGTCTTTCTTTTTAACTCAAGATTGAAGATTTTCTCAGGCAAATTAAAAACCCGTTAGTCTGGGCCTTTCACAGTCACCAAAGTGTTTCCGTATGGAACCGTTGAGCTATCTCAACCCGACGGTCCCAACTTCAAAGTGAACGGTCATAGGTTGAAGCACTACTTTGGAGGGGACATACCACCCATGGTTGTCCCAAATCTCCAAACTTTCCCCACGAACCAATGAATTCAGGGATCGAGTCAAGCTAATGACTCGGTGAACAAAAACGTTAGCATGCACATGAGTTTTCACCCATGTTTCTGACTTCTTTCTTCTTTCTAATAAGTAACGGGAAGAGGGCAACCTATTCTGCATCTTTTGTCTTGTGAATGTTGTGTTTGTACAGGTAATTGTTCCCGAAGCATGAAGGCTCTCATGCTCGTATTTTTGTCGTTACTTCATAAAAAGCTTCATTGTTCAAGAAATCTTATATCCTTTACTAACGTTATCTTTTGGCATAATTAATAAATGGCCTTAGATACAACGTAGGATGACCCTCGCCTTTGAAACATTGAGGACAATGTTTAACTTTAGTCTGGGGGGGGTATCTTCGATTTGACTTGCACCTTTCATGTGATGTTTACTCATGCAACTCCGTTTTTCTAAAAAATCCAAAAAAAATGAAAAAATTTCATCAAAAAGTACCAAAAAATTGAAAAAATTTGAAAATTTTCTGCAAAAATATACTAAGTTTTGACACTTTGTTCTGACTTTCCGCTGGGTAGAGTAGGAATAGAAATTTTGACCTGACCGGGCACATTAAGCCCTAGCTGTTCCCTTAACTTTGTGAGGCTAAGCGTTCGCGAATTTCATTTCTTGAAGTAGTGACCATCCGATTACTAGATTAATTGACTGATTGCGCCAGCGAGCTAGTGTATGACTTGGTGACCATCTGTTATGCAAATAACGCGCCAGCGAGCCAAAAGTGCACTTGTACCATCCGTTAGTTGAAGCGTCAAAATATTCGTGCCAGCGAGCTACTAATATAGAGTTTGTTTAGAAGTTAGATGCAAAACATGGAGTAGTTGGTTCTCTTTAGAACTCATCGTAGGTACTTGTGGCTTTTTGCTCCCACAAAATTGTCTCACCTTATATCTGTAAAAATTATAATTAAAGACGTTATGTTCTGACAAAACTTAGTTCTTTATCTTTTTAAGAGAATCCTTGTTTTAAAAGTTGGGTACACATCAATGTATGAGGTCTTGATCTTAAACCTTTGAGTCCTCATTTCAGAGTAGAAATCCAAGTGAAAACTCCGTTATGTATGTAAATTCATCCATCACTCAAAAAAAATGTCTGTGTTATAAATAAGAGTGAGTTATGTGCTTAAATGTGAGACAAAAGTTGATGGCGCGTGAGGTGCATGTACAGGGTCCTAGACCAGATACATGAGGTGCACGTGTATTTCTCCTCAACTAATGTCTATGAGTCTACCCGAATCCAAACTTTTTGATATGGACCTCATTTTTAAAGAAGTGATTCTCAAGAAAAGATACAAAACTACTTAGCATCTTAATATGGTATCTTTATCGGACTAAAAATTATCGAAACGAGAAAATATGAAGAAATTCATCTCCCACCAAAAATAAAATAAATAGAGGAAAATAGGAAAATGGGAGCCAGAAGTTTTACACAAGTAACTTCCATGAGTAGTGTTAGCATCTAACTTGTAATTAAGTTATGACTTCGTTTTTACGTTTAGCATGGGAACTGGTGAAAAATCAGGAACGATGAATTCTATTCGTATGGACACTTTTGTGTTTTCTACTCTGTGACCCTAAACGTTATTGAAAAATGATGAAAGCCAAAACATCCCGTCACATAACAAGTGTAAAAAGTATGTAAATATTAGTGTAGGAGATAAAGCTGAAAAACGGAACGTTATCTGAAATAAATGATTTTCTACTCTCTTTTGAACATTTTGCTACTTCTTCAACATTAGTAGAAAGAGTCATGAAAGTCATTTATCTCGGAGGGCGTGAGATGATCCCACTGCGTGAGGACACGCCAATACCTTAGTCTGGGGGATTTGGTGTGTGCTTATTCACACACCTTTTTCTGTCCATTTTAAGACCAAAACAGACACAAACTAACCATAAATGCCAAAGATATTGTGTTTTTGTGTTTGTGAACGTGCAGGAACGGATAATTCAGAAATTGGCGTAAAACATGCCAAAAAGGACAAAAACGAGCACGAGTTTAGAAATCGTATCAAAAGCCAAAGCCGGGGAAGCAAATTACCACTTTTGAGCTCAGATTGTCAAAACAAACCTTGGAGAATCATCAAATGCCAAAAATAGTCCTTTGAGCAAAAGTTTACAAAATTGGCAGAAATGGTCCCTCAAGTTTGAAAATTGGCAGAATCAGTCCCTGAGAATTGGATTTTGGAAGAAAAAGTCAACACTGGTCCTTGGAGTTCAGAAATTGGCATGTTTGGTCCCTGGGTGAAAGTTTTGAAGAAATTACACATTTGGTCCCTGAAGTTTCAGAATTGGCATGTTTAGTCCCTGGAAAATTCAAAAATTGGAAAATCTCAAATATGGTCCTTGTACTATTCATACTTGGCAATAAAGGCCCTTTTGATAACTTTGGGATATTTACATGTCCAGCCCCTCAAAATCAAGAATTTACACCATTGGTCCTTGTAATATTACTAAAACCAAACGGACCCTTTTTGTATTAAAAACCAAGGTCCAAATCCAAACACAAACCAAATCCAGTCCACCCTTATTCCCTAATCCAGTCCACTCACCCATGCCCAAAAACCATAAGCCCAAAACCCTTACCCCTTTTAATACTACTCCTTCCCGGTCAAACCACCCTTTGACCTGCCTCTTCCCTCCCACCTCCACACCACTTGCCTGCACACATCACCTCACCCCCTCCCACCATCTCCACTTGTTCCACCGCCCAAGCCATCACATCCACCTAACAAAACAACCACCATTAATGCACCACCCCCTTGGCTACATTAGTGCAATTTGCACTATTTTATTTTTGGCGTCAAAATAGTTAAACAAACAAGATTGAATTTCTATCATCCAAGGGTTGGTTTTATTGCTGGGAAAGCTCAAAAGGGACCCACACAACCCTAAACATCATTATAAAAGGAAGAAGAAAGAGAAGAGAAGAGAGTGTAGTTTTTTAGTTCAAAATTAGTGTCGAATTAGTGTAATTTACTCTTTCAAGTGTAATTCTTAGCTTTAAAAGTTTGTATTCAGTGTTTTCAAGTGTAATCTCAACTCTTTTTCATATTCAATTGCAATTTTCAAGTTCCATTCAGTTTATGCTAATTTTTCCTCAAAATCCCTTAATTTCTGAATTGTTGCTTGTATTTGTTATTATGGACTCTTAGGCTAATATAAGCTCCTTATATAGCTTCTAAAAGCTATTAAAAACATAAAAAATAGTTTAGTAGTAAAAAAATCAAAAATAGAAAAAAATTCAGTGAAAAATAAAAAATCAAGAAAGAAGAAAGAAGAAAGTTGGAGCACTGTATATTTTGGATGGCAGTGGGTGAGAGGCTTTGTGGAAAGCCATTAGGTGTGTTCTTGGGTCCTGGTTCTTGGTTTTTAGCTGGAGTGCAAATCCTTCAATTTTACTATTTACTGTAGCATTGCTTATTATTGTTTAACTCTGTGTTTTTTATGCTTATTTAGTGTACTTTGGTTGAATTGTTGCTTAAAATTGCCTAGTTGTTCAGTGGGTTTCATTGTTGCATTATATCTCAATTTCACTGTCATTTTAGCATAGTGGTAATCTATAGGTATTAGTGGTTTAGGTTGTTGAATCTGTGTTCAAATCAGTCTACTATATCAACATAAGTGCTTTTGGTTCAGTTTCATGGTCCAAAACCATCCTTCTCTTTGAAAATCTCATTAACAACAGTTTTTAAGGTATGTTTGGATCAAAGGTTCTCTGTGAGTGTCAGTGAGTTGTTTTTGTTGCTTTTGGTTGTAGTAAGTCCTTTTAGGTGACACTAGGTCAGCTCAACAATAAAAACCATTGGTCAATAGTTAAAAAGTCAAATCCACCTTTGATCTCATTATCTTTTTCACTGTCAAGGTTTTAGGTTTCTAGATTCGTCACATTAGCTCATAGGTTGTTAGGATTGCTTAAAACCATCTTATTTTAGCTTATTATTACATATTCAGTCCATAAATCAGGATCAAACTTCACCTAGGTCAAACTTTCATCACAATTCAAAAATTCAAAATTTCACCCTTAAGTAGAAAACCACTTTTTCAAGGATTTTTCCTGATTTTTGAGCTTACATTCAAGCCTAAAGCTTTTCACAAGTTAAAATATACAAGCTCAAGTTTCAAAATCAATCATTGGATTATTTTTAGGATTTTTCTTTCAGCTTATTCAAGTGCTTGTTTAGACCTGCAGGGCAAAGTACTCCCTTGCACTAGGGTTTTTACCCAACCTTCCTTGGCTTATTCTGTCTTAACCAGTGGATCCCAGACCTTCATTTTTGCTTTTTGAATAGCTTGTTAGTGTAGCTTAATAGTTTTGAGCTTATTTTGGGCTTTAGGTCCTTTGCTCACAGCTTATTTGTGCCTTGTACTTACCCTGACCACAAACCTTACACTGAGTGACTTAGTGTACAAGCCTAACTTCCAAGCCCTCTTAAGTGCTTATTTGTGGGACCCAAGGCCTGAGCTTTGGCTTTTTGAAAAGCCCATAAGCTCAGCTTATTGAAGCAAGTTTCACTTTGGACCCTTGTTCACCCTTGTGGGCCCCACAAGGCCTGCAAGTTACCATTTTTGGCCTGTTAAGTGTTCAGGTTTTGGCTATTAGCTTATTTTCCCATTACAGCTTATCCATTGTTCTTATTTCTTTCTTTTTACTTATTTCAAGTTAGTTTCACCTGTGGTAGCTTATTTAACTCTGTGGTACCTTATTGTAGCTTAATAATAACTTTTTCATAAATCACAGAATCCTAATAAGCTAAATACCAAAACTGTTAAGCACTTAGCTTTCCATACTGCTTATTTTTTATTTCCAAAAGTTTTGTCTTTTTAAAAGTTGCTTATAATCAGTATACAAACAGTTATGTAAAAGAAAAATCACAAAATGACAAATTTAAAAGAAGTGATAGCTTCTATTTAAGCCATTTGGCTTATTGCTCAGCTTATTTAAAAAGCAAATTTCCATTCTATATTTTTATTAAGTTTCTAATATATTAAAATAATTTAGGAAAAATTTTCATAATTTTCTAAATTAATTTAGTATTTATAATAATTAATTTAAGTTTAATTAGTTTTAATTAAAAAGCCAAATATTAATTTTCCTTCTGCTTATTAATAAGCAATAGTAGCTTTTTATATTTTTCCTAGGTTCTATAATCAGTAAAGTATTTTGAGAAAAAAAATTCGGAATTTTCACTGTTTTTTAGTATTTTTCATAATTTAATAAGTTTAAATAGATTTTAATTAATAAACAAGTAAATAATTAGTAAATTAGTTTAAAAATAATTTTTATAAACTTTTTATAATTTTTTAGGATACTTGTGATGGTTAATTAGTTTTATAAAAAAATTCGTATTTTTCTAAGTCATTTTAGTATTTTCTTAAATTTAAATTAGATATAAAATAGTTTTAATTATTTATTAAATAGTTTAAATTAGTTTTTAATTAATAATAAATAATAAAATAATCAAATAAATAATTTTCTTTTTAATTAAATTTTCTTTTGATATTAAGTTTGTAAAAGTTTCATTTTCACCCCCTGTGGTTTAAAATTGTTCAAAACTCACCTTTTTACCTGTTTGTAACCGTTTTTTATTTGTAATTTTATTTACGTTTGTTTATATCTGTAATTCTGTTATTTTTAATACTGTTTCATTATCTTAATATCAATCAATCAGTAGTGTAATAAAATCCAAATCATTATCTGTTACTGTTCCCAAATCACTGATTCCCATAAACGTTTCCAAAACACAATTTCAATCTCGTTGGGACTTATTGACCCGGGGATTTCCATGTACTTCCATGGATTATATATCTTGCACTTTCTCTCAGGTTTGACTAGTTGACCACACTTGGTTGACTGGTTAATTTGGGAGGAGTCAGGTCTCGAGAGTAGTTTGTCTTATGTAAGACTTCAGGCTCAAAGCCTAAGCCATCAGGCTTAACATACTCAGACCCCAACAGGTCTTGCAGGGTACAGGAAATAAATCTAGGGTATGACATGAGTTTTTGCCTTGATTTCCCACCCAGCTTAACAATGAGGTCCCTGAAGATTATTTCTCCAAGGTCAATTTTTATACCCTCCAAGAGACAATACACTATCATTGCTTGAGTAGTGTTGAGTTGCTCAGTGGAAGATTTGTTTCCCCCAAGGACCTGAATGACAAAGGTCATAAGGATCCTCCAGGGGGCAGAGAACCAGGTCTTGATGATAGGGGCTTTGGATAGGAGGGCTCCTAGGGTCACATCAGGATGTTGTTTATAATATGGCCCTAGTTCTAGCAATATTACCTTCACTTCCTCATCCTTTGGTTGAGCAGCAAAGTTCTCGATGTAATCAAAGCCATTGGCTTTGATAAAGGTTTTGTAGTTGAGAGTCAGGTACTTTGTGCCATTCTTCACTAAGAAACTGATGGTCGCATCTTTAGGTACATCAGGGTTTTCCACCACTATTGTACACCATAATTCCCTCAAATAATCATGGTAGATGATAGAGGGTTTTGTGAATGCGGTGGAGAGAAAACAGTTTTGGAGGTACTTCACCAAATCCTTGTAATTAGGAAACCCTTCAGGGTAGGCAAAGTTCCCTACCACATTTTTTTTGGAAAGGTCTACGCTCTCCATTTGGTATTCCACATTGGGAGCGTATGTGATAGCTTTGGAAGAAGCCATTAGTGTTAGAAAATAGGTCTGGCTTTTGGAAAAAGGTTTTGGTCAAGAGATAAAACACACATAGCTTTAAGAGAAAAATTTGCATGAGTTTTTCTAAGTAATGAAAACCTGTGTGTGTTTTTCTTTTTGGGGTTATTTATAGGAGAGGGAATTAAGGTTGCAAGTGTTGCGGATATCAAACGGTTGACAATTAATTTGATTGGGTGTTATAAAAATGGTTTGATATCCGCATTTAATGCCACGTTTCCCATCAACCCTATTTTTTCGCAACATGATCAGATGAACAGTTGCGTGGCTCTGCAAAAGATACTTTTGCAGAGTGATGTCACCACATATAATATCAAAGATATTACATGTGAGTGAGAGCATTTAATGCTAAATGGGATTGGTAAGGTAGGTATGGGGGCCCAAGACATGGATGTCAGTAGTGTAAGTAACATATATTCCTATATTTAATAGAAATTCAGTTACCAACCTAGGACATTTACTAACTAAGTATTTAGAGCATTTAGTTGAGTATTCAATGCCATTTGATGTCTTGAGCCCCCTGAATGACTTTTCATTCAGTCAGTTGATGTTCAGGAAGGATGATCAGTGAGTAAGATGATTGGTACATCACTGAGGAATGGGTTTGTTTAGGGACCTCGGAGAGTTTACATCAGGTTGGAACAATTTTTAATCAGTTGCATGATTCAGTGTCTAACATGCCCAATTCTGCTTTCAGTCTGGTGAAAGTGGGTTCATCCAATGGTTTTGGAAAGATATCAGCTAACTGATACTCAGTGGGGATGAAATGTAATTCAATTTCTCTATTCATGATGTGGTCCCTGTTGGTTAATTGCTGTTTGAGTGTTCCCAGATTAGGTTTAAGATAATCAATAGCACCGGATATTCACTTGAAATCGTGTTATCACTTTCAATAGAAACTATTCGACCCTATGCCTGGGTTACACGAATATCTCTATGGGATAAGACCAAGTGATGTTCTTGTTTTAGGCACAAATCAAGAACAGAATTGTATTTAAGTGTTTAAGGTTTGTGGTGATGATCGTATCCATGCATAATATAATGACCTCTATTTATAATAGAGAATACTCAAACCCTAGCCGATGGAATTATGTATAATTAACGGCCCATTAACTATAACATAATACTTTCCATAATAGTAGGAATCAGTGGTTATCAGTGGAAACAATAACACTAGCAGTGGTAATGTTAACACTATCAGTGGTAATAATAACACTAGCAGTAGAATCGACTAGCAGCAGAATCCACTGTCACAGAATCCACTAGCAGAAGATTCATACTAACAGCAGAATCAATACTAGCATAACCACTATTGAGTCAGGGGATTTAGTGACCAAATGGGTGTACACTCCGTACCTCCAAACCCATTACCAGGTGTGAACTAATCCCTCAAGTGCACTAAATTTTCCAACAGTCCCTGATGAAGTGATATCTTATGTCGATGTGTTTGGTTCTTTGATAAAGCATAGGGTTGTTGAAGATGGCTATGGCACTTGTGTTATCACAAAAGATGGGTAACCATCTTGTACTGAATGCCATAGTCACTCAGTTGACTCTTCATCCAAAGTACATTTGCACAACACCCTGCAACAGCCACATATTTAGCTTCAGCTGAGGACATGGCCACTGATTGTTGCTTCTTTGTACTTCAACACACAAGTTTTCCACCAAGGAATTGACAAGATCCTGAGGTACTTTTTCTATCCATATTACAGCCTGCATAGTCTAAATTAGTGTACCCTTTGAGATCAAACCCTCAGCATTTTGGGTAATACAAACCAAGGTTTGGTGTACCCTTTAGGTATCTGATAATTCTCTTGACAGCAGTGAGATGAGATTCTTTTGGATCAGATTGATATCTAGCAAATAGGCAGACTGAGAATTGGATATCAGGCCTTGAGGCAAGTAAGTACATCAGGAACCCTATCATTCCTCTATATAGGGTTTGATTTTCTGATTTACTAGTGAGGTCAGTGCCAAGGTTGTTAGGAGGAACCATAGGAGTCTTTATAGAAGAGCAGTCAATGAGCTCATACTTCTTTAGTAGGTTCCTAATGTATTTTTCTTGACAAATGGATATGCCTTTGTCAGTCTGTTTGATTTGAAGCCCAAGAAAATAAGTGAGTTCACCCATCATGCTCATTTCAAACTTAGTGGTCATCAGTTTTTTAAACTATTTGCAAAGTTTGTAACTTTTTGAGCCAAAGATGATGTCATCAACATATACTTGAACAAGGATGACATCACTTTTTGTTCTATAGATGAATAGGGTGTTGTCAATTCTTCCTCTAACAAACTTGTTTTGGATCAGGAAGGCTGAAAGAGTTTCATACCATGTCCTGGGTGCTTGTTTTAGTCCATAAAGGGCCTTGTTAAGCTTGCAGACATGGTTAGGAAATTCACTACTTTCAAAGCCAGGAGGTTGTTGCACATAAACATCTTCTTTAATGTTTCCATTCAGGAATGCACTTTTTACATCCATTTGGTAAACTTTAAAGTTCATGTATGTTGCATAGGCTAGGAAGATCCTTATGGCTTCCATTCTAGCAACAGGTGCAAAGGTTTCCTCATAATCAATACCTTCCTATTGATTGTATCCTTTAGCAACAAGTCTTGCCTTGTTTTTTGTCACTGTACCACACTCTTTTGCACCTTGTGATCTCTTTTGCTAGTCCCAGCTACCATTTCCCTTAAAAACTAAACTGATTTTAGAATCCAACATTACAATTTCAAATTAATTCCACTTCTAAACATGTTTTCATCCTATATAATCCCCATGCATGTTGAATTCTCATTCCATCATCCTCAACCTTCATCAAACATCATCTTATTATCATGTCATCACCAAGAACCACCTATTCAAACAATGCCAAGAAACAAAAACTTGTCATTATTCCACCAAAACAACTATTCATTGATCTTACAAATGAAGACAACACCACCCCATCACCACCACCTCAATGCTCATCTCCTAGTGCACCAAATGCACCCTCCAAAACAACATCAACAAATGGAAACTCTACTTCCTCCATACCATCCACTTCATCCATAAATGACTACATAAACACCCACTTATCTCCTCCAACAATTGATCAACCATCACAACCTATCAATGAAAACACAACTCTTGCACTTACTCTCTCATTATCACCATTAACACCTCTTGATGCACACTTCTTATCATCCCCAATCAATCCACCAACCTATAACCCCATCCCATGGAGCCTACTTGAAGCTCATGGAGACACTTGCCTTTGTTGCATCCACAACCGAACAATTGTGTTCGGACTAAGAGATGAAATGCAATACATGTTTTCTCACATTGAAAACTTGTTGCATCAACCACCAACAACAAACACAACTCCTCCACCACCATCAACAAACACTCCCCCTCCATCACCATCTCCATGTTCACCATCCATTCCTCCCAATTAAACATGCTTGGTGTCTTACAAATAAAATTATTTTAAACCATTTTGGATGGCAAGCTCTAGAGAGGACTCTCATGATTGAGCTTTGGTTTATTATTTAAGTGATGATTGTAAGCCTTTAAGGCTTTTGTTAGTTGCATTACTTCTTATGTTTGTTAATGTAATGCTTGATGTATCTTTTTAACTTTATTAATGTTATGGTTATGTTTAGTCACTACTCTTGCATGCTATATACATATATATGTTGCTTGTCCACTAAATATTTTTTCAAGATATCCATATCTCGATTTCTTTTTTACCTCAAAATGAGTGGGAGTATACTTCAAGGGGGAGCTTCTATAAAATCGGGATAACCTTTTTGATGCTAACAAAAAGGGGGAGAAGTGATATAAACTCACAAGAATACTTGTATATATACTAATTTTCGATTAATGAGTTTAGATTTTGTAATCATCAAAAAGGGGGAGATTGTTGACATGAATAATGTATGAAAACGTTATTTATATTTTTCGATATCTATATATTTTGACGATCACAAAATGTAAACTCATCAAACGTAAGATTACTACGTAAACAAGTATTAAGCTAGTTTATATCACTATATCCAACTTAATCACTTAAGGTATGGATAAACAAGTGTTTAATACATCTCATGATCAAAGGGGTATTTAATTAACTAACAAAAAGTTTATTTAATTATATAAACATATTATATATATTTAAAAAAAACTTTTGATAATAAAGAAAAATGTTTTAATCATACTAAATATATGATTTCAAATTTTTAACCAAAATCAGTTAGTTTTTCACCAAATAAACTTTCCCCACTAAAAAACAAAAATTCTGGCTGTTACAGCTGGGTGGCCCACTTAATTATAAGGGGCGGTCCCCTTAATTTTAAGGGGGCCGGCCTAGAATTAAGGGGACCGGCCAGGCTCCTGTGTCAGAAATTGTCAGAATTCTTCTCCTATAAATACCACCTTAATTCTGGAATTTTGCCTCACCTTTTACACGAAATTTTCAGATCTCAAACCCTCTAAACATCCTCTAAAACCCTTTGATTATTTGTATATTAATCCTTGTTTCAAGTGATTCAATCCCTTCTCATCCATCCTCATCCAAAGTGCAAAAGAAGAACACTCCTTCTACAACTAAGTTCAAGAAGTATTGAAGAGTAGTTGTGCATTGTGTATATATATATTTGTGAAGTTGTGTTGTGTATGTAATAAGTTGTTTAGAAGAAATAGAAGTTGTGTAGAAAGTAGAAGTTGATTAGTAGTGAAGTAGTGTAGTTGTGAAGAAGATAGGTGTGTAGTAGATTGAAGTGAAGAAGATAGGTGTGTAGTAGATTGGTGTGAAGAAGAAAGGTGTGAAGAAGATAGGTGTGAAGTAAATAGGTGTGAAGAAGTTGTGTAGAAGTTGTGATCAAGTTGTGACGTTGTTGTGGTGTGTAAATTGGTGTGTAAGGTTTTCTCCGCCATAAGGGAGTTTGTTGACATAGTGAAGAAAACTCTCGAGTAGGTGACTCGGGGAGTGGAGTAGGAACGAGGAAGGTGACCTTGTAGCCGAACCACTATAAATTCTTGTGTTGTGGTTTGATCTCTCAAACTCTTTTCATTACTTACTTACTTACCTTGCTATATTAGCTTAGTTAGTTAGTTACTATATAATTGTTCATATAGTGCAAGTATTGAGATCACATAAACTAGAATCGAAGTTTTTAAAACAAACTTGTTTTTATAAATTTTAAAAGGACGTAAAACTATTCAACCCCCCCCCCCTTCTAGTTTTCCACAATTGGTATCAGGAGCCACGTCTTGCAAGATCATTAAAATATATTGTATTTTAAAACTTGTAACGATCTATGGAATCAGAAAAATATTTAGAAGGGCAATCTATGCAAAGACCACCACTATTTGAAAGTGATGGATTTTTATATTGGAAAAATCGATTCGAAACTTATGTGAAATCAAAAGATCTAGATCTTTGGCATGTTATTACCAATGGTGACTTTTTACCTATTCAAAATAACCCCGAAACTAAGAAAGATGAAATCGCACCTTTTGAAAAACAAAATGATGATTTAAAAAGAAAATTTGCTAAAAATAATGAAGCAAAAATGGTTATTTACAATGCGCTACCACGTAAAGAGTACGAAAGGATCTTTATGTGTGAAACCGCAAAAGAAATTTGGAACTCTTTATTAATAACTCACCAAGGTAATAATCAAGTCAAAGATAATAAAATAGATCTACTTGTTAAACAATATGAGCAATTCACGATTCCTGAAGAGGAATGAATTGATAATGCTTTTGCTAGATTTAACACTATCATCACAAGTTTAAAAGCACTTGATGAGAATTTTTCTAGTAAGAATTTTGTTAGAAAGTTTCTTAGAGCTCTTCACCCAAAATGGCGAGCTAAAGTGACGGCTATTGAAGAATCAAAGAATTTGTCAACACTACAACTTGATGAATTAATTGGAAATTTGAAAGTCTACGAAGCAATTATAAAGAAGGACTCCGAAATGGTTAAAGGAAAACGAGAGCAAAGCAAGTCAATCGCCTTGAAAGCTAGAAAGGAATCCAACAACGAAAATAGCTCATCTTCCGAAAGCGATGACAAAGAATATGCCATGGCCGTAAGAGATTTCAAGAAATTCTTCAAAAGGCGAGGAAGATTCGTTAGACAACCACACGATGAAAGGAGAGCACCTCAAAAGAATAATGATGACAAGTATAGCAAGAATGAGAGAAAGTGTTTCAAGTGTGGTGATCCGAATCACCTCATTGGAAAATGTCCAATGATGACAAGAGATCAAAATCAAAGAGCATTTGTTGGAGGAGCTTGGAGTGATAGCGGTGAAGATGAGAAAGAAACAACAAAAGAAGAAAAGTGTCTCATGGCTAAGACATCAAGTGAGGTACGCTCCGAAACCAAATACTTTAAAGATGAAAATTAATCATTAGATGAAAAAGATTTAGATAGTGAATACAATAGATTATGCAAACTAGGACAACACGTAATTGCTAAAAACAAATCACTAAAATACATAAAAAACCAATTAGAAAATGAAGTACTAGAACTAAAAATTAAAATACATTAACTTGAAAAAGGTAAAGAAATTGTTGAAAAATGTAAATCATGCCAAGAGCTTAAAAGTGAAAACAACAAACTTAGGGAAGAAATTTGCAAACTTGATAAATTTGAAAATAGTAGTAACTCACTTAGTAAAATCATAAGTATTCAAAGAGTATCCGGAGATAAAACCGGTTTAGGATTTAACTCAACTGAAGGTTCAACAAGTGAAATTGAAAATGTTAAATTTGAAAGTGAACTCAAGGAATTAAAACCTTCAAAATCTAATCCTAAATATATACTCATAAATGATAAGAAAATACCTATCTCTAGTAATGAAGAAATAAAACCGTTTTATAAACCATCTTTAAAAACCGAATTAGGATCGTCCAAACCTAAAACAAGATCTAAAACTCCACCACCTAGGAAACCAAATAATTCTTACCCTAGATCTAAAACACCTCAACCAAGAGCAAACCAAAATGGACGAAACTTTAACAATAATCAACAAATGTGGAACTTCAATCCGTGGGGAATGTTTCCACCATATATGTACCCAAGTCAAATACAAAACATGTTCGGATCAAATAACTTTGGTCAAATGAGACAATGGGGACCACCGTAAAAATATTCGCCATTCAAACATGGAAACTTTTGATGTCACTTCTTGTTCGGACTATTCCTTGAAGACTTTGAAGATAAACGCGTTGAAGACGAAAGGTACACATTTCCTTTTATTTCCTTGCCAAGAAATGCATGCTTAGTTTAGTATCTAGTTGTTATGTAATTTTGTTTGGCTCATTGTTCTTCTAGTTTTTATATCTATACATATATATACCTATCTAATTATATATATATATATATATATATATATATATATATATATATATATATATATATATACTTAGTTACATCTAACCTAGAAAATTCATTTGTTGATTTTCTAGAACTAGAAAGTGTTCGTTTACAAACCCTTTCTTTCCCCCATTTGCCTTATTGAACTTTAATGTTCAACAACACTCATGCTGATGAAGAGAGATGAGTCGAAAAATCTATGGATGAAACAAACTCCCAGCTTCCGTTACATACGTCTCCCTCCTATATTCTCGTCTTATAAGCCCCTACTATATACTTATATATATATATATATATATATATATATATATATATATATATATATATATATATATATATATATATATATATACTTATGAACCTTCCACAACTCTCTCGTCCACTTGACAACTTGATGAATTTCATCCGAAATAATCAAGAAAATTTAATTGACGAAATGTCAAGTAAAAATGTCAAGCAATCCCTTTCGTGCGAATACTCTCCAACGTATTTTTGCTTAAATATAAATCTAATATATATATATATATATATATATATATATATATATATATATATATATATATATATATATATATATATATATATATATATATATAAATACTTTCTTATTCGTTCCAGAAACCAAAACACGAAAAATAAAAATTTTGGAGGCGGCCCCCTTAATGTTTAAGAGGACCGGCAGCATAATGAAGGGCGGCCCCCTTAATGTTTAAGGGGGCCGGCCATCTGATTACTCCAACCCGTTTTTCCTCTTATTCATCTTGCCAAACACTCCACTTTTTCATACTTCTCTTCCCTTGCTACTGCTGTGACGAAAACCAAAACCCAAAAACACCTTAAATCACTTCCAAATCACATAATTAGGGTTAATTCGCAAAGGAAAAATTCATCTAACACAATCACCATTACGTATTGTAAGTTTTTCATAACACATTTCATCTAATTCCATCTAATTTGGTCAAACTCATGATTATGCATGTTTTATTAATTTCTTCAATTTCACAATTTCTTTCGAATTGAGTCTTAAATCCCTATAACTAAATGCTTCCCCTAGGATATGAATGATTAATCAACACTAGAAACTAGTAATTATAAACCCCCCTTGTCGAAAATTTTTGAAAAATTTCATATACTTCTTTTCAAAAATTTTGGTATACACATTGTAGAATAATGCTTTGAAAACTTTTTAAAACTAATCACATTATACTTTTATAACTTGTAAAACATGATACTATATTTTTCGACCTAGTAAAAATATTTTGGTTCACAATAAGGGGGTGTTTTGATCATGTCCAAATAATATCAAAACTTAGTCATTATAATTTTTATAAAACGTTGTTATGATTATAAACCTAAAAATTGCAAATCGGACTTGTCAAGATATATAATTCATATATATATTGACATACTAGTAGTATACGTAACTAGTTAAGGAAGCGTTTGGTTTAATACGAAATACGACATTTTTGAGTCAAAATATAAACCATCTTTTTCGAAAACTAATCACATGCATAAGAAACTCGTAAGAAATGGCTAGTTTTACAACCTAATGCAAATCTAGCAAATTTCATGATATATTAAGATGTTTAAAAAGGGGTGTTTGGAATTGTCCATAACTACTTACTAAACATCGTAAAATATATCTAGAACGAGTTAAAATTAAAAATAAGGAATATGGTAAACTACTTCTTAGGTTTATCGTCTTAGAGTCGAAGTAAGTTTACATTCCAACATAAGTCTTAAAAATTATATATACATTTTTTTCTTATTCTTCTTTATATTTATTTTGGTCTTTTGTATTGTTGATGTGTTTAGGTGAAAATGCCAAAAGCGACTACCAAAGATCTTTCCCACACTAAAAACTACATTCCCAAAGTTTCCCAACTCCCTACTACATCTCCTTCCGTTGGACGTATATATCGTGAAATTGAAGATAGAAACGTTCAAGAGGGACGTGTAGTAGATCTAGCCTTTGCTCAATCCGACTACATTAATCGCTTGTTTTCAAGCATCAATCTCAATTGCCTTTATGAAATTAATGAACCAATCGTTCCTCATTTCATAGTCGATTTCTATAGCCAAGTCACCATCCAAACCAATGATCTTGGTTTCATCACCATATCCTTCATGATTCAAAATGAATTCATCACCTTAACTCTCGAACAATTTGGTCAAATCCTCCAAATTCCTTTCAGAGGTCAAGCCGTTTTCACAAACGAATGGGACCTCGAATCTCTTCATCATTGTCGACCAACCTTCGGTCCTTATCTATCCGATATTCCTCATCCCGACGAAATTCGTCAAATCCTTGGTGTGGAACGTGCCACCACTACCCGAAAAATAAAATCCAAAAACGTTCAAATCTCATCGTACCAACTTCTCCTCAAAGAATTAGGCCCCCACATGAAGCGTTGGGAAGAACTCATTCGTGAGAATGCGTTTGGTACTGGAGGTCACCGGGACCATCTCCCGGCGTGCCTTGCTCACATGTTGTATTGTGTAGCTGTCGAAAAGCCGTACAATTTGGCCTACTTCTTTATCAAACGGATTGAGTGTGCTAGAAAAACTCCCAAAGCCAATCTTCCATATAGAATGTTCCTCACTCGTCTTTATCGTCATGTTATTGAGTACTACCCCGATATTGACAATAGTATCTATGAGTCCATCTATCCTACCTTACGTCCTCTCGCTCTAAAACAAGCTCGACGAACTCGAAGTGACAAGGGAAAATCTCGTCGTCATAGCTTTCATGGATCATCTTCTAGACAAGACGATGACGATGAGAAGGAAAACATCCATGATGCTAGTACCCCTTCGTTTTCTGAGTTCGTTGACAATTTAGAGGATCTTGACTATCCCGAGTATTCTACCCCATCTCCTAGTGATCAAAACGAAGAAGTGCTTCATGAGCGAACTACCAAAATGCTTAGAAGACAAAAGAGTTTGCATGAAGAAGTTAGAGGTGGTTTCAAATCTATCAGGAAGACTTTGAAGGGTATCTTCGGGAAGAAAAAGAGATGATGTGCTTGGATTATACTTGTTGAACAATTTTTATTTTTATGTCTTGTGTGCTATTTGTCTGAATTATATTCGGAAGTACTTGTTATTTTCTTGGATAATTATTGGATATTTTGATTAGGATGCTAACTTGCTTGTTTATGTTTAACATATGCTTTTGAATGCATGCTTTTCTACTTAATCTATATATATGTTTGCATGATTAGTTTATATATATATATATATATATATATATATATATATATATATATATATATATATATATATATATGACATGTATGCTTTCTATAGACCAAAACAAATGTGAAATGTCCAAATAGAGCTTGCTGCAAATACAAAACAGAACATAACATTTTTCCAGAAAATTTTTGAAATATTTTGATTTCTGGGTCGTCAGATGGGCGGCCCCCTTAAAATTAAGGGGACCGGCCTCCATTTAAAGGGACCGGCCATCTGGAACAGTTTTTACACTGTTTTCTTTTGCACCTTGTGATCTCTTTTGCTAGTCCCAACTACCATTTCCCTTAAAAACTAAACTGATTTTAGAATCCAACATTACAATTTCAAATTAATTCCACTTCTAAACAAGTTTTCATCCTATATAATCCCCATGCATGTTTAATTCTCATTCCATCATCCTCAACCTTCATCAAACATCATCTTATTATCATGTCATCACCAAGAACCACCTATTCAAACAATGCCAAGAAACAAAAACTTGTCATTATTCCACCAAAACAACTATTCATTGATCTTACAAATGAAGACAACACCACCCCATCACCACCACCTCAATGCTCATCTCCTAGTGCACCAAATGCACCCTCCAAAACACCATCAACAAATGGAAACTCTACTTCCTCCATACCATCCACTTCATCCATAAATGACTACATAAACACCCACTTATCTCCTCCAACAATTGATCAACCATCACAACCTATCAATGAAAACACAACTCTTGCACTCACTCTCTCATTATCACCATTAACACCTCTTGATGCACACTTCTTATCATCCCCAATCAATCCACCAACCTATAACCCCGTCCCATGGAGCCTACTTGAAGCTCATGGAGACACTTGCCTTTGTTGCATCCACAACCGAACAATTATGTTCGGACTAAGAGATGAAATGCAATACATGTTTTCTCACATTGAAAACTTGTTGCATCAATCACCAACAACAAACACAACTCCTCCACCACCATCAACAAACACTCCCCCTCCATCACCATCTCCATGTTCACCATCCATTCCTCCCAATTAAACATGCTTGGTGTCTTACAAATAAAATTATTTTAAACCATTTTGGATGGCAAGCTCTAGAGAGGACTCTCATGATTGAGCTTTGGTTTATTATTTAAGTGATGATTGTAAGCCTTTAAGGCTTTTGTTAGTTGCATTACTTGTTATGTTTGTTAATGAAATGCTTGATGTATCTTTTTAACATTATTAATGTTATGGTTATGTTTAGTCTCTACTCTTGCATGCTATATACATTTATATGTTGCTTGTCCACTAAATGTTTTTGCAAGATATCCATATCTCGATTTCTTTTTGACCTCAAAATGAGGGAGTTTATACTTCAAGGGGGAGCTTCTATAAAATCGGGATAACCTTTTTGATGCTAACAAAAAGGGGGAGAAGTGATATAAACTCACAAGAATACTTGTATATATACTAATTTTCGATTAATGAGTTTAGATTTTGTAATCATCAAAAAGGGGGAGATTTGTGACATAAATAATGTATGAAAACGTTATTTATATTTTTCGATATCTCTATATTTTGACGATCACAAAATGTAAACTCATCAAACGTAAGATTACTACGTAAACAAGTATAAAGCTAGTTTATATCACTATATCCAACTTAATCGCTTAAGGTATGGATAAACAAGTGTTTAATACATCTCATGATCAAAGGGGTATTTAATTAACTAATAGAAAGTTTATTTAATTATATTAACATATTATATATTTTTGAAAAACACTTTTGGTAATAAAGAAAAATGTTTTAATCATACTAAATATATTATTTCAAATTTTTAACCAAAATGAGTTAGTTTTTCACCAAATAAACTTTCCCAACTAACAAACAAAAATTCTGGCCGTTACAGCTGGGCGGCCCCCTTAATTATAAGGGGCGGTCCCCTTAATTTTAAGGGGGCCGGCCTTGAATTAAGGGGACCGGCCAGGCTCCTGTGTCAGAAATTGTCAGAATTTTTCTCCTATAAATACCACCTTAATTCTGGAATTTTGCCTCACCTTTTGCATGAAATTTTCAGATCTCAAACCCTCTAAGCATCCTCTAAAACCCTTTGATCATTTGTATATTAATCCTTGTTTCAAGTGATTCAATCCCTTCTCATCCATCCTCATCCAAAGTGCAAAAGAAGAACACTCCTTCTACAACTAAGTTCAAGAAGTATTGAAGAGTAGTTGTGCATTGTGTATATATATATATATATTTGTGAAGTTGTGTTGTGTATGTAATAAGTTGTTTAGAAGAAATAGAAGTTGTGTAGAAAGTAGAAGTTGATTAGTAGTGAAGTAGTGTAGTTGTAAAGAAGATAGGTGTGTAGTAGATTGAAGTGAAGAAGATAGGTGTGTAGTAGATTGGTGTGAAGAAGATAGGTATGAAGTAAATAGGTGTGAAGAAGTTGTGTAGAAGTTGTGATCAAGTTGTGACGTTGTTGTGGTGTGTAAATTGGTGTGTAAGGTTTTCTCCGCCATAAGGGAGTTTGTTGACATAGTGAAGAAAACTCTCGAGTAGGTGACTCGGGGAGTGGAGTAGGAACAAGGAAGGTGACCTTGTAGCCGAACCACTATAAATTCTTGTGTTGTGGTTTGATCTCTCCAACTCTTTTCATTATTTACTTACTTACCTTACTATATTAGCTTAGTTAGTTAGTTACTATATAATTGTTCAAATAGTGCAAGTATTGAGATCACATAAACTAGAATCGAAAACTTGTTTTTAAAAATTTAAAAGGATGTAAAACTATTCAACCCCCCCCCTTCTAGTTTTCCACAAAATACATGGAAGTAACTGATGTCAGGGATTCTTCCTTTAAATATCTCATAGGGAGTCTTATTGTGTTTTTTCACAATGATGGACCTATTTTGAGTATAGCAGGCTGTTTTGACTGCCTCAGTCCATAAGTGTTTTGAAAAGACTGAGCCATTTAACATTGTCCTTGCTGCCTCAATGAGTGTCATGTTCTTCCTTTCTGCTACTCCATTTTCTTCAAGAGTATAAGGAGAAGAGAAGTTCTGAGAAATACCTTTCTCATCACAAAAACACTCAAGGTCATGGTTTCTAAATTCAGTACCATTGTTAGTCCTAATCTGTTTAACCTTGACATCATTTTGATTTTCAATGTTCCTGACAAAGGACATGATTGTATCAGCTGCCTGACTCTTTTTGGTCAGGAAGTAAACCCAAGTGTATATTGAGTATACATCCACTATGACCATAGTATATTTCTCATGGTTAATAGACATTGGACTGACAGGTCTAAAGAGGTCCATGTGAAGGAGGTGAAGGAAACTTTTGATGGAGAAGGTTTGTTTGGTTTTGAATGATGCCCTGTGGTGTTTACCTTTCTCACAAGCAAAACATGGCTTGTCTTTGGTATACACTAGGGATGGAAGGCCAAGAACTTTGTTCTGTTTGGCCAGGTTGTTGATACTTTTGAAGTTAAGATGAGAGAGTCTTCTATGCCAGAGCTAGTTGATTGTTTCACTTGCCTTAGTGAAGAGGCAAGTCCCATTTTGAGTAAAGGTTGACATGTTTAGGACATAGACATCATCCCTCCTGGGAGCAATCAACACAACTTCCTTGTTAGCATTGAAGATGGTTCCTCTCTTGTCATCAAACTGAACTATGTATTTTGTATCACATAGTTGACTCACACTGATAAGATTGTACTTGACACCATTGACATAAGTTATTCTTGTAAAAACTATACCATTACAGTTTACTGAACCGTAACCTTCAGTGGGAGCTGATGAGTTATCACCAAATACTACCTTGGGTCCAAGTTCTTCCACGTATTTGTGCAGATAATTGACTCCTCCCAAACTAACCAGTCAACCAAGGGTGGTCAACAGGTCAAATCTGAGAGAAAGTGCAAGATATAAAATCCGTGGAAGTACAGGGAACTCCCCGGGTTGTTAAGTCCCAATGAGATTCAAATTGTGTTTTTGAAACGTTTAAGGGAATTAGTGATTTGGAACAGTAACAGATAATGATTGGGAGTTGATTACACTACTGATTGATTGATATTAAGATAATGAAACAATACTAATAATCACAAGATTACAGATTTATGAAAATGTAAACCAAATTAAATATCAGATATGATTGCAGACAGATAAAAGGTGAGATATGAACAAATTAAAACTACAGGGGATGAAAATGAAACTTTTACAAACTTAATATTAAAAGAAAATTTAATTAAAAAGGAAATTATTTTTTTGATTATTTTATTATTTATTATTAATTAAAAACTAATTTAAACTATTTAATAATTAATAAAAACTAATTTATATCTAATTTAAATTTAAGAAAAATACTAAAATGACTTAGAAAAATATGAAAATTTTTACAAAACTAATTAACCATCACAGGAATCGTAAAAAATTATAAAAAGTTTATAAAAATTATTTTTATGCTAATTTACTAATTACTTACTTATTTAATAATTAAAATCTACTTTAACTAATTTAATTATGAAAAATACTAAATGAACAGTGAAAATTCTAAAAAAAAAATTTAAAAATACTTTACTGATTATAGAACCTAGGAAAATATAAAAAGCTACTATTGCTTATTAATAAGCAGAAGGAAAATTAATATTTGGCTTTTTTAATTAAAACTAATTAAACTTAATTTAATTATTATAAATACTAAATTAACTCAGAAAATTATGAAATTTTTTCCTAAACTATTTTAATATATTAGAAACCTAGGAAAATTATAAAATTGAAAATTACTTTTTGAAAAAGCTGAGCAATAAGCCAAATGGCATAAATAGAAGCTATCACTATTTTTATGTTTTGTCTTTATCTGATTTTTCTTTTACAAACTTATTTTTATACTAAAAATAAACAACTTTTACAAAGGTAACTTATTTAGAGCTTAATAATAAGCAGTGTGCAAGTCCAAAATCAAAACAGAAAGTCTAATAAGCTTTTAACAATTGGATTTTTATACAAAAAGCTACTAATAAGCTACAAGAGGGTAAATAAGCTACAAACAACTAAATGACATACACAAAAGCTGGAAAGGACAGAATAAGCACAAGGAATAAGCCAGAGCAAAAAATAAGCACTTAAGCAAAATGCTAAGTCCAAACAGTTCCCAAAACCAAGGACTTTTAGTCCTGTGTGGGGTCCACAGAAGAGATTGGAAGTCCAAAACAAGAGTTAACCTTAAAAGTGGACCTGGTGAACTTCAAAATAAGCCGATAAGCAGGGCTTATGGCTTATTAATAAGCACAGGGGAGAGCTATGAACTTGGGCTTAAATACTGAGTACTCAGTATTGGGTCTGTGGTCAGGTCACAAAGAAGGGCCAAATAAGCTAAGGTCCAATAAGCTGAAGCCTAAAATAAGGCAAGTTATTGCAAGCTCTACTGATAAGCTACTTAAAAAGCCAAAATGCCAAGGGTGGGGTCCACTGGTTAAGTCGCAATAAGCCACAGAAAGTTTGCCAATGGCCCTGGTGCAGGGGAGGGTATTTGCCCTGCACCCCTAAAGAAGCCTTTGCATAAGCCACAATAAAAATCTAAAAATTAAGCCAATGATTGATTCCTGTATTTTAGCTGGTATATTTTGACCTCCAAAAATTTCAAGGTTCAAATCCAAACACGAAAATCATGAAAATTCTTTCAAAATCTGATTTTCTGCCTACTATGCACTTTTTGACTTTTTCACTTTGAACTAAAAACTTAACTAAAATGGAATTTGATTGGCTTTAATGGACTGATTTGGTGATGTTAAGCTAAAAGGAGATTAGATTAAGCTAAAATACCAACTATTACACTATTGGGGATGATTTGAGACCTTAAATCCTAACAGTGCTCACTTTTGATGAGATCAAAAGTGATTTTGACTTTTTACTGAATAAGTGTTCGTTTTTATGAGTGAACTGAGTTATTGTGACCTAAAGTGAATTATAAAAGCCAAATACAACAACCCAAGCAGGCTTGAACACAGAGTAACAAGTTAAGCCAAACAACCCGAGATTATGCTTGATTTTTGGTTTATGAAACAAATAGATCCCTGAAACTTTGTGACTGCTTCCAAACACTTTATTATGATCTAGTGGGCTTATTTGAACACAGAAACACGTTGTACAAGTACTAAAACCCAGGAATCCAACTTATACTAATTTATCAGTGGAAATGAGATTTTCAAGCACAATAAAAACTAATTAACTAGTACCTTATTTTAAGCTTCCTTATGACTTAATAACAACCAATAAGCATGAATAAGCACCAATAAGCAAACAATAAGCAGTGGAACAGTAAATCATGAAAATTAAGAAAAACCTTACAAATTGCAATCCTGATAAGTACCATGAACCAAAGACCAAGTAACCAATCGTATAGGCTTCCACAAGCCACTAAACCATAGCCATCCAGTATTCACTATGCTCCAGCCATCATCAACTTCAAACCTCCAAATTTTGATTTTCTATCTATTTTTATATTTTTTTGTATTTTTTTATTTTGATAACTATAACTGAGTTTAATGTTTCTAATAGCTTTAAAAAGCTATACAGGGAGCTTATGTGAGCTTTTGAGTCTCTAGACTACAACTATGAACATCATACCCTTAATTTGAAATTTCAAAGTAAAATTGCAATATTGAAAATTAAAACATAAGACTTGAAATTAAGATTGCCAAAAGATCAAATTATATTTAGGAAACTGAATACAAGCTTTTAAAGCTTAAAATTACAACTAAATTTTGATGATTAATGAAAATGACATACATAAACTACACTTAAACTACTACTCTGCTTCTCTTGCTTCTTTCTTGTTAAATAGAGTCTTCCAAGGATCCCAAGTGGTCTCTGAGCAATTCCCATAGCCATTGTATGAGTGAGAATTGATCCTGGCCATTCAACTATTTTGGCGGGAAAAGTGGTTTGACCAATTTGTCTGTTTTAGGTGCAATTGAGGGGGTGGCAGCATTAAATGCTAAGGTGAGGGGTAATGGATAGTGAATGGGTGGTGGGATGTGACTGAGATGGTGGGGGGTGGTGGATGTGATGGATTGCAAGCAAGTGGTGTGGAGATAGGAGGGAAGAGGCAGGTCAAATCTCGTTTGACCCCGTTTTATTAATAAAAAAGAAATGGGCTGGAGGTTTGGGCTTGGGGTTTGTGTTGGATCAGGGGGTGTTTGGACTGGATTATGGATTTTGGTTTTTAATACTTAGGTCCGTATGGTTTGTGAAATTATTACAAGGATCATACTTGTGAATTCTGGATTTTTAGGGGTTGGAGTTGTAAATATCCCAAAGTTGTAAAAATGGTTAATTATGCCAAGGATGAACAGTACAAGGATCATTTTGATGTTTTCCAAATTTGAATATCCCAGGGACCAATCTTGCCAAATCTGGAACTTCAAAGACCAATTGTGTAATTTCTTCAAAACTTTCACCCAGGGACTAAACTTGGCAATTTGTGAACTCCAAGGACTAATGTTGACTTTTTCTTCCAAAATCCAATTCTCAGGGACGGATTCTGCCAATTTTTAAACTTGAGGGACCATTTCTGCCAATTTTGTTAACTTTTGCTCCAATTACTATTTCTGGCATGTTGTGATTCCCCAAGGTGTGTTTTGACAATCTGAGCTCAAAAGTGGTAATTTGCTTCCCCGGATTTGGCTTTTGATATGATTTCCAAACTCGTGCTCGTTTTTGTCCTTTTTTGCCTATTTTGTGGCAATTTCTGAATTATCCTTTCATGCACGATCACAAAAACACAATATCTTTGGCATTTATGGTTATTTTTTATCTATTTTGTTCTTAAAATGGACAGGAAAAGGTGTGTGAATAAGCACACACCAATAATGCTTCACACCTGTCATACTCCTTGAGCATCCACTGTCTAGATGCCAAACAGGATCCCTGGTATGTTTCTGCACAAATAGTAAACTGGGTTAGTTTTTCTTGTTAACCCACCTCCTAGTGGGTTTAGTCCTCATGGACTTTTTAAATTTAGCTATTGAGTCATGGCTGAGGTAGAGTGAACTGAGCTTCCACAAGTTTTGCATTTGGTGGTTGATGAAGACTCAGTAGACTGAGAGGTGCTGGAAGTGATGTCTCTTCTGGCCTGAATAACTTTGTCATGTCCTCTGTTATCATGGGAGGGGTCTCCACAAATGTTACAATATTTGTTCATCATACAATCATCAGGAAGATGATCATTGAACCCACAGTGAGGACATGGCAAGAAAGGCTTTGCCTTTTGTCTTTGTTTGGAAGGAGAGACATACTGATAACCTTGGGTTTTGTAAAGTCCTTGTGCATTCAGGGATGCATAGTGAGATTTGTGATCAGAAGTCTTGTGGTCCTCATGTTTGCATATCATGCAAAACAGGATTCTATAGCAATTATCAGTGGTGTGGTTTGTATAATTGTATAGTTCACATCTCACTGAAGGTTTGGATGAGGATTTTGGTTTGGAGGAACTTGAGGAAGTTGGTGGTTGTTGTTTAGATTTTGAACCAGAGGGTTTTTTAGTGGACTCAATTTTTTCACTCAACTTCCTGACAAGTTCAGCTAACTGATCATATTTAGAATCAGTTACTTCATTAATAATAATGAACAAAAGTTACAAGATTACTCAATACCAACATGACTAACTGATAACATCTTCAGCTTCTTAAGTGGATAATCCTATAAACTAATACTAAGTAGGATGGATAAACTATCCCTGGTACAAACTATATATATTTATAGGTGGAAAGTACAAGGACAACATGTGATGTCGGTGAGGTGTCATACATCAAGTGGTGCTTTCACTTTTAGAAAAGTGACAACTATTCTTTTTGGAGCAGTGATGACATATTCCCATTGTTGAAGTAATTCCTTGTACTTGCTTTGACTTCTTTGTAGTACTTGATGTCATGTTTATTTTCCACAAGAAGTTCCAGCCTATATTTTTCAGTCTGTTGTAGAGATAGCTTCAGGGAGTCAGTGAGTTATTGTCATCACTCACTGACTCCACTACCTTCTTCTTTGGCTCAGGGATCATTCACTGAGTACCGCCTCACTGAATGACGAGTTGTTAGGAATACAAATATTCCTATGAAAGACTCGGTCACCTAAATATTGTAATAGCATTAAGTTAGCTCGTAGTTAGTTTAGTTATTAGTTAGAATTAGTTTAAGTAACATCGTGGAAGAAGGACGGGTCTTTATGCACTGTATGCCTGATCCACAGCCCGGGTGTGGGCATTTTATCTTTTTTTGTAGGAAACTATAAATACCCCTCTCCACATGTGGAGAGGGTTGGAGCTTCCATTTTCACTTAATCTAATATTCTCATTTTCTCTTCATTTTCTCTCTCTAGAAAATCCTCCCAACTTCTCTTTCTCTCTCTAAACTTTCTTACTTGATTCAATCCATAACACAAGAACCATACATGCTACCATTATGAATATCCTACAATTGGTATCGGAGCCATGGTTTCATCTTAGGGATTATTTGTGCTCGAATTTAGTGCTTGGTTTTGTGTCTCTTATTTGGTTCGAATGGCTATAGGGGAATACACCTTGGTTTGATCTTGTTAGTGATTTATCTTGTGATATTGTTGTACTTTCATGTTTAGTGGTGTTAGAGACTCTTAGTTTTTCATTTGGATTGGTTGAATCAATCGTTTGTTTTGTGTTTGATGCTTATTTTGGTGAGCTTCTTATTAGATATTTGCTTCTTGGTGCTAGTTTCTTCATAGAGAGTTGCTTAATTGTTGGTAGTTATTTGGTTAGTTTTAGTAGAGAGTTGCTTGATTTACTTTATTCAGAAAAGAAGACAGAATCTCTAGAAAGTGACCTTTTTGTCCAGAAGTTGTTAGAGAGTTGCTCAGTTAGAGAGTTGATCAGTTATTGTTTAGAGAGTTGCTCAGTTAGAGATTTGATCAGTCAGAGAGTTGGTTCTAGCTAGTTGGTTCCAGAGAGTTGGTTCCAGAGAGTTGGTTCTAGTGAGTTGGTTCTAGAGAGTTGGTTCCAGAGAGTTGGTTCCAGAGAGTTGGTTCCAGAGAGTTGGTTCTAGCGAGTTGGTTCCAGAGAGTTGGTTCTAGCGAGTTGGTTCCAGAGAGTTGGTTCTAGCGAGTTGGTTCCAGAGGGTTGGTTCCAAAGAGTTGGTTCTAGCGAGTTGGTTCCAGAGAGTTGGTTCCAGAGAGTTAGTTCTAGCGAGTTGGTTCTAGAGAGTTGGTTCTCAGCGATTTGGTTCTTAGCGATTTGGTCCCTAGCGATTTGCCAAAATTGTAGTTTGACCAAAGTTGACCTTTTAAGTCAAAACTTCAAATGACCATAATTTCGCCGTAACAACTTGCATCAACTGAACCAAATCTCAAGTAAACAATGTATAACCTTGTCCATCAAACGATCATCACGTCTAACACACAACTTATAATCATTGTACCTATCCAACAGTTATCATAGCACATATCAAGCATCATTTCACGGATTCCTCTTGCATCATTTCACGGTTTCTTCTTGATTTTGTAAAATCCTGCGAAAGAATCTATTTCTCAGTTTAAATCATAGAATTGTAAAATCCCGTGCACGTTTACATCATGTCTACTACTTAAGGCTCTGTCAAATCTGAGAGTGTACTTCACCAGCCACTTAAGTTGCTCGATAATGCAAAAGATTGTTGCATAGAATGTTTTAAACAACTTCATTCACACCTATCGGTACTTTTAGAGGGAACTGGATTCAAGATGGGATTCAATCGTGCATTTGCAACACTCTTTGGTCAAGATGTTCAGACTTTCACAGGCACAATGATTCTTGACTTAGATCAACTACAACAACAACTTGACCAAGGAGAATCTTCCAAAAATGGATCCATGGCTGCTTTCAGTGTGATCAACAAACAACTCCGAGTGTTCATCGACTCGAAATTCACACTGGAATATGACCATTATAGTCAGATGACGAAAAAGTGTTTTGCTGATCACACGGGAATTGAGGTTGATACGTTCAGAGACACACTCATCCAACTTATGGATAAAGTGAAAAGATTCATTGAAGAAAAAGCACAGCATATACCTGCATATGATGACAAGGTGAAGGCATGTAGGGTGCAATCATGTGATGGTATTGGCGATTCGGGTAAAGCATCAGATGTTGGGTCAGTTGTCATGATATGCAAAGAGACTGATAAGCCTGAAACTAGCAGCAGTTCGGTGACTCTTATTACACATGACATGGATGCAGATTTCAGACCAATAAAAGAAAAAGTGTCATGTGCTGAGGTACCCCTAACTAAACATCATAATGTGCTTTCTGATGAATGACTGCATACTAATCAAGTTATGCTCAGTTATGACACATATTTGTTGAAAAAGACTGATAGCAATACCATTTCTAATTTAACAAATATGAATCATAAAGGGGGAGAAAGTTATCAGGATGCTGAACGTGATGATGAGTCAAGTTCTTTGTTTACAGTTGAGTCTTTTAAATCAAATGATATGGTTGATAAAGAAACTTTTAATGAACTTTCAAAGAGATTCTTACAACTTGAAAAACATTGTATTTCACTTGAAATCGCAATGCAGCAAAAGGAAGAACTTTTCAAACTAACCAACCATGTAAAGATCTGGAACTTCCTGATTTCCGTGAATTCTTTTTGATTAATGATTTGAAAGCTCAGCTAGAAACCAAGGACTTGACAATCAACAACCTGAAAAAATGTATTACTGAGTTATGTGATATGTGTAATGAAGTTAAATCTAAACATGACTGCAATGTTATTGAATTGGAACATACTATGGCTAAATTACGTGATGAAAATGAGTCTTTGAAAATTCATTGCAAAGAACTCTGTGATTCAATCAAAGAAACGAAAACTAAAACTGTTGAGCAAACAACGTCTTTGATTGGAAAAATTGATGAACTCAAAGCTCAAGTTCAGGAAAAGGGTTTCACAATAACAGCATTAAAGAACAAGCTAAGAAAAGTAATAGGGAATAGTGTGAACACTAAGTTTGCAAAACCATCAATCTTGGGGAAACCAGTTTTTCAATCGAATAGAAACCAATCAGTTGTTAGAAAATTGATTGCGTTTAGATCTGAACGACCAAAATTTTCAAAAACACGGTTTGCCTCCCAAGTTGATGCGGAACAAGTTTTTACAAAACTAGTCACTCCACGTTATTTGCCCAAGGTAACTGCTTCTAGTTTTGTTCAACCTCAACAAGTAGCTACTCCCACTTCTAATGTCTCTAGGATTAGTTTAAGAACAGAGTCGAAACCAAGCATTAAGATTCAAAAATCTTATGATATCAAGGACTTGTACAAGAACTATGATCTAGAAAAGGCTAGGAAAAGGGCGTTACTCCAAAAGGATGGAATCTTAGGCTCACAACCTTGTATGATGCCTCCTAGGTTATTGAGGAACACTGCTAAGGTTCAACCTGTTAAGTCTAGGATTTACAGTAAGTCATCCACAATGCATAAGAAGCAAAACAAACCTAATACTTCTCCTAGGTGGATACAAACTGCTAAATCTTTGGAGACTAGGTATATTCATAAGCCTTCTACTATGCATAAGAAGATTAGAAATCCTAGACCTTGCCATAAGTGGATTCCAACTGGTAGAATTTTTAAGTACGTTGAACTTAAGTGGATACCTACCGGAAAGGTGCTTACTGATGGCAATGCCATGGTTGACCATGAAACCCCTAAGGGTTTGGATACTGATGTCACTAACCCATATATATGCAATCAAGTTTGTAATGTTAGTGCAGGTAGTCCTTACTCAGTTGTAGGTACATCAATCATTCACAACATGAGAAGACTCAAAGTCTAGAGACCTAAAGCAAGCATATCTCCTGCTTCAGAAGGTCTGGCAAGTCAATGCTGATGTATGTGTGCATTATGACGTCTGTTCAGTTCAGTTCAGGCCTTGTTCTTCAACGACTATTATGTTTGAACACCTCAGTTCAAGCCTCGGTCATTATTGTCATCATTATGGTGTCTGCTGACAACACTTCAGGCCCCGTTCATCAAAGAAAAGAAAGGTGTACAATTTAGTGCACCTTATCTTCGGAAGAAGAGAATCTTCTTAGTCTTGACCATTCTCAACATCGTGCTTCATGCTTTCTCCATGTTCATTCAGTCATCAAGTGGATCTACTCATCTTGGCTCGAATTCGTATTCACTTGCTCTTTCAAAAATGGCAAACCTTGTATGCAATTTTTTAGGGGGGGGGGAAGTGTGAATAAAATACATGATTAAGTGTATTCTTATTCACTCGCTCATTCAAAAATGGCAAACCTCGTATGTAATTTTTGAGGGGGGGAAGAGTGAATAAAATACATGATTAAGTGTATTCTTATTCACATACTCAATCAAAAATGGCAAACCTCGTATGCAATTTTTGAGGGGGAGAAGTGTGAATAAAATACATGATTAATTATATTCTTATTCACTTGCTCATTCAAAAATGGCAAACCTCGCTTGCAATTTTTTGAAGGGGAGAAGTGTGGACATACCACATGTTGATTGATGCTTGAAGAATGGTCTTACGACTCTCCTCCAACACCTAATGTTCCATTTACTAAGGATGACCGGGATTCATTGTTTCAACTTATGTTTGATGAATACTTCTAACCTCCAAAGAATGTTGACCATCAAGTTCCTGAAGCTCCTGCTCCGGTTCCTGCTGACTCTACTACTCAACTGGTTCACCTTCATCAATCACCATTGATCAAGATGCACAGTCTAGAAGTATAACTCAGACTACTCAAGTAACCCAATCTCTAGTTATTCCTCAAGGTGTTGATGATGACTATCATGATTGTGAAGTTGCATACATGAATAATGATCCGTCCCTTTGTTCTACTTCTTCACGGATTGTTGTTCCTCCAAATGTGCACTTTGTAAATCAACCACATGAACATAATGGAAAAAGTCAATTATAACGTCAAAACAGCTAAGAACTTGGACATGGAATGTCAAGTGATCACGAAGTTTATTTGGTATCCCTTATTTGAGATTGAAGTTGACTTTCACAAAGGCGTGATCTTATTTTATCTTAAAGTCGGGGTTGGTTGGATGAAGATTCTTCGAGATCCTTGCTTGAGCTTTTACCTTTAAAATGACGAAGACTTGGATATCTAGTTATTTTGGTGATTCTTCTTTTTATTACCACAAAATAACTATCAATTTAAGGAGTGTCACAACTCATATGAAGTTGTCGGTAGTCAAGAGGTGATGTACGTCTTATACTCGATCGTTGGTTGGTTGAAGAGTATAGAGTACTTAGGGATTCGATTATGCACGAACTCTCTACACCACTCTTAATCACATGTTAGTGCAAGCTTAAGTCACAAGAATCGGGAATTCTACTTCAGTTTCAAGTTTGGTATATTGGGTTTACTTCATCAGTGGTCACTTTAAAATAGCCTACATAAGGAGTGGTAAAGATAGTCAGAAAGAGTTTCTATAGCAGTTGATTCTCACATGATACATCTAAGCAAATGTTGTTCTTCTCATAAGATTTCAAGAAGATGTGCCTATAATGTGTTGCTGATTCTGAGGTATCAAAACCAGCAAGGGAGAAGGAGACATACATCTAAATGCATAATGAGTACATATGATGAACTTAATACTTCTTCTTAATTGAAGATATCCCGGGAAGACAAATGTCACAACCGCAGAGATAATCAGTGTCTTAATACGTGGCATTTGGTGTATCATTCCAACTATGTGGGGGAAGTGGTCTCTTGATACTTGGGGTGTGAATTTCTTCAGCTTTCAGTAGGAAGAAATATGAGAAGGATATGTGGTACGTGAGATGATATTGCTTATTGACATCTTTATATGAGCTGATAAGAGTTATGGTAAAGTGCTTCTGGTTAATGTTTCATGTACACATTGTTATGCTGATTCCGATAAGATCGCAACCATCATGGGGTGAGATATGTGTACATCAAGGACGCGCAACAGGTTCACGTGATCGGGCTTAATCAATATATTTCGGAGGTGATATCCGCAGAGATGATCAGTGCTTAAACCTGTTACTTTGGTGTCATCATTTCTTCTTGTGTTTGATACATGCGTACAATATAGATTGAGTTGGTATGTGTAAGTTAACTGGAAAGCATTTGGTGAAATGAAGATGTTGATATCTTATTCCCCCGAATAGATAACTGCTCCAAACTATAAAGTAATGAGTACATTGGGGATGCACAACAGGGTCATGTTATCGGGCTTCATCATATATTCCAGGATTGATAACCGCAGAGATGATCCATGGTTCACCCTGTTACTTTGGTGCTATCATTTTCTTTGGGTCTTTGAGCGTCATACAATGAGACTTTTTGCATCACTTCAACTACTTAGGGAAGTGGTCTCATGAAGATGATTGTCGGTTTGGGGGGAAGCTACCAAAGCTTCACATTGAGGTGGCAATAAAAAAAAATCATCGATTTGGTGGTGTCTAGCGATTAACTCAGTTGTGAGATTCTAGTGATCTGTTAACTACATGTGTTTGGTGAATTGTTGTGACTTAAGTCGTTCCGATTAGTCTGATTGTAATTTGACATTGTGAGTTAATCTTTACGACTTGACTTATTACGATCGGATCTATTGTAACTTGACTTGTCGCGACTTGACACTTAATGCTAATTGTCACTTATCCAAGGTCTCTCTCTAAGTCTAACTCGCATATTACATCTTTCGGTTTCTTTTGTTGACTTTAGTAAAATCCCGGGAAAGAATCGATCTCTCGGTTTAAGTCACAAAAGCTGTAAAATCCCGTTTAAGATTATATCATGGCTACTACCGCTTCAGACGATTATTCAGGAGCCTCGAAAGCTTTGGTGGTGAAAGTTTAAGAGATGTTGACTACTGATTTCTACAACGAACTGAACGTTACTATCATTTTGGTACTCATGTCAACATCTTCTTAAACTGATTAGTATCCATTGTATATAGCTTAAAACAAAAAGAAAATAGAAAAATATAAAACATATAAAAACCATAAAAATCAGAAAATCCAAAAATATTCCTCTCACGACATGTCTCTTGTGTAATCAATATTATGTACGTTTCTAGAAATGTCATTCAATAATTACACGGAATCATAAATATGCTTGAGCAAGAGTTTTTCTTTTTCAAATGTTGTTTTTTTTTCAAAAACATGTCGTTTCTCAAAACATTCTTAAAAGTATGGCTTGCAGTTATTTCAGGCTGTAACCCGGACTTCAAAAATATGGCTAGCTATTACTTCAGATAGTAACCCGCTTTTCAAAATGGGGAAAACACGTCGCCAAAAAGACGGTTGTTCCTTTTACCGGGTGAAGTTTACCTGGGCATGGATTACTTTATATCCATGTTTCCTCGATCTAATGTACGCTTCAGTGCATTATTTCTTGATAAAGAAGAGAAATCTTCTTTTTATAGCCAAATACTTTCCCTTCTATGATTTTTTCAGAAAATATTTGTGCAAAACTTGGTGGTACCATGAGATTTTGATTGAAAATCAAATTGAATCTAAATTTTGATAAATTTTTTCACTCAATCAATGACTTCAATATTTTATGAAAATATTTCAGTTTTAACATCCGTCATTGATTGAGGGGGAGAGTGATTTCTCAAAATTTTATGTATCATCAAAACTCCCCACTTTGTACAAAAAAACCTTGCAATAACATACTTTGTGATGGTTATGTGTCAGAATGTGAAAATTTCAAAGAGTTTTCGTTAAAACTTCAAAATCGTTTGTAAACTCATCAAATCTGACACATAACAACCTCCCTCACAGATTGAGAGGGAGTAAGAAAAAGTTCCTCTTTTATCAGAAAATATTAAAACTAACCGCATTTCTCTCCCAAAAGCTTTCTAACTTATTTAAATCAATTGAGATCCAAAATCTCAAAAGATTTGAAATTTTTGATCGGGGGAGAGAATGTGATTTAAATATGAAATCTGATAATCAAACGTGATCTTTTGGACTCAATAATAGGCTCCCACATATGTGCTAAACTTTTTCGAATATCGATGCACATATTGAGGGGGAGCAAAAGGCGTTTGTTGAAGTAATACCAAAGACCGACCATTTATCTTTATGCATGGAGTTATAAGGATGGTTAAGGTTAGGTATGAGTTCCCATGATCCACCAGAACCCGAAGGATCTTCCCAGGGACAATCCATAGATAGATTAGAAGTCCTTAGGAATGATTGAAAAAAAAGGGAGAAAAGTGAGAAAGGGAAGAGTGCGGACTGAGATAGAGCTAGGACTGCAACAAACCCAACAAGGTTCTAGTGATGAAGTCTCGGTAAGCACTGAAGGGGTTGAAGAATGAAAAAGAAATGAAATGTGAAAAGGGTGAAAAGAAATAGCCCTCCAAATATTCAACCTTAGGCCAGAAACTGGGTTCAATTCATAAGCTACTGGCGGTTACTAAGGTAACACCGGTATTGAAGACAAGACGTCATGGACCCAGTGACGCACTGCACTAAACTTCCCAACCACTCAAGTTCTCTTAAAAGAGCTTGTTTCATTCTCACGGGGAACCCTGTGCAATGTATCGACCGCTCATTGCGAGCCATGTTGGTACCTAAAACAGGAGACGCCTCCCCAGTCTCCAGGAGCGGATCAAAACGCACTATTGAGTCTAGAGCCATGAGATCATCCATAAATCTCGATAGGACACACTTCTAAATATGCTTATTGTTTCACACAATGTTGAAAATAAGATAAAATATTTAGAGTCCTACGCTTTATCCTTGAGGTATTGCCAGAACATCCGAGTGATATGATAATATTCACAATGAAGATGGAAATCCTTCTAGAGCGAACATCACTCAAGCTCTTGGTAGGTGACATGTGAGATCCATCTTGGATCAGTGATCAAGTGACAACTGGAAAGCAACAATGGTGCGATTCATAATTGAATCAAACTTGTTCCAGGATATGGATTGACGGATACTTTGCAAAAACCTTTCAATGCGCTCACTAACTTACTTTCGAGCACGTTGATTGTGTAAAATCTTTCAAACAAAAGTATATTTGATGGAAATGTGATTCAATGTATAAAACTCTCGTCGTGTCTCAAAAATGTTTATTATTTGACACGCGAGTGATTTCTATAAATCAATTTCTCATCAATCCGTGAATATCAATTCACCGATTCTTCGTGTAGTCTGCTTTGAGACGTTCCGGTATGAGAACATGCTTAGTATGAAGACTCCGAAGTGGATTCTTTGGAAAATTCATTACTACAAGCTGGAAATTCCTATCAAGGAGAGTCTTCTTTAAAAGAGTCTCTACCTGATCACAGGTCAGTTTTCACAAAACCGGAGGGTAGTCTGTCCTCGCAGAACGAATGACAAAGCCATATTCGTTCTCTATCTTTATTGCTAATTGTTTTATTTCAGGGACACACATAAAGATGGCGTTGATGGCTCCTATTTCCAGCTGAATCGGGCCAATCCATACCTCATACTCACACATCATCCTCACTATCAACGATGATCATGAATGTTGAGAGACTACGAACAACGTTTCCGCAACTCTGATGAAAAGTCTCCTAATACAAAAGGGTGTGAGCATGATGGTCCTAAAGTCACTACCTCACATGAAGGCAATACGACTATTGATGAGCTTGGAGATTTACTGTGGCTGATGATCTCAAAGAAGCTCAAAGATCACTTAACTCAAAGGAACTTAAATCACAAGTTCATTGCTTGAAGTACAAAGTGAAGAATCAGAACTTACGAGCTACAAAGTCTAAAGAATGCTTGAAGAACAAAGAGCTTAATGTAGGATCGAACATATGTTGATTCTTGTGTGATTCGGGTGGTCTTGGGTTATGGAAGATTAAGTTGGCCATTGTTGAGTTAGAGAGAGAAAGCAGATTAGAGAGGGGAAGTTCTAGTGAGAGAAACACACTAGTTGTGTGTGTGTAATATTGAACAACCAACCCTTTCCCTTGGTAGGAAGAGGGTATATATACACTTACATAATAATGCCCCATGAAACGGGCTGTGGAGTGAGCTGACAGTGGGTAAAGACCCGACCCACTCCACGAATACTATTTACAGTTATATTAAACTAAACTACTACTAATATAATAACTAAGTCTACGAGCTATCTTAATGCTAATAGAACGTCGTTTAGGTGACCGAGTCTTTTATAGGAATATTTGTATTCCTAACAATCTCCCCCTAAGCGAGGTCACCTTAGAAATTAAGATCTTTGTTCTTCAAGCATTCATTAGACTTTGTAGCTCGTAGGTTCTGATTCTTCACTTTAGCCTCACTTTGTACAACAAGCAATGATCTTATGATTTCAGTTCCTTTGACGTGAGTGATCTTTGAGCTTTCTTTGAGATCATCAGCCACAGTAAATCTCCAAGCTCATCCTTAGTCGTATTGACTTCATGTGATGTTGTGACTTTGGGACCATCATGCTCACACCCTTCTGTATTAGGAGACTTTCCATCAGAGTTGCGGAAACGTTGTTGGTAGTCTCTCAACTTTCATTGTAGTGAGTCTCTCATCATTCATGATCATCATTGAAGTGTGTAAGATGTGTGAGCATGAGGTATGGATTGACCCGATTCAGCCGAAATTAGGAACCACCAACACCATCTTTATATGTGTCCCTGAAATAAAACATTTAGCAATACAGTTGGAGAGCAAGTATGGCTTTGTCACTCGCTCTAGGTGGTTGGATTTAACCTTCGAATCAGTGAGGATCGACCTGTGATCAGGTAGAGTCTTCTTTAAAGAGGACTCTCCTTGACAGGAATTTCCAGCTTGTAGTAATAAATCAACCAAAGAATCCACTTTGGAATCATCATACTAAGCATGTTCTCATACAGGAACGTCTCAAAGCAGACAGCACGATAGAGTGAATCGGTGAATTGATATTCACTGATTGATGAGAAATTGATTTATAGAAATCACTCGCGTGTCATATAATAAACATTTTTGAGACACGACGAGTGTTTTATGCTCAGAATCACATTTCCATCAAAAATACTTTTGTTTGAAAGATTATACATAATCAATGTGCTCGAAAATTATTATGTGAGCACATTGAAAGGTTTTTGCAAAAGTATCCATCAATCCATATCCTGGAACAAGGTTGATTCAATGTTGAATCGCCCCATCGTTGCTTTCCAGTTGTCACAAGCTTGATCCTTGCAGGATCTCACATGTTACCTACCAAGAGCTTGAGTGATGTTCACTCTAGAAGGATTTCCATCTTCATCGTGAATATTTTCATATCACTCGGATGTTCTGGCAATACCACAAGGATAATGCGTAGGACTCTATAAATTTTATCTTACTTTCCACAATGTGTGAAACAATAAGCATATTAGGAATGTGTCCTAGTGAGATTTATGGGTGATCTCGTGGCTCTAGACACAATAGTACGTTTTGATCCGCTCCTGGAGACTGGGGAGGCATCTCCTGTTTTAGGTATCAACATAGCTCGCAATGAGCGGTCGATACATTGTGTAGGGTTCCCCGTGAGATTGAAACAAGCTCTTTTAAGAGAACTTGAGTGGTTGGGAAGTTTAGTGCAGTGCGTCACTGGGTCCATGACGTCTTGTCTTCAATACCGGTGTTACCTTAGTAACCGCCAGTAGCTTATGAATTGAACCCGGTTTCTGCCCTAAGGTTGAATATGGCTCATTTTTCTTCACCCTTTCTCATTTCATTTCTTTTTCATTCTTCAACCCCTTCAGTGCTTACTAAGACTTCATCACTAGAACCTTGTTGGGTTTGTTTCAGTCCTAGCTCTATCTCAGTCCGCACTCTTCCCTTTCTCACTTTTCTCCTTTTTTTTTCAATCATTCCTAAGGGCTTCTAATCTATCTATGGATTGTCCCTGGGAAGATCCTTCCGGTTTTGGTGGATCATGGGAATTCATACCTAACCTTAACCATCCTTATAACTCCATTACATAAAGTAAAATGGTCGGTCTTTGGTATTTTTCCACAAACGCCTTTTGCTCCCCCTCAATATATGCATCGATATTCGAAAGCGTTTAGCACATATGTGGGAGCCTATCATTGAGTCCAAAAGATCACATTAGATTATCAGATTTCATATTTAAATCACATTCTCTCCCCCGATCAAAAATTTCAAACCTTTTGAGATTTTGGATCTCAATTGATTTAAATAAGTTAGAAAACGTTTGGGAGAGAAATGCGGTCGGTTTTAATATTTTCTGATAAAAGGAACCTTTTATTGCTCCCCCTCAATCTGTGAGGGAGGTGGTTATGTGTCAGAATTGATGAGTTTACAAAAGATTTTAAGTTTTAACAAAAAACTCTTTGAAAAATTTTCATGCTGACAGATAACCATCACAAGTTGTTTTATTGCTTATTATGTACAAAGTGGAGAGTTTTGATGGTACATAAAATTTTGAGAAATCACTCTCCCCCTCAATCAATGACGGATGTTAAAACAGAAATAATTGATGTCATTGATTGAGTGATGAATTTTTATGAAAAGTTTCAAGTTTGATTGATTTTCAAAAGTTTCATGGTACCACCAAGTTTTGTACAAATACTTTCCGGAAGAATCATAAAAGGAAAAGTATTTGTGATAAAAAGAAGATTTCTCTTCTTGTACAAGAAATGATGCACTGAAGTGTACATCAGATCGAGGGTGCATGAATGTAAAGTAATTCACGCTCGGATGAATGGCACCCTCTGCTAGGAACAACCGTCTTTATGGCGACGAGTTTTCCTCATTTTGAAAAACGGGTTGCTATCTGAAGTAATAGCAAGCCATAATTTTGAAGTCCGGGTTACAGCCTGAAATGACTGCAAGCCATTTTAAAAGAAGATTTTAAGAGGCGACATGTTTTAGAAAAAAACATTATTTGGAATAAAAAAAAGAAAAACTCTCGCTCAAGCATATGTATGTTTTCGTGTCATTATTGAATGACATTTCTAGAAAGGTACATAATATTGATTACACGAGAGACATGTCGCGAGAAGAATATTTTTGAAATTTTTTTATGTTTTTCCGTTTTTATGGATTTTATATGTTTTATATTTTTTTTCTATTTACAATTTGATTTTAAAATATGTACAAAGGATATTATGCAGTTTAAGAGGATGTTGCCATGAGTACCGAAAAGAGGATATCGGTCTGCACGTAGTAGAAGTCAATAGTCAACATCTCTTAAACTTTCACCACCAAAGCGTTCGAGGCTCCTGAATAGTCGTTAGAACTTGAGCCTTCTCAATGTGAAGCTTTGATAGCTCAGCAACGTATCATCTCACACTTGAATAGTTCTTCTCATCTTTCTTCGCGCTGAAGGCTGAAGTAATGCGTACCAAAAAGTATCCAGATACCACTTCCCCCCAAGTAGTTGAAATGATGCAATCAGTCTCATTATATGAAGCTCAGAAACCCGAAGTACACACACAATCAATTTTGTTCGTCTTTGTCATCAGAAACTATTTCTTACATCTGTTCCCCCACGTAGTTGGAATAATACACCAAAAGAACGAGTTAAAACACTGATCTTCTCTGCGGTTATGACATTTGTCTTCCCGGAATAACTTCACTTAAGTAGAAGTGTAAAGCTCATCACGTGTACTCATTGTGCGTTCTGATGTATGTCTCCTTCCCCCTTGCTGGTTTTGATACCTCGGAATCAGCAACACATTTTACGCCCATATACTTGAAATCTTGTGAGAAGAACAAAATAAGCTCAAATGTATCATGTGAGAATCAACTTGCTGAAGAGCAATGTGAGCACATCTAATTAGGGTTTTTAACACATATTTTCACTCTCCCCTAATTAGTGCTCTCCCCTAAACTGACAACCTTTCTTGATGAATGCCTTGAATATGAAGAAGTCTTTTGATAATTAAATGCATATCGTCTTTAGTCTTCTAACACGTAGCAGAGAATGTAGAACAGACTGTAGACTCGACCTTCTTCAATGTTGTCCATTTGGGGAATAGGATATCAACATCTCTATCTTACTAAATACATTCCAGTTATATTACATATACCAAATCAGCCCACATGTACCAAATACAAGAAGAAACGATAACACCAAAGTAACAGGTTGAGGCACTGATCATCTCTGCGGATATCAACTCCGGAATAACTGATTAAGCTCGATCATGTGAACCTGTTGTGCGTCCCTAATGTACACATTTCTCTCTCCCCTGATGATTGCGATTAATTAGCCCGTGATGTGCACATGAAGTGATACTACCAAAGTAACAAGTTGAACCACTGATCATCTCTGCGGTTATCAATCCCGGAATAAGTGACTAAGCCCGATCACGTGAACTTGTTGTGCGTCCTTGGTGTACACATTCCTCTCCCCTGATGGTTGCGATTAATCGGAATCATCATAATGACGTGTACATGAAGCATTAACTGGAAGCCCTTTATCTATAACTGGAAGCCCTTTATCAATAATAATATTAGCCCGTGAGAAAATGTCGATAAACCTCACGAGTCCTGAACTAAAGTATTCAGGAGTCATGAGATGATGACTAATTGAGTTTGCTCCCCCTCAATTAGGCCATCGTATGTAAAGAGCCTCTTCAAAAACTTATGAAGTTGTTGAATCGGCTCCCCCTCAAACTGACCATCCCTTTTTATAGATTCAACACTTTAACGTCATGATCACATTTGAAGGTCTTGATATTAACCATCTTCTTCTTTATCTGAATCAATCAATCAACTGGAGTACTAAATGATAACACCAAGTTCGAATCCCCGCAATGACTATAGAACTCGAACAGAGTAACAAACCACGGAATACATCGGAGAGGTAGACATTAATTTCCCCGACATGAATAATTAAGCTCGATCCATTCATGATTTATAACCCCAGCATACACATTACTCCTCCCACGAAAGAGGAGAAAGAACACACGCCTATTCTCCCCCTCAAAAGTGGCATGCTAATGACATTTTTGCCACAGTCGAAAGGAGAAGGACATACACTTTCCCCCACAAAAATGGCATGCAATGACATTTTTGCCATAGTTGAGATTCCGTGATGGTTGAAATTTATCAGATGCAGCATAAATATGTGTGTAGCACCAAAAACTACTGCGAAGAAGATGATGATTAAAACACTCTTGAAGCAGCCCCTCTTTTGTTTCCTCATCAATGGTTTAGCAACTGAAGAGTTCAATGAAGCTTGTAATATGCCTAAACCACTTTGTTGAAATGTGTTAAACCTTAGAGGGAGAAAATATCTGCGTACAAGAGCCGAATGACCATTCTACAAACATCATCAACATGTAGTTTCTTCATCCTTTCCCTTCTCCCCCTCAAAAATTGCATATGCCTGTTTGCAATTTTTGATTGAATAAGTGAAGCACAAAAATATAATCCAATGTATGTCGATCCACTTGATGACTGTACGAACATGGGAAAAGCATGAAGCTTGTTGATGAGAATGGTCATAAATAAGAAGATTTCTCTTCTTTCTAAGATAAGGCGCACTGACACGTACACCTTTCTTTTCTTTGAGGAATGGGGCCTGAAGTGGTATCTGCAGACGCCAAAATGTTGAAGAACGAGGCTTGAACCGTTGTGTCCAAACGTCATGAACTTGAAGAACGAGGCTTGAACTGATGTGTTCAAACATCATCTCTCTCTTTTCTTCTTCTCTCTGCTAACTCGTTACCAACCCCATTATCATTCTGTCGGCTATATGTCATGACTACTGATGGAGAAAAACCCAATATGATGAACTTGAGACTGAAGTAAAATAACCTGAACTTGTGACTTAAGCTTGCACTAATGTATGACTAAGAGCGGTGTAGAGAGTTCGTGCAACATCGAATCCCTAAGTACTCTATACTCTTCAACCAATCAACCATCAAGTATAAGACGTACATCACCTCTTGAATATCCACAACTAAGTGTGACACTGAGCACTACAACGTAACTCCTTAAAATGATAGTTACTTTGCGGTAATAGAGAGGAAGAATCCTAAAAATAACTAGATATCCAAGTCTTTGTCATTGTAAAGGTTAAAAGCTCGAACAAGGATCTCGAAGAATCTTCATCCAACCACCCCGATATCTTCAGATACTAAGTACACGCACTCGTGAAATTTCACTTTAACCTCAAATAAATAATAATGAATTGACGCGCGTAGTCACATCTTGTGGTTTAACTGCCCAAATCTAGCCTCTTTGATGTTTTGAATGAACTTTGATAATGGTTTTATCCCGATCTTGTCAAACACACATAACCCCATAAAACCACATAACCCCGTAAAAATTCGTAATAACTAGAATGCCATGAAGTATGTCAAAACTCATCCAATACATGAAGTACATACATTATCCTTTCTTCGAAGTTGATGCCGTAGCACCAGAGTTAATTAAGAACTGGAAATGCACATTTCTTTCTCCAGGATAGTTTCATCATCACGGGATTTTACAAATCTATGATTTAAACCAAGAAATAAATTCTTTCGCGGGATTTTACAAAACCAAGAAGAAACCGTCAGACAATGATAAATTGAATGTGTTATGACAAATCTGGTTTTGGTGAATATCAGTTTGTGAGAACATGCAAGAGATCAGCAACAATTCTTCTCACATATGTAGAATACTTCACGAACCATACTAAGTAAAGTAGTATAAACTACTTCCCCCTAGAGGTTAACCTTAAATCATCAAAGTACACGTTTCTCCCCCATGATGGTTTCGAACTTTCGGAAGCATCATTGACGTGTACGACCATATACACGAGAAGTTCTTGTCTTAAGCAAACATCTTGAAGAAGATCATGAATGACATTGATGGATCTAGAAAGATTTTGCTTAGACTGTGAAGTATCTTTGACGTGCTGTAGTGCCGAATATTCCATGAGAATTGCTGATCACATCTCAACCCTTAAACCCATTAGCTAACAAACCCTTATTCTGTCGGCTATTGCTGTGACCACTTGGTGAAGTAAACTCGATATACCCAACTTGAAAGTGAAGTAGAATTCCCCAAATTTGTTACTTAAGCTTGCACTATTGTTGGAAGAACGGCGTAGAGAATTTGTACACCATGCAAATCTCTAAGTACTCAATACTGTCCTGACAAAGTATGAGACTATCATCACCTCTTGCGATTATCCACAACGTCATCTGCGTGTGACACTGAGTACTATAATGTAACTCCTTTAAGTGATAGTTAACCAGGTCTTCAACCATCCACCCTGACTGCTGGTAACTAGATAAGCCAAGTCTTCAACTCAAATCTGAAGCACGAGCAAGTTATCATTGAAAGTCATGCATCCAACCAACCCCGACTTCAAGATAAAATAAGCACGCGCCTTCGTGAAACCCACTTCGTTCTCAAGTAAGGGATACCAAATAAACTTCGTGATCATCTCGTGCGGTTAACTACCCAAAAACTAGCCTTTTGACGGTTGAGACGAATCTTGAAAATGGTTTGTAACCCCGTGACAGTTTGCAATAACCCAAAATACCGCTCATTTCCGCCAAATATTACACCAAAAATTAACTCATTGTATGAAAAATACAATTGAGTAATCACATTTCGGCCCAAAATTTAATGTAATACTCGGATCATAACCACCTAAGCCCAGTCTACCTAGATCCAACCTTTGGTCTAGAAAATAAGCCAAAATATATTTAAGTCAAAACTTATAGTCAAACATTCAACTTAACCAAAAAAATTTTTTTTTAAAAAAAAAAAAGAAAAAAAAAGAAACAAAAAAGAAAAAAAAAACAACATAGCGCAAATGTGTAGTAGCTAATAAAGGACTAATGACTCCATATGCTTAAACAACATTAGGCTATGTACAATTTTTGTTAAAATTCGGTGTAGGACTCCAAATTTTATTTTCGTATCACAGTTTACAATACACAATTAGTCTAAGAGCGCAATATCATCAGATCATACAAAACACCTGGATTTCAGCCCATAAAACACGATTAGTCACTTGACCCATTCAATGAAAACTCAGCTAGTCCATCAAGAAGAAAGAAAATAAACGAATCCCCATTTAATCCACAGCTCAACCTCACTTAACACCTAACCCTAATAACACTCCTCCTAAAAGAAAACGCAGTCACTATCTTCAATCTTATCTCTCCCAATCTCCCATGATTTTACAGATCCAGCCACAAGGACACAAACAAGTCCTTTTCTCACATTATCCAGATCAAACAACACGAACACAATCACAACTCATCTCTTAATCTGCTTCAATCTAAACGTTTCTCTCCACCAAATCTCAGTCACGATATTCTATCTTCTCACCACCAAACTCAGTCACATATTAATACATTCAAACTGATCAAACTTTTGGTCTAACCGAAAAACAACACTAAAACCCAAACACATCTTGTTATACGATTGAGCACACTGACCACGACCAAAGAAGATTAAAGTACATGGCTTCAAGATCTATCAAGAGGTCACAGGTAGGTTATTGATGTTGTATTTCGTTACTTTCAACGAAACAAAGATAGACAATAACATAATTGTTATTGGTCTTTCTTTTATTTCAGATATAAATGAGACCTGGCTTCCAAAATATATAGATCGATGATGATATAAAGTTCACTCCTTTACGATCTTAGAAAGATTGGTACATGAGTGTGACGAAAGCTGAGATCTTGTTTACACTTTATGTACGAGTCGTGGTAGAGATCAGTGATGATTTGTTTTTCGAATTGATAAGATCTTGAATGATCTTAGAGCCTTTAATGGTATGCGAAAGAAAAACAAACTGAGATCGAGTCTTTTAAGTCGAGTTGTTTGATATGGAGGTGGGAATAGGTCTTGATGACTATTGTTGTAGAGGAGGTGACAGGTCCTAGATTAGATGACCATTTGTTGTTGATATGTTGATGTTTTGAAATGGTTTCATGTTTGTTGTAGTTTCTGGTCTTCCTTGCATTCCTTTTCCTTTTCATTTTCATTGAAACCATATCGACCAATAATGATAGTAATTAACTGAGGTTATCAAAAGTTTTTGGTCTCCTTTTCATCTTCTTCTTTTGACTTATGGATAAATCGCTAGTTAAGACGTTTTTAGCAGCATGCCTTTTCAGTTTAGCTAATAAAAATGATTTTCAAAAGACAACTCGCTGCCTTTCAACTCGCTACATTGATCAACTCGTTGAACTAAAGACAAAAGGGTCACTATCTGCATGTTTTGTCATTTTCCTTTCTTTTCAGATACAAACCAAATCGCTACAAAAAATGTAGTCAAATCGCTACTAAGAACAGCCCTATTTGATAAACACCATTACCAAGAAAAATGTGAACAAACCCATAAATATTAACCACATTAGACAGAAGTAGGAAACTGGAAATTAAAGTGAGATGGTTTTGACCATTGGGACATAAAGTCATATGACGCCAAACTGTTTTCCAGACCAGTAATATTATGAAAAAAAAAAGCTTGAAACATGATATTCGAACCATAAAAATCAACAAGTAACACAACCTGACTCTGATACCAATTGTAGGATCGAACATATGTTGATTCTTGTGTGATTCGGGTGGTCTTGGGTTATGGAAGATTAAGTTGGCCATTGTTGAGTTAGAGAGAGAAAGTAGATTAGAGAGGGGAAGTTCTAGTGAGAGAAACACACTAGTTGTGAGTGTGTAATATTGAACAACCAACCCTCTCCCTTGGTGGGAAGAGGGTATATATACACTTACATAATAATGCCTCATGAAACGAGCTGTGGAGTGAGCTGACAGTGGGTAAAGACCTGACCCACTCCACGAATACTATTTATAGTTATATTAAACTAAACTACTACTAATATAATAACTAAGTCTACGAGCTATCTTAATGCTAATAGAACGTCGTTTAGGTGACCGAGTCTTTTATAGGAATATTTGTATTCCTAACACTTAATTTCCAAGGTGACCTCGCTTAGGGGGAGATTGTTAGGAAAACAAATATTCCTATGAAAGACTCGGTCACCTAAATATTGTAATAGCATTAAGTTAGCTCGTAGTTACTTTAGTTATTAGTTAGAATTAGTTTAAGTAACATCATGGAAGAAGGACGGATCTTTACCCACTGTATGCCTGATCCACAGCCCGGGTGTGGGCGTTTTATCTTTTTTTGTAGGAAACTATAAATACCCCTCTCCAATACATGTGGAGAGGGTTGGAGCTTCCATTTTCACTTAATCTAATATTCTCATTTTCTCTTCACTTTCTCTCTCTAGGAAATCCTCCCAACTTCTCTTTCTCTCTCTAAACTTTCTTACTTGATTCAATCCATAACACAAGAACCATACATGCTATCATTATGAATATCCTACACGAATCTTTCTTATTAAACTCTCTAAACATCTTGAAGGTAACTCACTGAGTGACTATGCACTCTGTGACTTGTTTGATGTTTAAGGTTATAAAATACTCATTGAATTGTTTATCAGTGAGTGACCGACTATTTTATTTAGTGAGTTAGGATATTTTATTTTCAAATCCTTATCAGGGCAATTGGATCACTTTTTTGGACCCAACAGTCTCCCCCTATTTGAATATACAAATAGCCTAGGTGAAACAGGCTGGTTTAGGTTATGGTTATGGTTATGGTTAAGTTTCAGTGAGAGAGGGGTTCAGTGAGTAATGTTGAGGGGGTACAGTGAGTAAAGTTCAAGGGGGTTCAGCGAGTAAGCTCGCTAGCTCAGGTTCAGGTTCAGGTTCAGTGACCAAGAGGTTCATAGCACAGTGACCAGGCTTATCTATGGTTCAGTGACCTGGGTTCAGTTTGAAGGGTTCGGCACTAAGAAGGTTTAGTGACTTATTTTACTGAGAGGGTTCAGGTTAAGGGGTTTAGTGAGAAAGGGGTTCCTACCAGGTTCAGGGAGTAGGGAGGCACACTTAGATATATCAGTCACTTATGATCTCATGAATGCACTTTATTTAACATTTGAGACCCACTGAAATCCATCTTCATTTCAGTCCCTGATGATTTCAATCCTAAGGTTCTTTCACAACCATAATTCCCACAACTCCACTGATGCTTATAAGCATCTCAAAACCTCAAAACACATACCGAAACATATTTCATTCCCTGATACTCAACGTATCTCTCCCTGACGATTCAACACGCCATGATACAATTTTCTTGCCTGAGAATACAAACACCCCCTGATACATAGCACACACACTGACAAATAGTATCATCAACAACTCCCTGATAACTTTTTATTAGTCAACCTTTATCATCACTTGCTCTTCCATCAGGCTCATCCCAACAGCTAATACGAACACACCATAAGTTACAAACCATACCCATTCAGGCTTAGCCCGAAACGAAACATTTGTCATACCAATCCCTGTTCAGCTTATAGCACATCACTTACTGAATATCAGAGACACTAATTTAAGGTTATGAATTGGAGTCAACGATCAGGTTTATTGAACCCAATCAGGCTAAGCATGAAAAACACCATCCCTAATGCATAACCTAATTATTCAGGGGCCCTGATAAGTATCACAACCCATTTTCCACCTTCACATCACTACTCCCTTTGTACCACTGTGTATACCTTGATTCATATCACTCCCTGATTCATATCACAACCTCACAAGCACTTCTATAATCCCAAAATATATCTTGAATCAAACCCAAAAAATACAAATCCGATACAAACCCACATACTCAGTGATTCAATTTTAATCACAAAACCATTTTGGAACAAAGTGATTTCATATCACTAACTGTTATCAATTCTCACTCAAAATCCCAACACCAATGAAACCTTATCTAAATTCATTACTTCCTACGCACGCCGATGGAATTTTCAAACGGCGGCGACTCCACCTTTTAGGCCAGACTTGACTATCAAATCATAATCCCAAATCAAAGCTCTCTCGGGTGCGAGTACTGGTGAAGAATCATGGTCGGTTTTCTTTTTGTTTGTGATGGAGAGATGATGGTGATTTTTGGTGAGCTTTTGTGGATCGAGTGATTTTCTTTGATCGGTTCTTGGATCTGGATTTTGTGGATCGATTGTTTTCATTTTTGATCGAGAGATTTGAGTTTTTGGTAGTGGGTTTCTTTTTGTGATAAAGATTAGTGTTTTTTTTTTTTTTTTTTTTTTTTTTTTTTTGGATAAGAGTTGTGTGGTGTTTTTATGGGAGGTGATGATAGATCCGTTTTTCTTTAGTGAGAGTGAAGGATGTTTAGATCGGATCTAGTTTTGTGAGGGTTGTGTTTTATTTTATTTTTTTTTTCTTTTTTGTGTGTGAAGATAAGGTTTATGTGGTGGTAGTGTGTTTGTTTGTCTTTGTTAAATATTTGTGCTTCTCCCGCTCAAAAACTGCTACTGCTAGTGCATTTTTTGAAGCTTTTACACTAATTTTTTTGACAATGAATGATGTTATCAGCAGTCATGAACGGATCTAGGTTAGAGAAAAATCCACCTGCTCTGATGTCACTTGTTGGTCCATGAAATTGAGCAAATCTTGATAAACATAAATAAGAACTTCATTAATAATAATGAATAAAAGTTACAAGATTACTCAATACCAACATGACTAACTGATAACACTTTCAGCTTCTTAAGGGGATAATTTCGGTATATTATCCCCATAGAAATGACAAATAACTCTCATTGATCCTAGCTAAGCTTGAGATTCAATGAGAGGATCATCCTATCAACTAATACTAAGTAGGATGGGTAAACTATCCCTGGTACAAACTATACATATTTATAGGTGGAAAGTACAAGGACAACATGTGATGTTGGTAAGGTGTCATACATCAAGTGGTGCTTTCACTTTTGGATAAGTGACAGCTATTCTTTTTGCAGCAGTGATGATATATTCCCATTGTTGAAGTAATTCATTGTACTTGCTTTGACTTCCTTGTAGTACTTGCTCTCATGTTTATTTTCCACAAGAAGTTCCCACCTATATTTTTCAGTTTGTTGTAGAGATAGCTTCGGGGAGTCAGTGAGTTATTGTCATCACTCACTGACTCCATTACCTTTTTCTTTGGCTCAGGGATCATTCACTAAGTGCCGCCTCACTGAATGACGAGTCTTTCTTATTAGACTCTTTGAACGTCCTGAAGGTAACTAACTGAGTTACTGTTCACTCAGTGACTTGTTTGCGTTTAATGATTTCCAACACTTAGGTTAATTTGTGTTCAAATCCTTGTTTTATGATACTTGGGTACTGAATTAACCCAACAATTTCAACATTTCAATTTTTCATGTGTTGCAATTATATTGTTATGCATGAATTAACCCAATCATTTACTTAATTTTAACCCGAAATATTATCATTGGGGCAAGTTATTTGGGCCTCTAATAAGGAGGGTTTCCAATCATTGCACGCATTATTGATTTATATAGTATTTAACGCGAGTTGTACGATTTGACCGACCCCTAATGCCTAATATAGGAAGAAGGCAAATCACAAGAAACCCTAAGAGCCTTCGGTAACATGCCCTTCCCACCCACGTTATCATATAACGCACCCACGTTAACTCACGTTAAACGTTACCGGGGATTATGGGCAAGAGCACGTTAATGTGCTGAGTTAAATTTTTAACGCAGCTTAACGCTGCGTGTTTGTGTATTATATATATATATATATATATATATATATATATATATATATATATATATATATATATATATATATATATATATATATATATATATATATATATGCACTTTGGCCCCTTGATACTTTACGTTACCGTTAGGTTCAAAAAAAAATTTGCAATTTGCCCCCTAATGTTTATAAACGGCTAGTTTTCAAATATATATATATATATATATATATATATATATATATATATATATATATATATGTGTGTGTGTGTGTGTGTGTGTGTGTGTGTGTGTGTGTGTGTGTGTGTGTGTATTCAAACCTATTTTTATCACAACTATAAATACCTATTCACCCAGACAATTTTTTTTCACTTCCATTACTTTATATGCTCTACAATACACTTGTATTATCCAAAAAAAAAAAAAATGTCGGGTGGCAACAACAACAATGATCCGTTCACGAATTTCTTCGGTGGGTGGAATAACCAATACGTGGGTTCTTCTTCAACTCCGAATCAAGATAACCAAGAAGTGTTTGTAGTTTTTATGTTTTTTCCTTTCATATGTTTTTTTTTCTTTTTTTTTTTTGGTTTTAATTTTGTATTGTAATATGTTTAATAATTAATGTTATGGATTTAAATAAATGAAGTAGTTGGTAAAGTTTTCGGTTGAAATTGAAAATAAAGATGAAAGTGATTATAAGTGAGTTATGTTAGGATAGTGGAAAGTGATGAGTTAAAGTTAAAAGGTTAAAGCTGATATGATGCTGACATGGCAATAAGTTATGGTATAACTCGCGGGCGTGTTACTCAAGGCTCTAAAGTGATAAAAGATCACGCACTTTCACGTGTCAGATCATCTCATCGACTTGACTCGTGTAACATTCGTGTCACACTCTAATAATCATTAAAAAATTATTATTATTTCAAATCGAGAGAAAACACAACTCACTGCCGGCCACTTGTTCGACGAAATGCTTGAAAGAAATTTTCATTAATTCATTACCACCCCTCTTCCTCAAAGCTGAACCTGGTATAATTTTTATGTTTTCAAAGTTTCTGTGGTACATTGTATATATATTTTTTTTATTTTATTTTTGCTAGAATTAGGCCTTGAGGGCATGTTTGGTAGGGTGGAAAGGAAAGGTGGGAAAGGGAGGAAGAATGATTTCTCATGTTTGTTACAGATAAAGAAAGGAAACAGGGGTTGTCGATTCCATTCTCACCCCTTGATTTTAATTCCTTTAAAAAACTAAGGGCCCGTTTGGTTTGTAGATGGGTTTAGATTAGGATTTGGATTTAAATGTAAAGTTGTGAATTAGGATTTGTATTTTGATTTGATGTAAAAAGAGAAAAAAAATATTAAAATAAGTAGGAGATTATTTTATCCTTTTATTTGAATATTAAAATAATAAATATATATTTATAAAAAGGAATATGTGGCTAAAGTGTGAGGAGGTCCCATTTTTTGTAGCAAGAAGACAAAACAATTGTCAGGAAACCTTTTATAATGTCAGTAAACCCACTAAATGGGTGACTTTTGTAGATAGCATTTATTTGGGCATCATGGTATTGTTTGAAATCCGAAGGACTGAACCAAACAATGGATTAGTCTTTTCAAATCCTAAACCCGGGCCACGCCCCCCAAGGCCCCAACCAAACTGCACCTAAAGAATGCAAAGAATGAAAAATTAACAAAGGCCTTTCCCCATTCTTATTCTCGTGAGAATCAAAAGACCGCACAAAAAAGGAACACAAGTATTCCCATTGCACGTGCAACGCACATTCCACACACTAAATTCTAAAAACCTATCACTTTTGCTCTGGACAACAGTATTTTATTAACCTATATAATCACCCTAATCGATCTGGTGTTTGTGAAAGTCGTTTCCCATCCCTAACTAAGGTACATCATTGTTCCGTTTTGTTTTATTCTGCTACAGTAATCGAAATATATGAACAAACCCTAGCCCGCGATTTGGTAAAAAATATTATATTCTATGTTAATTTTGATTGGGTGATCAACCTTTGATTGCTATATGAAGCTAGTTGTTGATTATTAAACTTAAATAAATCCATCAAAATATATTGTTTCATGGGTCAATTTACATAAGAATATATATAATTATCACATTGAAGTTGAGACTCAAAAGTATTCTTCAAATAATTATAGTTTGTAATTAAGAAAACTTTTGTCAGTGAATAATCAGATATTCAGGTTGATAAACCTTTTTACTCTGCATAAAGACTCGTATTAACTAGTGTATAATCAGGTCACATTGCAACTTCTTTTTTGTTTATGTTTGCACAACTTGTTTGGTAGTCTAGTCATTTTTATACTAGATTATTGTCATTCTCAGTTAGTCAGTTTGTGTTCTCTTTTAGCAACTTCGATCTTTATTTTTCTATTGTAGTAAATAAATGCAAAGTAATTATCAAAATCTCAGCTTATTCAATGGTTTAAATATTACAGACCGGCAGCAAAAAGGTTAAATAGGATAAAGATGCAATTAGACACATATTGCTTCCACGACATTTTCATTCTCTGTTCACACCAAACACGAGAATCAATCAGCTACTCTGTTTCATTGATCGATTCTCTGCAACCAACAAACAATGGAATAGGCTTTCTTTCTCATGGGTTATTCTCATTCTTTACAATTCCATTCTTTGCTTCATTTCCATTCTGTGTGATTCCATCATACCAAACATCTCCTGAGAGTTTTAGGGGTAATGGTTATTGCTTAGTTTTAAGATTTTATACCACCCGGTTTTGAAACGGCCACACCAACCTCCTGAAGGTGAACTTTACCCGGTTTGGGTTTAAGTCTGTTTGACCGTGGACTCAAACCTCGTGGATTAGTTGGCCAAAAGGTCGGAAACCACGGTTACCCAAAAAAAACAGCTAATAAAAAAGGAGGGGCCAGGGGGGGGGGGGGGGGGAATGGGTGACTCTTTTTCCCATGACCGTCTCTAACCTTGGCCACTTTTAAAGATGTGCACCTACTGTGAGACCTCCTGTGAGGACATTGTGCATAACCACTAGGCCATCTTGGTGAAATGTTAGTGAGAAAGCTAAGGGACCATTTCTGATATTTTCCCTAGCTACCCTCAAGACGTGTACTTAGTGAGGTTTGAACATGAGACTTCTTGTGAAAACATGGCCATCTTGGTGGTGGTTAGTGAGAAAGCTAATGTAAATACAAAATATACTTCAATTTGTTGGAAATTGTATTGACTAAGAATTATTTTGACCGGCTCGGATATTGGGATCACGAGCCAGAGTGGAATTTTATATGGTTAAGTATATGCAGTTATTTGAGGGTCAATAATTGTAGGCTTGTGGCATGTTTATGGTTATAAGCTTGTGGGTTGCCTTTAGTTGAAGAGTTGAATTATTTGCGTGAGAACTAATCTGTGTCTTAGATTATAGGTGGTGGAAGTACTAAATTTCACTTGGTTTTGTGCTTTTTAGATGAGTGATTACCTGAAAAACATAAATGTAGCATCAACTATTCACTCATTTGGCAATAAATTTCGAACTTGACTAAGTTTCGAGTGCTGTATTACTTATGTGGTATGCCAGAATGCTAATGTGCTTTGTTTGACAATGTGCCACATCATTGTTTTGTTGCTATGTATTACCATGGATCAACTATTGATCGTGATGAATAGTAACTTATTTGTTGTTTCAGAATATCCGAGACTAATGCTTTTTTTGAACTTCTTTTTTGCTGTCTTTTATTGTAATTTATGGCCAAATGCATATGCAGACTTTGTGATTATGTAAAATATGGCTAAGTTTGACCGTAACCTAAGTTTAATATCATTTTATGACATGATTGAATCAACCACTCGTCTGAAGAACCCTATCATAAATTAATTTGTTTGAGAAAATGGTTTTGAAGAACTCAGACGAGATGGTGATAGCGAGAGATTCAAACGAAAATGGGAATTCATCTACTGTTATGGAAGAAAATTTGAATAAGAATCAGTTGACATATGGTAGCTCATACGGACCTTTTGTGATGCCTGTTATATCGATTCCGAAAGTGGAAGAACAAAACTCAAAGGCGTCTATTGTCTTGTCTGGAACTGCTAGAAAGGGTGAAGTGGGACCAGCCGTTGGTGCGGTTGACATTGGCATTAGCAAAAGTGCATATTTTTTTCAAGTTGCTCTACCTGGTGTCAAGAAGGATCCTGGTGTGCTATCTAACTTTTTTATATCTCGCGTTTTAACTGTTTTGTTTGTTTGTGATTTCATTTGGGGTTAAAAGTATGGGTGACAATTCAGGTCAAAATCATGTTTGGGTTGGCAGGTTGGCATCACCCATCCCAAATACGACACATGTACTTAACTGTGTTGACTGTTGACAATCCAACCCTAACTCGGACACGTTTAACCAAGTAATCTGGACACAACATGACCCATCTATTTAAACGGATTTGAAAGAGTTGTAAACGGGTTACCAGGTTGAAATTTTTAAATATGTATATGATTTTATTATATTTTTTAAACGGGTAGACGGGTTAGGAACGCTGGAACGGCATTGTCAGGTCAACCCGAACATGACTCGATATTGAATGGGTTGGCCGGGTTTTACCGTTATACCACCGAGACGTTTATCTAAACAGTTTCAAAAGGGTTCTAAACGGGTTTACGGTTGAAACTGTAAAATATATTATATTATTTGTTTTTTATCTCAAAAACGGGTTGGCGGTTTGGGAATGTATTGGTCAGGACAACCTGAACATGACTCATTTATTGAATGGGTTAGCGAGGTTGAACATTGTACAACCCGAATCCTTTTAAACCCAACCCTAACCTAGTGTCTTCGTGTTGGGAATCTTCACTCGCATATAGAAATAAGTAAATTTTTATTTTGCAGGTCAGTTTAGCTGCGAGATCGAACAGAATGGGATAGTTCATGTGCGAGGTGAAACATCAACAGGTGGAAAAACCGTTACAAGACATTCTCGAGTTTTTGAAATGAAATTTCAACAGCAATCGCCACCTGGACCGTTCACTCTCTCATTCAGTCTTCCAGGACCGGTTGATCCAAGGCTATTCTATCCTAACTTTAGATCAGATGGTATATTTGAAGCCATTGTCATGAAATCTGAGTAATTACTTATGCCAAAGTTACATGCGTTCATCTATGAGGTTTACCGTCTCTTTTTCCCCTTTATAATTGAGTGCTTGTATTGTATAGGGATGAAGATGCTGTTGACTAGTAAGTAGTTAGTGGTTTAGATGTGTTTGTTTGCTTTTTGAGACGATGATTGTAGTCGTAATTAATGTTACAAGTCATCCTGATTAGGAAGATTTTGGCTTGTGGTTGTTAGTCTCCTTATTCAGTTTACTATGATTTTAGTACCTATTGTTGGTTTTCTTGTAGTTCTTCCTTCCGCAAGAGTCTGGGTCTGGAAGGTATGCTCGGTTTCTGTCTTTTGGTGACTGGAGGTTTTTCTAGTCAATGGACTTGTTTCTAATCGAGTTATCACTATGTCTATTCCTTGGAATTCCTGTAGCAGAAGTGTGAAATGCTGCAATTCAACATAGTTACATTTTGAAGTCATCATTAATGTTTCGATGCACGTTAATACCAAGTGACTTGACCATAATCTAAATCTTTTTTGTTTTTGGGTTTGTTATACAAAACCTCCCTACTAAGGGGTTTGTACTTTTTGTCCTCTTGTTCCCACTTGTATCCCTTTTTATTTCAGTACAGCACAGTTTTTTGTCAGAATCTGTTTTATATTTCTGAGAATTTTAAGCGTTTAACATATTAAAATTTATATTTTTTGTTACGCACTTCTAGATTTATAGTCTTTTTAAATTAAAAAATAATTAAAAATATAAGGGGGGTTGGGATATCTCCTCGTTTTTTTGTCATGAAATAATAATTAACTGCAATGAGAACAAACCACTTAAGGGTGGCCTAGTGGTAAAGGGCTTGTCACTATCACTCTAAAATGTGTGAGGTCTCAAGTTCAATTCCTGCTGGATGCAAACAACCTTAAGTGGCCACGCCAATCTCCTGAAATGGAAGGGCTTTATCTGATTTGAGTCTGTGTGGCGGTGGGTTAAAACCCCGTGGATTAGTCGGCCAAAAAGTCGAAAACATGGTTATCAAAAAAAAAAAACAAAAAAACAAAAAACAAAAAAAAACTACAACGAGAACAAATTCATATTGTCAAGAATTTGACCATAAACAATGAACCATAAGTCCATCAAATATAAGTCCATAACAATGACAACTTAGAAAATATTGTTAGTATCAACCTCTTACGTGGCATATGCTAAGGATATATTAAATCACTACGCCACAACTAGCCTATTCTCCTCATTTGGGGCTTATAGCTGCCACATTAACTTCACACCTATTCACAACTAACCCCTGTCTCACTCACAACTTACTCAATAAATAACCCCTTCCTCGCTTACAACTTTATTTTTTATTTATTTCATTAAATAAACTAAATTCATTTCATTAATGATTAAAAATACAATACAAAAAAAAAAAAAAAAAAAAAAAAAAAAAAAAAAAAAAAAGTACGAAACGTAAAATAAAGAAACGGTTAGACATAAAACACAAAGCAACACAATACGGAAATAGTACAGATAAAACACAATTAGGCATCGTCTCTGTCCTATATGTGGGTGTTCCTCAAAATCAACCACACGTGAATATACTGGAACCCTCTCCTACCATAGCGTTCTTTAAAAATGTTCAATGTATTTGAGATATGCTCATGGTCTTGGCCCGTTTGCTGCAAATACTTGTAAATATCATGATATTTATGACATTCACTGTGACAACTGGCAATTTAGGGAGACTTTTAAAACCCGCATTACGTTAAAAGTTTGATTTTAATTAAATGTTTGGAATTTTATTCGTAACGAATTTGTGAAATTTGAACAAATGTTTTAAATTATGAAGTTTATGTGGAATTAAATTTGAATTGTTGATTTATTATGAAATTTATATCGTGAATTATTGTTGAGACGTCCTTGTTGCACTACGTCGACTCCGGGACTAGGAAAACCTAACAAATTAAAAAAAAACTTTTGAATAACGGTCGCATCTATACGTTAAACGAACGTTTTAATATTTAAATGTTTCGGGAAAGTGTCTTTGGGAATTAATGGCGACGTGTACAAATATTGTTGGCGACATTTAATATTTTTGAGAACGAGTAATCGTGTTACAGGAAAACCGATTAATAATATTTCATAAAAACTAAAGTTTTCGTGGCTTATAATGGAAAAAGAGAACTAGAGGGACCTTAAGTATAAAATTCGGGTATATTACCCCTAACCCTAACCCTTCACTCATAATATCATCACCAACACTCCCTCTCCTCCTCCCTTTGTTGCCGCCGACCTGCAACACCGACACCATCACCACCGCCGGTCACCACCACACACCGCCACCACCAAAACACTCCCCACACATTTCTCTTTCGTGTGTTGTACCACACGCGCTCAAAAGAAACCCCCCCCCCTCCGTTTCTTGATTACCGCCACGTACAACACCACCATATCATCACACCACCACTTTTCTTTGTTTCTACTTGATTTGAAGGTGAGAAACGCGTGTATATGCGTCGGGTTTGACTAAGGTTTCAATCATTGATTTGGGTTTGGATTTCAAGAGTAAAAATGGTTTTGTTATAAAAATAAAGATGGTATCCTTAGGTGTCGACTCACAACCTTTTGGTGCTCGGATTTGATTGTTTGGGTTCGATTAGATTGATGTTTGTGGCTCGTTGGAGCTAGGCCGAGACCCTCGTGGTCTCGGTGTCGTGTTTATTGGCTCTTTGGAGCTCAACGTGACCTCAAGGGTCCGTTTGGTTGTGGTCTTAGCTCGTTGGAGCTCAACGTGACCTCAAGGGTCTGTTTGGTTATTGTTTTGGGCTCGGGTGAGCCTAACGTGACCCCTATAGTCCGATTGGTTTGATTGATGTTTGGTTCGAGCCTAGCCGAGACCCTCAAGGTCTCGGGGTTGGTTTTCATGGCTCGTAATATGAACCGAGACCCAAGTAGGTCTTCCGGTTCGTGTTTGACTCCATGTCTTGACCCGTATCATTATTATTCTTGTGGTTCTTGTTGTTGTTGTATTATTGTTGTTGTTGTTGTTATGGTTATACTTGGGCCGAGAGGTGTAGCAAGGCCGAGACCTTGTGGTCTCGGCAATGGACTTGATATGTTGTGGAGTTGTTGTCGAAGGGTATTCGGGGACTGATTGTGAGACGGTCATGTAGTTTGAATGAGATAGGATTAGTCGGGTGTCGTAGTCGGACCCAATTGTTGTAGTTTGTGTTATGGGACGAATGACGGAGTTGTGGTATTGACGATATTGCTTTGGACTTATGGTTGTGTGAGTTGGAGTCACGTTAACTTTCTAGTCAACGATTGACTTTGGCAAAATGCCTTAACATTTGGATTTGGACAATGAGCCGAGAGAGATGACTCGGACATGTGCCTCATCTTTTATAACTCGATACAAATTATAATTAAATTAACTAATAAAGACTCGTAATAACTTATATCAACGATATAAACATTTATATAAATATATAAATGTGTAAACGTATATATATTTACATAAGTGCGTATATTAAAAATAATGATCACGAGTAATAAAAATAATGATGTTGATGATATATATTATACTATGAAAATAGTATAATAAATGTCGGAAACTTTATTATAATTAAACTATTATAAATAGAAATATAATTATAACGTGAAATGTCTTACGAAATGAAATAAGCTTTTGGAAAATAAAACGAGAACTTACGAGTTATACGAGATCGAGGGCACTTGAATCCAAGTGGGCCATTTTATTAATTGATGACTATTGTGCTTGTCACGGATGTGTGACGTTAATAGATTCATTTCATATAACTACATAACTTATTTAAACGACGGATTAAATGGGACCTATTTAGTTACATAAAAAGGGTTTATTAACGGGTATTGTATCCTACGACGCCTTAAGGTTGTGGTAGGAGTACGGGATAATAAGCTACTAAATATCTTGTGAGGTTTACCGAATTGACGAATTTGGTAAGTTTGACGATATATTTAGGAAACTTATTAGACTTTAAAACTTACCATATAGAAACCTACGTGCTATGTGATTTGGGATTTGGTATGATCTTGGAATAATATATTAGGTAAATAAGTTATGGAGGATTAGCAAGTCGACGGACTTGGAAAACTTCAATGATTTGTTTAAATAATATATTGGGCCAATATTAGACCCGTAGATTGTATTATTATTATTTTTCCGTTGATTGTGTTTCCTGGCTTGTGTTGAGTCGACCTTCCACCCACATGGATACCAAACGCCAAACTAATACGAGAAATGGATTTTGAAAAATAAAAAGAAATACGTTCAGGATTGGGAATATTTGATTTTGAGGAAATGATTCTGAGAAGAGTTTATATTGTTAGGAAGTGCCGAGTCCGTAGTTGCCGTCATTTGAGTTGTGATACTTCTTGATTTCTACCGGTTTTTGAGCTAATATCTGGACTTGAGGTGAGTCATAGCCCCACTTTTACTTTTGAATATTGTTTTCAATACTTGGGGTGAGAAACGTGCAAATTGTTTTATGTGGACTATTATTGCTATTTATTTAAAACTTGCTATGCTTGTAGAACTAGGTAGGTTATAGCGCATGTCGTATCCTTACGAATGTTGGGCATGTCGCATCCTTGCGAATGCATATTGATTTGATTGGTTTTGGACTATAGTGTGCACCTATAGGTTTGGTTTAGTGATTCGAGGCCTAGTTTAGCTAGCAAACGTTTTTGCGTATATGTCCACTTGATTGAATTAAGAACTTAAACCTATGATCTCACCAGCGAAAGCTGACTTTTAGCGCATTTTCTCAGGAAATTAAGTGATGACTTGGGATGCTTGGTTTGGAAGGCTTGGCATGGCAACCTGGTTTAAGGATCTATTTCTCAAACTCTGATATGTATTTGTGGACCTATGTTTAATCTATTTGGGCCTTACTTTGGATATTTTGGGATGAATGTAAACTCTAAAACCCTTTTTAGTTTTGTTTTTCCTTACTTTGGATATTTTGGGATATTTTGGACCTATGTTTACCAGAAAAGATGGCTAGAGGTCCCCACCCTCATTGCATCCTTGATGATTGGGGTTGCATTAATGGGGACTGTGATTGGTCAACTAGTTTTTGGTCAGCTCGGTGACCGTGTCAGAGGTCGTCATGTGTACGGTGTTTCCCTCATGATGATGGTTGTAGGATCATTTGGATGCGGATTGTCGCTCTCGATATTAATGTCAATGGTGTTTGTGAGTCTTAGGTTTTTTCGATTTGTACTTTGGATTGGGATTGGAGGGGATTACCCTTTATCGGTAGCAATTATGTCCGAGTTTGCCAATAAGAGGACTCGTAGAGCATTTATAGCAGGCGTGTTTTCCATGCAACGTTTCGGGATATTGCCGAGTTCGCTTGTTACTATGATTGTTTGCTCTATTTTTAAAGCATGTGCACATGGCCTAAAATCACTAAAGGATAGCATAATTTCTGAGAACATCGCTCCGGTCCCACCTGATGCAGATGTGGCGTGGCGACTTATTCTCATGATTGGTGCAATTCCGGCATCTATGACTTGTTTTTGGCGAATGAAAATGCCTGAAACTGCCCGGTATAACCACATCTCATTTAGTTTAGTTTTCGTAGGCTCGTAGCAACTACTTGTTGGTAACTAACAACATATTATAACTTTCTTAGAAATTATTTTACGATGCTTTTGGGTCTTATGTCCAAAATCATTACGAAAAGTTGGGTGTAGTGTTTACCCTTTTTACCATTTAATTCAACAAATTGCATATGTTGGTAAAAATGGTTATCTGATTATTAAACAAGCATACACAAAATTTCATTTACTCATTCAACTACTTTTGATCTTTTAAAAAAACGTAATAAGCATATAGTAGCAGTCCCAAGCTACTCCTAGTGGTGTTTCAAAACTGATTTTTTGTGCAACTTCTTAATCATTTCAGTCATAAAAATGAGATTTCCTAACGAGTGACCTATTGTCTTTCTTTGAATACTACTTTCAAGATTCACAGCTTCGGTGAAGAAAAATACATTACAAGCAGCAAAAGACATGGAAAAAGTGATGAATGTATCCTTAAGTACAATCCGTGAAGATGTTGAAATGATGGACACGCCCAACACTTGTGCAGCTTTCTTGAACACGTACCCTTTCTTCTCCCGAGAATTTTTCGGTAGACATGGTCATGATCTTGCTGCTGCATCAATGAATTGGTTTCTCATTGATATTGCCTTTTGTAGTCTCAATTTATTCCAATATCACGCATTTAAAGGCAAAATGACTCCAAAAAGCCACATGAACATTTATGATGATGCATGGCAAGTAGCAAAATTCCAAGCACTCGTTGCAGTTTGTGCAACGATCCTGGGATATTTCATGGCAGTTTACATGATTGATTATGTTGGGAGAGTAAAAATCCAAGCAGCCAGGTTCTTTTCCATGGCTTTTAGTCTGTTTACCATCGCGAAAGTTAACATGGGCGGGTGGGGATCCGATTCAGGTACTGGTTTTATCATACTATATGAACTTACCTTCTTTTTTTGAAATTTCGGGCCGAATACAACTACTTTTATAGTCCCGGCAGAGCTTTTCCCTGCAAGGTTTCGTGCAACCTATCATGGGATTTCGGGTGCATTTGGAAAAGTGGGAGCGATAGTTGCAACGGTTGGATTTTTGTGGGTTTCTCGTGATAGTCCAAATGGGCAAGAAGTATCGGATGCAGGGGCAGAGCTATGTTTTATCCACCTGTGGCATGTGCCACATATGGTTTTAGCCCGACAGTGCAATATTTCTTTGAAAGTTGTTAGCGTTTTAAAAGTGCTACATATAATTTGGAGCTAGAGATGAGCAATAATTATGTTAAAAACATGATTTTTGAGTTTGGATATGAAGAAGAAAGAAGATATTAAAGAAGAAGACGATGAATAGTGCTTTTTTAAGTTTTCCAAGGTTTTATCCCTTTTAATTAACTGGGTTATCGGGTTCAATAGCATGTCCTTTATTGTCCTTTAAATAGTACAAACACTGTAGGGGTGGAGTAGTATGTACTATGTAGTTATTAATTTGAATTTGTTTTGTTCAAAATACTTAAAAACTTGTAAAAATAATAATTGCAAACTTAGGGGGTGCTTGATAGGTAGGGGGTTAAATGGGGTGAGGAATAGGTAAGATATTTAAAAGGGCACACATCATTCAATATATGGTGCTTGGTTATGGAGCGCAAAGGTATTGATTACCCCGTAGTGGGTAATCAACCATTATAGAGTAAATTGGTGGGGTGGGGGGGGGGGGGGGTAAGGTATTGATTACCCACCTCACTCGTTCCTTTGCATTCCCTTTCCCTTTCCTCACTTTGAACCAAGCGGACCCTTAGTATTTATTCATAAAAAGTACTAATGTTGGTAGTATGTAAGTAGTATAAAATAAACAATCTATCTTATCTAATATTACACTATTCTTTATAATTCAATTATACGAAAATCAAATTAATCTCAAGTAACCCGAATCGGAACCATGAAAAACTAGATTTATCAAAGTCAATGAGCAACTAAGCTAAATATTATCCGTGAAAAGCAAAAATTGTGCCACACACCGTTCAAAATCTTGGATCCGCCACTGATCGGACGTGTTGATGGCGATGGGTGGCGTTTGCGTGTTGGGGTTTTTCGTGACATACTTTTTTACTCGAGAGACAATGGGCAGGTCATTGGAAGAGAATGAGAATGTTGATGAGTTTACAAGTGTTTGTTTCGTCAGATTTTGGTCCTACAAGGTTTGGGTGAAAAGAACACAAACAAACACATGTGAATGGTCCTTTACTATCTATATATCAGATGTAAGAAAATATCCCATTTTATTTGTGTCAAACTGTCCTTGTAAATTAGTCTGAACCAAGTAACCAACTCAGACTATGTTTATATGAAAGTCTATATTAGCTAGCAGCATGTATTGCATTTATTGAAATCTAAGGAATAGGGGTGTTTTAGTTATGTCATTGTAGCACCCCGCCTTACGCAGACCAATATATTGTCCGCTTTGCCCGCAGGCTCACGACTTTATTTTTGTGGCCTCATTTGAAGACTTCCCGGCAGGTCACCCATACCAGTGCTACCTTCACATGAGCACGCTTAACTGCCAGTTCCTAAGAACCCCACACGCAGTAGACCATAAAACGCGTTGTGTCATTGTAAGGCGAATGTTATCTTATGAGCCCTGCATCTCTCCAGGCCACAGCCGATGTGGGATTTTCCTAGGGTGTTACAATCACCCCCCTTAGGGACTCATCGTCCTCGATGAGGTTTGCCCCACCATCCTGAACGGCTCGGGAGTGGCTCTGATACCACTTGTAACACCCCGCCTTACGCAGACCACAATATTGTCCGCTTTGCCCGCAGGCTCACGGCTTTGTTTTTGTGGCCTCATTTGAAGACTTCCCGGCAGGTCACCCATACCAGTGCTACATTCACACGAGCACGCTTAACTGCCAGTTCCTAAGAACCCCACACGCAGTAGACCACAAAACGCGTTGTGTCATTGTAAGGCGAATGTTATCTTATGAGCCCAGCATCTCTCCAGGCCACAGCCGATGTGGGATTTGCCTAGGGTGTTACAGTCATACACACCAAAATTGAAAACAAAGACGCATAGCTGCAAAAACTGTTAAAGGTAAATGTCTAGTATCGAACCCGAGACCTCGGGATTGCACACATTACAAACGAGAATTAAAGATTAGTAAATATTAATGGTTATGTATATTTATTAATAACACAAGTTTAAGGACTAAATGATTGTTAGTTATTAAATGTATGGACTAACTATCGTTAAATAAGAAGGAAAAGGACTAGATTGTAATTTGGATGACAAGAAGGTTCTGGAACACCCTATGTGGGTTGATGGCCGGTCGACAAGGGGCAAGAGAGACCCAACCCAACTCAAACTAGTCCCCCAAGATTACACTAATATATATACAAACCCAAGGGTATCTCATTCACATCTTTTGTGCACACACAATACCCTAAAGGTTTTCTTTTCTTCTTGTTTGGTTCTAGCCGATCGACTCACATAAACCCTAAGGGTTTGGGTCGGAATTTTCATAAAGAAAATTTTCTTGTGTTTAATCTTGCAATCACTTTAATTCGGTATTAGTTTGTGTATACAAGAACGAGGTAATAACTCATTATAGTTATTATCAAGAGATCGATAAACAAAACGGTAAGGGGTTTATCATTGATCTAATACTTTAAAGTTCAAGACTTGCATACTTGATTCTTGTTCGGGCTAGAATCACCACGGTACGTTCCTATTATGTTTTGGTTAATATTTATATGTTATACTTGATCTAGCTTTCGCAAATACGTGTACTTTGTGTTAGCCTTGCTATTTTATAAAAGATAACGTCACACATAAAGAAATGGACTAGATATCATACAAATAGTACTTTAGGGACTATTATTGTAATATAGGCAAACATGTGATGTAATGAGCCTATAAATACCCCTCATGACTCTCCATGAGGGGTGTGGGAAAGTGTGTGTATTGTTTCATTCATTTCATATTTAATATAAACCCTTTTCTCCACCTTTCTCTCTCTACTTTCTCTCTCTAAAACCATGGTGTATTTCGATCAACCGCGACCTCCAGAAGGTGTTTCTTGGTTATAACACTTTGATTGTCAAATTCTAACAGTGGCATCACGAGCCATGTATAACATGTAATTGATTACTAAAACATAATAAAAATCGAATCTTTAATTGTTTTAGAAAAATGTTTTGATCTAGGGTTTTTCTTTTTAATTTTTTTTGAAAAATTTGAAACCCTAACCTTAATTTATGGGGGGGGGGGGGGTGTCAATTTCCATTAAAACCCTGATTAGCGTTTGTGGTTTTTTGATTAATATGTAATCACTAGAAACCCTAGGTCATTAACCGGTTATTTGAACGTATCTTGTGACCTATGTGGTAATTGTTGTGCTTTTATCCGTGATGAATCATGCATGATAGTCATGGATCAATTAATTGTCACATGTTTAGATAGTTCTAAAATTGGGGAAGACCCCAATATATATATATTAAAATCAATTTATGTGCTATGTGGTATACGATTAACTTTGGCCTACGCAATTGACTTGTCAATGTATGTGGCTCATCTCCATCAAGAGGTGAAGGCCCTAGTTGATTATATGCATATAAAACCTAGAATTGATTTTGTTAGGATCTTTTCTAATAAGAATTGCATGTGGCTAATTGTTTCACCTTTTATATTTATTAGTTGTTTTGATTTGTCTTTGATTACTTGTGATGAGTGCTCAAACACTCATCATTTTTGCTCAAATCTAAGCTGCAAAACATTTAAAAACACTCATAAATGCATCAAAATACTGAAAATATTCCGGAGATTGTGTTTTATATGTTTCAGATGCAAAATGATTAAAAACAGATGAAAAACGAACAAAGTTGCATAATTGGCAGTTTCAGTCCCCCAACTTTCAAAACTTGTCAAATTTTGTCCCTAGGCTTTTATTTTGGAAGAAAAATCAACAAAGGCCCTTTTGGGAATCACAAGTGTCATAATTAGTCCTTTGATGATAAGTTTCACAATTTTACAAATTTGGTCCCCGTACTTTCAAAATTGTCAAAATTAGTCCCCGGGATATTCAAATTTTGGAAAATTTCTTTTATGGCACTAATATTGATGGAATGTGGCAAATTGGTCCTTGTAATACTTTGGCAGGTTGGCAGAAACACCCCTCAGAAATCAGCTTTGTGCAATATTGGTCCTTGTGCTAATCTACATACCAATTGGACCCTTATATTATTTCTACCCAACCCAAAATAAATAAACCAATCCAAATCCTTATTCCTGGCCCATGTACCCAAAGCCCAAACCCCATCCTTTTTATTAATAAAACACCAGGGTCAAAGGGCATTCAACCCCCTCTTCCCCTTCCTCTTTTTGCCGCCAAATCCAAACCAACTCCCTGCTCTCCCAACATCTCTGTCCCTCTACACTTCCCCAAACACCTACCCAGCCACCCTACCTCCCCCAGGTCAATGAACCCATGTGATGCCCCCTCCTATCCACGCTGGCTATCCACTCCACCCACAAAGAAATCAATGGCTGATAAAGCTCACCTTTGGGACCAAGTGTAAATCAGTGGCTATGATTGAATCAAAGAAACACAAATATGGATACAAGCCTTCTTACACTCAGAGAAGAAACACAATAGAAGGGGACAAGAGAAGCCAAGTGAAACCCTAGCTTTTCAATCTTTAGTATAAATAGATCAATTTGTAGCCATTGTTTGGCAGTAGTTAATTAGGTCGTATTAGGAGTAGGTTTTAATTTAATTTAAGTCTTTAAATTTTATTTTCAGTTTTGAAAAGCTTTTTGTAATTTCCTTGTAATCAGTTTTTGGAGATTAATGCAAGTTTGAGTTCTTCTAAAACAAAGTGCTCTTTAGCTTATTACTTAATGCTTATTTGTAATCCATTATTGCTTATTCAGTTTCATCTCAGCTTGTTTCTGTCATTTACCTCTAAAAATTCTCAAATCAATATATTAAAAGGGTGTTTGGCATAGCTTTGGTCTTAAGTGCAAAATTGTTTTGTTTCCCATTTTTAATATAAGATCAGTCCTCTTTCCTTGTTTCTAGTTGATGTTAATCAAAGTTTTATACTTTCTAGTAGTTTTTAAGCTTTTAAGTTGATTTACTAAAATTTCTTATTGCAACTGTCTTCCCTTAGTTATTAGGATAGATAACAGATTTAGTCATACTTAGTTGTTGTTGTTGCTTTATTTTAGCCAAGTATTATAATTTACTCATTTTGGTTGTGGCTTCTCAGCTTTTAGGATCAGCATAACTTTAGGTTTCAACTGCTTATTAGGGTATTTTAGAGTGTTTCTAGCTTGCTAGATTCATATTAATGGCTTAATCTGCCTCATAAGCCCCTTGTATCTCAGGTTTTAGTTACCTCAAAGTAAGTTTCAGGTTCCTGTTGTAGGTTTGCAAGTAAATGGTAGTACAATTTTTAGTTCTCTTAGCTAAATGTGTACCTTAGAATTAGATGGGATAGCCAATTTTGTGCCTGCAATTTGCCATGTCCAAGTGCAGGCCTGCATCAATCAAATTCAAGTGTCTCACTAGCTTGTTTTATGAGCCAGGTACCAAGCTCATTTCTATTCTAATTGATCTCAAATTTGGTTTCTGAATCCTTTGTTAGTTGCTTAAAACAGCCTTGCTTCTAGATCAAAAATCAGTTAAGCTTGATTAGTATTTAGATTTCCACCTTTGGTTCACTAGCAGCCTGTATAATCAACACATTAGGTGTAGTTGTAGTATACTTAGCTTAAGTCACTTTCATAATTGTTTAACATATCATTTTCAGTCATATAGAAGCATCCAAAATCCAGTGTGGTCAAAGTGTTCATCAAATCCAAAAGTCAACATTTCCACTTAGTCAGTTTTTTTTCAGAAACTCTAGGAATTTTCATGATCACTATTTTCTGTTTTAGCATCTCAACTTGTGGATTTATGATATTTGATAGCTTGTGGTCATTGAACCAATTTTTGTTTAATTTTAGGATTTTTTCTTGACCACTTTTTCATGGCTTAAAGTTGCTCAGCTGAGCTTGTACATGCCCTGCACCAGGCCTTTTGGCCAAGTCTCTCGGGGTCACTGTTACTAGTTCAGTGGACCCCACACCTCCCTTGTTGGCTTTTTGAAGAGCTTGTCAACTAAGCTCCTCAGGACTTGGCTTATTTTAGTCTCTAGCTTATTTGCCCCTAGTTTAATTGGTTCCCCTTATTGACCTGTCCACACAGTCAAAGCCTGACCCACTCAGGTTTGCACCCAAGTTCAAGGGTCCACCAAGGATTCAAAAATAAGCCATAAGCCCAGCTTATTGGCTTATTTTGAAGTTAAGCAGGTCAGCTTTGAAAGTCAACTGTCTATTTGGACTTCCATTGACCTCTGTGGACCCTACAGAGGTCCAAAAACCCCTCTCAGGCCTGTTTGGATTTGTGGGTATGTTGGAATTGCTTATTGGTGTATCTGGCTTATTCAGTGGTTATTTATTGTTGTTTTGTCTTCATTCTAGTTCCTTAAAGTTGTTGCCAGCTTATTTTCTAACTGTATAGCTTATGGTAAGCTTATGTGAGCTTAAAACCTCCTTTTAAGCCATTTAAGCATATTGTTGAGCTTATTAGTGAGCACTGAGCTTATTATTGTGTTTTAGAAAGTTAGTTTTTACAAAAGTTTCTTGTAATCAGTAGTTGAATAGTTGTGTAAAAGAAAATAGGAAAAAAACCAAATTGAATTTTAGTGATAGCTTCTATTTAATAGAAATTATCTTTTTAATTTTCCTTTTTAGCTTATTATTAAGCAATTTCACATTTTTATATTTTTCTTAGATTTCTTTTATATTAAAGTATTTTTAGGAATTTTTCCAGATTTTTCTCTTTTTATTATTATTTATTATAATTAATATTAGTTTATTAATAATTAAATAGTATTAGTTAATTAAATAGTTTTATTAATTTTATTTAACAACAATACTTTTTTATATTTTTCCTAGGTTTTATATATCATAAAATAATTTTAGGAAATTTTTCATAATTTTCACTATTCAATTTCTATTTTTCTTAATTTTAATTAGTTTAAAGTAATTAATAAATAGTAATTAATTAATAATAAATAGAGAAAAGGTAAGAAAAATATATTTTTAGTTTTAAAATTACTTTTATATAATTTTAGAATTTTTAGATTTAAATTTTCATTTTTCTAGCTTAAATTCATAATTACTGTTTTTTAAATATTATTAATTAGTTATTAAATAGTAATTAATTAATAATAAATAATTAAATAGTGTAAAAATTAATTTTCTTTTTCTAAAAATTTTATTTTATTATTAGGATTGTAAAAATATAATTTTCATATCCGTAGGATTTTTATTTCACCAAAACTCGCGTTTTATTTTGTACGTTCGCGTTATTTTTAACGTAAACGTACGTTTCTAGGTTAAAATACGATCTGGGGTAACGTAGCTTTACGTTTTGGTTAGTTTGGATCATTTAAGTTGTTTTTCACTTGTATTTCCTTAGCATAATCATTCACACCACTATTACACCTTTTCTGACCAAATTCACAAACCCGTTTTAAATACCATCCACACCTCGTCGGGACATAACGACCCAGGGAAACACTGTACTTCCACGGAGCATTGACTCTAGGCAGTTTGACCTAGTTGACCATCCTTTGGTCAATTTAGGTTGACCGTTTGGAACCAATCAAATTTTGGCGCCGCTGCCGGGGAGGTTGTGCCCGTTATTCTAAATGGTTTGCAGATTAGTGCATCTGGATATACACTCATTGTATATTTACCCATCCTTGTTCATATTATCCTCTTATTTTCATATAAAAACAAAACAGTTCCTGAAAACATTTTAAAATCAGTTTTCAACGAACACAAAAAAACCCAAAAAGATTTTCCTTCTTATTTGTATATAAAATGTCTTTCCAAAAATCCAAAAATATTCACCTTTACCCTCTCACATCTTTGATTCTTCATCCCTACCCCTCTATACACCTTTGATTCTTTCTATGTCTCATCCACACCTTCTGATTTGTGAATGGTGTGGTAGTCCTCATAATGGTGGTAATTGCCCCACCTGTGGCATCGTAGAGTCAGGAAACGGGTCTGTCTATAACCAAAATCCCTATTCCTACCATGACACCACTGATTCATTCCATCAGCTACCACACCATGAGACTCAGCAGTTTTACTATTGTGAGTACTGTGGTGGTTCACACTACAGTTCATATTGTCAATCGGGAAACACGCTTGTCTATGAGCAGTTTCCTGATAACAATTATGACTCTAGCACATACAACCCACAACCACATCAGTTTTACTGTTGTGAGTACTGTGGAGGTCCACATTATAGCCCGGATTGTCAAACGAGGAATCCATTTCCTTGTAACAATTACGACTATTCGTTTTCAGACCCACCTCCACAGTACCAAATGATTCAAGCAACTCCTCATGATACTGAGCAAGACCTTTTACTAAAGGCTCTTGAGATATTGAAAGAACTTAAGGAGGAGTTGGTTACTATATCGTTTTAAGACTCTCGTGAGAAATCTATGGCAGAATTACTTGCTGAAGAACGAGAGGCTAGAAACAAAAAGAGTATGGAGGAATTACTTGTCGAAGAACAAGCAGCTATAACACGTGCCAAATTTTGTAAAGCTGCTCTTCTCCATTGTGATGATGATAGTGATAATGAAGATACCCTTGATATCCTTCAATTTTATAAGGGTTCATCAGATTCATCAATTGTGACTCCTCCCATTGAAAATCAGGGAGAAAATAATGAGATGGAGAAATTACTAGTAGAAGATCAAATGGAACTCGTACAATCCATCAATGCTAGCTCCTCTCCACTCCCTCAGTCTATTGATATCACACTCGAAGTTCACACTCACTCTCTTAACATGGGGGATGAGCATCTTAGCACTATTCCTGAAAAGGAATCGGACGAATTCATAAAGTCTAGTGTTGAGAACCTTGTCCCAATCCCAAGAGAGTCACAGGGAACTTTTAACCATGTGTGTGATTTACCTTCCCCTCTTGAGTGTCCAAAAGATCAAATTGAGACTTTCTCCAATTGTAGCGAAGATTGTGCATCTTATGGAGACATCGAGTATGTTGAGGCATCAGTTCCACATTCTGATGCTGATCATCTTCTTGAGGAGTTCGCCGATGAACTCACTCACATAAATCCACTTCCAACGGGAAGTGATGATGATCTCATTGACTTTGAAGCCAATCCAGGAGAAATTGAAAGTCTCTTATATCATGATCAGTCACTCACTTCTTATCCCAACAGTCCAATAGAGAATGTTAATCTCTTTGTTCCCGAAACTTTCAAAACTACTCTCACCAATCCTTTGTTTGAATTCGAATCTGAATTCACTTTGATTTCTGATAATCCAATCTTTGGTATTCATAATGAGGATAGTGATGAGTCTAGAATGGAACAAGAGTTCACAGATTCACATCGTGTGAATGATTCTCTTCATGAGGAGTTCTCCGGTGAACTCACTCATCATATCATGACTCCTCCGGAGTATGATAGCCCGGGGGGAGATACACTCAATCATAAGGATTTGCAAATTCCCACCCTCCCTCCCGGGCTGTTTTCAAACCAAACGAGCTTAACCCTTGAAATCCAAATTCAGGCTAATGAGCCTGCTCTCGAGGAAGAAGATCTTACCATGATTTTCATCATGATTTTCTTCCTTTTCTTCACCTATAGGGTGACTTCTCTTGTTCTTCACTCCTTCGGGAATGAAGACATTATCTTTGACCCCGACATTTCCATGTATCATTATCTTAAGCCGGGTACTTATCTCATCGGTGTGGAACTTTCACGTGCTTCAAATGTTTGTCCAAACATCTTGAATGAAAGTCCGATGGAGATTGTCTCTTCCACATCATGCTTCCCCAAGAACAAATGAATTCGGGGTCGAGTCAAGCTAGCGACTTGCTAAACAAAAACAGTAGCATGTACTTAGGGTTTTCACCCTAAGTGTGGGGGAGTGCCCCTGCTGTGTTACCATGTATATATAATAAATAAAATAAAGTGAAAAAATGGTGTTTCCACATTTAGCTTGTAATGTTGCCCTTTTACGTTCAAAGAATCGGCATAATAGCCGGGACTTTGAATACTGAGTACAATATTCAATTCTAAGTGTGGGGGGGGGGGGGGGGGAATTCTAGCGAATTTGATCACATTTTACCATCTAGTACCCCTGTTTTTGGCCAAAAAAATTTTAAATTTTTTTTTCACTTTATTTCAAAATTTTTGTAGTTATCAGTCCACCGTGTCTAAACGACAAAAGGATTGGCTAATCCAGGAGCAAACGGCTCTTGGTAAAGATAACTCAAATCCATTGACGGCTTGCAATTTGCCCAAAATTGTATGGTATCTCAGCTCGCCATATCCTAAAAAGTGAAAAAGTTGGCTAGCCCGCAAGGTTATGGCTTGTGGTAAAGGCAGTGGAAAACCATAATTGGTAATCATCTCACCAAGATGTTGACTATGTCCATCAACAGTTGGCTAGTCCAGAAGCAAACGGCTTCTGGTAAAGACAAATCAAATCCGTTGACAGCTGGTGGTTTGCTCAAAATCACATGGTTATCAGGTGGACCATAGTTCTTACTTGAACTGAAACATTTGGCTACTCCAGAAGTAATGGCTTTTGGTAAAAAGATTAAAATCCATTAAATTTTCAAAACAGTTTATTGCTAGGGACTAGCAAGAGTTTAGTGTGGGGGATTGATGAGTGCTCAAACACTCATCATTTTTGGTCAAATCTAAGCTGCAAAACATTTAAAAACACTCATAAATGCATCAAATTACTGAAAATATCCCAGGGATTGTGTTTTATATGTTTCAGATGCAAAATGATTAAAAACAGATGAAAAACGAACAAAGTTTGCATAATTGGCAGTTTCAGTCCCCCAACTTTCAAAACTTGTCAAATTTAGTCCCTAGGCTTTTATTTTGGAAGAAAAATCAAATAAGGTCCTTTTGGGAATCACAAGTGTCATAATTAGTCCTTTGATGATAAGTTTTACAATTTTACAAATTTGGTCCCCGTACTTTCAAAATTGTCAAAATTAGTCCCCGGGATATTCAAATTTCGGAAAATTTCTTTTATGGCACTAATATTGATGGAATGTGGCAAATTGGTCCTTGTAATACTTTGGCAGGTTGGCAGAAACACCCCTCAGAAATCAGCTTTGTGCAATATTGGTCCTTGTGCTAATCTAGATACCAATTGGACCCTTATATTATTTCTACCCAACCCAAAATAAATAAACCAATCCAAATCCTTATTCCTGGCCCATGTACCCAAAGCCCAAACCCCATCCTTTTATTAATAAAACACCAGGGTCAAAGGGCATTCAACCCCCTCTTCCCCTTCCTCTTTTTGCCGCCAAATCCAAACCAACTCCCTGCTCTCCCAACATCTCTATCCCTCTACACTTCCCTAAACACCTACCCAGCCACCCTACCTCCCCCAGGTCAATGAACCCATGTGATGCCCCCTCCTATCCATGCTGGCTATCCACTCCACCCACAAAGAAATCAATGGCTGATAAAGCTCACCTTTGGGACCAAGTGTAAATCAGTGGCTATGATTGAATCAAAGAAACACAAATATGGATACAAGCCTTCTTACACTCAGAGAAGAAACACAACAGAAGGGGACAAGAGAAGCCAAGTGAAACCCTAGCTTTTCAATCTTTAGTATAAATAGATCAATTTGTAGCCATTGTTTGGCAGTAGTTAATTAGGTCGTATTAGGAGTAGGTTTTAATTTAATTTAAGTCTTTAAATTTTATTTTCAATTTTGAAAAGCTTTTTGTAATTTCCTTGTAATCAGTTTTTGGAGATTAATGCAAGTTTGAGTTCTTCTAAAACAAAGTGCTCTTTAGCTTATTACTTAATGCTTATTTATAATCCATTATTGCTTATTCAGTTTCATCTCAGCTTGTTTCTGTCATTTACCTCTAAAAATTCTCAAATCAATATCTTAAAAGGGTGTTTGGCATAGCTTTGGTCTTAAGTGCAAAACTATTTTGTTTCCCATTTTTAATATAAGATCAGTCCTCTTTCCTTGTTTTTAGTTGATGTTAATCAAAGTTTTATACTTTCCAGTAGTTTTTAAGCTTTTAAGTTGATTTACTAAAATTTCTTATTGCAACTGTCTTCCCTTAGTTATTAGGATAGATAACAGATTTAGTCATACTTAGTTGTTGTTGTTGCTTTATTTTAGCCAAGTATTATAATTTACTCATTTTGTTTGTGGCTTCTCAGCTTTTAGGATCAGCATAACTTTAGGTTTCAACTGCTTATTAGGGTAGTTTTAGAGTGTTTCTAGCTTGCTAAATTCATATTAATGGCTTAATCTGCCTCATAAGCCCCTTGTATCTCAGGTTTTAATTAGCTCAAAGTAAGTTTCAGGTTCTGTTGTAGGTTTGCAAGTAAATGGTAGTACAATTTTTAGTTCTCTTAGCTAAATGTGTACCTTAGAATTAGATGGGATAGCCAATTTGTGCCTGCAATTTGCCATGTCCAAGTGCAGGCCTGCATCAATCAAATTCAAGTGTCTCACTAGCTTGTTTTATGAGCCAAGTACCAAGCTCATTTCTATTCTAATTGATCTCAAATTTGGTTTCTGAATCCTTTGTTAGTTGCTTAAAACAGCCTTGCTTCTAGATCAAAAATCAGTTAAGCTTGATTAGTATTTAGATTTCCACCTTTGGTTCACTAGCAGCCTGTATAATCAACACATTAGGTGTAGTTGTAGTATACTTAGCTTAAGTCACTTTCATAATTGTTTAACATATCATTTTCAGTCATATAGAAGTAACCAAAATCCAGTGTGGTCAAAGTGTTCATCAAATCCAAAAGTCAACATTTCCACTTAGTCAGTTTTTTTTAAGAAACTCTAGGAATTTTCATGATCACTATTTTCTGTTTTAGTATCTCAACTTGTGGATTTATGATATTTGATAGCTTGTGGTCATTGAACCAATTTTTGTTTAATTTTAGGATTTTTTTCTTGACCACTTTTTCATGGCTTAATGTTGCTCAGCTGAGCTTGTACATGCCCTGCACCAGGCCTTTTGGCCAAGTCTCTTGGGGTCACTGTTACTAGTTCAGTGGACCCCACACCTCCCTTGTTGGCTTTTTGAAGAGCTTGTCAACTAAGCTCCTCAGGTCTTGGCTTATTTTAGTCTCTAGCTTATTTGCCCCTAGTTTAATTGGTTCCCCTTATTGACCTGTCCACACAGTCAAAGCCTGACCCACTCAGGTTTGCACCCAAGTTCAAGGGTCCACCAAGGATTCAAAAATAAGCCATAAGCCCAACTTATTGGCTTATTTTGAAGTTAAGCAGGTTAGCTTTGAAAGTCAACTGTCTATTTGGACTTCCATTGACCTATGTGGACCCCACAGAGGTCCAAAAACCCCTCTCAGGCCTGTTTGGATTTGTAGGTATGTTGGAATTGCTTATTAGTGTATCTGGCTTATTCAGTGGTTATTTATTGTTGTTTTGTCTTCATTCTAGTTCCTTAAAGTTGTTTCCAGCTTTTTTTCCAACTGTATAGCTTATGGTAAGCTTATGTGAGCTTAAAACCTCCTTTTAAGCCATTTAAGCATACTGTTGAGCTTATTAGTGAGCACTGAGCTTATTATTGTGTTTTAGAAAGTTAGTTTTTACAAAAGTTTCTTGTAATCAGTAGTTGAATAGTTGTGTAAAATAAAAACAAGAAAAAAAACCAAATTTAATTTTAGTGATAGCTTTTATTTAATAGAAATTATCTTTTTAATTTTCCTTTTTAGCTTATTATTAAGCAATTTCACATTTTTATATTTTTCTTAGATTTCTTTTATATTAAAGTATTTTTAGGAATTTTTCCAGATTTTTCTCTTTTTATTTAGTATTTATTATAATTAATATTAGTTTATTAATAATTAAGTAATATTAGTTAATTAAATAGTTTTATTAATTTTTATTTAACAACAGTACTTTTTTATATTTTTCCTAGGTTTTATATAACATAAAATAATTTTAGGAAATTTTTCATAATTTTCACTATTCATTTTCTATTTTTCTAAATTTTAATTATTTTAAAGTAATTAATAAATAGTAATTAATTAATAATAAATAGAGAAAAAGTAAGAAAAATATATTTTTAATTTTAAAATTACTTTTATATTATTTTAGAATTTTTAGAATTAAATTTTCATTTTTCTAGCTTAAATTCATAATTTGTGTATTTTAAATATTATTAATTAGTTATTAAATAGTAATTAATTAATAATAAATAATTAAATAGTGTAAAAATAAATTTTCTTTTTCTAAAAATTTTATTTTATTATTAGGATTGTAAAAATATAATTTTCATATCCGTAGGATTTTTATTTCACCAAAACTCGCGTTTTATTTTGTACGTTCGCGTTATTTTTAACGTAAACGTACGTTTCTAGGTTTAAATACGGTCTAGGGTAACGTAGCTTTACGTTTTGGTTAGTTTGGATCATTTAAGTTGTTTTTCACTTGTATTTCCTTAGCATAATCATTCACACCACTATTACACCTTTTCTGACCAAATTCACCCGATCACAAACCCGTTTTAAATACCATGCACACCTCGTCGGGACATAACGACCCGGGGAAACACTGTACTTCCACGGAGCATTGACTCTAGGCAGTTTGACCTAGTTGACCATCCTTTGGTCAATTTAGATTGACCGTTTGGAGCCAATCAACTTGTTTTATTGTTTTTAATTGTTTGACATGATTGTAAGCAATAAAAGGGTGATTTTTTATAAAGAAAATAATATGGACTAATAATGGTGAAACTTTAAGTGATAAAGATTGAATCTTGCGGTGTCTTATGTGCCAACGACGGTTCGCTTCGCACGGTAATTCGCTCCAAGGCGAGACTAGCAAGATTCATACTTTATTACATGTTTTGAGATTGAATCCATAAACTTTTGCTTGATTGATGTTTTGTACAACATGGTTTTTAAAAGTAACTCCTTTAAGACAAAATTCATAGTCGTGGTAAGAAGGCTTGGAAAGAGCCTTAGAGTCTGCCTTGGTTATCACACTTACGAATACGTCTTAAACGATTTTCTTTTAAAATCATTCTTGTAGAAAGTCATCTTAAGGTTTTTTAAACCTCAAGTAAAACTTTGTGTATTAATTTCAAGAATTGATAATAAAAAGTTTTTTTTTTTTTTTTTTTTTTTTTTTTTTTTTTTTTTAACTTATGCTATAAAGATGAGTGCATGCATCTTTATACATATTTTGATTAACACATCAAAATTGAATACCCCAAAATTTAAGTTACATGCCATCTATTTATAAGGAACACTTGGAATTTTAATTTAGTAAAAGTGAGACCTAGGCTAAATTTTTATAACAAGGTAAAATTCTGTTAATGCGTGAGACCATAGATAGTAATTTTACAGTTTCTAAGGTAGACGACTTAATTAAGTTGTGCGTGAGACCTGGAACTTAAGGCATGAGATGGGATGAAACATGCTTACAAGGCAAATTGATGAATCAATTTGATGTAAATCCCATAATGATCTAGGAATTGGAAATCTTGTTTGCCAATTATTGTTCGACAGATTACCATCTTTTATACTTTCACCACTAGTAGATCAACTGATGTGGTGGAATCTATGTAAAGTTGGATCCTAGATTTTCAAGAAAATTAGTTGGTTATATGAATATAGCCTTTGGGTATTTTATTTTCTTGAAGATATTTATTATCGAAAATACTAATGTTTGAACTTTTATCCGTAGATGTGGCTCAACCCGATAACCCAACTGTGATTTCTGATTTCAAGAGTCATCTTGAAAGGGAAAAATTGACTGGAAAGAATTTCAATGATTGGCACCGTTCGCTCATAATTGTCTTGAGGGCGGCCGGTAAGCTCAATCTCTTGACCAATGAATGCCCAGCTGAGCCTGCTGCTACTGAACCAGAAGCAGTTAAGGCGACATGGAGAGTGGAGCATGCTAAATTTAATAAGGTTGCTTGTTTAATGCTCACTAGCATGAGTTCTCAGTTACAAAAGAAGTTTGAGTACTACTTGCCTAAAGACATTCTTGAAGTGCTTAAGCAGTCTTATGAAAAGTCTCCTGCAGTTGAATTGTATGATGAACTTGACAAGCTACACAACTGCTGCAAGCATGGTGATGGTAAGCCATTTGAAGATTATGTGACTGAGATGAAAGAATACTTTGATCAACTTCACATAATTGAATTTGGTTACCTCGACAATGTGCAAGTGCACTTGATCAACAGGTCCCTTAACAAGGACTTTGCTGGTTTTGTGTAGAATTTCAACATGCACTGCTCGGGGAAGACAGTCTCAGAATTACTCACATTGCTTGTTGATTATGTGAAAAGTCTACCTGCCAAGGTCAAGGCTTCGACCCTGCAAGTGTTGGCGATTCATGGGGGGAGAATCCAGAAGAAATCGCATGTGAACAAAGGCAAAGAGAAAGGTGATAAAGGCAAGCAGGTCATGACCTATCAACCACAACCCAAGATGAAGCAGCATCAGCCTAAGTAGAACAAGGTGAATCCTCCAAACAAGAAGGATCAGGCTTGTAACCACTGTCATGAAAAGGGCCATTGGAAGTGCAATTGTCCTCTTTACATTCATGACTTGCGACAGAAGAAGCAGGGTAATGAAGCTTGTAACCCCAGTTCATCAAGTGCGTTCTTTATGATTGAATTATTCACTCTTACTCCTAAATTAAACTCATGGGTATATGATACGGGATGTGGCATTCATATTTGCAATACCATGCAGGGGTTTAGAGTTGAGAGAAAGCTGGCCTATGGAGAACAATTCTTGCACGTGGGTAACGGAGCACATGCAGAAGTTGAAGTGATTGATGCAAAACAGTCAACTAAAGTCAACCACAGATGTAGTCAATAAAGTCAAACCACCTAGAGTCAATGCTTCCGGATAATATAGGATATCACCGGGTCGTTATGTCATGACGAGGTGTAAATTATATTTGAACGTGCTTGTGATCGGGTGATTTTCACAAGAAAGGGTTAGGATGATTATACTACTGATTTTTAGCTACAAATGATACAAATACTTAATATGGACAAAAACTGAAAAACCAGATAAGTTAAAACGTTTCAAAACTTAAAAGGTACGTTTAAGTTTAAATAAACGTCAACGTGCCAAATGAAAAGTGAAAACTGAAATCTGAAATCCCTCAAGGGGTGAAAATGACTTTTTTACAAACCTAAGGATGAAAGAAAATTTTTAGAAAAAGAAATTGAATTTTTACACTATTTAACTATTTAATATTAATTAAATACTATTTAATACTAATTATTAATATTTAAATAACTTAAACTCAATATAATATTATTTTATTACTTGAAAAATGAAAAATTAATTTCTAAAATTATAAAATAACTAAAAACTAATTTTAAAATTAAAAATATACCTTTTTTGTCTTTTTGTGGATTTTATATTAATTAATTACTAATTTAATATTAATTACCTAATTAAACTAAACAAAATTATTAAAAATACTAAAAAGAGTTAGAAAATTAAATTTTTTTTTATAAAACTAATTAACCATCACAGGAATCCTAGAAAAATATAAAAAGTTTATTTTATGTGTTAATTAACTATTTTACCAATTATTAAACTAATTATTAATTAATTACAAATTAAATTAATTAAATTCTAAAAAAATAGAAAATGAATAGTAAAAATTATAGAAAAATTCCTAAAATTATTTTATGACATATAAAAGCTAGGAAAATTATAAAAACTAGGGTGTTCTTAATAAAAACTAATTATGCTATTTAATACTTAAATATTAATTAATAATTACTTAAACTATATTTAATTCTAAAAAATAGTAAATGACAAGAGAAAAATCTAGAAAAATTACTAAAAATACTTTAATATAAAATAAAATTAAGAAAAATATAAAAATGCAAATTACTTAATAACAAGCTAAAAATGGAAATTAAAAAGATAAATAATATTAAATAGAAGCTATCATTTAAAATTATTTTTGATTTTTCTGGTTTTTGTTTCTGGAAAACCATTTTATACCTAAAAACAAGCAACTTTTGTGAAAACACTTTTTCCAAAGCTCAAAAATAAGCAAAATGGACACTAAAATGCTAAAACAGTTGACTTTGTTTGACTTGGCTGAGAAAATGGCTTAAATGACCAAGTGTGGGGTCCACAGTGGTATCTTTGGGTGCAAATAAGTGAGATGGACTGATATGAAGCCAAAACAACAAAATAATACCACTGATAAGCAATAAGCAACCAAATAAGCACTTTGAGAACTTGTTTTGTACACAGAAATGGGACAAAGTTGCAGCTAGTTCAGGGGGCCCACAAGGGGGCTTGAGCTCAAAAACTTGGTAAAACTAGAAAGATGGCCAGCTTGTGAGTCCAAAGAACCAAGGGGGAGGCTTTGGGGCCCACTGTGGTGTCCTGTGGGACCCACAGAAGTGAGGGCAGTGGGGTGGTCTGCTGTGCAGCAGGGGAGCAGACAGCCCTGCTGCTGTGTTTGGGTGAAGGTGGGGCCCACTAGAAAAATTGAAAAAATATGATGATAGTGGGATTCCAAAGCTTAGGTGGGATACTTTAACCTCTGAAATTTTCAAGGCTTGATTCCTACTACAAAAATCAGGAAAAATCTCACTAAAAGTGACTTTTGTGAAATTTTCTGATAGGTTATGCCATTTTTTACTTTTGATAGGTTATGCCATTTTTGACTTTTGATATAACTTGAAAATCGTGACTTTTGTGAAATTTTCTTGGCCCAATCTTACTGAATAGATATATTATGATAGAATAAGAGTAATTCTAACAATTTTAACAAGATTTGCATTGTGCAAGTGCCAATTCTTAACAGATAACAGATGAGGTGAAATCAAAAGGGATTTTGACTTTTTCACAAGTGGTCACTGGTTTTTATTACTCTAATGATCTAAAATAACCTATTGTAATATGTTTGAACAATAAACAACTACTAGGACACAATCAAGTATGAGAACTACACATAACCAAACACCCCTTATATTGTAAACTGTTTTGAGTTTTCAAGTGATTCCACAGGTTAAGTTCAAGAATTTGATTCAAAGTTACCTAATATGTAACCTTAACTGTTTTTATGCTAAAATGGACCATAAACAACCATCAATATACTGAGATACAATTATTGAGATTGGCACAGTTAAAAAAAATGCTAGCAACTAAGATTTTTAATAAACAAACTCAATCTAAACTAATATAAATCACCTTGAACACATTTTCTAAATAATAAGCACTGGATTATCACAATTCTAAACAATCTACACTAGTAAGTGAGAAAGTGAGACTTGGAGTCTTACAATAGCCTTCCTGCCAAACTGTCATGAACCAAGATCCTAATCACCAATTCCTGACACTCCACATGGAGTACTAGCACACTGCCATCCAACATTTACAGCGCTCCAGCATCTTCCTCATTCTTTTTTATTTTTTAATTTTCACTTATTTTTTATGATTTTTTATGATTTTTTTTAGTTAACTTGCCTAGACTGTTATAAATGCTTTGAAATCTTTTGAAAGCTTGTAATTAAACTTAAATGAGCTTAAACAAACACTTAGTAACAGCTTTTAACAACTTGGAACTATAATGGCATTTTTAACTAAAATTGGTGAAATCTGAATTCATAAAAGAAACTTCAAATTAAACTGAAATAAATATCATTTATTACTAGAAGTACTGAGTACAAGCCTTAGGAACTAGAAATTACACTGAAATTAAAGGATTTAATTAATTCAACATAAATTAAGCTAAAAAAAACTACTCCTTTTTCATTGCTCCTTCTTCTTCTTTTTATACCCAAAAATTAGGGTTTAGGGCTCCCTCTTGTCTTATCCCAGCAATAACATTGACCATTGGATTATAAACTTTCAATCTTGGTCCTTTATGTTTTTGGCGCCAAAATCAATTTTGGCTTCTTTCTCTGATAACTTGTGCCAGGATGTATTATTTAGAGTGGAGTGTGTGTTTGATTAGCTGGTGGGTTGGAGTGTTGCAAGGGTGAAGGCTAGGTGTGATGATGGGGAGCTTGGCTGGTAGCAGAAGGTGGGATGGTTAGGTGGAAGGGGTGGTGGTCAAAGCCACCTTGACCCTGGCTTAGTTATTTCAAAAACGGGGTGGGTTGTTTGGGCCAGGTTTGTGGTGGGCTTGGGTGTTGGGTATTTGTTGTGTTTTATATTTGGAGTGGATTTGGATTTTGGCTTATGAAGTATAAAAGGGTCCGGTTTGGTTTGCTAAGTATGACAAGGACCTTTGTTGTAATTCCCTGAAACTTGAGGACTGAAAATGCAAACTTCCCAAAGATATCCCAAGGACCATTCATGCCATCTTGTAATTCCATAAGTCCTTTGTTTGATAATTTTTCAATTTTAAATTTTTCGAGGACTAACTTTGCCAAATTCTAAAGTTGAGGGACCAAATATGTAATTTCTCCAAAATCTTCTTTCAGGGAACATATTTGCCATAGATAAATAGTACAAGGGTCTCAATTGATTTTTTCAAAGTTTGAAATTCCTAGGGACCATTTTTGCCAACTTTGAAAGTATAGGGACCAAAAATGTAAATTTTCAAATCTTTCACCAAAGGCCTAAATATGATAATTTATGATTTCAAAAGGACCTTTGGTGAATTTTCTTACAAAACAAAAGCCTAGGGACTAAATTTGACAAGTTTTGAAAGATGAGGGACTGAAACTACCAATTTTGCAAACTTTGTTCATTTTTCATCTGTTTTTAAACATTTTGCATCTGAAACATATAAAACACAATCTTGGGATATTTTCAGTATTTTGATGCATTTCTGAGTGTTTTTAAATGTTTTTGCAGTTCAAATTGACCAAAAATGATGAGTGTTTGAGCACTCATCAATCCCCCACACTAAACTATTGCTAGTCCCTAGCAATCTTTTATGAAAACTTAATCGATTTGAAGTCTCTTTACCAAAAGCCATTACTTCTGGAGTAGCCAAATGTTTTAGTTCAAGTAAGAACTATGGTACACTGATAACCATATGATTTTGAGCAAATCATCAGCTGTCAATGGATTTGATTTGTCTTTACCAAAAGCCGTTTGCTTCTGGAGTAGCCAACTCTTTGATGGAATACAGTCATCATCTTGATGAGTTGATTACCAATTATGGTTTTCCACTGCCTTTACCACAAGCCATAACCTTGCGGGCTAGCCAACACTTTACTTTTTAGGATATGGTGAGTTGAATACCATACAATTTTCGGCAAATTGTCAGCCATAAACGGATTTGAGATATCTTTACCAAGAGCCGTTTGCTCCTGGATTAGCCAGTCCTTTTGTGGTTTAGACATGGTGGACTGATAACCAAAAAAATTTCTGAAATAAAGTGAAATTTGTTTTTAAATTTTGGCAAAAAACGGGGGTACTAGAAGGTATAATATGATAAAATTCGCTAGAATTCCCCCTGTGGAAAACTAGAAGGGGGGGGGGGGGGGTTGAATAGTTTTACGTCTTTTTCGTTTTACAAAAGTTTGCTTTTAAAGAATAGACGCAAATTTCAAAGCTCTTTAATACAAAAATATAGATACTAGTTTATTCACACTTTCGTATAAACACTACTTATATAGAATGTTGAGTAAGAATTATGCTTTCATATATCACATATAAGTATATATATATATATATATATATATATATATATATATATATATATATATATATATATATATATATATATATATATATATATAAGTATATATATATATATATATATATATATATATATATATATATATATATATATATATATATATATATATATATATATATATATATATGTATATGTATATATATGTATATGTGTTTTAATATAAGTATATCCTTTTGGTTTGTTTATATAAAATTAATGTTGTGAATGGAACCAAGTTTGATCTTTATGTGAAATCAATATATGCACAACACAAGCAATTATAACTATATACGAAATGCTAACAAGTAAGTAAACAAAGAGTGAGAGATGGAAAGATCAAACAGAGAGACAAAGGATTTATAGTGGTTCGGCTACAAGGACACCTTCCTTGCCCTACTCCACTCCTCGAGCACCGAACTCTAGAGTTTTCTTCACTAAGTCAATAACCTCCCTTATGGCGGAGAAAACCGTACACACCTTAGCTTACACCAATTCAACGACACAAAGCTAAATGTCGGGTTCTAATCGTAGCAAGAACCAATCTCACAACTATAATCACACCACAACTTCTTCTACACTCTTTCACACCTTCTACACTTCTTCACACCACTTGTTTCTTCACACCTTCAAAACTTCGATCTATCCACTACTTCAAGGCTTATACTTCTTCACAACTTCTAGGCTTCTATGTCTTCTCAACTTTAAGGCTTCAACTTCTTTGTCTTCACTACTAATCTCTACTACAATATACTACCACTTCTTATATCTCCTACCACTAATCCTATGCACCTCTACTTCTTCACTTCTAGTACCACTTCACACCTTCAACAAATCTAGATCCTATATCTAAATCTAGCTAACCAATGTATACACTTATACACCAAAGAATGAATGATTTACAAGATGAAATGATCAAACAACTTAGGTAGCAAGATGATACTAAGTTGTAATACTTCTAGTCTTGATAGATAGAAGTATTCATCTCTTTGCACTTGAGTGGATGAAGCTTTGGATCACTTGGAAACAAAGACTTATGAATTATATGATCAAAGGATTTTTGAGATAGAAATGGAGGTTTGAATCAGAAAGTTTTTAGTGCAAAAAGGTAAGAAAAATATGTGGAATGATCCAGTATTTAAAGGGCCAGAAAACACTGTTCTGGAGCATGCCGGTCCCCTTAATTAGGGGGCGGTCCTTTTAATGATTAAGGGGGCCGCCTAGTATAATTAGGGGGGCCGCCCTCCTGAACGTTGGATTTTCTTGTCCTTTTGTGAGCAAAATTTTTCTGGATTAGATTTGCCATTTTTGGTTAAAAATTTGAAATCATAAATTTGTAATGAATTAAACATATTCTTTTAACTCCAAAAATATTTTCATAAAAGACATAAAATGTTTTGTGACATTTTATAAAAGTCTAGTGAAAAAATGTTCCTTTGATCTTATAATGCATTAGACACTTTGTTTATTCATACCTTAAGTGATTAGATGGTGAAAGTGAGTATTTACTACTAAATACTTGTTTACGTCATGATCTTTGGTTTGATGGCTTTTCGATTTGTGATTATCAAAACATAGAGATATCGAAAGATATGAATAACATTTTTAGTCAATTATTTATATCAACAATCTCCCCCTTTTTGATGATTACAAAACCTAAACTCATTAAATCCAAAAAATTAGTTTTTAGACAAGTATTTAGTGAGTTTGTATTCACTTCTCCCCCTTTTTGTAGAATCAAAAAGGTTTAAGCCGATAGAATGAAAGCTCCCCCTTGATGTATGCTCCCCCTCGTTTGAGGGCACCAAGGGTTCGAGCTATGGAATTCTTGCAAGAAAGATGTTAGAGGCACAAGAAAATACATATAGCATAAAAACAACTAATAATAAGCATGGCAAAAGAGAATTTGAAACACATATTGAGCCATTCATTAATAGAAAAAGATTAAGTCAACCACATAATCATTGTTACATAATCCATAATGCTAAAATTCTAAACCAAGTAGATAATCCTATTGTGCCAATAGAGAGTGTCATCAAACTTGCTTGCATCCCAAAAGGTTGAAGTATTTTATTGGAAAAGTAAAAGACATAAGCATATAGAATGCTTAGTTGAGAATGGTAAATGGGGATCATGTTGGTGACTTTTGGTTACATGGATGTTGGTGAGTTTGGTGATGTAGAGCTTGGACGTGGTGAATTTGGAGTTGGGTTTTGATGTTGTTCAAGTGATGGTGTTTGTTGAGATCTAGTAAGAAGATACTCAATCCAAGTAAAGTGCTCATTCAATGCAATTGTTTGTTGTTGGAGGAAGATGCAACAAGGGCAATTGTTAACATGCTTCTCAATTTGCTTAATGTTGTGTGGTGATGATGATGAGCTTGATTGAGGCGGATTCAAATTGCGTTGAGCAAGATGTAATGCTAAAAGAGCACTAAGCTCATGAGCTTCTTTTAGCTCCTCAACGAACTTCAAGTGTTCGGAGGAAGGTGATGGTGGAGGAGCATGATAGTTGTCTTGGGTGAAGGTTTGAACATGCAACATAGGAGTGGCATGTGAGGTTGTAGGATGTGGTGGTGGTGCTCTTGGTGGTGGAGACATGATTGAGCTTGGGTAATCATGAAAACATGATATGGGTGGAAGTGGTGTTCATGAGTGGATGGTGTTTTTGTTGAATGAACAACATGTGAAGTATTGGTTGAGAGATTGGGATTGAGCATGCTCATCATATGAAGATGCATTAATGAGGGCATGAGTGGATGATAGGTTGTGAGATGAGTCATTAGTGTGGGTTTGAGGTTTAGTTGTTGGTTGATTTGGAACAACATCACTTGAGTTGTGACAAGAATCAAGTTTTCTCCTCCAAACGGGTTTGACGGAGATCCTTGCGGTTCTTGAAACCTTAGGTTTTTGGTTGTTGGGGGATGACATGTTTGGATGTGATAGCATTTATGATGGGAAGAAGGTATTTATAGTGTAAGAAAAATGTGGTTTAGGAAGGTAAATTGTGAGGTATAGTATGGGACAAAATATGTTTGTGAATTTTGGGAAGTATAGGGTGAAGAGGGTCAAAAAGTGATTAAGAAAACAGTAACCCCGACCATCAGATGGCCGGTCCCCTTAATCATTAAGGGGGCCGCCTTATATAATTAAGGGGGCCGCCCATCTGGTGAATTCCAGAATGTCAGAATTGGGTTTTTGGCAGAAAATTTTCAGAAAGGTTGTGTTTCTGGGTTTGGATTCAAGTAAGTTCAACTCTTTGAGGCAATATAGGATATACTAATCACAAATGTAGAGAATGTTATTAAAACAAATTAAGTAGACAAGTAATTTTTAATTTACATGCAATCTACTTATTGGCCAATTATGTTAAACAACCAAGGAGGCAATAAAATATACTAGTCAAATATGCAACTATATGAAAATGATAATATGTAGGCTAGTTCAAACATATTGATGAGTGCTCACAGGAAACAAATGGGAATATATGATTGTATGGACTTCAAGACTTGTTACAAACAAGATCCATATGGGCAAACCATGATTCTCATGAAATGATTTGATTAAATTGTGAATGTCATTTTCATAGAAGTGTATGACACATATGAGATAATCAAATATATTTTTAATAAAACATTTTTAGTTTTATTCAACAATGCTTTGAAATAGATTCAAGTGTGAATTAGAGTAAAATAGATTGAGTTTTGCTTCATAACATGTTGACAAATTGGATAAGAAAATTTTTCCAATCTTGATTTTGATTAAAATAAAGTTATGGTAGCTTACGGTTAAATATGTTATTTGAAGAATGATGAGATAGATATTTTAAAGATTATTTTTCAAAGCGAGAGGTTTTAAACATGATATTTTATTTTTGATAGCAAGAAATCACAAATGAAGGATTTTAAATAGAAACTTATCATATTCAAGAGAATCAATTGAGCCCATTGTCACATATAATCATCTTCAATGGCAACTAAAGACATGGATGAGTGATGGTAAATTCTAATGATCTAAACGCAATATGATTGAGAGGGAAAAGGTAAATCATCTATCGATACAAGATTAGCGCATGTATATATATATATACTAAACTCATCATAGTATTAAATGCTAACAAGTCTTAATTATAGCACATCTATTAATGCAACTAAAATGGTCATTTAGCCTAAATAATAAGTATTCTACTATTGATCATAGATGATTTCCAACATAAATGATGAATAAGAAAAATGGTAATAGACTTAAAATCAAGAAGGTCAACTAGCCTAATTTCATGTATACATATATTAGTATTAATGATATATGAACAGGGCAACCTATAAATTTAATCATATTAATATACTAATTATAGCATACTTTAATATAATGTGATATTGACAAGTTTTTGAAAAGAAAACTTACCTCAGGTCCAGCTTTTCCTTAAGAGTGGGCATGAGAGTGTTAGAAGACATCTTTATGGTTTGCCCAAAGCATGTCGAAGTAGCAAGGTAAAATCCCAACGCAATAAAATTCAAGGAGGCTTGATCCGAAGCACTTAATCGATTACAACAATCATCATAAGTTGTGTAGATCAAGAATAATTGCACTTGAATCCTTCATCATGAGGTAGTAACGAACACACCATAAAACCAATACTCCAAAAGTGAAGAACAAAACGCCGAAACAATAAATGGTCGCAATAGCGTCATAAGCAAATCATGTGTAGAATGTGAATCAGAGTAATAGGAACCAATAGTCTCTTCGTTCGTTAACTACCTAAACATGAAAAAGAGCTTGGTACCCAGATTCTCATGGGTCCGAGATGGTTAGTTGAGGACATCCATTGCATTTAAATGCACATGATGAGGATGTCGCCGAGAAGTACAAGAATTCATCAATAGTTTGTTTTAACTAACAAACAATGACTTTCTTGACTAGAGTAATAAATAATGGATGTAAATAATATTAGTTCTAAATTTCTCCACTAGGTTTAACAAATTTTATTTGTTTTGATATATTTGTTAAAGGATCATTTGCAGTAAATCCTAAACCGGTTTTATCATAAAGCGACTTTTGAATGTTTAAGTAGATATTTTAAAGATTTAGAACTATTTTCGAATTTAGCTAATATTTTTGCTTTTTCATTTTCCATTTTAATTTCATGTTTGTAGTCTTGGCATTTTTTACATTCAAGATCAATTTCAATATTACTTTCAAGTCTAGACATTTTATCTTCTAAAAGTATTTCTTTTTCAAAGTTATTTTCAACGGAAATTGAAGATCCATTTTAAAAAATAATTTTTGAGTCAATGTTGCAAAGATGTTTGAAGTTGTTTTCCAATTTTGAAAATTCTAATATAAATTGATCATAGCAAAAATATTTGGTTTCAGATTGTACCTTATCTGTAGTTGTACAATCTTCACATGCTATATGTTGATCAATTCCATCGTCCATGTCGCTCCATGTTTTATTTGTAGTTTCGCTTAGATCTTGAAACATGTAATCCTTGCCATCAATACTTGTATTTACATTTGTTTGAATATCTTCGCACACCATATTTTCATTATCTTCTTCGTCCTTGTCGCCCCATGATTTATTTACACTCTTTCTTCGGATTTGACTCATGTATTCTATGTTATTGATACCTTCAATGATCACATTTGAAATAGTAGTACTTGTGTTTATTTTAACAAAATATTTGTCTATCAAATTTTCTTGAGTGACTAATTCTTGTGCAATATCAAGTTTATCATCTTTGGTTTTACACTTCTCTTGGTGAAAATTTAAAAGACATTTCCAAATATCATTTGCCGTTACAAAAGAGTATTCTTTCATATTCAACTCTTGGTAGAGTTTTGTAAATCAGTAATTTAGCTTTAGTATTTTTATCGATCTTTGTTTGAAGATTATTATATTGATTTTCAAAATCCACTATAGTTGGTTGAAGATCACCAATTGAAATGATATGCCAAAGATCAAGATCTATTGATTTCACATAATTTTCAAATTTATTTTTCCATTCAAGAAAATGATCATTTTCAAATAATGGTGGTTTTTGCGTAAATTCCCCTTCTAGATATTTTTCAAATTCCATAGATCGTTACAAGTTTTAAAATACAATATATTTTAAAAATCTTGCTAGACGTGGCTCTTGATACCAATTGTGGAAAACTAGAAGGGGGGTTGAATAGTTTTACGTCTTTTTTGTTTTACAAAAGTTTGCTTTTAAAGAATTGACGCAAATTTCAAAGCTCTTTAATACAAAAATATAGATACTAGTTTATTCACACTTTTCGTATAAACACTACTTATATAGAATGTTGAGTAAGAATTATGCTTTCATATATCACATATAAGTAAATATATGTATATATGTATATATATATATATATATATATATATATATATATATATATATATATATATATATATATATATATATATATATATATATATATATATATATATATGTGTGTGTGTGTGTGTGTGTGTGTGTTTTAATATAAGTATATCCTTTTGGTTTGTTTATATAAAATTAATGTTGTGAATGGAACCTAGTTTGATCTTTATGTGAAATCAATATATGCACAACACAAGCAATTATAACTATATACGAAATGCTAACAAGTAAGTAAACAAAGAGTGAGAGATGGAAAGATCAAACCGAGAGACAAAGGATTTATAGTGGTTCGGCTACAAGGACACCTTCCTTGCCTTACTCCACTCCCCGAGCACCGAACTCGAGAGTTTTCTTCACTAAGTCAATAACCTCCCTTATGGCGGTGAAAACCGTACACACCTTAGCTTACACCAATTCAACGACACAAAGCTAAATGTCGGGTTCTAATCGTAGCAAGAACCAATCTCACAACTATAATCACACCACAACTTCTTCTACACTCTTTCACACCTTCTCACTTCTTCACACCACTTGTTTCTTCACACCTTCACAACATCGATCTATCCGCTACTTCAAGGCTTATACTTCTTCACAACTATTAGGCTTCTATGTCTTCTCAACTTTAAGGCATCAACTTCTTTGTCTTCACTACTAATCTCTACTACAATATACTACAACTTCTTATATCTTGTACCACTAATCCTATGCACCTCTACTTCTTCACTTCTAGTAACTTCACACCTTCAACAAATCTAGATCCTATATCTAAATCTAGCTAACCAATGTATACACTTTATACACCAAAGAATGAATGATTTACAAGATGAAATGATCAAACAACTTAGATAGCAAGATGATACTAAGTTGTAATACTTCTAGTCTTGATAAATAGAAGTATTCTTCTCTTTGCACTTGAGTGGATGAAGCTTTGGATCACTTGGAAACAAAGACTTATGAATTATATGATCAAAGGATTTTTGAGATAGAAATGGAGGTTTGAATCAGAAAGTTTTTAGTTCAAAAAGGTAAGAAAAATATGTGGAATGATCCAGTATTTAAAGGGCCAGAAAACACTGTTTTGGAGCGTGCCGGTCCCCTTAATTAGGGGGCGGTCCCTTTAATGATTAAGGGGGCCGCCTAGTATAATTAAGAGGGCCGCCCTCCTGAACGTTGGATTTTCTTGTCCTTTTGTGAGCAAAATTTTTCTGGATTAGATTTGCCATTTTTGGTTAAAAATTTGAAATGAATTAAACATATTCTTTTAACTCCAAATTTTTATTTTATAAAAGATATAAAATGTTTTGTGACATTTTATAAAAGTCTAGTGAAAAAATGTTCCTTTGATCTTATAATGCATTAGACACTTTGTTTATTCATACCTTAAGTGATTAGATGGTGAAAGTAAGTATTTACTACTAAATACTTGTTTACGTCATGATCTTTTGTTTGATGAGTTTTCATTTTGTGATTATCAAAACATAGAGATATCGAAAGATATGAATAACGTTTTTAGTCAATTATTTATATCAACCCCCCCCCCCCCCCACACACACACACACTTAGAATTGAATATTGTCCTCAATATTCAAAGTCCCAACTATTATGCCGACTCTTTGAACGTAAAAAGGCAATATTATAAGCTAACTGTGGGAACATCATTTTTCACTGTATATATATATACATACAAACACTTTTTTTTTGGTATATACATATATACATTGCAAACTGCAGGGGACGGCCACTCCCCCACACTTGGGTGTTAGAAAATAGAAAGAAGTCAGAGACATGGGTGAAAACCCATGTTGTGCTACTGTTTTTGTTCACCGAGTCGCTAGCTTGACTCGATCCCCGAATTCATTGGTCCTTGGGGAAAGTTTGGAGATCCGGGACAACCATGGGTGGTATGTCCTCTCCAAAGAAGTGCTTTAAAGATGCCCATTCACTTTGAAATTTGGTCCGTCATTTTGAGATAACTCAACGGTGCCATAAGGATAAACCTTTGTGATAGTGAATGCGCCAGTCCAACGGGTCTTTAGTTTCCCCGAGAAGATCTTGAGTCTAGAGTTGAAAAGAATGACTCGGTCACTGTAGGATCGAAACACATGTGTTGATTCTTGTGATTCGGGTGGTCTTGGGTTATGGAAGATTAAGTTGGCCATTGTTGAGTTAGAGAGAGAAAGTAGATTAGAGAGGGGAAGTTCTAGTGAGAGAAACACACTAGTTGTGTATGTGTAATATTAGAAACAACCAACCCTTCCCTTGTGTGGGAGAGGGTTTATATACACTTACATTATACGCCCTCCTACGGGCTGTGGATCAGGTGTACAGTGGGTAAAGACCCGTCCGTCCTCCACGGTGTAACTATAACTATTCTAATATATACAAAGCTAAGAGCTACGCTAAGTATGTAAATACATGGGGTGACCGAACCTTTTTCTTAATCCTAACAATCTCCCCCTAAGGGAGGTCACCCCAGAAAAAATAAATTGAATCTTAGCATTCTATACATTGATCTTTAGCTCTAGCTTGTATCCATTGATTCTTCAAGTGTTGTCTTTGTACGGCAAGTAGTGATCTTTAAACATAAGTTCCTTTAACTTGTGTGATCTTTGAGCTTTCATTGAGATCATCAGCCACCGTAAATCTTTAAATCATCCTTTGTGGAATCGCCTCCATGTGAAGTAGTGACCATCGAACCGTCATGCTCTCACCTTTCTGGATCATGTAACTTTGCATCAGAGTTGAGGAAGCATTGTTGTTGATCTTTCACTTTTCATGATGTCTTCAATTGTGAGTGTAGGGTGTGAGCATGAGGTTATGAATTGACGTTTCATTTGCCATCAGCTGCAACCGTCGGGTGTTCCTGCAAACAACAGTTAGCAATAAACACACGAAAGTGTCTTTGTTCACCTTCGTTGAATAGGGTTGCAAGAACCACGGTTCCCCGTTAATCAGTATAAATACTGCCTGTGATCAGGTAGAATTCCGAAGAACTTCCTTGATAGGGTTTCGCAGCTATACTAGCCGTTCTCAAACCAGAGCGTCTCAAAGTAGACAACACGGAGTGAGTGAACCGGTGAATTAATGATTCACCGATTAATAAGGAAATTGATTTTGAAAAACAATCGCGTATTGCTAGAGAAAGAGTTTTTGCAATACAACGAGAGTTTTATGATAAACATCAATTTTATGTCAAATACTTTTGTTTGAACATTATGCGCAGTAAATGTGCTCGAAAGAAAGTAGTTGAGCACATCGAAGGGTTTTCCAAAAGTATCCGTCAATTCATTTCCTGGAACAAGTTTGATTCAAAATGAATCGCCGCATCGTTGCTTTCCAGTTGTCACTAGTTTGATCCATGAAGGATCTCACATGTCACCTACCAAGAGCTTGATTGATGTTCACTCTAGCAGGATTTCCATCTTCATCCTGAATAATTGCATATCACTCAGATGTTCTGGCAATACCGCAAGGATAATGCGTAGGACTCTAAATATATTATCTTACTTTCCACATAGTGTGAAACAGTAAGCATATTGTAAATGTGTCCTAATGAGATTTATGGATGATCTCTTTGGCTCTAGACTCAATAGTGCATTTTGATCAGTTCCTGGAGACTGGGGAGGCGTTTCCTGTTTAGGTATCAACATTGCTCGTACTGAGCGGTCGATACATTGCACAGGGTTCCCCGTGAGAATGAAACAAGCTCTTTTAAGAGAACTTGAGTGGTTGGGAAGTTTAGTGCAGTGCGTCACTGGGTCCATGACGTCTTGTCTTCAATACCGGTGTTACCTTAGTAACCGCCAGTAGCTTATGAATTAAACCCGGTTTCTGCCCTAAGGTTGAATATGTAGAGGGCTATTTCTTTTCACCCTTTCTCATTTCATTTCTTTTTCATTCTTCAACCCCTTCAGTTCTTACCGAGACTTCATCACTAGAACCTTGTTGGGTTTGTTCCAGTCCTAGCTCTATCTCAGTCGGCACTCTTCCCTTTCTCACTTTTCTCCTTTTTTCAATCATTCCTAAGGACTTCTAATCTATCTAGTGGATTGTCCCTGGGAAGATCCTTCCGGTTCTGGTGGATCATGGGAACTCATACCTAACCTTAACCATCCTTATAACTCCGTGCATTAAAGTAATTGACCGGTCTTTCGTATTTTTCCACAAACGCCTTTTGCTGCCCCTTAATATGTGCAACGGTATTATGAAAGAGTTTAGCACATATGCGGGAGCCTATTATTGAGTCCAAAAGATCACAATTTATCATATTTCATATTTAAATCACATTCTCTCCCCCGATCAAAAATATCAAACCTTTTGAGATTTTGGATCTCAATTGATTTAATTAAGTTAGAAAACGTTTTTGGGAGAAAATGTGGTTAGGTTAAACTTTGTCTGATAATAGGAACATTTTTTTAGCTCCCCCTTAATTTATGAGGGGGACGGTTATGTGTCAAAACTGATGAGTTTATAAATGATTTTGAGTTCAATGAGAAACTCATGAAAAATTCATGCATTGATACATAACAACAAATGTTTATTCACTACTTATGATGTACAAAGAAAAACATTTGATGATCTAAAATAAAATTTGAAATCACTCTCCCCCTCAATCTTATGACCATTTGTACATTAAAATTTTGTGAAAAATTAAACCTTTTAGTCATAGATTGAGTGGCAAATTTTATGAGAAACTTAAGTCCAATTGATTTTCAAATATTGTTTTAAACCACCATTTAATATGCAAAATATTTTTCTGAAGAATCATAGATGGAAAAATATTTGTTTTGGAAAAAGAAGACTTCTCTTCTTAAACAAGAAATAATGCACTGAAACGTACATTAAATCGAAGAAACACGGATATAAAGTAATCCGTGCCCGGGTGAACATCACCTTGTGAGAGGAACAGCCGTCTTTTCGGTGACATGCTTTCCCCATTTTGAAGACCGAGTTGCTATCTAAAGTAATAGCAAGCCATAATTTTGAAGTCTGGGTTACAGCCTGAAATGACTGCAAGCCATATTTAAAGAAGATTTTGAGAAGCGACATGTTTCATAAAAACATTATTTGGAAAAAAAATATAAAAACTCTTGCTCAAGCATATGTATGTTTCCATGTCATTATTAAATGACATTTCTAGAATCGTACATAATATTGATTACACGAGAGACATGTCGCGAGAAGAATATTTTTGAAATTTTTATGTTTTTCTGATTTTTATGGATTTTGTTGGTTTTATAATTTTCTATTTTATTTTTGGTTTTAAAATATGTACAAAGGATATTATGCAGTTTAAGAGGATGTTGACATGAATACCGAAAAGAGGATATCTGTTTGCACGTAGTAGAAGTCAGTAGTCAACATCTCTTAAACTTTCACCACCAAAGCGTTCGAGGCTCCTGAATTTTCGTCTGAACTTGAGCCTTCTCAATGTGAAGCTTTGATAGCTCAGCAATGTATCATCTCATGCTTGACTAGTTCTTCTCATCTTTCTTCCCTGCTGAAGGCTGAAGTAATATGTACCAAAAGTATCCAGAGACCACTTCCCCCCAAGTAGTAGAAATGATGCAATTAGTCTCATTATATGAAGCTCAGAAACCCGAAGTACAAACACAATCCATTGTGTACGTCTTTTGTCATCATAAACTGTTTCTTGCATCACTTCCCCCACGTAGTTGGAATAATACACCAAAAGAACGAGTTAAAACACTGATCTTCTCTGCGGTTATGACATTTGTCTTACCGGAATAACTTCAATTAAGTATAAGTATAAAGCTCATCACGTGTACTCGTTGTACGTTCCGATGTATGTTTCCTTCCCCCTTGCTGGTTTTGATACCTCAGAATCAGCAACACATTTTACGCCCACAGACTTGAAATCTTGTGAGAGGAATAAAATAAGGTCAAATGTATCCTGTGAGACTCAACTTACTGAAGAGCAATGTGAGCACTTCTGATTAGGGATTTTAACATATACTTTTCACTCTCCCCTAAACTGACAACATGTGTTGGTCCCTTTTACTTGGTTAACTATAACTACAAAGCTAAAGTAACCAAGTTATATAACTTTAAACAAAGATGTATAAAATGATTAACAATAAATTAACGTAGATATAAGAGACAATATTTTTCAACGTTTAATTCTTTATTAGAAGTTAATCAAAAAGAATCGTACCCAAGTGTTTGCAGAATAACACTTGGGATTGAAAATGACAAGTATGGTATTGACTCCTCACTAATCTCAATCTATGTTGAGTGACAACTTTCAGGACCCACTGAGCTATCTCAGGGGTTATGATGTTCTTTGGAGGAGTAAAAGTGGTTTGTGAATGCTTTGCATTAATTGCACAAACTTGTCAACTTTTACTCCTCTCTTATGCTACCTATTTATACACAAATGTGAACAACCCTATTATACAATGGACCTAAGTGTTCCTCAATAAAATCTTGATAGATTTTATTCTCTGGCAAGGGAAACTTCTTTGGGTTAAGTCCAAAAGGCACTTTCTGATGACAACCTGGTTTTAACCATTTGAGGAAAGTTTGACCTTAAAGTGATAAAGCACTTTAGTGAAACAGATCAAACTCTCCCGCCCAGTCCCGCCAAAACTTCAGTCTTCTAGTCATCAGTCTTCAGTACCATGAAGTTGTTGAGGAGTCTTGGGGTTCAATGAGTTATTGTCATCCTCACTGAACCCATCACCTTCTTCTTAGCTTAGATCGCACTTCACTGAGTTTCGCCTCACTGAATGGAGAACCTTTCTTCCCAGGCTCGGTCTAAGCATCCTGAAGATGACTCACTAAGTTACTGTTCACTCAGTGACTTGTTTACACTTAGGTTGGGGAATTCAGTGACCCAACAATCTCCCCCTATTTGAACATGCAAATAGCCTAAGTGTTTCTTGATTCAGTGTGAGTTGGCAGGGGTCTTCATCTCTTACTGAATGTCGTTGTAATTATAAGTAGGACACATAATTTAAACAAAACATCAAAGTTTATTCATAGTTATTACAAGTCCTACAAATTACAAAAAAAATAAAAAAGATATTTACTACAGATCAGATGTTCAGGTGGTATCCAAGGTTTTCAAGCTTTGCTTTCTTTGATCCGAGTCGGTGTCTTTCAGGATGTTCATTGATCATTGCTTCCAAGTCCTGGCAGAATCTTTTGTTCTCATCACTCTTGATGGGGGACGCCAACATGAGGTATATAAACATAGCTTTGATTCCTGCCTTATCCATATCAGACCACCTTTGGAACGCCAGGCTTCCATACTCATCAGTGAAGCATAAGCCTCTTTCAGGAGCTTTAAGGACCGCATTGTTCACGAACGTGATCCCTTCAGGAAGCGACCTGTCACACTCTAACCCTGGTACTTTGATCTCAGGCTCCATCTCAATTTGCTTCCTTTTCCTCTTGGAAGCCTTTGATGGAGCAGTCTCTTTTGTTGAGTCAGGAAAAAGAGAGGGAATGTTAAGAGCTTCAGGCATTGCTGTTAGTCTATCGTACCTTTCTTTCAGTGATTCAAGAAGTTTAGGAACCACAACATTGTTCTTTTTGGCAATGATAGAACGAAGCTCATCAAGCCCAGTGATGCCAAAGTCAGCAAACTTGAAAGGCTTATGGATGTCAAGTATTCTTTTATCACGTCCCCTGAAGACGGTGACCACTGCAGGATCGGTGTTCCTGTGGATTTGAATGTCAGTGATGGTTTCAGGTCTTAACCTTTCTTTCATCACCCAAGTATACTTTTCGACCCTGTGTTTTCTGATTTGAGCATCCTTCCTGAGCTTGTTTTCCCTTTCCCTTTTGAGAGCGTTTAGCTCTTCTTCCTGAGCCTTTTTAAAGGCTGCACTAGCTTGTTCAGTTGCTAGTGCCTCAGTATTCAACCCAATCTTTTCAGCTTCCTCATGAATAGCCTGAATGAGAACAGGCTTGCTCATTCTCTCTTCTTCAGCCACCTTTAGTAGTGTCTCAGTCCTTTCCATGTGAGCCTGAATTTCGTCATGAGTGATATGATGTACTACTCCATTGATTTCAAACGAGACTCTAATAGGTGCATCAGGGTCAAATCTGACCAAGGTTGAGGCTGGCTTGAGCACAATTTCAGGACTAGAGGTGGTAGCAATACTTTTGCCTCTGTCCTGTCCGAGAGAAGAGGAGACTGGTTCCTCCTGTGGTGGAACTTCAGTGATTGGTGTTGCTTCAGTGACATGCTCCCCCTCAGTGTGAGAGGGCTGTCCAGCTTCTTGTTCAACAGTATTAGGGGCTTCAGTAGCATTCTCCCCCTCAACTTTTGCCTGAGTGTCAGTGATGGCAAGTGTTGGCTGTACTGAAGAAGAAGTAGATGCTCCCTTGAAGGCTAGAAAATTTTCAGTCATCATAGACTTGATCTCCTGAGTATCCTGCTGAATGATGGACACCATGGAGTCAAGTGTAGCCAGTGCATGTTCAAGAGCTGTCATCCTAGATCCCAAGGTCCATGCTAGAGAAGTAGACCTTTGGGACTGAGCTGTCACCGATTCTTCCATTTTGATGAAGGAAGATTTGAGAGACTCCACAGTAGTGGTGAGACCCTGAAGATTAGAACCCTTCAACAAGTCAAGTAACTCAGTGAGGGCCACTGAGTTTATCTGATACGTCTCAGATGCCTGAAGTAGCTTCTTGGTGAGTTCAGGATCATCCTTTACTGAGTCTTGAACCGACTGAACCCCTACATTCAGCTGGTTGGGGGTTATCAAAAACTGATTCAGGCGAGTGATCATTTGTGTCAGGGAGTGGTTGACTGAGGCATGTTGTTCCCTGACATCTTCATCGAAGTCTTCGACAGCATCTTTGAGATTATGATAGTGAACCGCCTGTTCAGTGTGCATGTCAAAGACCTCATCAGTGACCCCCCTGTACAAAATGTTAGTAATCTTTTTGATGAATTTGGTGAAGGTCTTCACAGTGAGAGGAGCCTGATCATCTCTTGAGGACTCTGGCTCGGAATGTGTGTCAGCATCGTCATGGTTAGAAGATTGAGGAGACTGAGGAATTGGTTCAGGGATTGTCTCCTCAAGCTCCATATCATCTCCGGCCTTGAAGACTTCCTCATCACAGTTGAATTCATCATCAGAGTACAAAACTGCCTGAGCTTCAGCTAGGACTGAATCTGCAATGTAAGGTTATTCGGCTCCTCTTCATAAGAAGACTTGCCTTCGTTTTGGCCAGGTCCTGACCCCTCAAATCCGGTAGATTGGGTTTTATCTACCTGGTCCTCAGGGTCAGTTCCCGAGTTATGCGCACCTTCGGGGGTGGTTGTGAGTTCCATATCAGCGGGTGGTATGTGTCCCTCTGAATCTTTGTCCCTCGTGACCCCTCCAGGCACTGATGGGTGTTTCTCAGTACCATCACTAGGAGCCGTGAATGTTGTGTCCCTATCAGCGGGTTGTATGTTTCCCTCTGAGTCTTTGGGATGAGTTTTTGTGCCCTCAGACAAAAGCTTTGATTGGCGAATGTCCTCATCAGGCACCTGAGTGGTTATGCCCCCCTTTCTAACAGGCTTGTGCTGCCTATCGAAGATTTAGGGGCGAGAACTCCCTGTTGCTTGGGTTGTGATTTACCCGAGCCTTTGGCAGGATATGAATGTTTGTGGGTCCCCTTCTCAGTGGAGTAGTGCTGCCCCACCGAGGGTATAGGACCCCTTACTCCCTGATACTCTGGTTGTGATTTGTCAGAGTCTTTAGCAGGATGTGAAGGTTTAGTTGGTTCCGACCCCACTGACTTGTTTATGCCAGCAGGGCCTTTGGGAACGGGTTTGCCCGAGGACACTGAGTGTGATGTCTCAGTTCCCTCCGTTGGCCTTTGTTTTGTGGCCAAAGATTGGCTAATGATCCTGATGGTGTCGGCAGTCAGGGTCTGTTGTTGTTGCCCTCTATTGTCAGGCTTAGGGGCAGAGGTCTCAGTGGCGAGTGGCTTGGGTTGAGCCACCTTCCTGGACCCCTGTCCCTTCTTCCTCTTCATCTTTTTGGTGGGAGAGGGAATTGGTGAAACTATGTTGTCACCCTGGATAACAGTCAGCGTGTATGTGGTCAGGGCGATAGGTGTTACCTCATTAGGGTCACGTGAGTAGTTTGCCTTATGTAAGACATCAGGTTCAAAGCCGACACTGTCAGGCTTGATATACTCAGACCCTAGTAGGTCATTCAGGGCACAGGAAATGAATCTAGGGTAAGACATGTGTTTTTGCCTAGACTTCCCACCCAATTTCCCTATGAGGTCCCTGAAGATAA